>JACCIC010000002.1:4747500-5482500 GCA_018907035.1 Sycobia sp. Sy_11 | reverse complement strand
AAGAAAAAAATAATGCACACTATCCTTTCAATAAAAAATTGAAATAAATTACATTCGATTGCAAATCGCGCATTCCTTCCGCTTGATCTGCATTATATTTCACACACACACACTGATCGATGTCCTCGAACGCCGTTTCTCACCTAGTCGACTGGAGATTTTCCGGATTTCGCGTAAAAAAAAAAAAAAACAAAAATGAAAAAGAATGAAGAAGAAGAAGAAGAAACACCATGCCGATAAGGCACGAAACAGTAACAGTCTGTACAAGATAATATCGCGCCGAGCAGTGTGCCGCACGAACGAAACGAAACGAAACGAACGGACCCGCAGCAGAGCGCCGTGAACAATAAAATTACCAATAAACTAAAGTCTCGCGGTCGTAAACAATTTTCCCGAGCGGGCGCGCGCGCGCGCGAGCACCCGCGGTAAATTTAAGAGAAAAAAAAAAAAAAAAAGAAGTCGATGCCTGCCTCGGGCGCGGATTTCCAGCAGGGAGAGAAAGAGAGACAGAGATTGAGAGAACGCGCAGGTGCCATATTTTTCCCCTCTTTCTCTTGAAAGAATGGCACAAAGTCTTTATATATATATATATATATATATATATATATAGTATTGTTCTGGCCGCAAAACAACAAACGTTATAACAGTAGTCGGTGTGCTCGCTTTTTCGAAAATCTTTATTTTTTTTTTTTTATAATCAGTAGCGATTTAACAGTTCGATCGTATCGTTGTGAAATTGCGCTACGCTGCAAGAGAGATAGATAAATAGATAGATAGGGAGGGAGAGAAAGAAAGAGAGAGAGAGAGAGAGAGAGAGAGAGAGAGAGAGAGAGAGAGATAAAAGAGGCAAAGTATTCTTGCGATGGGTGGTATACATAGCGCAATGCAAATATGTAGACACGTTTCCATATCTGCGTGTCCTTGGGACAAATGCTCGAGTCTGAGCGCGCATATAGATTGTCCCGGGAAAATATAAGGATATCGGAATGTCACGCTGGAAGTTAGAAGTGAGACGTGTAACATATATAAAATATTTGATCTCGCGAATAATTTTTTTTTCTACTTTTTCTACTTTTCAACTGCTATAAATTCAAAATAAGTATATCGAAGAACATCCGTATAAGCAATAGAATTTAATAGTGAAGTTAGCTCCTTATAACTCGTAGGATGGAATTCACATATCTAGATAATTTTTCTTTGAATTGAAAGGAATTTTCTATATCATTATTTCGATATTCAAGAAAAAGTTAAAGAAAATTAATTTTTTTTCTCAATTTATCTACGGGGTAGTCGAATGTTCTTTTTTACCGACAGTGCAAAGAATGTTTCAATATATTAGTGAATAAATATTTTTAGAAATTAATTCATACGCAAATGAAATTCTTCAAAAAACATATGTTAAAATAAAGGTTTATCAATTCTACTTCTTTGATGTATTCGTCATGGGGAGGTAAAACTTTATGAAATACACCCCCTTAAGTGGGTACTTGCGATATTTTACCAACTAAAAATCGCTTGTCCATTAAATCCTAACAATTGGAGCGATAACTATATATTTGAAAGGGAATAAAAAATTATTAATTTCCAATTTGAAGATTTGGATGAGGTTCCTCCGAAGTAGTAATATATTTACGGTATACTCATAGGCCAAAGTCATGTCATATAGATGGTCGATTGCATCCAAGCGTTAGCTTCCATTTGTTAATTATTATGTTGAAAAACGGTACAAAGCCGTCGTTGCGCTGGTGAGAATGACAATTGAGAGATCGAAAGTAGGTGATGCATGTTACTGTTAGAAGTAGACACTCGCGTTGGAAACGGGGCGCATGTGAACCATAAGATAGAAAGATTCATTTTTCTGCTAACAAGTGACAGGGTTTACCTTAAGTTCAGATTGGTAGAGTATAGGACCCTTAGTTTTTTGGCAGTATAGTTACTTGTGGAGAGTAGCTAGTCCATCGTTTAGTGGAAGAGTTTGGGTATTGTGAACGAATCCAGGAGATTGGCTTTAACAGCCACGTGGAATTCTCTTTGAAAGAGGTTTGAAACAGCTGTGTAATCAAATCGAAATTGCATATCTTGCAATTGTTTTAATTAGGGCGTTGAAAGCACTAATTCCCCTTTCGATGGTCACGAACTTGTTACGTAGAAGTATCTGAGGGAGGTCCATATGTTTATTTCAAGTGAGCTTTCTATCAAGTGTGACCTCTATAAATAGCAGCTTAGAAGTGAGATATGAAAGGTTATAGAGTTGACATTCAGGCAGGAGGATGGGAGATCTTCTGAAGAATAAGACCTCTGTGGATTGAGCTTGGTTAATAATATTTTTCGCCTTGAGTACATGTAATTGAAAAAAGATAGGAATGTCCACGCCACGCAGGTTATATAGTTGAAAGGGGTGAGGTCTAAGGCTTGATGAACCATTTGAGCTAGATTGGTCCTACTGAATACTAAGAGAATGGTATCAATGCAAATAAACTGACTTGTATTAATAAGAATTTTAATGATCATTTTTATTTATTTATTTATTTATTTTTGGATTGTTCCTATACTGTGGGTTGGTAAATTAAATTGGTAAATAAACGAGTCATTAAATTCTTAGTTTTTGAGATTAGTATTGCTGTTAAAAAAAAGTTTAAAAAAATAATCGTTTTCAATATGCAATTATATTTTGTTCAATTTAAAGTATATTTTCATTCAAGAACTGAGAAATATTTGTTTGGTATATATGATATGTATAAACTTTTTTTTATCAACAATCCTAATCTAAAAAACTGAGAATTGAATGTCTCGTTATTCGTTCGGTAGACATCGCAAATGAAAATGTTTGAATCGGCCATATCCGAACAATTTGATCGATGAAGAAATTCCGTTATCGGTAATAGGACTAAAATTCCATGTCATCACTGCGGCTGATGGTATGCATATCGAAAGAACCCTTTATCAGTATTAAGGAGCTTCGACAAGGATTACCACTGTGACACTGGTTTCGTTGTAGAATTACTTCATCGATAAAATTCTTCGGATATTACCGATTGAATATTTTCATGTTATTTATAATATTTGATATATTAATTTCTCACGGACATTCGTTAATTAAAAAAAAAAAAAAAACAACTATTTTAGTTGCACGTTAGGGACACGTGACCGTCTTTGTAAAATGAAAGGGAACGTCACATACGGCCGATTTTGGTAATAATCATTTTCGTAATAAATTTTGCACGGACTTCGGTCGATGAGGGCCTTATTTCTTACCATACACCGGTGAACAAATGTTTTTTTTTCCCGGATGCCAGGTTATACATAAGATTAAGTTGAATATATCAATCCGTATAGCAATTTTATTATTTTGCAAGTACAATCTGCGGGAAATGATAGTATGGCTATAGTAATTTCGCGATTAAGCGTACAATAAAGATTTCCTGGTCTCTCTCTCTCTCTCTCTCTCTCTCTCTCTCTCTCCGTCTCTCCGTGTGCGAGCGCCCATTGTCGATTCAGCAGGGTCGCGACAAAAGCGGGGGAGAGGACAAATTGACCGTGCAGTCCATTGGGCGTACAGTGGGGAATAAAAAATCACGATCGGAATTTCAAATGATCCCGCGGCATCATTAGCCAGACGTGATGATTTGCAATTTAAACGCATTCTTGCGTTGCTGCCCAAATGGCAAGTCAAAATAGTGCTGCTTGATTCGCGCCCGCCTGTGTGTGGCACAAACACATACGCTTTCCACCCCTCTCTCCTTTCTCTTCTCTCTCTCTCTCTCGCTTGCTTCTCTTGTACAATGATAAAAGTATGCACATGAAGATTTTTGCACGCCATCGCGCGAAAGAATTGCGCAATGCTCATTTATTCATAATCCTTTGTTACAAAGCTGCGACTGAGAATATGGTTGGGTAATTCTTTATATTTCTGGATAGTTATCCGCTGCTCTTTTTAATTTTTTAATTTTTTTTTTGATTTGTTTGTTTTTTTTTCTTGTTATTGCTGCTGTTTATAATATCTCGAACCTTCCCGTATTTTCGCGTAACTCGCGTCTGGTGCGTATATACGTAAAGTTGTGTGTCGGTTCGTCTGTACGAAGTAATGAGAAAAAAAATTATTATACGCCTATTTTGTTATATAAATTTAAATTACAAATAATTTTCAGAATGTCCTGTATTATATATTTTTAAGTAACGTCTGTTTTTTATCTATCTCTGTGGCGTGTGTGTGTGTGTGTGTGTGTGTGTGTGTGCGCGCGCGCAGAGAGAGAGAGAGCGAGAGACAGAGTTAATTTTTTAAAGTCTTATCATTTAGTCAAAATATGCATCAGTGATTACTGAAGAGATTACGAACGTAAATCGATATAAGACTTAAAATCTTTGAAAAAATTTTTTACTCAAAAAAGTAAAAAGCTTCTTCTTTCCTCGAGGGATTCGTTTCCGTATCGGTATTGTAAATAGTAGGCGGGTGGAGGGGGGGGGCAGAACTCATTTATTATAGCGGACAGCGTATCGCACGTAGCGGAAATTCCTTCGTGCATGCCGCGAGCATTCACACTTTTGAATACAAGCACACGCGCGCACGCATACGCACATGCGCATGCATAAAGTTCGAGGAATGTACAATTACGCATGCATATGTACAGGTGTATACATATATATATATATATATATATATATATATATATATATATATATATGCGAACGTACGAAGCGAAGTACACAAACACCCGCACACGTGGAGGAAGACCGCTCGCGGTACACATGGCAAATAAAATGATAAACGCGTGTCGACCCACACGCATTGAGTGCGCTCACGCGCTCGCAGAGGGACCTCGTATAGAATTTGGGGCTGTCGCGTTTCGGGTCGTTCAGTCTGATTGGCTCTTTGTTGGAAAAATTATATATATATATATATATATATATATATATATATATATATATATATATATATATGCATACATACACACACGCGCGCGCGCGTTTGCCGATGAGAGAGAAAAAGAGGGGGTGATACTGAATGGACTGTTTTAGTGTGTGAAATAATCGAATTAGCTGTACGTACGCCCGCCCCGGTTTACAGTGGGTGTTTATTTAATTTCAGGCACTCTCTCTCTCTCTCTCTCTCTCTCTCTCTCTCTCGCATACCGTGACTTTCGACGTCCGACGTCGGGAATAGCGCATGAGCGCTGCAAAACGGATTCTGAATTTTAATATTATATACATGAATAATATTACCTCTGATATTAAATATATATAGGAATCTCTCTCTGTTTTTTGCCACTTGCGAGAGGCAGCAGCGCTCTGTACAGCTGCTGCACCGGTGTAGTACACGGCCCATATACGGCCGCGCCTGTGCGCTATTATTTTTTTTTTGTCGCGTTTTGCGCCGCGCCTCTATAGGGAAAAACGCGAAGGCTTAATATGGGGGAGGAGGAATATAAGAAAAAAATTGTCCGTAATTATATATATATATATATATATATATATATATATATATATATATATATATACATATATATAGACGAACTCTTCTTTGCTTTAACTTAACCTAAAACATGTCCATTTGGGATCGTTAACTATAATATGCGCGGCGTTAAACCTCAATTGTGCGGCAATAAAACGGTTTAATTTGCGCCCCGGCGACGGGGCTTTCCCACTCACCCCCTCCACCCAACCCCCCTCCCCCGCCCGTCCGTTTCTTTTTTTTTGCGGCGATAATGCACGTTCTAAACAATTTTTGCAGAAATGCAAAACTCTCATGAAGCCGCGCGCGTCGGGATGTATTTATATGTACATATAGACACAGACTTTTACACGCAGTCGCACCGCGAGTTTCTATTTACTTAAACGGCTTCTTACGTATATATATATATATATATATATACACACACACACACATTCATACGTAAATACATATATACACATATACTTGCCGGCTACAGCGCCGATGGAAAAATGGTCATTAACCCAGTTCGGCTTTTCTCCATTATAAAGCAAAAAAGGCAACCCGCGGGAGAACTCGTTCCTCTTTTTTCTTTATATATATATTGCTGCGTTTTATCTACCTTTCAGACGCTATCGCGGTCCACTCTGGGTATAGCGCGTAGCACTGGACAATATATATATATATATAGAATATCGTTAACGCATGTATGTGAAGGAATTTTTACCGAATGTATTACATGTATCTATGTGTGTCTAAATAGTTAAATCTAACGGCACGTTTTGTAACTGATTTTTATGCCTATAGACAAATTGTTTACCAGCACGGAAAAACTAATTTTTTGTTTTTTTTTTTTTTTGTTTCACCCTAATCTCTAACATTTATTTGGATTACTTCTTGATATTCAGAATTGTGAAATAATTGTATTAACCGGAGATATGAAAATTCAAAATTCAATTTCAATATGGCGACAATGTTATGTGAGAGTTGCGGACGTATTTTCTGAGTAATTCATTTGAAACAAAAGATATAATAAAAAAAATACATTAGTTATCACAAATATGAATTCAGAACATCAGTGAATGCAAGATTCGTAATCATCGAACCTAAAAACCCAACTAATATCTTATTACCAATGAATTATTGACTTATTTACGCCGTCATTTTGTATTTTTCAATTCAGCCATTGGATTGGTCATCAGAGATCCCGAAAATCTGGAAAAGCAAATCTAGGGTCGATGAATACCCACTATATGTCTTTAGTACAAAATTGTGCCCTTCAAAGTCTTAATGAACTGGTTTTTACCGATGGAGCATAAATTTTGCTCTTGGGTTTTAATAAAGATTATATACAAACATAAAACTCTCCGAAATTTCGGTCAATTCTATGTAATAGTGTTCACGTGTATTTCATATCATTGCAAAAGTTAGAAGCAGATTCAGCAAATCAAGACACTTGGGATATTTTACTTACAATTTTTGGTTAACGATTTTTTAAAAGAACTCTTACTTATTTCAAATACACTTACTATAAAGAACCCTACCGCTTGAAAAATTTGCTTCAACACTATGTTTGTCCATCGTATGATCTAAAACAAAATGATTTTTTTTTTTTTGCTCGATCGGTAAATATTAACTGCGACAATCACTTAAAGTGAACTTACTTTACATCTGGGCAAAAGCTTCAGAAATAACATAACATATAGAACTAACTTTGTACTTTCTAACATTACCATGAAAGATATAGACTGTGTAAAAAAACTGTATATAAAAAGATAGAAGTGATGCTATACCATGAATACCTGGCGAATGTATCAGTTTAAAGTAGAGTAAAGCGAAGCGAGCGCCGCATTTTATTCAAATCATTCTTTTTCTCATATTCGAGAGTAATATTTTCTGCGTCAAAACGCATTGAACATTATAAGTTTATGCTTGTGAAAGGGTAACGCGTATAGTAATTAATTCAATTTATATATATATATATATATATATATATATATATATATATATATATATATATATAATTGCGAAAGCCGTAATAACATGTAGGTTAATTCTAACTATATATGCGTATACGTCATAATAGGCAAGCATTAAACCAACTTTTATTTGGAAAAATATCCGGTTTCAAAAAAACAAAGTGTTATTAAATTTGATTAAAAAAAAAACAACATAAAGTAGTTTTTAAACACTTATTTTCTCCTACTATTATTATATATGTACCATCTTTGGTAGATTTACCTAATTAGATAATAAATCTTAATTAACAGAAAAAAAATTTACTGTGCGCACAATAATAATGACGTATATGGTACACCGGGATTTTTTCAGATAAGAATATTCAAAAATTGAAATATCTAACAGAAAAATTCTCATCTGTCTTTCGTTTCTCTAGAAAGCTGTTTCATATTAAAATTTTAATGCACAAACTTTGCGAAATGATGAAATGTGTGTGTGTGTGTGTTTTTTTTTTATATCACTTGGAATGAAAATACAATTGTGTAATAAATAAGTAAATAAATAAAATTGATCAAATCGTCATTATATATGATCTTTAATATAATTTTTTTTTTTCGAATATATATTTATGGCCAATTCTTTTCAATATTTCAATCAATTTTATTCAATTAGATTATTGACAATGCGTTTAATTTTCTTCACATAAGGTTAAATATTATTACAGTTTTACGTAACCCTAACAGGTTATGTATACACTATGTACTTTTCAGTGCAATAAATCTTATAGCATTATGATTTCGGACGTATATATATTTCAATATCAGTCGTTAATTGCGAGAGAGTGTTAATAAAAGCAAGCATCGCAGCCAGTAATTATCGCGCAAAGTATATATACATTGTATATGCGATGAAGTATACGATCGTTTTGCAAATAGATTGCTCAAATATAATTGTACTTTTTGCCAGTGCGCAAAAACTGACGATTTTATATGCTCGGATGTGGCCAAATTTTCGCGCACGTGCGTATATATATATAATATCAAATAATAATACGGCCAAAAGTATATGATTATGCTGTAATCGTAATGCATGATCAGGAACGATACGATCTTATAACCATCATATTAGAAAGGCCTGCCGTCGTGTTATTCAATTATCTGTCAGATACATATTTGAGAAATCAGTGGTGCGACCGCCATTCATAAATCACGGGAATCCCCTTTTCGGCGACGAAGGAGAGGTTTTTGTCAAAAATTATTATCTTTTGGCCGATATTCAGTCAGGTTAAAATATCTAAAATCTATGTAAATCTTATATAAGCTATGCGGTCGGAGCCTTTGATTTTTCCCCCAATGGATGGGATGTTAGCGTAATTTCCATAGTTTTGACTTGTAAATAATAAAATATAAATGAAATTGTTTTGATCGTATACATTCGATTTTATTTTGTTGAGAAAATTTTTACTAAATTGAAGCATAAATTTTTTCTGAAATAGAGGCAAACGATTACAAATTTCTCATAATATATATAATATTATAAGACACTATGTTATTAATCTCTGAATTATTATTATAAATGTTAAAGCAATAAGGAAGTATCCTATGGTATCTGTTCACGTCTTTATAAAATTTCATTTACGAGGTATTTCGACTAACATTAAAAATGGCCCTTTTCAAGAAAATAAATAAATAACTTAGATAATCACATATAATATATATATGCCAATACTATCAATACAATACAGCCTCTTATATCTTTGAGGCGGTCTGGCGAAAAGCGCGGAACTCCGCAGATGCATTGGTCGCGTGTTGTATATATAGAAAGCGACGCCGCGCGGCCTCGGTGCTTAATCTATATATATATATATATATATATATATATATATATATATATATATATATATATATATATATATAGGGTAAAAAGCCAAACGCGTTTAGACGAAGTCCAACGGGGCGGGAGTGAAAAATAACTCGCGAAAAAAGGAGAAAAATTTTCTTTTCTCTATTCAATCTATTATCCGCGGTGCGCTGCGCGGTCGACGCCGCAGACTTTTTTTGTATAGAATCGCTCTCATCGCCCCCTCTCCCACTCTCTCTCTCTCTCTCTCTCTCTCTCTTTCTCTCTCTCTCTCCCTGTCTCCCTGTCTCTCTCTGTCTCTGTCTCTGTCTCTTTAATGCCCTCCTCATCTATAAGAGATAGTGAGTGATATATATAATCGGTTTTTTTCCTTCTTTCATTCAAAGCCGCGAATTTCTCACATGATAATAAAAATTATTGTTATTATTATTATTATTATTATTATTATTATTATGTTAAAAGCGTTGTTATTATTAATAAGATTATCTGCGCTGAGGTGTGCCGTGCGCGGCGATTTTCGAGATCGTATACCGTATAGCTGCGGTGCGCATTGTAAGCTACAACCTTCGTAGATTAGTAGATAACATAAAGTATTATTTATATATAATAGTTTTAACTTTTTCCGTCTCTGGTTGACATATTTTTCCTTAAATTTACCGTATATATTTTGGGAATAAGAATTTAATATCCCGCGCGCGCGCGCGCGTGTGTGTGTGTGTCAGCAGAAAATTGAATACTAAAAGGTAGAAGAAAAAAATCGCAATCGAATAAATTCCGTTCGCACGCGCCGTATAACGCCGGGCATCCTGCGTAATAATCAAATACTCATCGGCTTCTCCAATGCGACTTCTCCCCGCGCGATGAGTGAAAGTTTTGTCGTTGGTTTTGTTTTTGTTTTTTTGTTTTTTGTTTTTTTTTTGTTTTCTCTTCGTTTTTCCCCCATACAAAGCATATTTACAACGTTAGCGATGCTGAAATCGCGGGAACGCCGCCTACCACCGCCGCCGCCGACGCCGCAGTCGAGGGTCGTGAATGGGAGTCGCGAGTATATATATATATATATATATATATATATATATATATATATATATATACACTAGCATACACAGATAGGCGGACTACTTTCATTTCTCATTCTAAGCCAGTCATTTTTCGATCTGAAAGCTCGTGCTGTTGCTACTTACTTATACGGCGCTGCATCATAGCGCGGAGGCCGGCGCGCGCTTCTGTTTTTATTATTTTTTTTTTTTCGTCGGCTGACGTCTCTTTCGCCCCGCACGCGAGACGTCGGCGTGCGAGCTCGCCTCTGTTATGTGTACACCGCGTGAAAAGTCATATATATATATATATATATATATATATATATATATATATATATATATAATTTGTTGCACGCACGGGGGCCGCTCGCGATACTGGTAAAAGCAGCGTGCTCTTCTAATTATATTATACGGATGTGGTACAGGCGGAGGTAGCGCTTTTTTTCCCGATAATTTTCACGTCTGAAAGTTCGATGATTATCGGGGGACGACGTATGCACAAGCTGCGATTTAATTATGAGGTAATTAAGTGCTTATCGGCAATTCATTCATATCGTATAATAGGCAGGATTGTTGCATCGCTGTAAGATAATTTTGAAATTCAAAGAATTCAAAGAACGGCCAATCCGAACAAACGATTTTTATTGTCAGTTGCGATATACGCCAGTAACGGCGCAGGGCAGAACCAACAAATTTTTCCCAGCATGAGTGTGGAATGAGTGGGTAAAAGTATCGCTTACATTAGTAGAAGTTCGAAAATTCGTTTATCATGCGATAATTATTAATGACAGTTTTATATAGGAGTCAGGAGCGAAGGTTTCCTTACTTTTCCTAGATAATCCAACATTACGCCTAGACAACAGTCTTATTAATAATGAATAATTATTAAAATTCTGGCAATTTTGTCGAAAGTTTTAGTACAAAATCTTCTCCACTATACGATTATATTATGATCTTTCGAGTGGAAGTAGATAAAATAATAAGAAAAAGACCGCGGAACTGGATTAACACATGAAACAGTTGAACACCAATCGTGTCTATTTTCACAAAAAAAAAAAAAAACAGACGCAACTCTAACGTACGGGTTTCGAAGAAAAGATCGATACAGAAGATGAGAATAAAAAAAAAAAACCACCTCTCGCGATCCTTTACGCTTTTTTCGACGTATTTCTCTCTCCTTATAAACGCATCCCCGCGCTAAAACTACGGCACGCTCTCGCAATTTCTGCTGGCGACACTATACACGTATACGAACAGTAGTATAAGAAGCTCTACCCATGTAGTTTATAAGGAGAGCAAGGCGATCGCGTGTATATATATATATATATATATATATATATATATATATATATATATATGCGCTCGCGGCGTTCGTTGCGCAATCCAGTGACGACGACCTTGCTGGCTCTGCTGTTTTGGTAAACCGCCCTGATACGCATATATACCTATAATGCCCCGGAGCAGGGAGGGAGGGAGAGGGAGAGGAAGACGCTTTCGAGAAAAGCTTCGCTGAATTTGTTATTTCTTCCTTATTCAACGTAAATTTACGCGTCGGACTTTTTCCCTTATCTCGACCCCCGCCCCCCGTACCTACTATGTTCTCTCGGGCCAAATTAGTCGAGCGTAATCGGTGCGGATTATAATCGGGATCGGATCGGCTATTTTCGACTCAGACCGCTAATCGCCGGCTCAGACAAAAGCGCGACGAGATCGAGGCCGAGATTAATCCGGTAGATAAGCCTCGTTTATGGAGGTGCCTCCTTAATCTATGTACATTATATATATATATATATATATATATATATATATATATATATGTATCTACTTCCTTAAAATGCATAAAGCTCTGTTAACGAGTTTTCTTCGGAGCCGCCGCGGGAGATGTCGCTTCGCAGCGCGACAGCGAGACCGCAAGTGGGAAAGATCTCCTTGCATGGCATCTCTTCGTTGATGCGTGCGCAGCGTTGTTTCGCATGTGTATATATAGATATATGTATATAAGGGAAAGAGATTCGATTAACTCGAAAACCGAAGCTGCATCGAGGGCGCGCGGGAGCGGGCGCTGCGTGGAAGCAAATTAGTGTAGTTAGTGCGCGGATTCCGTATAAACTCCAGAGGCTCTACCGGCTCGATTATCCTTGCTGTCGAGCAGCGCTTTTCGCGGAATAAGGAGATTTTCTCCAACGCTCGTCCATATATGCCATTAGGTGGTATGTGTGTGCGTGCCTAGCGGGGCTCAAGGCCTATACACTTCTAGCCGATCTCCTCCTGATGCTCGTTCTAGGGCTGCGTACGCATGTGTGCGCACGCGTATGTATATGTATGAGGTCGATTGCGTTATCTCGCTGCGTAGGTTTTTTCTTTCTTCTCTCTTTTAGCTCGCACTGATTGCCGTGTCGCTGCGCTTTTACCTTATCGTATTTTTGATTAGCTACAACGTTGTTAGACACTCGCTGGGATTGATGAGTCGCTATAGCCCTGGCGATTGCGCTGTGCGTGTTTTATGATCGCGAGCATGTACATATATATACAGACATACATATACATAGTGTGTGTGTGTGTGTGTGTGTGTGTGTGTGTGTGTGTGTGTGTGTGTGTGTGTGTGTGTGTGTGTGTGTGTGTGTGTGTGTGTGTGTGTGTGTGTGTGTGTGTATCGTAACCTTTGCCAATGTCCAATTTGATAAGTTAACGTGGACATATATATATTAGATATACGATATAAATAATTAAACGCAATAGTTTTGAATATATGGGGATGGTTAATGCGTGGCGCTACATGAAAAAGGTTTCATGTTGTCAAAAAAAAAAAAAAAAAAATACCTATGCAGTATAATATTTTGCTTTTAAATGCCAGAAACTCTAAAAATGAATCAGTGAATGCGTATACTGACGGTCAGTTCAGTAAATTCAACCACTGACAATCAGAGAATTCCATCACCGTAGGATTTAAAAATAAAAACAAAGAAACTAATCATGTTATTGCTTTAAGAGCTAACCTATTCATTAATGAATTATTACTGGTTAAAATAGTTATTTTTCACGATTTTCATTCATTTTCTAATGAATTGAACACAGATTTTTTTATACATATATATTAACAAAGGAGCAAGGTATACAATTATGAATCATTACTTTCCATATTCTTGAATTCGGAAATTCTGAATAGTATAATGAATAAACGTAAACGACGAAATAACTGAAATAGTGCCAAGTCCAACCAAAAAACAGTAATAATTATTGATCGATTGGGTGACTTTTGTACCTCCACTGATTCGTCAAGAAAGATTATTTATTAAGACAATTAGTTCTTTTCAACAGATCTATATAATTAGTGATAATTCTTAAATTAAAATATTTTTGAACATTCTTTGCGCTTTAGCACAACTTCTCTCTAAAATAAATCAGCTGAATATGCACTCATGGTCATAGTAAATATAGTCACTGATGAAAATAGTACAAACCCAGACAGTTGGAATCAGCGAATCATTACTGATTGAATTAGTGGTTATACAAAAGGTTATTAATTCGATAATGAAACAATTACTGTTTAAATTTGTTGAGCTCGACCTATATAATTATTTATATAGACAATCACTTTTAATCATTTCGCTAGTTTCTACAAATCTTAAACACAATCTTGTACATCATATATACGACAAATTAAACTTACCAAAGATTATTTTATCCGTCTATATATATTAAGTTAACTGGCATCAATTTTTGCCAATTGCGGGAGACTCAGATCTAACTCGAACAATCGAATTTGCGTTACATATATACCGTTTTAACGGTGATCGACAGCAGTTATCGATTTGATTGCCAGTACGGAACTATTTAGCTGTTTCACAGTGAAAATACGAAGACATTAAACAAATCAGTAATAATTTTATTGATTTTGTTATCGACAGGACTTCACCAATACCAAAAAACAAGTTGAAAAAGTCGAAAAGGTATTCACAATAAAACTAGGGTCTTGGTCTTACATATATAATGTTTAAATTCACATATTGAAGAACAAAGACCGTAGTTTAATTTCCATTACCTTTTCGACACCAAGCCAATATATATATAGAACTATACCTTTTACCACATTAATTTTTTTTCCTGTCCCAATGAACAATTTTTTGGCTCAAAACACAGTCTTATCCATCACTATCTATTTATATGCCTGCCCACACTTTCCAATTCAATACAATGATAAACATATCTGATACATAATGTAATGTGGCGTAATATAAGTAACTAAACTGTTACAAGTATAAATATGGTAGTTCTTGTACTGACCAATTCGTATCCTCGATTGTTTCATATTGTTATTCGGCATCTACAACCTATGCAACTATGTGGAAGTGAACAGGCTAAGAATTGTATATATGTGTAATATACTCGTATCCAGTATGGTTTTTGCAGTTTTAAATTTAGAGAGTATAGAGATGGTATATATCTGCATTATTATTTTTCCATTTTCTGCGGTCCTTCCACTCGCGGAATTTCATATTCGACGCCGGACAAAAAAATTGAAGTCAAAGCATTATGACTTACGCAAGTACCTCCACACACATATATATATATATATGCAATGCACGGACAAATGTCTCGGGTTTTTAATTAGTTCTAAAAACAATATTACGATTGTATGCGAAAATCGCGCGTTACGAGAGATCAGGAGAGAGGGAGGGGGGGGCTCTAAAAGCACATTCCTTTTTCAGAAGTATATACGTATACATCCATATAGCTGAGCCCAAGTAAAAACTTTCACCGCTAGATCCCATTGCTCTCTGGCGCTATGGCGCGCGGTATTCGCGGGAAGAGAGACTCGTCCGTTCGCACAATCGGCGGAGCTCCGGCGCTCACGCGAAAGTCTGAAGAATTATACGATTATAAACGTTGTAAAGTAACAACAACGACGACGACGACGACGAAGAAATAAAAAAAAAAAAAAAAATAAAGAAAAGAAGAAGTTGAATGAGTAAGTTCGGCATATATCGGCGGAATGCGCGCCGGGAGAGCCGCGCATGTATATAAATATGACCTGTTGCACTGCGTCCATGTTTATATCGAGGACACCCGGTATAGACAGGTATACAGGGTGTCCCGGTATGTTTCAACTACAGAGAGAGAGAGAGAGAGAGAGAGAGAGAGAGAGAGAGAGAGAGAGAGAGAGAGAGAGAGAGAGAGAGAGATTGATACCGAGTATTTAGGAAAAGAAAGTTTCACGCAGATCGTCGAAGGATTTTTCGGCAATCGGTCTTATTTTCTCTTCCCCCTCTCCCCTCGAATAAAAAGACGAGCGAAGATTTTTTTCTCTCCAGAATTAAAATCAAGAATAGGGCTAAGGAAGAATATCTGCACTGTTCCCAGCCCCCTTCGCATCATCGGCGATTGTCTATAATAATTTCTCCCCCATTGTCGATTGGGACTGCGCGAAAGCGTCCGATTGTCTTTCCAATTTATCTATATATAGATGTCCCCGTACTAAATTCTGGGCGACCCAATATTGGCCGATTAGCATTATCGGCGCACGAAGAAACGACTCGCAATTTCTCCGACTGCGTATTAAGGCCCTCGTTGTATAACGGGAAAAGGTACATAAGGAATATTAATGCATGGGACAAGCTGCTGTTCCTTCTGCTCCTAATTCGTGTGCCCGACAGCGCGTTCACAAGCGCTGCACAGATAATTATTTACAGTTGTTTAGTAGATTAAGTTAACTTGAAAATAACACAGGCCAATGCATTTTCACACCCACAGACCGGACATTGTGTATACAAATGAATTTGATGCGCTGAAACCGAATCTGAACTCAGAATTACTCCATCATCCTAGCTTTCCGAGATATCCTAAACTAGATGTGAAAAAACAGTTTTTCAACTAAAAAAATTGTGGAACATCGTAGATATTTTTCCTCGAAGTATCATTTGAAACTGAAATGGTCTACATTTTAAACACTTTGTCTCGATTTCTAAAAATCCGCTTTAAAAAAGTGGGCAGTGGTTTTTAAGAGTAGATTGTATAGCTTTCTAATGGCGCGATCAGATTTGCAGTGGAATAAAAATTTTGGATACAAGCAAAGGTCGATGATAGAAAACAATAATGTTTCTTACATTTTTAGCTTAGGACATGGTAGAGTAATTTCGAGTTCCAATTTGGATTTAGCTCATCCAATTCCTTCGGGTATACCAGATCCAGTGCATATAGGTCTGAAATTTCGTCGATTATTACCAACTTCTGTAATTTTCTCTAAAACTTGAGTCTGAATTAGAAATTCAACTTTTCTTATTAATGATCTCACGTATTATAATTGAAAATTCATATAGCACGCGACAATGGAAAAATTTCTCATTGGCATGTAACTACATACTTCCTTTCTTACAGTTAATCTAGAGAAAGTATGAGTATTACAACATCGGGGATGTTTTTTTGTCCATCCACATACCCTCATAAGTACAATTTTCTATTTAACAACGGGAAAGTCATATTTTTGGATCCTAGATTCAAATATAGCTCACAGAATTTTTTATAAAATTCCTTCCAATGCATCTCAGGCTCAAAGCAATTTAGAATTAAAATTTTGAACAAATACGCACTGTAATCAATAATTTGAATTTTCTCAGACATATTCGTCACCTAAAATATTTTGAAATTATTTGAAGTTTTTCAAAATATCGAATAAGAATCAAAAATTCCAACTGTTTCTATAAACATGTAAATTTCTAGCATTATAAGGATTTTGAATCCTTATTTAAGTTTGGATTTTCAACATTATAAATAATACATGGAATATAATTTACATTATGTTTTATCAATTTTTTTACAACTTAAAAAATATATAATTGTTCTACTAAGACAAGGTCCTATGTGAGGTGAACGATATATGTTTGAGGAAATTTCACTTATTTATTGAAGTGCATAGTTGCTCGAAATTGTAATTCCAGTAATATTTGGACCAAGGGAACATTGGAAAGTACAACTGTACGGATGTTTTATTGAGATATATAAGCTTAGGAGCGATTCTGTGAGTTAGAACTAAATCCGCGTAGCCCTCTCTGGTTATAAGTAGAAAGAGTAAGTAGCCGAAAACTTCGTAACATTCAGTAACACGTGCATAAGAATATATTTCCATTTCCACAATACGAGTAATCGATAGTTAATGGAAATTCGTATGATTTATAACACTGTATAGAAGAGATATACTTTTACCAATACAATATTTACCATGTAAATATTTATACGACGGCCCTTACGTTATATAGAGCAAAAAAAAAAAATTTTTTTCATTACGCACAGGTACAGATTTTTTTCTCTCTCCTCTCGACATGCGTATGTAGCCAGGCATGGCACGAGTTATAATCCGTGGATGTGTCGGTACCGCTGCCGGCACACGAACTAGTTACGTCCAATTCTTCAATCAGATGAGCCCCAAGTTGGACGAGGTCGCATACTATCTCCCTCTCTCCCTCCCTTCCGTCTCTCTCTCTCTCTCTCTCTCTCTCTCTCTCTCTCTCTGTTTCTCTCTCAAGCAGACACGAGCACAGTTGCAGCCTGTCCTCGTCTATATTTGTGTATCTATGGATGCGTTACTTTTTTTTATCGCGCATTTTTATACGCATTTGAGAACAGGTGGCCAGAGGGAAACAATTACAATTCCCCACGAGAATGGGATGTATCTCTCTATCTCCCTCTCTTTTGTGTATGTAATAATAATAAAAAAAAAAAAGTTGCTCGCAAGATTGACGCTAAGCTGATTGAGATTTGAGGTAGTTCTAACACGACTCGAATCATTGGAAAATTGCACGAAAGCGTCTTAAACGTTTTAAACGTTTTATAAAACGGAACTATTACGTTTTGGAGGAAAACAGTCAACCGAAGTTGGAGGTCGAATTATTGTGTGAAATCGTTTTCAAAATTGCATCCATCTATTACGTAACTAATGTATCTGTAAAAATTTTCTAGACCGTAAAAACGACAATACTGCCCAGTAATTTGATGACAGACTGTGAAAAGCTAACAATAATTACTGATAAATTTTCAACTTTTCGCTTATAAAAATTTTCTCGAAAGTATGGTAATTGTATTAATTTTTGCCCCCCTCTCCCACTAATTACCGAGTGTGTTATCATTTTTACTAGAAATTATTTCTCAATGTATGATATATTATGCTTATTTTTTCAAAATATTTATTTAACTGTTTTATATAGAATAAACTGATGATATAAATAAATTTAAAAAATTTACACATACACACACACACACACACACACACACACAACTACTAGTCAGCTGAAGCACGCGTGGCGGGAAGTGCGCGTATATGAATAATCAAGGCTAAACGTTCCATTGATTCTTTCACGCCATTGATAAGCTAAGTGCCAGCTCGTGCCGCCGAGCCTGCATAATCAGAAACATTCAGACGCTTGCGATTTTTTCTTTTTTTCTTCTTCTTTTTTTTTTTTTTTGTTCAACGAATCAAAAGGACCATCCGTGGCCGGTTCGATTTTTTTGGGTACATCGGATTTTTTAATTTTTTTTTTAATTTTTATTTACTTACTTTTTTTATTCACTACGTTTTTTGAAATCTCTCGAGACGAGGGAAAATGATCCGAGAGTTTGTCGCTTCGCGCATTATACATTAGGCGATTTAATTAGAGATTGTGGACGAATAGCGCGATTATTTTACGAATTGTATAGAGAGCAGCGGCTGAAAGTGATCTTTATGAATATTTCAGGATCGGTGTATAGGAAACGGATCGGTGCCTAAATCACGCAAAAGACGCATACGCTTCTCAACATTTTCACGCGATTCTTTCGATCCGAGCTCATTTCATAAAAGAAAAGGATCGTATGAAATTACTCGGGCACCCTCTCCCCTCCCCGTCTTACGTAATCTGGTCGCGACCCGAGAAGGCATTCAAAAACATTTATTTCGAGATTTTACCGATCATAATATGTCAATTGATCTTTAAGAAAACTTGTTTGATCTAATTTTGCTTGATACACATTGTGTTGCCACTTGGACTAAATCTTGTATCAGTGTTTTTCTTTGGAAAATATTTTGGTTTTTTTTTTTTTGGAAGTTATTGAATTAGTTTGACTAGATTGAGGAAAAGAAGAAAAAAACTATGGAAGTAATCGAGTTTGAATATTTTTCCCGATAAATCACGGTTTCACGATCTGGTGCAACAGGAAAAACGAATGACGTTTACGTAAAAAAAAAACATTATTCCAGTTTACTAATTAAATAAATAGAGAGGATATGGAATTGAAAATATGGTACGTAACTCGGCGTTCAATTTATTACTGAACACTCTGTCGAAGCTTCGAACTGGTCAACGAAAAAAAATTTAATTTATAATAGTTTTTATAATTTTTCATTTCCTAAAGTGTTACATATTTTTTTCCTTCAATTACGATGGTTATATTAAAAAAAATTGTTCACTATAAATTAGAACACTTGTTATAATTCGTCAGCTGCAAAAATCATAAAAAACGAAATTTTCACAAAAAATCCGGCAAAATGTCCGTGGGGCATCGATGATAATACAGGGATTTTCTAGAAATTTTCTAAAAAATAACATCAGCGGGGGCGCTGCTTCTGCGCGAGATATGCAAACATTATAAAGCGACGCGTTCGTTGATCCGACTGATTCAATTAGCTATATACATGTTCATACATACATACATACACATACATGTATACATGAATATATATATATATATATATATTGTGGATGATGATCGTACGTGTAGTGCGAGCCTACACCGTGCACGCGCGAGGCTTTACATTTGCTAATAAGATTACATATGTGTATATATATATATATACGTAATGCGCGTGCGCGCGTAAAACCGTTCTCGATTTCTCGTACGGGCGATTATACAGGACGCGTAAATTCGGACCGACGCGCCGTTCTCTAAGGGCGACTCTTCTCAAAACCAAAATCAAACAGATGTATTGCAAAATTGCGCGATTATTGCGCGGCTTTCGTAATACAAACGAGTCGTTATTATCGTTTAACGTGATTGCGAACGATGATTGAAAATTCATGATTTGCAACTTTATCGATTATACATGCCGTGTACCGCACCTATACGTGCACAGATAAAAATCGATAAATTCGTGGGCTGAAAAAATTGGCGGATCGGATAACGAGCGAGAGGGGGGGGGGGCTACGGAGAGAAAAATCATTTTTATGCCGCATCATTTGGATGGAAATGTTTCCGAAGCCGAGTTTCCAATTTACAGGTAGAGCGGCGAATCATGTTCAAAATGCCTCGATCCTAGAAATATTATATTCGACTGTAAAAAATTATTGTTCGTATTTTTTTTTTTTTTTTAATTTCTTTACTTAAACAGGATTCTTCGGTTATTATCTTATTCCGTTACGAAAATCCGGGTTTAAATCGATGTTTTTTTGCTGATAGATGTCTTACATAGTGCATTATAATGTGAAATCAATCGGTCAAGATTAATGTTTATAAATATGCGGATCCCATCAAAATTGACCAACTTATTTGTACGTGCCCCCCTCGCGCCAACACACTTTTGAGACATTTTTTGGTACTTACAACATTCTGCGGCTGATTTTTTTTTACGGCAAAGTTTCTCTTTTATGTATATCTATATATACACATCAGTGGGAAGTTTCCTTTCATATTCCCAGATATACTT
Source organism: Sycobia sp. Sy_11 (assembly GCA_018907035.1). NCBI lineage: Eukaryota > Metazoa > Arthropoda > Insecta > Hymenoptera > Epichrysomallidae > Sycobia > Sycobia sp. Sy_11. The sequence goes on along the minus strand of JACCIC010000002.1, from coordinate 5,461,544 downwards.
CATCGTTCGGTTGAATAATATTTTTGTACATAATCGAGAAAAAAATCTTTGCTATACATATCTGACATACATTATATACGAGTAATTTTATTTTATATGTTAAATTTCTTTAATTCGCGCAACATTATTAATTTCGCGAAAGATCTATTTATATATCCTATATACATATGTAATATGTATATGTGATTTCGCAACGTCGTTACAACGCTAATTCAACTCGCGTGCCATTTGAATTGCTAGAAAATTTTTATTTCGAATCAATTTAATGATAGCGCTAGCGCGCGTATGCATATAAAAATAAAACGCGAGGATAACGGAAAATCTTGAAAAATCGACTGTATAATAATCTTACGGATCGTTAGATTTAATGCGATGTTAATTCATTAAATATATATATATATATGTGTGCGTACATTTTTCTCTCCTATTTAACATGTGAGCTCATGTATACACAGACGCATATCTACATATAATACCCTTCTAACGTATGAATCCATATTTTTTGTTTGTTACAGGTGAGTCATACACAATTGGAGATGATCCTCGAGCGCCTTCATCCACGCGTAAGTTTCGGAGACGAGAAAAAAAAAGGACGAATAAAGAAATCCATCGATAGACTACCCTAACGCGCCACGGGGAATGTTGAACTCGACTTATATATTACGAACAACGATCAAATAATATAGGACGCCCATCGGACGCGTTGCGTCGGCTCTCTCGCGGTCGAAGTGTAATATATATATTATATATATATATATATATATATATATATATACACACATCAAGAGAGAGCCGACCGCGCGCCTCATCAATCGGAACTATATATATATATATGTATATATGCGCTCAGCTCTCCGGGTGTCAAGGGGCTGTCACGCGCGCTATCGCATTAATATCGCGAATTTTTCCATTATATCAATGAATATTGATTAAATCGGCCTTGGAATAAAGTAGGAATGAATCTGTCTCTCGCTCTATCACACACTCATTCTCTCTGGCTCTTCTAATCGGGAAGTTGCGCGATAATAGATTATTATTCATCGATTCAAAAAAAAATTTCTACATTTTCTCGTTCAACAGAATTGATCTAGTGTATGTGTACGTATACATATATGAGCGCAAGGACGATGAAATTTTATCTATCTCGGTAGATGTCTGTGACGAAAGTGTGGATATATACAGCCACAATGCGCGCTACTTTTTATAAATAGATTTTTCTTCATTTACCACTGTATCTTTATATTTGCATTAGAAAAGAACAGACCGACGCAGCTCCAGACGTGCCCGTAACGTCCACGGGTAAAGCCGTGGAAAAATCGTTATAATGCTCGGTTGATTATTTTTTTCGTCCACCTGCCACACGTGCCTCGGGGCGGAAGTTATTTCTTCTCGCCCTCCCCCTCCCCCTGCTCCTCTTTTGTTTCAATATTGTCTCGGGGAGAAAAGCGACGCACAGTAATCCAATGTAAAGAATATATATATATATATTACTCATATACTTTAGGTGTTTAGACTGTATATTGGACGTATATATACATAGGTGTGTATATATATATATATATATATACATAGGTGTATATATATATAAGAATGCCCAGCTGTTAAGCTCTGTATACCTTATAATCGTTAAAAATCTTTACGGCCGTATGAGAATAAAGACAGGATATTACGTATATAATTTTTTTTTTTTTTTTTTGAACGCTCGCTATACATATCGCGGATTTATTTTAGTGTAAGGATAGGAGAAATGACAAGAGAATACACGGGGCAAAGATTCAATTCGGCCTTCTGGAGGTATAGAAAAAATAGCGACATTTGGTTCTATAGTATATATATATCAGGGACCTACCGTCGTCGTTTCCATTTAATGTGGCGTATATTATATATAATAAATTAATTTGATTTGTCTTTATGTCTCTGCTTCTAATATATATATACAAATATATATTATATATATAAGGCCATATCTTCATAGATGGCATTTCCTGATTCGCGCTGATTCTATACGTTGTTTAAATGCCATCCGCTTGCAAGTCGCTATATGAATTTAATCGCGTTACGCCGCGGTTTTTACCGGATACATAGATAAAAAAAGAAAAAGAGAGAAAAGAAAAATCTAAAACGCAAAATTTCCGTACGAGCCTTTTTTTCTTTTTTTTTTCTACGATATTTCCCGATAAAAACTTTCAGTATTTTTATCGTCGAAAACGAAAATTACAAAAGATATATTTTCTCTATTTATACATTTTTCTACCAGCCGGTTTTTATTGCAGTATGATTAAAAAAAGAAAATCGATAATAAGAAGATGGTACGTATCCAAAAGTGGAACAAAATACTCTCTGGCATGAATAAAGGTTGTTTAATTTTTCATGCCGTAAATAAGGAAAAATATGAATTTTTTTAAAAAAAAAAGAAGAGAAAAAAAATCACATTCCACCGGAGTAAGATTACGAAACCACGAGCTTTTCCACTTATCAGCATCCATTGGGAAATAATCGATTTTTCCGAAAATAAAGAACTCGTAAAAAATCGACTTATTGCGACAAAACCCTTCCGTAACTCCCCCCCCCTCCCTCGAAATCACGCGAGTAATTCTATAATAATGTCCTACGGTATAGTAAAAAAATTCCGAATCGTGCGAAAGTACGCCAAAATCTGCCGCGACGTTTGTCGCGCAAAGCATCGGAATCGCCTCTGTCGCGCATACGGCAAGGTACTTGCTCGCCGAAACACGACTACGCTGTTTTTCGTAAACACGCTGCTTCTGCATAAAATTAGGCAACGATGCACGCTTCACATTTAGCTTATCGGCGTATCGTGAAATTCTAATTATGTAGAATCGATTTTCTCTCTCTCTCTCTCTCTCTCTCTCTCCCCAGAAGAACTCCTTGCGAATTTTAGGAATGGTTTACCTCCGTGCGGATGGGTTTATTTGAAAGAAGGAAAAAAAAATAGGCAACAAAATAACGATATGTAATGCCGTATGGCAATTCGTAGAAGTACAAAACTCGCATATGTGCGCACAGTCATTAAAAATCATTACTCGAGGTTGAAGGTAAAAAGAGTTTTCGCGTTTTATAACATGTTTTACAGCCAGATGTGTGTGTGTGTGTGTGTGTGTTTATGTGTGTGTTGAGAGAGAGAGAGAGAGAGAGAGAGAGAGAGAGAGAGAGAGAGAGAGAGAGAGAGAGATTTTAATTATACTTTCCAATGGCTTATGTAGTATCTTATCTATATCTGTACGTAGGGTAATTGAAATGTTATTGGATAGATAAAAATTCAAATTATTATTCAACAGGCTAATCCGTTTGAATTAACGACAATGTATATGATAACGATTTCAGAGTAGAGATTTTTTCATTCTTTCTTTTTTTTTTTTTGTTTTCTAAAAATAACGCCAAGTTAACAGTCTAATATGGCGAACGATTCGAACGTGAATGAACGAATCAATTGGAAAAATAACTCATATAATAATATACTGAAATTCGATTATTCAGCTATATGTAAGTAATGCAACATGTTCATGCATAAATACATTGTATTTAATGAAATGTTTATATATATATATATATATATATATATATATATATATATATATATATATTGATATTTTTATCGTTAAAGCCCAGCTCAAAGATGGATAATAAAGTGTATGTTTCATGGATAAATTAGCAACAAATTGGACATTTGCAAATTCATTTTAATTTTTAAGAAATTATTCTATACAATGAATTTATATGGATCTTGGGTCTCGTATATCGCCTCGTGTATTTCTGCTTGACAATCCAAAGTGAGGGCGGGCGCGCTCACTGCGTCCGCCTAACGCGAGCGAAATAAAATCTTAAACGCCGGCCATTTATGCACTTTGTTTGCCGTAAATTCCAAAATGCGAACGGAAATGCGAATTATAGCTCGTGCAACTAGCTCGTTAACAATGGTACATTAGAAAGAAAAAAAAAAAAAAACAAAGAAGCAAAGTTGAAACAGAAAAATATGTGGCATTAGGTCCAAAAGTCGAAGGGAACTTGAGAAAATCGAACGATCGCTGAAAGAAATCTTATTATTACGTATACAACTGTACGCAAACAGTACAACGACAATAATATAATAGAAATATATAGAATAGCGATAATGGACGATTCGAAGAAAATCAAGAATTTCCTCCTAAATCTTCCGTCTTCGTTCTTCAGATGGGGTAAATTATCAGTGGCTTTATATAATGCCAGTTTTTTCAATTTATCAATACAGCGTATATTTTTCGTCTTTGTTTTCTGAATAATATTATGCAGCGAACCGAGAACTGACCTTCGCGTTTGATAATGATCTCCGAGACTACGGCATTAATTGCTTTTGTAATCGTTAAATTGTAGCATAATTGCGGCTGTCAAGCGGTCATTAGAAAGGATTTTCAATTGCTAGAAACTGATTGCGGTATAAGAGTCGGATTATTGAAATTAATTGGTAAAGTCTTCGGTCGCATTTTCCCGACGCGAATCCCGGCGATAACTACTGGAATCCAAAATTTAACTACAATCTCTGCTTGATTGCCCGTCGTATAGTAGTAGGTGCGCATATTACCATCGGCGCGACTCCAGTTCATTGACGGACACAGATTTCGATCCGTAGATTTAGTAAATTGACACGCAGTTATAATACTTTTAGGGAGAACCTTGTCGCATCGGAATCCGGGCCAAAAAAAAAAAAAAAAAAAAAAGAAAAAAAAACGGCAACGGCCTAAATATACACATTACGCGCTTTATTGGTGGCTCATTCGAATTTGCTGTGTTTATACGAAATACCAGAGTTTGGCCTATACCCATTAAAAGGGTCGATTTGTGAAAAGTCGAGAAAATGTCTTAACTCGGCGTATTCGCCATTTTGATAATCAGCTCTCATACAAAAATCCACGATTACACTTTGGCAACTCTCCTATGACCTAAATTATAAACGCCGTTTCGCCTCTGTTCATGAGAATCGAAAATCTCCAGCAAAAATGACCGCAGTTATTAGGCATTTGCGTTTATTGTATGGTTTTTGGAACGGATATTATTATTATTATTATTATTTTATTTTATTTAGAAAGGATTAATTTGAGGTTAAAGTTTTTTTATTCTAGAAAATGTGAAAATACTCAGCTATTGTTTTTTTAAACGTTTTTTCGGCATCCCAACGATCTAAGAGCATTAAGGGGATGCCGACTGCTCTTTTATTACACCGATTAAGTAAAACGTGTTCTGTTTTCAAGAAAATCAATAGGTAAATATCAATATACAGCGGGTTTGAGTTGATCGCACCTTTTATTCGCGTCCTATATAAGATTGCTGCAAAGTGCCAAGTAGATCGGTCGAGCCATTCTGAAATAAGAGCGTTTTTAAAACTTTCTTTTTAATCGGGAATTAAAAATAAAATCTTCAAATCGTTCCGATTTACCCACCCTTGGGCGAGTGTCCGTCAAAATTTGCAAAAATGTCGTATGGACGTACATGAAGGGCATAACTAATGAAAATTCCCGATAATTTTGAGGTTCGGATACGGCATCATTTAAGTAGATTTTTTGCTCGATCGGTAAAAAACTGACTTCGTCGTACCCTTAAAAGTCTCGAGATTTCTGCGGGGATTAAAAATATAACCTTACGCAAATCCGCAAACGGCACAGAAGAAACAAAATAAAAATTTGCTTTTTAACATTCTCGTTCTCTTCCTTCGACTCGACGAGTGAGATATATATATATATATATATATATATACATTCTACATATACCATCCGAAAGCGCGATCGCTCGCGAAACGGTAGCGCGAGGCGTTCGTGGTATGATATACACAATATATATATATATATATATATATATATATATATATATATATATATGTATAAAATTCGCGCCCGCGCATTATACGCGAGCAACAAAAGCCGTGCATTGTACTGTATATACCGCACCGGGTATAATAAGTAAACCAGGTCAACTCGAGCGGTCGAACTGCATATCTATATATATATATATATATATATATATATATTGCAACGGCGTCCACCTCGCGCTCAACGACTTGCCAGTCAGTAAAAGCGCTTTTAGCAGGGAAATATGAGTGAAATAGAGAGAGAGAGAGAGAAGATAACTATAACTTATATTATAGTGAAGAGAGAGAGAGAGAGAGAGAGAGAGAGAGATAGCGCAACTATATATATATATATATATATATATCGCCGCGTGAATCAGCGAATCAACCCCGACGCCTTGACATTGTCGCCCGCACACCAATCGGACCTGACACACACATACACGCGCGCGCGCGTATATATACATACATATATACATACATACATACATACATCCATATAGATATATGTATACATATACACATGGTGACAGTTTCTTGATCGGTGCGCTACCAAGCGCGCGGGCGAGCGCGGCGCGTGCTCCCGTTCGTTGACCCCCTTTTTTTTTTTTTAGCGCGGCGCATTACGCGGCCGGCGTCGCGTCGGGCTCGTATGAAAGAAGCGTTTGAGGCTCCCCCTTATCGCCTCCCCCCTCCCCATTCTTCTCGACCTCCTCCTACTACTACTACTACTGCTCGAGCCCTGATGGCAATAATAAGAATTCGTCGGATGCCGGGCGTAAGCTTCATTGAGAGATGTGTTTAAGAGAGTATGGACTTATCGGCACGGCTATGTGTGTGCGCGTGCATGTAAAAAGAGAAATTTCCTAATTGAAGTCGAACGGCGATTGAAAAAACGTCGACATAAAGTATATTTTTCCTGAATTTGAATAAGTTTTTTTTTTTTTGCTTTGGATGGCTGCTTTTTTTTTCATTGAACCTTTCTTGGAACTTTTATTAATGTAGAAAACTTCTCGTTTCTCTTGTTAATACAATACGGAAATATATACACATATGAATATATGAAGAAAAGTTCATAGACAACAGAATTGTATTAATTTGGACATTATTTATTTATTATTTCTTGTTTTTTTAACTGTTTCGGTATTATAATGGTAAGAATAATAACACGCATGGCGACCCTTATAGAAATTTCTAAAAGAAGAAAACGAGCACATGCATTTTATAGTTTAGTTAGTTCGAATGTACATTTTCTCGGCTTCAATCCCATACCTATACAGAATACTTTGAGCTACTATACATAGCATTATATGTTTATATAGATTAATTATAAATATAACTATAAATTATATTATGTATTGTACTATGCAAAATACTTTAAATTATGAAATATTTTTCAGAAAATTTCACTTCAATCTTTTGATTCTGAATTTTGATCATGGTGAACATCGTCTTGAAATATGTACCATCGCGAACCTTTACTAAATGTTGCTATACACGCTAATATCGATCAATTTTATTAAGTTAATTAATCAAATTTTTTCAAGTCAATTAATCAATTGTTAAGAGAAAAAAAATACATTTTGAAAGCGGCTAATAATTCTGACTTGTGTGGATTTTTTTTTTTTTGCACGCCGCGCGGGATCGAGAAAATAGTTTATCGTATATATAGGCCTTCTCGCTTTCTAAATCTCCGAACCCTTCCTTAGAATGGTACAATTTATTAGGATTTACGCACAATCATTTTCCATTAATAATTATCCGACAATTAATCGATAATTTATCTTACTTAACGTTTTCTTTAAGCGCTCGAAAGTGCCATTTTCCATCATTTGTTGAAGGAAAAAAAAAACATTCCCGCGTGCACCGTGCGGCGATTGCGAAAAGCCATTTCGCTCGTGCGAAGTCTGCCGTGTGAACTTTTCGCGAACGATCATTCTTCCCCTCGCACGTTGTGCACAATGCTCCGTTACCATTTTTCTATACAAAATAATTCTTAAGGGGCCATTAATTTGCCATTCTGAAAACGCTCTAGACGCACATAATCGCGCGTTTATCAATTCCATATGTGCTCAAACGGAATTACATTTGACTACAGTTCTACATGTTGTTTATTTACGATTGGATTGAAGGTGTGAATTTATGTGCCATTTTCACGAATCGAAAGTGACAGAATAATTCCTCGCAACGTTAAAAACCTGACGCACGCGCTTAAGCTACAGAAGAATTATGTCGGATTAACCCACCGGCAAACGGTCTTAAACCGATGAGCCATACAAGATTCTCATGCCGAGGAACGCGCGAGGAGGAAAAAATAGCTCCGCGGCTCATCATAATGGCAATATGGCCATTTTGACCTCAGGCGGGCCGACGTTATAACTTCTTCCTGGCCTATGATACGTGCAATTCATTCAATGGTTCGCGTATATATGTTACTTCGTACCACCTATACAAACATCAACGTCTTTGTGTATCTTCACAAAGTGTTTTAAACGAACGCGTTGTCACAGAGCTAAAAAGGACCGTAAATCAACACTTTTTGACCGATGTTATATTATTATTTTTTTCTTCTCTCGCACATCTAAACAGCTCACTCACCGTCCGTTCTTGCAACGCGATGTCATTTCACGATGCGAGAGCGTAACTTAAATAATATATAGTCGCGTCGCTGGAAAAGTATATAAATCTGTCTGGCTTGCTTATTGCCTTTTTAACAGAACCGCGTTCATATAGATATATATGTATATATATATATATATATATATATATATATATAAATCAACGCCTACACGGCGACTCAAAAACTGCATTCACGCGTCTCCAGCTGACCGACAATATAGGTCACTCGTATAATCAGGAAATTTATCCACTTGTGACCTTTGACTCTTTTACGGTGTATTGTGGTCATCGGATTTTCATTTTTCTCGGTTTTGCGACTATCAGTACCCATCAATCTGGTAGACCTAAGTATACATATGGCCGTGTATCATTTCAACTGCACTATACATATATATAATAACTTTATCATCCCGCGAGTAATAATTTTCATTATATTATTGAGAGCGGATAATTTAAAAAGATCTGTAATTCATAGGCAATATAACGTTATAATTTAGAAATATTTTTTATTCTATATTCTTATATATATGATTGTATGAATTAAATATACGAGAAAAAATTTGGATGTCATTGTAAATTAAGAAAAGAAAGGGAAAAAAGAGTCAGAAACGAGGAAACCAACTTGAATGAACTATTAATCATAATCTCTTACAAATAAGTGAAACACTTTCTATAGAAACTACAAAGCATGAGAATGTTAGTAATGCCGAACAATGAAATATGGGAAAGAAAAAGGATGTATACACATATAGTATACGTAAAAACGATTCTTTCGCGATCGCTTGATAATAGCGCTCTCTTGGCGGAACGACGAGGGGAATCCCCGCCTGAGCTATTTTTGAAAGCTTTTGGGAACCTCGATAGTTCAGCGAGTAATTCCATGTTCCGAAAAAAAAAAAAAACAGGGAAAGTGGAAAAAATTGTATTATGCCTGAGAAAAAAGTGTTTCAATTTCTAGGGGCTCCCCGAGCTCGGGAGTTTTCCTAATGACGCTACGCTGGCGTTGCGGATTCGCGAAAACTCAGAACGATGGACCCGTGCGCAATATATATTCGCACTTTCTACATACATGGCCGCGTAATATGCAGCGCGAGGAATTCACGTTTCCCAGGCCGAGTTTGTATGTGTATATATATATATATATATATATATATATATATATATATATGATATATAGGTATATAAGTAACATGTAGGTGTGTATGTGCCTATACCGCGGTCGAGCCGCACGCGAGTCGCGTCCGCGACTCGCCGGGGCATTCTTTTGTAGACGCGCAGAAATAACATATCCTCGCTCTGTGTAATCCACATCGGACCGGCTCGCGCGCATCGAGCAAGGATCCGATCTGGATGGAAGAAAGCGTGGGCGCGCGAGAGAGAGAGCCGTCGTCGCGCGTCCGAAGAGACGCGGAGAGGCGTTTTGCAATGTCAAAGAGGACTCCTCCATTGAAATATATACGGTATTATGTTCGCGTGATCGGGATTAAAGCACGGGCCGTCGTTGGGAAAGTAGATTTTTTTTTTCTTACCCAATTGAGCTCGAGGGTAAATTTTACGCAGTGTTTGAAAAAGTAGCGTTTTACACTACGAATGTGCTTAATGGCGTTTTAGCAATATGAGTATAGAAATTTGATCAATATAAGTCGAACCGTCGTACATGGCTTTCCGTTTGAGGGTTGTCAATTCACCTTTTACCAACATTACGATATATTGTTAATTATTTAAATTTCCTTTCTCTTTCAAATTAAAAATTTCGAGTTATATTTTAAAAATTTTATACCCTATTTTTAAAGGAACGTAAGATTCTGCGCGGGCGAAAGCATTTGAATAGGGCCCCAAGATTGTCAGCTGTTTAGACCTAACGAGTTGTATTATATAAGTTTCTTGTAAAAGACACATTTTTAAATTTGTAGTTTCGAAGCTTATATGCGATATTTATTTTACGGCTAGGAATTAAATTATAGTTCTTTAAATAAATATTTAGAAAATACACCTTTACTAACTCATTAGATATTTTTAGAAATTTTTCATCGCTTTTCCTTCGAAGCAGAGTTTTCTTGTCTCGAACAAGAAATTTAGCTTAACTATAATTATAAAAGAAGCGGAAGAATGTTTCGCGGCAGAGGCAATTCGAAATTATAATTAAATTATAAGAATAAGGGATATATAAACGTAAAACCAATGGCATTTTACATTAGAACTGATTAACTGAATTTCTCAAAATTTAATCGTATTTCCATAAAAAATAGTCCGTGACAAATGAAAACAATTTAAGAATCAAAGTATAATTTTGAATATAATGATCGTCTATTATATATATATGTATATATTCTCTTCGAGGTCGATCGAGTACGCGAATAAAAGTTAATCCCTATTAAAAGAAAAAGGATTACAAGAAATGGCTCGACTTCTCAAGATAAGGAATATGCGAGAGCTCGCGCGCGCTTATTAATAAAATATAAAGGAGGCAATTTGAAAAAAAAATATATATATATATATATATATTTATATATACCAAGCACACTAATCAAAGGAGTATGTATATACATACCTTATGCGATACAGATTATTATGGCTCGAGCTTGCTTTCACTTAATTTATTTAATAGAACTCTTTTAGTTTCCGGAATAGCACGGGACAGATGAGCGAAATTGCCCGGAGTGGGACTCGGAACAATCGTAATTGGGATTGTGACTTATGCACCACCCCCCTCCCCCAACATAATGAGTCAAGTGCGCGAGTCATATCCCGTTCGAATCATTACCTTTCGTTCAAAAATTCTCTTTTTAAATTGGAAATTATATTAGTCAGTATTTGAGATTTACGCTTAATCCTGAAAGTATATAGAGTTTTTTTATTAGTTGATATATTGTTGACCTTAGAATTTCGCGATAATGTATCTTTGATGGGATTGAAAAGAAATCTCATTTTATAGATTTTCAATTCATCTCAGAAAACGACATTCAGTTATCGACAGATCTCCTATGTCGACAAATCTGTAAGTTTTCGTTCCTAATAACATTATACAAGTATATCTATATATGTATTAAAGATATAGAATATGTATCGAATACATATATATCTACCTGATTTTACTTAATTTACATTTCTTTAATGGTAGCGAAAACTTACATATTAGTTTGCTACCTTGAGCGCTAGTGTCACTGCGCGCGGTGCCTACAAACATTAGCTATATATCCGCTTCTTATTATATATTTATCGTGAAAGAATCATAATTTAAAATTGTACTCTCTTCAGCAATTTTGTGAGGGATTATTTATCGATTTGAAACAGGAGAAATGCCAATTAAGGATGTTTCAATTTAAGTACCTTTTAACATATATGTGTCAACTATTAAAATCTCAAATTGATCTATTACATCGTCATTTATATCCAATCTCGGAATTCACGTACGCAATCGTCATAGTCATATATGTATATATAAAAATATTATGGATGATCGCATAAATATACATCTATTAAATTTATGACTACTGTTTTGACTTACCTTCTATATATATGCGCATTCGTACTTAGGTTGATTATTAAGAACATTTCCGTGTGCGTATCTATCGAATTCGAAAAATGGTTGGATAAGACGTATCGTGAAAGGTATTCTGTTAATGTTAAGATAATTGTAAACAAATCTATAATAGGAAAATCAAATAATAAATATTTTGTTTTGGCTCATAGTAGGATAATAAAGTTCTTAATATGTTTCCAAACGTATCCGTTTTTTACAATCCATACACAAAAAAGGATCAATAAGACTTCTTTTGGATTAGTTATAAAAAAATATCCTTTGACAGTAAGACCATTAGAAGCAATTAAGAAAACACAATGTTTTGAAGTTGTCGAGAGGTTGTCTATCAATTAAGTCTGTATAGCTTATTCTTTAATCGCCTAAGCCCTAGCGAGTAACATGAGAAGAAGTTATCTTCATTATATTCAATTTATATCCTGTATTAAAAGACTACGCGTATATCTTGAATACTTTTAATCCTATAATATGTGAAATCCCATCCGTCAAATCATCCATAAAATCTTTAACACTTCTGGCATTTCAGAAATGTGAGAAAATATTACACTCCGTTTGAAAGCAGTCTGTCAACACAAGACCCTTTGATACAATACTTAGCACAATGAAATTCTTTGAAAACCGATAAGTCTGGCAGGTCAACCATGAAATTCAAGAATTGCGTAGTAAAGATGCGTAACGGAAGAGGCTAGCAAGTCGACCTTGAAACTGGTCGTAGCGAAGAGCACCGCTGACGAAAGCGAACAATGTATACGATGTCGTCGAAACAGTTTTGCGCATAACTGAACTCTTTAATCTTAGCTTACGAAATCCCTCAAATAGCCGTATAAACGTCGATAAATCCAAATCCCTTGGTTTTCTCGGAGACGATGGACTTTTCGCTGTTCGTGTATAATCAATGAAAACGTTTTATCATCGTGGAACAAGACAATTCCAATCTCGTTCGCAAATCGTTCAGAAATTCGAAGCCATTGTATAATTTTGAACAGCAGAGGAAAGAAAGAAGGAAAAACGTTCGGTCGTCCAATTAGCTTCTTTTATTTAAGTATCGCTCATTGTCAGTGGAAAACGACTGCCTTAATAATTCACTCAATTACAAACCACGCGACGTCTTCGAAAAGCACGAGGCTGGCATTGATTTAACCTCGGAGCGAGCTGGCACTATCGACTTGAAAAGCGTTACAGAAGAACCGTTAACGAGATAATTCGAGCGCCCATCGACATCATTATATATCCTTTCGCGCGGTTATTTTTCCACTCGTCACTTCTACCGATGTTGGCAAAGTTGAGCTCTCTTGGGACTCCAGTCAACTTATCAACTTCTTGTACAAATCCGCTTTAGAATTTACAAATTCGGAATTTTTTAATTATTATCCAATGAAAACAAAAAGAAGATACAAAGCCTCGCCATCCAAATCTAAGACCCAAAAACAACCAGTATGAACAAAATATATTTAGTTTAGGACTGATTGGTCAAACTATACGGTGAATACACCGACGGCTTCTAGGTCTAAGCAGCCCATATCAGCGCACGCCGCGTCGTGGCCTCCTTTCTCTTCTTCTTCGCGTCTCTCTCTCTCTCTCTCTCTCTCTCTCTCTCTCTCTCTCTCTCTATATATATATATATATATATATATATATATATATATATATATAACGGACAACGATGCGGAGGACTCTGCCTGGCGCGCATATACGATGGAAAACTCGCCGAATATTCCAGCTGTGCAGTACACCGGGGATCAGACTCTGATTCCGGAACAATGAACTCGCGGGGGACTTACGGCGATGACTCGTCGTGACCAATAGTATATAATATGCCGAACGCTCAACGGGGGATCCTCGAGAGTAGCGCGCGTGCACGTTTCGGCGTTTTTTTTTTTAATTGGCCTTTTGAAGTATTTCTCTGCCGTGTAAAGTATTTTTCTTTCTTGTCCCAGGAATTCGATCGTGAATTTTGCCACAGCAGTGCTCTGGTCTTTGTCCGCTGCAATCTTGTATCTAAATAGACCTAATTTTAGCTTGGCAGGCATTTAAAAATGAAACGTTTCTGGGATATTTTAGTTTGACAGAGCGGACGACACCTGGCGCTATGGCATTGAAGTTCCTTTTTCGGTTCGGCTTTGCAACTGGACTTTTGCGAATTGGAGATCAATAATCATTTTTAATTTGGAACAAGTCCATGATCTGATGTTTAATATTTCAGTTTTACAACCCATAATTTAGTCAATCAATCTAGAGGCTGATTGATTCCTATGTATCCATCGGAGAATCTCTAGACCGTTGTCTTATTAGCCTTATATTTATAGATCATACATTGCATAACCTATAATGTGCAAGCCATAACTTCATCACTCAATAGAGTGTGACCGAATATTGCCTATCGGAGAATGTTTCATTCTGAACTGATACGTCGTACTGTTTATTTCCATAATTCATTAAGTCTGCGTTTATATCCAAACTACCAAAGCAAATTCGTATTTATTTTACATTCCAGCTAAATTTTCCATAAATATAATTAGATTTTTGTAATTTGTCAATTTGAAAGATTAGAATACCAGTAGTCTAGAACATCATTAACTATATTTTTTATACAATGTATCGCACTATGTTTGTAAAAGTGGTTTTTACGAATTTAAACCCTTGCATTTTTCATAACAATTTGTAATGTCTGTGTGAGACCACGAGCCTAGTTCTTGTAATAACGATAATCTTATTTATATATATATATACAATGAGAAAATTCGCATTTTTGCCCACCACAAAGTGAGCAATGTACAATTATCGTCGCAATCGACGATTTACGCAAAACTACTCGCGGGTTCATCTATATAAATATATATATATATATATATATATATATATATATATATATATATACGACTACTTTTCGAATTTCCAAAAGAAATTCCGGCTATGGATAAAGAAAGGTTTGAGACGTGAACGGCCGCGGCGATGAGGAAACCGAGGACGGCTTTTCAAAAAAAAAAGCTGTCCACTCGCTTCTGGGCCCGAGAGAGAGAGAGAGAGAGAGAGAGAGAGAGAGAGAGAGAGAGAGAGAGAGAGAGAGCGAGAGGACTATTGAATCCGGTTGTATAGGCGAGGTGAGCTCCATCGTTAGTTATATATATCTACTATATGTAATACCGAAGGAACGTTAATGCACTCTTCGAACGGTATTATAAATATTCATCTTTCAAAAAAGAATCTAATAAATGCTTACATATATATATATATATATATATATATATATATATATATTATATTATATATATATATATATCGAATGATCTAATAAATATCAGTATATACGAGTTTCATACGCTTATAGGTAAATCACTTGCCTTCGCGTGCGTTCGCGTGATCGGATAGAAAGAGCGAGAGAGAGAGAGAGAGAGAGAGAGAGAGAGAGAGAGAAGAGAGAGAGAGAGAGAGAGAGAGAGAGAGAGAGAGAGAGAGAGAGAGAGAGAGAGAGAGGGGGGGAAGGAGCGAGAGAGAATCCTTGCTTCGTGCAAAGTAGGAGGGCTGCGCGCGATTCCCGTATCCCCGCAGCTATTTAATTATCCGCCTTTTAGATTAGATTTCCGCGTGCGCGCGCGCGCGCGCGCCAGTTTGGGCCCACGTGAGATCCGATCGTTGCTCCGGTGCCGCAGTCACGACTCCCGTGAACGCGCCGCGCTTTGTCCGTTTTTGGGAGGTGAAACGGTATACATGTAAATGCCATTCTCTGCCCGGTATACTTTGATACAGGAAGAGTTTTAAGTATTATAAATGTGCCATTATGCGGAATTTAAATCAAACTTATATTATATTCTGCTCGATTAATTTCATTTGATCACTGCGGTATAATGCGGTTGTGTAACTGACGTCGGCATTCGTTCCTGGAGAAACGAAGAGAACTTTCTTGTACTTATCCGTGTATATATATATAGAAAGTGTAACGATAAAAAAAGGCGCGCACAGCCTATCCGCAAATAATACGCCTTTTGCGGGCGTATTTACAATGCTAAAACTAAAACGTCTATAAGAGGCAATAAAAATTACGCAAGATGTGCCGCATTTTTTTCTATCTGTCTTTCCCTGAATCCATCTAATCAGGTCTTTAGCGAAACTTTTTTCCTTCCCTTCCGCGAATCCAAAAATGGCTATTCTCGTTGAGACATTAATGCGTATACAATATACGCGCGCGCGCGCGCGTGTGTGTAGGTTTTGCCTGCGATTATGATAAAAAAATTTGTCGGAATTATTTTATAAAGTTCGTGCATGTAACAAGCGATACATCAATACACAGAGGTTGATCAATTGATGATCGTATATTAGATTGGGGAGCGATATATATATATATATATATATATATATATATATATAAACTACTATAAGGGACAATAATTGGTTAATTGATTGCCCCGTGACGCTTTTTTTTTCGTTACAATACCGAACGCTATGGTATTATGTGCAAAGGAAAGAAATCGCTCGCGCGCGTGCGCGCACACGGAGCAAAAGAAAGGGAGAAGAGAAAATAGAAATAATTGCGATTTTCTAACGCGAAACAAGATCTATAGAAATGGAGAGGGAGACGCGCGAATATATATATATATATATATATATATATATATATATGCACACACCTCATGCAGCGTCTGCGTATTAAATGTAAAAGGAGACCATAGCCTATAGCTATAGGGGTATCGGTGTGTGTATATACTCACGAACTGGTATTACGACGTCAAGCCGCAAAGTTACCAAACCGGTATCGTCTCTCTGATTCCGGAACAACAGCACTTAAATATATATATATATATATATATATATATATATATATATTTATATATAATTATATTATTCCCAGCAGACGGATTAGACGACGGGGATAGGGGGGATGATGGCGTCGAGGGGGGTGGGGGATTCAGTCACGCGCATCCGATGCAGGAGTTAATTAACCGCGAAGCCTATGCTGTATTAACCACTTTCCGAACGTCATCGTATCCAGGGCCTCGTGCATACGAGCCGCGAGAGCAGCGTCTGAATTAAATTGGTTATTCCAAATACAGGATCGCTCGGGTTGTACATACTGCAAACGCGTCCTTTGCTTTTTCCCTCGCTCCCTCTTTGCTGTCGTCGCTAATCGTATAAAACTCCAATACACGTATGTACGAGCGTCTCTAAAATAATATAGTAGAAAAAAAAAACAAAAAAAAAAAAACAAAAAAAATAAGGTGCTGAGCGCGGTAGAGTCGACGTTATTGAGGTTATTAACGCGTGGAGTCGCTGTGATCGGCGCGGGTTTTTCGTCCCACCAGTTCCACGTATATACCTTGGATGCCGTATGCCTGCGCGCGCGAATGTGACAAGGGAAAAAAACAAACCGTGTTCTATACTCATGGTGATCGAATACAAAATTACCGGTATATATTACCAAGGCCAAGAGATTTTGGAATTCATTTGAATAATTCTATTAGGTATAAGTTTGTATATATAGTGAATATTCATTAAAAAAACTCCTACCATAATCGTTCTAAAAATTTCATCAGGCACGTCGCGCGAAATTTGTATTAATCGAATATCATATCAGAATACTGGATACTATGATTATATACTCTGTATAAGTGCATAGAACGATAGTTCTCTTTATATATATCTATCAGAGTCTGCTTCATCTTCATCATCCTGTATAAAAAAAATGTAACATCTATCATGTGTGGAGATATATATATATATATATATATATATATATATATATATATACACACGAAAAGCTGTAAGAAATCTTGAAGATATCTATCTGTGACAATGGAAATTGTTCGCCAGTCAAAATATTATACGATAATTGGATTTGAACCTTTAACTGACATCTTGGAATCTTGTAAAATCCTATCTTTTGAAGAATTCGGATTATGAACAGTGAGGATAATATATATATATATATATAAGAACCTTGAGAACTTTAAGCCGGCATCACTGTACGTCCAAGCTCGTGCATATATTATACAGTGTCTCTGAGGCAGTGAGACAATGACATTTGAGTGACGGATTTGGCCTAGATTCTAAGAGAGGGAGCTCTGATTAGCTAGCTCAAAAAATAGCTGGATAGCATTTTATAATTTAACGCCCACCCATATACGTTCTTTTCTTAATGCTTAGAATAGTATTTCCTTCTACATCAATTAAATGATAAGTTTGCCTTGGGTGCCTTTGATTTTGGCTCCGAAGCCGAGGAAAGATAAATAATCATATTTTAAACAAAAGAGTTAGAACGATGATGGCCGCAATTGTAAATTTCTTAGTTTTTTGTTTTCTCAATTGAAGTTGGTCGCTTTTAGCGAACGTTCGCGGATAATTGCCTGTTTATTGAGAACTCAAATCGCTGCTATGGCATCTAGCGACGAAAATCTGAACTGTGCCATACCGCACTTTTCAATAGAAGCATACAGCAATTCGTATTTTATTTTGTAGTTTTAATCGAAAAAAATTACTGTTCATTATGCAAAAAAAATCCATGTTGGAGTTAACATTTTTGAGATATGATTAAAAGAGCAGCTGTGTTATAACTAACCTTTCTCTGCTAGTCCAGCATTATACATGTACAAATACAATGTCTAATTTCCTCGGTTCATCATATTTCGTCATTGATTTCATTGAGCTTATGATCTTTGATTGCACTACTTTCCAATCAGAAACTTGTGAAATTGTCATTAGTGTGCTAACCTTATAGATATTGAATTTTTACTACATTAAATCATTCAATTCGCATATGGAATACTCGTTCAACTTCCATAAATGTTCACTGGCTAAGAGTACCACCAGCGTAATCGCATACGTATTTTTCAGAGATATCATCATTTTCGAAAAAGATGCTCTGAAAAAGAAAATTTCTGACCTCAAGTAAATATTTACTGGTTTTGTACTAAGTAAACCATTTTTTTGAATGAAATTTAAGACGATAACTTCCTTAAATTAAGAAGATACTTTTTCAATTTAAGAAAATAATTAACTTGGTATAAAACCAGAAAATATTTAATCGATAACAGAATCGTTTTTTTCAGCATGTAACTCCTTCATATGAACAATACCTTAAACACGTTCTTAGTCGATCATTTTTATTTCCAGGCCCCGTAAAAGCTCAATACGGAATCGGCGGGGTAGAAAAATACCGGATATTCAGGTAATTGTTGAACCGGCGCCCCTGACGTTTACACACATATTCACTCCAACTCCGCAATAACGTGTATACAGTAATAAGGGTCGAAAAGACTGTATATACTACTTATTCATTCGCCTATTCATGGAGAGAGAGAGAGAGAGAGATTCTCGCGGCATACGCGAATTGCGGCTGTCCAACTCCGTGCCCTTTCTACTCGCGGAGTCGCGCTATTTCGGCTTTACCTCCCCCCGTTCGTTCGCTCCTCCCCCGCACGACCGGGGGAAATTTCACGGTGGCGCGCGATTCGCCAGTGTCGGCTCCCGCCCCTTCCCGTACCCCTCGATTGCCGCGCGGCACGGCTGGCACGCGGAAAGCTTCCGCGGAATTCGTCGTCGGGGTCTAGCTCGCCAGCCCTCTCGCCGGAAGGTGGGGAGGTGGTTGGAGGGGGGGGGGAGCGAAAATCTATATCCGCATGCACGTTAATCCTCCGTATATAGAAATTGATTGGACGACGAGGCGGTTCTCGGCTTTGATTGGTCGTAGCGCCAAGTGCGTGCGTAAACGACAGGGGCAACGGGCAAGAACGAAATAGTGGCAGTGATTCGACGCAATACGAAGTTACTATCTCACGTTGATTAAGTGCGTATTATTTGGGTTGGTAGCTCATAAATTGATCGAGCTTTATTGCGGTAATATGGGCAAAACTAACTCATACGGTCATTTTTTTTTCACTCGAAAGTCTTCGTTCATATAACAGAATTTACAAGCGTATTTTCACTCATTGAATTCAGTGATCTTTTTTACTTGCGTTGGACATAAGAAACTGTGTACTCATTGTCTACGCGAAGAAATCGGAATGTCTCAAACAAGTGAATATAAATTTTGAACGAGTGAGAACATTCAATTACATGTATTAGTAATATAATCTATCTAATAGTAAAAACTATCTAGTAGTAAAAATAGTAGTATACTCAGAGAGAGAGAGAGAGAGAGAGAGAGAGAGAGAGAGAGAGAGTATATTACTAATCAGATACAAAAAGGCTTTATTAACGACAAGAGGGATAAGAATTATAATTTTCCTCGTGAGAATCAGAATTAAGCGGCGAAGATGCGCTTTTTAGGTTAGAACGAGGAAAAATATTTTATTATTTTGCGCAAGGACTCAAGATTCTAATTGATCATAGGCATACATAGCAGAACGCACAAATTTATGAATATATCTAAGAATAGCCGTTAATAATAATTAAAGGAGAAGAAATAAATTGTTATAAAAATAAGAAAAATATAAATAAAAAGATGCATATGCATGAATCCGCATATATAGTCACGTATGCAAATTACAAATAGATACACATATTTGCATGTATACACATGTGTATATATATATATATATATATATATATATATATATATATATATATATATATAATTGTGCGGATTGCATTGAATCCGGTCGGTCGTTTTAGCGGATGCTGTTAAGTCTAATATGCCCCTCTTCCTCTAAACAGATCCGCCGAGAGCGCTGCGCAGCCCCCCGGCAAGATCAATTTACGTCCGCCGCTTTTTCTATTATTCCCGCCAATTCGCCGGCTGGACACCGAAGTGATCTCTTGTGTGTTGTGTGTGTGTGTGTGCGCGCGCGCGCATGCGTGTTTAGTGTATTTGTGTGTGTATATATATATATATATATATATATATATATATATATATATATATATATATAAATACCACGCTCAATTATTCTTTATAATTAAATGGAGCGCGTAATAGGGGAAAATTGAGGGGAGGGGGTTATAAACAGGAGGAAATCTTTGTTCAGCTTATGTGGCCGTTCTTTTAAGGTTTGGATATTTGTCGCGTGTGTCTGAATATGTAAATAAATAGTGAAAAAAATGGTCAAGTGTTGAGACTTTCTTATCGTACATAAATGTGTCAATTTAGCTGGTATGAAATTTGTTAAAAACGAGCATTTTTGATTCAGAGAGAGAGAGAGAGAGAGAGAGAGAGAGAGAGATAGTAAGAGCTCATACAGTCAGTCGGAGAAACTTGTTTTTTTCTTCTATATAGAAGCAGAATGTGCGATTATCACTAGGAGCAAAATGCTATGTGCAGAAAGTTATATACATAAATGTGCTGCTATAATATTAATTTTAATATGCGCGCATTAGCGCAAGTATAGATAAAAGAGTTTTTTCGATCTAAATCTTTTTTTGCAGCTTTAGGGTAAATCTTGAAATTCAGAGACTTACAACACGGTCGTTGTGCAACCTCGCTGGATTATCTGCACAATCATGCACAAGTTGTTACAATGTTTTCAGTCTCTGGCGTACTGGTATAATCGTAAGGCACTTATTAAGAAAAAATTATGCTTTACCGCTCTGCGCTACATATATTACATATGTGATATATCATAGGCGGAACGCAGAAATCTCGCGACAATATAATATTGATAGTTAATTTGGTTAGCGCAACCGAACAATATGGAAGTCATCGGGGCGTTGTAATCATACGTCTTTTTTTTTCTGCTTCTCTGAAGTAAATTTAAATAAAGTTATTAATTTATTTTTTACATATCATAAAGACTAGATAATCTTTTGACTAAGAAGATGTGTACGACTTAACGAGATCAATCCTTCCTCCCCCCTCCGAAAAATCGGAAAACACTGTTTTCTTAAAGTGCCTACGCAAAAAAATTCGGATGACGAGAATCGAACTGGGAAGGGGGGGGGGGCTTCCAAGCAGCCTCGGAATCGGTGACCAAAGTCCGGCGTTTAACGATAGTAAACAAACCGTTGCATCTAACGACTGAGCCAACGAATGCTCTTAATAATTATTATATATATTTAAATTAATTTTTTTTTTATTATATTTATTATACTCGCATAAAATTCGTATAGTTACGAAATGTTTTTCGAATTCTGTTTTGAATATTACGAAAATAACGAAAACGCACACATACACACAAATCTAAATCTCATGTTTCGGTGCACGGCCATAAGAGCTGGCCGATATTGTGCGAACGTATATATATAGAAGTACGAGAACCGGCATAGCCGATCACTTTTATGGCCTCGTGACGAAAATTAGCATCGATAACTTTTGAAATCATTTACGTTCATATACATTTGATTTTTTTTTTTATTATTAGCCTATAATAAATATCATGTTTATTAGCCAATATCTGCTAGATTTAACCTAGAACCATTAAAAATTCCTTCAATTCCTTCATATACAAATGAATATATATTTTTGTATAATTGTCGATAATGTTGATTGCGTAGCTTTGAACTTTTCACTGGATATCTTAGGTATTTTAGTTTAATGTTTTCAGTTAAATAGTTTGTGCGTAGAAAAATTGTAACTAACATTCTGAATTTTGAGACGGACCATAAAAAAAATCATTGGAGCGTATATATAGTTAATTGATAGATACTAATTTTAAAAAATTCGTCTTTCGCTATTCATTTATGCCATGCCAGTATAATTTATCACTGAATCGTTGGAGAATTTTTACTTTTGCATTCGTAAATAACATATAGAGCAAAGATTATAAGGTCTTAAAGGGGCACGAAAATTCCACGTTCCATCTTATAACGTTCCGAAAAGTGCAGGACCGAAAGAAATATGATAAAATGGTTGCAACAGGTGTGAAATATTTATAGTTTAGTTTATTTCATGTATGCTGCAACCGACAAAATTGAATAAAACAATTTTTTTTTCTTTTATATTCCATATTTCCTTATTATTAAATTTTAGTTGCACAATGTTCCGATAAAATTATTTTTATCCTGTTCAAAGAAATAATGATATTTGACTACATATGTGCATTTATCATTCTTAATTTTAAATTAAAGAGGTAACGGATCATCAACTACATAAAAATAAACAGTTAAAATAAAAAAAATCTAAGATTCTTTTTACACAAATTTTGTAGGTTTTATATTGAAAGAAAAGATCATTAACTAATACAAGGGAAGCTTATTTAAATCGATCGAATTCATGCTAAATTAAATGAACAAATAATTTCTGAAGTTAAGAAAGAGTTTTACTCGCATGTACAAAGCAGGAGAAGATTCACTTGAAAAGTTCATGAATGGCACAATTTTTTTCAGCGTAGCAATAATACACCCAACGGTCAAAATCCATTAGCCTCTGTTCTTCCCTTAGGACCACGTGAACTGTCTCGTTCCTATACACAAAAAAAGAATGCTCTAATATCAAGTAAATATATACTTGTTTTGTATCAAGTAAATTATTTTCTTAAATTGAGAAAATATTCATTAGATTTAAGACGACGCGCTTAGTATTAACGTGCATCAAGTATAAATATTTCCTTCGTTTATGAAGATACTTTCGCAATTTAAACAAATATGTTTACTCGGTAACAGACATTTTTATTCTTCGGTGTAGTTGAAAACTCGTGTCCCTTCTTTTGGCACTGTAACGGTGTTTAATTTTCACTATAAATTCAACGGCTGCCTAACGCTCGGTTCGCACACCTAGACGAGCCGTCTCATTTGACCGATATGCTCTTTCTTTTTTTAATTAGACCGTTATCCCCACATTGGCGTTCTTGTTACGCCATCGTGGCCACAACTGATGGGAGTAATATTGTCATTTCCGATACCGAGTAACGCCGCCGTGGCGCATAATTTATTCCTTTCGGTTTATATACATACATACATATATATATATATATATATATATATATATATATATATATATATATATATAGACGTCCCGTATTTTTTTATCATTAAGTAAATTCTCTTCTTAGATGTTTACTGTAAAATCGCTTCGAGGCAATTCTATTTTCAAAATAGTAATCGCGCGAAGGTTAGGGAAGAAAACGCTTTTTAAATAAAAAAAAAAAAAATCCACAACGGAAACTGGCCAAGTGCATTTTAAATTTCTCAACCTTCGTACATTATTAATATTTTATTATTCTCAGCCAAATGATTATTGCCGGCCTTCGAGCATTTTTTTTGTTTTCAAACTATCCTTTCTCAAAATTCGATCCGCATATTTTGAGAATTTGATTCGAAGATTCACGGAATGAAATCGCCTTAATTCCAAGGCGAAGTGGAGAGAATCATGTGCGATACGTAATTGTTTATGTACATCTACATAGTGGAAATCGTTGTTGGCGAGCGAGCGTTAAAAACGCCCATATTTTTACCCGGAGTATAACCGTCGATCGTGTCGGCAATGGCAGATTCCTCGATTCCTTCGTTTTATATCGAAGCTTATGTAATGTATACTCCTGCGATTTGTTTAGACCTGTGACCCCCCTCATCTTAGGATGGACGTCTTGTACATTTTTATATATATGGTACATATGTACAGGACACAAACACACACACACACACCATTGGGTCTGCAGGAATTTTTCAAATTTCCAGCGAGTATAGCCAGAAGGAAGCGAAGAGGATAGAGATAGAGTGCCAAACTTGTTGACCAGCGTGTGGTGGACAGATAAAATGATTGAGCGACAATCCATTATCCCTCCCTCAGCGCGTCACAGAGGCCGCTCGTTAATTCTAACTTTTACGAGGCGACGGTATATAATTCTTCGCTCTACTGAACTACTTGCGGGAGACATTTGGACTTCTCTTTCCGCCTCGAGGCTTAATTTGTTTATTGTCACATTCTCCCACACTTATAGCGCGCAGTTCCTTCTTTATTTTCTCGTTATCGTACGATCGTTGCGCTCCACGGGATGTCCTTTTCTTTTTTTTCTTTTACAAATCATTGCTCCAAGGAGCTTAAAATTATTAACTCGGAATATGAATTATATATTAGACGTTGTGCGGTCGACCGAGTATATATATATAGTACTGTATATTTACGGATATATATATATATATATGAAACGTTTCTTACGATAATTGCGTGGCCACCTAGTGGAGATAGAAACGAAACGGGAGATACTTTTTCCCATTTTTCCGACAAATCGGTCAATCAATTGCTTAAGGAAAGTGTGTATTGTGTATATATTAATATGTGCAAATATATATATATATATATATATATATATATATATATATATATAAACATACATACATAGATGCAAAAATCGAGTAGTTGAACATTTTTTCTTCTTACAAATCGGTCCCAGCGCGTTCGCTGCGCTCGCTAATTATTAAATACCGCTTTCTACGTTTATAAATATTCAAGTGAAATAGTAGTCAGAATTTTCACAAAGTGCACATTAAATAAATTCATACACCGAAATATACATATATATATATATATATATATATATATATATATATATATATATATATATATTATACGCACGTGCGTGCGCACGCATGTGTATGTATACCCAGATACATTAATGTTGCGCTGATTGGCATCTTGACCGTTAGATTTGCCTTCGCCCAATTTCAATATTATTCTCGAGCTTATTATAATACTCATACACGCGCAAACGCGCAAACATACACTAAAAGAAAATCCGCGAACGCTTTTCGGAGGACATCTGGCGAACAGAACTCGAACTATCATATATGTGCGTATATATATATATATATATATATATATATATATATATATATATATATCAGGAAGCTGCGTCTTTCGTATCCTCAATCCCTTTCAATATACCGCAGAGGAAAATGACGCTTTAAATACACTGTTGCGACGGGCGAATTTGAGGTTAACGGCCCTTCCCGCGAACGGGTCGGAAGTGGGATAAAAATTCCATAAGATGCGCCGGCTCGCGCGCGCTCCGTATCGCCGAGAGCCTCGCATATCCGGGCGATCGTTATAATGATGAACGCGCGCGTGAAAAAAGGCACGAGAGTACAAATGGGGGGGGGGGGCGTCAGTGAAACCCGCCGTGCGGGCGAATTGGAGCAAATACAACGCGCGGCTACTGCTGGGATGTGCATATATATATATATATATATATATATATATATATATATATATATATATTTACCGGTCTCTTATCTGCCGTTTTCGCGAGAGCGCGAGCTCTCTGCTCCGTGAAAAAATTCGCGCGAGCGCGCCCGCGGCATTGTCAATTCATCGGCGCATCGAAAGACGTCGGTTCGCGCCGCGCCGCGCCGGTGCGAGCATGAAAGTAATCCCAAGAGGAAAGTCTACGCTACCCCCTCCCCTGCCTCCTGCGACGCAGTCATGAGCAAGGATAAGAATCGATTGACACTTGCCCGACTTTATAGAGCGCCGAGAAATCGGGACGCGAATGCGCTGCTTGGAAATCGGACGCGCGAATTTGGCAGATCTTCAGTATTGTCGACGAGGAAAAATTTGTTGCTGTCTTTACTTCTTCGTTTTTTCTTTTTAAAAGGGCTACGAATACGAAGAACTAAAGATTGATTTGTGAATTCGAAGACGAAGTCATTCGATTTTCAATTCAGTTTTGATCGTATGCATTTTGAATTAATTTGACAATAATTCTGGGACTGTTCAAATCGATTTTTACCGATCGAGTAATGACTATTTACTGCTAAATAATATTACATGCAAGTATTAAATTATTTTAAATTCCAGTCGATTAGATACAATTTATTTGTGTTTACTCAATATCCCTCTACAATTTGAAGTATATTCGATAAAAATCGTGTAAAACGTGATGGTTTTGCGAATTTTTTGCTTATGAACTTTTAAAAAAATTCTAATATTGACACTGTTTGAGGAATTTGCTTCGAAGCATCATCATGGATACAAATGAAGGTCGTTATTATCTGAGATTTGCAATAATTTACTAATTAATTTAATATGACCTAAAAATTGCAGCATCAAATAAGTTTTCGATTCGTAGACAAGGCACCGTTTCGAAATTATCGAAAAATGGGACAGACTTGAAAGACAACTTACTTGCGCACCTATCACCTATGCGTCACCAAAAAAAAAAAAAAAATTGCTTCTGCATCAAATTTTTAAACGATCATAAGGCGTTCAATTTTTTTTTTAAATTTTCATTTATCCCCTTTATCATCGGCTTATCCAGAATAAAAGGAAGAAATCGAAAATTTTTGTCAAGTCGATTTCCGTGTAATGGCATACGTACACGAAACTTGGAACGTACATCTGTAGAAATTAATTTATTTTCGACCGTGCTAGATATATAGTTGTCGGTGTTTTTCTCTTATTCAAATAAATTCAAACCCCGATGCTTATCTAGGTTTATGCATATGCTGTATAATGGAAAGCAGGAGTAGAGTTTAATTTAATTTATTACCTTGCGTAATACATTTTTATAGAGAAATCTCAGATCTCCGCAAGCGACGCATCTCTGCTATTAGTGTAAAAAAAAAAAAAAATATATCTTATACATACACGTACAGATACAGCTGCTTAGAACGCAATTTTTGAATATTATTTAGCGTTTTAATACGCTGAAATACATATACTTTATGCAGCTTTATTATCAAAATTAACAATTAAACCTCATAAGGAACGCGATATTATAGTTCTCAAACAGTTTTCATTATAACATCTGCACTTTGCATTATATATATATATATATATATATATATATATATATATATATATATATATTATAATTTTTATCTGCAATAATTTAAATTCCATTTATTACTATAGAAAGCACCAAATAATCCACACACGCATTCAACAACTGTTATAACTTTCCTTTTTTTTTCATCCGAAAACGTTCCATTCCTATGATATGTATATATATATATATATATATATATATATATATATATATATATATACATATACATACACACATTATACATTTATGAAAAGTGAAAGAAACCGTAGCCTTAAAAGTGTCGGGTGAAAGGATCAATTTTCGAAAAGCTCTTTTCTCAGCCCGCGCTTATATGGTGCACAAGACACGGCAAAACCGGCCGTGACTCGGGAAACACTTCTAGTTCGTCCCGGCGCGGCGCCGGCGGCCGCGGCGTTCTGCCTCCCGTAAACGGCCCGCGAATTCCCATTTTTTTTAATCATCACGGCACGCGCCGCACACGTACGCACAGTGTACACGGGCCTTTCAAATATATATATATATATATATAGATATATTGTGGGAAAGCCAATCGAGTCGCGCGCACTCTCGCCTCGCGCGCGCCGGTAGCGCGTAATAATTCAAAACCGTATATGGTACGCGCATCTCTGACGGGCGCCGACGGAACAACGCACGGCGCGCGCTAACCGATCGAGTTCGTTCCGTCGAAAATCGGGCCTCGGTGCCGAGTCTCGACGGATTGGGACTTTTTGAGTTGTCTTTTTTCTTCTCTTTTTTTTTTTTTGTTGCTTTTTCAACGCTCGGGGGCGCCTTAAATTAAAGACATTAGTAAGATAACGTTAGTAATTGTCGATTAATTGGTAAGTTTGTTGATCTATTGTAGTGACGATAAAGAGAACATGGTACTTATGAAATTGAAATTTTACATTTTTCTCCTTTAATTGGTGTAAAATTATTGGCATGTCGTCGTAGTCAATATATAGTGTATCATGTAAAGAAATTCTTAGTTTTGCATTCTAAATTCTGGTACCATTTTAATATTTAAATACTATTACTTATATTGTTATTTAGAATATGAATTTAGTTGTCTATTATAGATTTCAAGAAACGATAATATGAAGTTACAGTCATAAACCTTATGACTTTTAAGGTAATTTTGATATTACCGTTTTTTTTGTGCTTGACGTACCCCCCCCCCCTAGCGGCAGGGTTGGACACCTTTTTTTAAATATCGATTTTCGAATGCTCGGCAAATACTAACCTCAAAATCAACGATATAACTGGCGGGACCGTGCAGTAATGTGCGAATAGCTCCTTGTCGCGCTTACTTATTTTCCAATAAATAAAAACAGACTTTTCGCTTTCACAAGGAGGTATAGGGAAAGAGAGGCACAGAGAGAGAGAGAGAGAGAGAGAGAGAGAGAGAGAGAGAGAGAGAGAGAGGGATGCGCGTCAAGTGTCTGATAAAAAAAACAAAGGCTGCACCTGTACCAACGGTCTCCTTTCTCTCTTAAGTTATACACGTCTCGGCCGAGGTCCCGGCTCATCTCGGGCGGCGGGCCTCAGCGGTACTTCGCGATAAGGCGAAATCCGCGATTGCCTGCTCCTATATACAGATATACATATATATATATATATACATCTGTATATATATATATATATATATATATATATATATATATATATATATATAATACACAGAATGTAATTCCTAATGTCGCAACGAGTGCCAAACGATTCTTCTTCTTCTTCTTCTTCTTCTTCTTCTTCTTCATCATCATCATCATCATCATCATCATCATCATCATCCTTTTCATCATCTTTTCATCATCTTCATCGTATTCTTCCGCGCGCGCGCGAATTGTTACTGCAGCGAGGAGACGCGAGGCGCGCGCGAGCGCGGGGCGCGTTCCATTCTATTTCGAAACCGTCGGTGCGCGGCAGTGACGGCCGTGGCTCGCCTCATTCCTTCGAATCCCTCTCCTCGTCGCGCCTGCAACAACACAGGTGTGCGCGATATTCTGACTTCCCGACCTCTATGTATATATATATATATATATATATATATATATATATATATATATATTCGCGGAGCTTGCGGCCTCTCGGCTACATATCTATACGTAATATAGATACAAACACGCGCGCTTGCGTATAAATCCCGAATCTCCATATAAATGTACGCGGTATTGATCGAATTCGCCAAATAGACGAATGGGTCCTTTGTTCGTCGTTCTCTCGTACTCGCGTAAGGTGTCCATATTAAGGCCCTTATATAGCTTTGCCTCTGTCTGCCTTCTGGCATATATATATACATAGACACACAGACGTAATATGTAGATATAGGCAAATGAAAGTTATAATACATCGGCGGGATGGATAAAATTTTTTGCCGCGGGCAAAAGTGACTTGCTAATTCTGTTTGACTAAGAACGCGACATATAGATTCTTCCACGTGAAACATGCGCTATTGATACGCGCATTTTTTTTTCTCTTGTACACGGCATTGTGTTTATAATATTAATACGGGAATTGTTCTAGTGCTCGATAATGTGTGTACATCAATCTGTATATAGAATCATCGATATTTAAATGCTTTTAATATTAAGTTAATATTTATTACCGATTCTTAGCTTGATAATATCTTGAGAATATCAAACATATTGATATGGTTTAAATTTTGTAGAAAGGCTTGTTTTACTCGATTTTAATCAAACGAGCAAAAAGAGCCTCGTTCGAAATATTATTTTCCGTAAATATGAAATTCTGTGTATCAAATTTTAGCTAAGCATTCCCTTTATTAACATCTTTTATAGATTGTCACCAATTGACACGCAAATTTGTCAAACTTTGTGAAATTAATTAAAAATTATAAATTCAAATTGGAAATCGTACTCAGATCCATATTGTTTGACACATTTGCTTAAAACTTTACAAAAATGTACAACATATAAATGCTTTTTTTTTATTTAGAAGAAATAGAGATACTATGTATTAGTAATAAGTATTATATGACCGTCATGATCTTCGTAATATGCCGAAAGAGATGACGATGATTTTTTGTAACTTCTGATTGTATGTCATGATAGGAAGTTAACTAAATTCACTGTTCAAACGTAGAAATGGCTATATTCTGCAAAATCGTAGCGATATCTTCTGTAATCTTACACTAGTTATGACAGTCACATTTTACTATATCCCCTTACAGGGCTATCGGAGTCAAATATACACCGACCGAGCAAAAAATTCTCTATTTTAAAGACAACTGTAGATCTGCTGATTAAATAATTGCGAAATAAAGTTAATCATGCTTTTTAAATAGATGTATTATATATATATATATATATATATATATATATATATATATATATATTCGTGCAAGGCTTCAAGCAAATTCGCCAAACTGTGTCGAAATGAGCAACTTTTGAAAAGTTTATTTACAAGTTCGCTGTTATGAAATTTTCCAAATATTTTTATTTCCTCACCATTTCCGAATTGCGAATCTGCTCGAAGCATGGCAGTAATATAGGATACTGCTGTACGTAAATAATTGCAATACAATTACAATGTTTATAACTAGTTAACTTTAAAACAACGTACTTTTTACTCAATCGGTATAAAAGAGCAGTCGAGAAGCCCCTAAAGAGATAACATTGTAATGCTTTAAAGATTTTTCCATACGAAGTTTGGGAGTTTTCATTATTGGACACTGTAACGACATTTTTGAGCAAATCTACTTATATCAATAAACTTATTTTGATTATTTTATACAGAAATTTTTTTACTGCATAGCCAAATAACGTTCAACTATATATTTAGTTATAGTTAGCTTTACGTTAATTGTAGCGCGTCATATTATATATCCAACTAAGCAAACAACGGGCGAATCTCTTCATGGTTAAGACAAATTAATTGAATATTTTTTTGTCGAATCTAAATGTTCATATAAAAACTGCCAAAATTATAGTTGCACTTAGGGGATTAAGTCAAATTGGAAGATTTTACTGTAGAACAAGTTTCACCCTAGACAACCTAATCTAATCTTAGTATAATCTTAGTATACGTACGATGCTCAATCGAGAATTAAGGAAGAACTTTATTAATATAAAAGTATTTGAATCGTTTGCGCGAAGAAAATATGGAAATTCAGTTGTTGCAAAATTGCCATTGTATGCGTCTTATAAAAGCACACAGCTTTTAATGTAAACGATAGAAAAATACAAATAAGGCAGTCTACCAATTTTTTGGCTTAATCGTCCCGCAGACGTGTCGACGTGAACAGCGGCTTCGGGAACCTATACGCAAACGTTTCCGATAAATCCTTTTAAGGGAAATTTTCAGTTATAATTTACAAAGTCGCGAGCCGGCGCAGCGAAAAATAACGGCACGGTCCACGATCTACCTCGATATGAACATTGTATCCGATGTTATCTCGCTATTTATTGCATTGATATTTATCGATATATATACGTATCGATATTAAACGTCGTAAAATTATAATATACACGTATGAAATATCGATGTCCTTTAAGCCATTTCGGACCTTTATAGTTTATTCCCATAATTACACATCGGCCATATTTTTTTCATCTACGGTATCGAGTGTGTGTGTGTGTGTGTGTGTGTGTGTGTTTGTAAATTTACTTGCAGCGAGGCTCCCCTGGACCGCCGCGCTCATACATGACGTTTCGCTGCGAGGGCAATTAAATAAATCGTCTTGTTATATACGTCCGTTAAATTTATGTATACGTACGAAAGGTCGATCGCTCGCGATTATTATTGTAAAAGTGTAATTTACGATAGGCGCGCATCGGTGAGTTATTTCGAGAGCAATAATCGCACTTACCAGTTGCACCTTGGAATATATATATATATATATATATATATATATATATATATATATATAAGCCGACATATCGAAGAATTATTATATAAAAAATAGATTCCGATATAATGCGAATTCGCGAATTTTCGATAATGTATCCTCGTCTATATATATATACACATATCTCGCGTTGTCATTTAATACGACTTTTTGCGCATATATATATATATATATATATATATATATATATATATATATATAAAGCGCGAAACGTTACGCAAACGGAAACAACGCACAATTATTATTGTTCACCCGAAGCGAAGCCGCAGACACTGATAGATTGGACGAAATTTAATACGGCTTTTTATAAAATACTTTAGGTGCTTATACACAAAGTGTGCGTCCGCATGATTACACGCAATTGAATTTTAATGTATATTTCTTTCTGACGTATTGCTTTTAGTTCCGCCTACATCATTGGCATTATTGGATCCGGTAAGAACAATCTCTGAATTCGAAACAGTAGAAATATACAAGTAGAATTCAGTGTATAATTTAATAATAGAATTTTCTTCAATGCGTTTAATTCATCGGGTATTCTAGAATTAATAAAGGCAAATTGTGCTTTGGGTATGTCTTTCATATGTAGGATAACACACATACACACAGTGTGCTGTAACAAGTGAAAATACAAGGGTTGCAAGATATCAAAGGGATCGTCGGTGTAAAACTTGATCACAATAACGACGCGTAATATGACAGAAGTAACGACGACGATTGTTAATAATACAAGAATTTCTCACTACGATATGTTAAAAAATGGTCGTTTAAGTTAAGCCAGCTTACAGTCCGATAAATTATCATAATTGACCCGATAGTTACGGAGATTATACAATGACATGGAGAAACATGTGTAGACAAGGACAGGAGATATGATTAGATATTTCACGACATCGTATAATGTACGATGTATAATGCTTCGTATATTTCAAGTCCTGTTACTATACTTTTGCCCAGAACTTGTCAGTTTATATGAACTCAAATATGTTGAGAACAAAGTTGCAATATAGAACATTTCGATAATCGAATGTAACGAAGCATTTTTGAAGCCAGATTCAAATTCTGTAGATATATCAAAATCGTTAAATAATAAACCTAAACTCTGGTATTAAAAACCGATTGAACATTGTTAGACTAACATATGTTATGAATAAGATAACTATCATCGTCTGTATCCTCGAATAATATTAAAAAACATCTTGTATTCAGTGTATACGCGATCAAAAACAATAAATTTTTAATTTCCTAAAAGCTATTTACAATTTTTTTACATTATTTTAATATTTTACTAAAATATGGGATTTGTTGATTTGGCGTGAAATCTTCTACCTGACCGATTCTCTATTCCCTGTACATGTAAGTACGTGCCCGTTTAAAAACATCTCTGTCAGGTCCCTCCTCGTATAATTCAAAGTTATTAACGACGAGGTGTTAAACTGATTGCTTATGCATATTACAGCTATTATACCCAGCATAAACGCGCGCAAACACACCCTATGCTCGCGGATGCGAGCCTGCAACAATGGCCTGGCGATTTTAACTATTTTACTTTGAATAAAGCGATGTATACAGATTTAATATCCTTGTTACTGAGGGAAAAAGCGAGATAGCAACAGATCCCGTTCCGTGATTCTGGAATAATGCATATATAGATATATCGTATGTCTCTAGCTTCGCAGCTCGCATATTGCCATCAGAGGACAATTTAATCAGCGGATTAAGTAAACGGTTAGAATTTATATAATTAATGAAAATAATTGACAGTTGCATTTACACCTATTGTTCTTTACCTTGTAAACAGGAAACTGGCATTGTATTAAATATATCATTGCACTGTCTCCTTCATCGGACGTCCATTATGCATCACGAATTCATTCTCTGAAGAATTCCTTGGCATCCTCCATTGGTTACCTAACCAACTGTACGGTATATAAAGACCTATAAAGATATATTGAGCCATTTCAACGACTATATATATATATATATATATATACACACACTCTATGTGCTCGTTCATCCCACACAGACGAAGCTTGGAACTGTTGGCTCACCAATGGTTGAAAATTACAGGCAAGTCCGACGACAAATCCGATCATTGTACATATGTGCGGCCTTCTACGAAAGCAACGAATTCAATCATTCATATCCATATAATATCCACTTGGATTTTGGATTACCTGTACATCCACATCCCGCTCGCGCAGGTAATATCGCGACGACCAGGTCTCGCGCAGACAAAGGTCAAAGAAAGAGAGAGAGAGAGAGAGAGAGAGAGACAGAGAAGAGGAGAGGAATTATGTAACTCGCGGCAGTGGCGCGCCGCGCTGCGCGCGGCTTCATCACCTGCCGGTCGACCTCGCATTCCTGGATGCCGGAGAAGGTGTGAGATTATATTAGAGGATCTTCGGGTTATCCGTATAGACATATGTATATAAACTATTATACGATGAAAATTGCAAAGCGTATTTCTTCGAGCGGTTTCGATATGCGGTGTACATATAGACGTATATATAGGTGTTCTTTCATCCTAGTCGAACGTACATATATCGATTTGTGTGTTTTGGAGATTTGAATGCGGGGACACCTTACCCGACAGCATGCTGCTCGATCTGGCTTTCCAGTAAATTTCTATTCTTCCGAACGAATACGTGGATTCGTTCTAATTACCTACAGTCGAGCGATAGGCAAGAAATAACCAAGATCCTTTTTTTTTTTAATCAAGTTTACGGTTGTGTGGATAAGCTGCTCCTCCGTTTCTGTTTCGCTCGAGACAATAATTTGATAGATAGAAGATAAAATGTCCAATAAATATTTTACCAATCGAAGTGGTACAAATAACCGAGCAAAACATGGAAATGGTGTTGTCAAATTGTTTTGCTACATTTATACACTATAATAACAAGTATGCAGATTTATGGCCAATCCAAGGAACTATCCCATGACTAGGAAGGTTGACTCTCTTTTAGCGTTGACTTATCTTTAAATGTTAATTCTTATTTTCTTTACAGACTAATGTTCTCCAGTCTTTGAACTAGATGCAAAAAAAACAGAATATTGGAAAACACCAAATCATCAAATAACTCTTAATATTTCAGAACTTAAGTTATAAATTAAACACAGATAATTAAATTGCTGCGAAATAATTTGAAATAAATCATAAAAATAGCGCACAGAACAGTAGTCATTGGAATAATATCATTTATAATCGGAGCACAGCGATAGCAATATAATTGAAAAATCGAGAAGAAGAAGAAAGAAAAAAACATCGTGTATAACCTCGAGTCTCGAAGCCGGGAAAAAAGACGAGCCGCGAACTAACAAAAAACTGAGGGCAGGGTATATATTATATTCACAAAAGAAGCAAAAAAAAAGCGATCGAATGAATGGGGTCCGTTCATTTCCGGGAACGCGGGAAGAGAGAAAAAAACGAGGAGGCGCGCATTATAATATAAAGAATCGAAGAAAACGACCAGCCAATCGAACGCGATCACAGAAACGAACTCTATATATACGTGACGTAATTTCTCACGAGAGGAGGCCAAAGGTATATTATAGGCCCCCCCCCCGATATGCTTTTATTTTGACTTCGATCGATGTTTACGGCCCAACACAAGCGTGAACGCTTCACTATATATATCTACATTGGTTCATGTCGTGTAATTCTCTGAACGATTTGGGTCTGATATAACCAAGATACTACAGGTTCAGTTTAAAGCGTAGCTCTTCGAGCTATTTATTTGGTTGTAAGTGTATAGTAGAGCGATGTATAGCAATATCTTCGCCCATTGTAAATGAGTCATTTGAATTTATGATCTAATCCAGGTCGCGGTGATAGTAGTCGTGGAGAATTAATAAATCGGCGAAGTGTTGACGAATTCATAAATTTTAACTACAAATTGGAAGAACAAATAACAAAATAATGATAGCAGAAATAATCATAGAATGTGTCACTTAATTATTCAATTTGGTGTAACCTATTTCAACAAAATTAAATAAGTTTTCATTCTTACAATGAAATGTATACCATTATCATTTTATGCCAAACAATATTGGATTATTGCATTTCATTGGTTTTCTTAAATAATGAGTACCTGTTACTGAGAAAAGTATAATTATACAATGTGAGGGCGAGCAGAGACGAATAAATGAATAGAATAAAAATTTTTTGTTCATTTTTTGATCATTAGATCTTCATCTTTAGTAGTTAATGTAAACAAGAATGAAGCACCGGGCTATCATCTCTGCTCAACTGTAATACCAAATAATTTATTAGACATGTTTTTGATCAGCAATTTCGAAGCAAAGTAGGATATTTAAATGCATAGTATTAGGTAAAAATATGGATTAAGGCATTGAGGCCAGAAATAATTCGATTATATTTTTAGATTCAATAGGTATTATCGGATTATCCAATATCATTGACAAGTTTTGTGTCAAAAATTACATTGGGAAATCTACTTAAATACCTAATATATCTCCGCCTGATTTTTGTTTTATTGCATCAACTCAATAGACCTGTCTGGGCTCGATGTTTCAAGTCCGTCGAAGAGATTGAAAGAGAATAGCTGCGTGGCATCAAGGCCATCCGGAAAATGACTTGTCGAATTGGTTTGTTGTACGAAAAAAAGAAAAAAACGTTGAGCATAACTATATCGTATTGGGTATTGATTACTCTTAAGACGATTGAATTATATTTCTAAGATTAAATTAAAATTTTATATTTTCTTCAACGATAAGTCAAATCTTCTCTCTGCCGTTCTCTATGCCGATAGAATCCAAGTTCATGGATTTTAGTGGCGTAGTGTGTAGAACTGTCATGTAAGTGCATTAGCTACAACATTTCTTATATGCATATATCTATAGTGTAGAAAAGGAAAAAAATATTATTTATGAAATCTTTATAAAAAATACCATGAAAATAGAAGAAAAAATTGTAAATTATGAAAAATACTGTAGGAATTTATTTATATTTCTGTCAATCAATAAAATTATAATTAAGAACTTAGTTTTATCTACTCGTTCAAGCCGGTCACGTAATACATAACATAAACATATACATAAAAATAACAATTGTAGAAATGATACGAAATAAATTAACATAAAACACAAGTAAATCTAACTAAGTTCAATGTAGTTTTAAGCTGAAATTGCTTAGCGAAAGAAGATCGTGTATATATTAACCGAATGATTATTCCAAAAATATTTACATGGAATCTGGATAGATTGCTTTCCCATTTTAATGAATACCTAAAGAGGTACGAGATATTTTGCCATGTATTTTAAATCATCTCTGTGTATTTATAAGAGAAAAACATTCAGGGAGATCCATACTTAATATTATGATATAAAACAGTGTCTCTTAGTATTAGTTCTGGGTTGTCTACGTATTACGTTTTAAATCATGTTACA
The DNA here is from genome assembly GCA_018907035.1 of Sycobia sp. Sy_11. Taxonomy (NCBI): domain Eukaryota; kingdom Metazoa; phylum Arthropoda; class Insecta; order Hymenoptera; family Epichrysomallidae; genus Sycobia; species Sycobia sp. Sy_11. Next base: position 5,423,643 of record JACCIC010000002.1, on the reverse strand, counting down.
ATAATAATGTATTATCACCTTGTACTCACAAATCCTTCAAAGACTTATACGAAACCTGAAGTTTTCATCCGATCTACGTAGAAGCATCCAGGCGCGCTAGAATTAATAGCTAGTCAATAAGCGTAATTAACAATTGATAGCGATTCTTCGATACGCTATTTGCGTCGAGTCTCGACGGTGTAGTTCTGGAAAAACCTCAGTCTATACAAGACTTAAATAAATTTTTAATTAATTCATCTGTGTGGAATCTCCACGATAGCTCTGAGTCTAATTCGAAACCAAGACTATCCAGCAGAAACATTAATCAATCGTTAATTTTACGAAGGCCAAACGCTACGACGTTACTTTTTCCTCTATTGAGAATCTTAGAAAAGTATGAAACCGCAATCATCTATATGGACACTATGAACGCCACCTGCTCGAGCAATGATACTTTCTTCTCTACACGGCACCTGTATGTAAATTTTTAGGCTATCTGCATATATATTACATCGGACACTTGAGGAATCATTGTACAAATAGGTTCTCTAGAAAGTCCAAAAAAGTTATATTTGCTATACAGAAAAGTGTGCATATGATAACGCGTTCTTTATTTAAGCTTAGGCTGAATCTGATGTCGTCTGTTAGTATTGTAATAAGCTAGTGTCTTTATCGAATGAAAAGTTGAGTACTATATAGAGTAACATTAGATAAACATCTGGTGTAAAAACAGCTAAAAGCATTACTACTCGTAATGTGTCAGCGATCCAAATTTGCGATGTCTGAACAGGTTCACTAAGTCTGCATCCACCAAAGGAGATCCAAATTATTAACCGGACAATATGAAATTGGGAGAAAATTTTGAAAGTGATCAAACAACGCTTAACCCCTGGGGTATCTTATGTATTATTTCAATAGTGATATAGCAGTTAGTTATAATTTCATCCTGTTATTAGATTACTTTGTAATACTAAGAAATTTATTTATGATGAATAGGGGATATCGTTGCGAATATATATATATATATATATATATATATATATATATATATATATATATATATAATCTAATAGAGCGAGGATTTTAAATGAAGCACTGTTAGTGATTATTCATGATTTATTAACTGAATCATATTTTATCAAGGTTATTTTAATTATAAAATCATTACAAAAATAGTTAATATAATCATGAATACATTGAATATCTTTGTATAACTACATAAATGTGTGGATAAAGTATTAAGTAGTAATATGTAAAAATAAAAAAATTGAACAGCCAAAGTGCTTCAAAACTCGCTCAAATTTCCAATCGATTAACTTATGTCCTATATATTTATATATATACTTACAGGTGTATTATGAAAAACAAGGATTTAACTTTTACGATCCTGGTGATCGTCATAAGGATTATGTGGTGCACCTTAAAATTAAGAATATTCTCGTAAAATTATTATCGATTTTATAAATTTTAATAGCCTAGTAAATATGGTTAACATTATATATATATATATATATATATATATATATATATATATATATATATATATAGGAAAGATTGAAATCCTGCCAGGCGCGCGCGCGCACGCAAACTCGCTGCTGATTAAATCGCGAACGGCACTCAAGGCGGTGACTCGCTTTTACACGATTATATAGTAATCGAAGTAAACAGGTTTATGTAACAGAATAATAGATGTAACATTCTAATATAATGGGGTAATATATGAATAGGGAAGTTGTAAAAACAACACCGTAGAATGCGAGATATCGAATGATCTATCCCTGAGATCAGACTACCAGAAAGTTATCTTAAATTATAAGGAATATTCGATTTATATTTTTTGGATATATTGGTTATTTGCACATATTTTTTGGATATTTCTGAAAAATTTTATTACAATGTTTGGTGAAGTAAATTCTATGCCATTTGCTTGAAATAATTCTCCTTATATTCCCTTATTTATCTTGGTGGACAAATGGAAAATGGACAAGTTTCAATATTCGATTTGTTTTCAAGCTTAAGATAATTGCTGACATAGGTGGAAATGTATATTGGATCAAACATCGTTCAAAATTTAATTTCAACGGCTAGTGCAAACATTCAATTAGTTCAAGCATCAGTTCATATTATTTTAGATCATTTAATATTGTGAAGAAATTTTATATTCGTGAATCAGGGCTATCTCTATCGTATAAACTATTTTTGGATATCTAAATATCATCATCTGTATGTGATGTGGCTAAGGAAGGGTCTATCAGAACCAGAACCTTATACAAAGTTTTCGACACTAGTATAGTCTAGGATGAAATATAATGTATTAAAAACGCAGACCGACAACTATAGTGGCGACAACTATAGCGACACATTTATAGCTTATATAACCTTAGACTATCGTTAAAAAACGAAATGTTTTCACTAATGGTTCGATTAGAATTGACCCATCTTACATCTTTTTGGTTAATGGTTGAAATCACTTTTTGAATTATATGTGAACAAAATTATCAAGCTATTGGGCTTTTTCTTATTGTAGCCAATCAAGATAACTTGTAAAATATACAAATTTTATAGTTACTTCTACAATTGGTATACGAATTTCTATATTTCTTGGATACTTTTCAAATTATCAAACTGCGCCTAAGACATATCTTTTAATAAACGACTAATAAGGCATATCAAAAGTTTAAACTCACTGTACAGGCTTCCGATTTTTTTTTTAATACATTTTATTAAGTATTTCGCCGAAATCAAAGAATGTGTCTTCACTACGAAGGAGTTTATAATAACATGAACGCGAGAAAGTTCACCTCAAATTTGATGCATCACAGTGTAGTGAGACTACAACAGTCGCAACAAATAGGTGCAGCACCTATTTTCAAATGGTCATGACGTCCGAAAAACAGGGTTCAACGATCCACCATCGAACGTGGCTTTCGCGATTCCCCAGTTCTGGCCATCGTGCGGAACTTTCCCTCGTGCAACCCGTTATACACACGTAGCCTCTGTTTATAGATAGCTCGGAGTCGAAACGCGTGCGCGAGCCTCGCAAGAGCTTTATTATACGCGCAACCTCGCGGCGGAATTGTAATCCGCCAAGCGGCCCGTCGCTCGGTTCGTTGACGACCAGGGCCGCCGTCGCGGGTCATTCCGCGGGTTAAAATGCATTTAATCGAATCAGCGCCGTCTCCTCGGCGGATCGTCTGGCGGACGCGGCATTTTATTATATACAATGTTGCATGCGCGCGTTTTCAAAGCCACACGCCGTATGAGAACGCTGTCGTGGAAGGCAGCTCAGATATTATATGTATATATACCAGAGGCGCATTTTGTGCTTCTGTCCGCAATACATGCTTTCTCCAACTCTGTATGTATATGGTTTCAAAGATTATACGATTCGTAAGTTGGAAATGGCACCTGATGATGGGAATATATAATTAAATTTCTAAATCACACGCTTATTTCTGGCAAAGCGACTTATATTATTATAAAATTATCTTCTCTGTACGGGAGGAGTCGAGTTATTCTATAATAACAAGCGGTTGTTTGAGAATTTTAGCATTGATAATCCGCGAATTTGATTATCGTGCCATATCGGCACAATGTGTCTAAATTATATCATACACATACACACGGTGAAATGCTTCTTCGCTTTTATATATATACATATATACACGAATTTCGCGAGCTCAAAAATCGTGACTCATTCCGTTTAATTTTCTCACTCTTGAATTGCGCAATATTAATGCCCGGATTGAACGTCGCGTAAATTTAGTGCCGTCACGATTCCAAACGCTTTTAACTAAAATCGAAATAAATTATAATATAACTGAATGGATCGGAAAATATTTATTTATATGACGATACTTGTTATGTAAGATTGACATAATAAAGAAGGTATATATGCGGAGCAAGTGTGCATAATATAATTTCACAATGTATACGTGCATCGGAAGATAGTGCAAGAATTATAACTGCAACGAAGCAAAATAAAAGACAAAGTTAAATAATTAACGATGACAAAAAATGTTACACTGGTTTAAATAATCACTGGACATACTTATCACGAAAAAGAACCTATATTTATAGTTTCGCAAAATTTTTGGTGATACTACCCAACTTATTTTTTTTTCTTTTCATCCAAATTCCAAGGAATATTTTACATTATGTTTCATCAGGTTACAATGGTTTCTTAATCGATAAACATTTCTGGTCGGATTTCAAATGTTATATAATCCAATATCAATATCGTTGGACTTAAGATTAAAAAAGAGTCATCGATGTTTATTTTATAATATAAAAAAATTTTGACGAGATCTGACTCAGTTTACCCCGGTATGGTAAAAGTCACATCATAATTTACACGAGAATCTCTCCGTAAATATATTCGACGTGTATAAATTTTATCGTGTTAGCGCGACTGCTGAAAATTCGAGGGAACAATCGCGCATATATATACATATAGACAGGCCTTTTTTTCTAAAGCAATATGTGTATCTCACCGCAATTTTCTCCTATCCCTCTAAAAGGCTAAGAGGTCGAATAAATTGGTCCGACCGTGCCATTCGAGAGAAAGTCTACCTTTCAGGTGCATAGGTTTAAAATTCGCGCGCGCATATAGGTGCAGCATCATATATATGAAAGCCCAGTTAGAATTTATTCACGATGCAGAAAGTTCGCCTTTAAATTCTGATGATAAAACGAAACGCACGCGTATATAAATTGCCGAACGATTAGTTTTCTTATGGGATTCGGTTCGTTTTGTTAATGTCAAATGTGAATAAAATTTTATCTAACAGAGTGTAAAAGTTACAGCTGATGCTATAGTCTGTCTGAAAAATGCCAAAATTCAAACCTAACGGGTTCTTAACACTGATACCTAATTCAATAATTTTTCATAATCTAAAATTGTTCTATTACTTATAAAATGTGAAAACAGCATGGACATTTTCCAGATTTTCAAAAATTTATTCGTGTACAGATTAAAATCACTGTGTCACAGGCTATCGAAGGAGAATCATATAAACACGTACATTAAGCCTTACTTATATAGCCACCAGAAGTGCACTGCATAATGATTAATGTTTATGTAATCAGACTTTCACCAGGTCTCTGAAAGTGTATCATTCATTGAAGTAACTAGTGTCCGGGTCAAAGGGCCATCAGACGTTAACCCATAACCCATAGAATTGGTTCACGTTTTGTCAATACAACCAGGCACTTCTGAACATCTATTCATAACATAAATCCGACAATTCTCTTAGCGTCTGCTGCTGCTAATTATATTTGCTTGAAAGTCACCCCTTTCCGAAAAAAAGAAGCAACGGATTACACCACAGAGCAGCGCCGGCATTCCTCGGCATCGCAATCTCTATTAGCCTCGGGAACATCACGTTCATAGATATACACACAAACACACGCTTTATAATACCTTTCACCCAATATACACCCGAACTCTACCGTTCGATCGCGGCCTCTATTATAATTATATATATATATATATCTGTATATTTTTAACGCGCTCATCTCCCGTGCTTTTTGTTGCATGTTCAGGCATCGGCAGCGTCGTCGGCAGCGTTGTGGGCACAATCGGCAGCCCCGGCGAGAGCAACAGCGGCTGCGCCCCCGGGATGTTCAAGTGCGCCGAGGGAAAGTGCATACCGGCCAGCTGGGTGTGCAATTACCAGCGCGACTGCGACAACGCCGAGGATGAGTTCCAGTCGTGTCGTGAGTATATAATTATTATTTTATTGGCATTAATCCGCGACGGGGGAGTGGGGGGGGAGATATGGCTGTCGATGATTAAAAAGGGGACTGGGCGTGGAATTTTCCTTTTGCGAATTCGAGATTCGTAGGTTTTTTGGAGATCTACAAGCGTACTTTCGAGAGCAATTACAATACAAATCGCGGTTGTTCGCGTCTTAATTATTTATACTTTTTACTATGCATTCGAATAGGTCAAGTAACTTTTAGAATAGTTTATTTATTTTAAGCCGATACTGTTATTGATATGCAAATATTCGATTATTCATTTGACATCTATGTACCCGACAAGTCATATGTTTGGGTCATGGATCTGGTTAACTCACAGTTGATTATCTAATATACCCAATTTCTTAAAGGAATTTAGAAATAAGAATTTGACTGAATAAATATATTCCAATAAATAATTTGAATCTTCTTAAATACATTTATTATTTAATATAGGACTTTGTGACTCTGTACGTAGACAAATTACATGATATCCATTGCGATTCCTTCAGATGGACGTTGGAAAGATTAGCTGCGCATATATTCCAGGGAAACCTCTGTTAATTGTAGCCAGATCTAGGACCCAAACATGTGACTCCTCAGTACACCTGAATAATGAAATAAAGGGATATGAACCATAAATGGATGTATCTAAGTATCCTGATAATGGAATGATTCGATATTAAATGGATATGCAGGCTATTCGTATGCATACACGAATAATCGGAACGTGTAGTTTGAACACTCGGAGATATATAAATTTGTAAAATAATATTGCATCAGTGCCAACTGATGTTCTTTGAGTATCAAATCGAGTTCATAAAGATGGGTTTAATTTTGTATTTTGATACGCCGACAAGTAAAGGAAAAATATAGAATCATTATTTCATTTTCTACAGGTACATTAAGATTGGTATAGGATAGACAATGCGCTTACACATTTTTAATTTCATATAATTATACATTATGTGGAAAGATTTTCGATGTAATCAATTCCGGCTGGATTCTAGTTAGTAAATACTATTCATTTCCTCCTATACGTAACACTTGCTAAATTACAAGTAGGATTTTCCCGTAAATATTGAATATAATGTAATAAATTTCTGAATTTCTGAATATTCGTGAATATATAATAATTTACGAATCAGTAGCTTGAATTTAGTTATATTCATATAGCCGTGTATAAGATGAAATTTCAGGGCTGCTAGTCAGGATTATATAATTAATTAGGCTTTCATCCCAAAATCCAGCTAGATATTCCTATACGAATCTTTAAAAATCGGGTGGAGAGAGATACATATTAGAATATGATTTGAAGATGTCCTCGCTTTATCCCAATAAGAAATAGGAACATATAGCTGGATTCGAATAGGATTCTAATTTAGATATTCATACTGAATTTCTGCAGGGAATATATCGATATATATTTATAATTAAATACCAAAATGTGACAACATATTCAGAGTGTATAGCATATCATTATTATTATTGGGTAATATATATTATATCAGTGATAAACACCGACGTTTCTTTTTCTGCCTCCCATCGCAGCGCCGCCGGAGTGCGAGGCGGGACAGTTGACATGCGGCAAGTACGACTTCAACAAGACCTACTGCGTGCCGCCCCATCAGAGGTGCGACACATTCGTCGACTGCGTCGACGGGACCGACGAGGCCGGTTGCAGTAAGTACAATTGCCCATTTTAATAATCGCGCCCATAATCCAACAATTATAAGATATCATCTACATGCGATAAATGTACGTTTAAGATATTGTTTCTGTACATACATACATATATACTCGCGCGCGCGTGCGCGCGTGTGTGTAAACTCCCTTATAGGGATTATAAGTATATTGGATCCGTTATGCCCTATTAGAATCGATATAATATGCTTATACGATATATATAGGTATAAATATGATCGTAGATGTATTTATTGTACATGATCTCTGTATATGTAACAGAGAAGCCCGCGTTCGAGCGTGAAAGTGTTCGTACAACACCGTACATATGTAGATATATATATATACCGTACATCGACCGATGATTAACGCGTATCGTGGGATAGGGAGAGAGAGAGAGAGAGAGAGGAGCACGAGAGAACCAATGGTGCGCACCTCCGATCTCTTGATCCTTTATATATATATATTACATGTATAAAGAGAAGTTCCCTCTGGAGTCACACGAAGTATCGGAGCGCAGGACATCGTGGCGGAGGGGCCGCCAGCCTCGCCTATATATTCGAATTCCTCGCGCGCTTTTACGCTCTCTCTCTCTCTCTCTCTCTCTCTCTCTCTCTCTCTCTCTCTCTCTCTCTCTCTCTCTCTATCTCCGTCTTTTTCTTTTCTCTCTCGGATTTATATATACGTGCATACATACATACATGAATACATTCACACACATATATACAAAACCTCTCCTCTCGCCTCCCACTATAGAACACTATATGAATATATACGCGCGCGCGTGTGTAATATATGCTCGGCGCGTCGTTGGGAATTCTGGCGGGCGTACGAATAAAAAGAATGTATATTTACGCAGTTCCCGACTTGCCAATAAGGTGAGGAGTATGTATCCACGGTATAATTATAGATATATATACACGGCGCGTGATGTATATACTCGCTTTATCGTAATTATCTCGATTGCCTCAAAATTGCTGTCGCACATATACAGTCGAATGATATAAAGTAATGTTTTATAGCTTTATCAACTAGAAGTTCTATTTCAAATGAAAAAAAAAACAAAACAAACATAATTCGATAATTTTATAACTCCAGTTAGTGTATAATTTAAAGGTTTCTTTGTTTTTTATGTTCTTATTAAGTTCAACAATTATATATATATAGTTTTGTGCTCTTTCGCAGCGGATGTACCGCATACTTTTCGAATACTTAACTTATTACTGTATCAATACGTTTTTATTGAAATGCGCCATTTTATCTTCGTTTCTCACTACAATCTTAGCATTTAATTTTTAAATAAATTTACAATTAGCCATTCGTTTAGTTTTTATGACGTTTTGCCTTTTATGAAGTACAAAAGATGAGTAGACATAAAGAATTTGCTATAATGCTGTGTGTGTGCGCGGGGGGGGTGTTATTAATTACAACTTTAATATTCTATGATTTCAAAAATAGGCATTTGGACATTTTTTTTTTAGAGGAAACCCAATATATACGATGAGTCGCTTTGTTAATCTCCAGCAATTCACCGACTTCCCCATATAGTACCGTCTCAGAATTAAGAAAAAAAAAATATAATTCGAAAGAAATGTCTAATAATAATGGAATTGTACGATATCGGAAAATTTCTTGAAAATCGCAAGAATGCTCGTGGCATCTATAATAAACGATATATATGAATATGCTATTTCGGGCTTTGCTTTATCACGTGTCAGGATAAAATGATCACACTGTACATTGTTTTCCGTCACTTATCCATAAAGACAGCCTGGAAATTCGATTGAAAAACAAAATACATATGAAAACCGAAACAGAATCGTATAACAATCGCCAGCTACTTATTGTCCTATACGTATATATATATTTCTTCAAATCGGTGGTAGGTACACGATGCGTATAGAGACGTTCTCGCTATCTCGCTTACACACTTACAATATTTGCAATATTGCCGATGGAATTATTCGAATTTTTCTCTCGATAAAGAAACGTCCTCGGACATTGAATTTGCACTTTTTGTTACGAATAAACGAGCGGGCCTTCGTGAAATTTTCCTTTGCAATTACCATCGGTATTTTGGAAATCGACCGCACAGGGAGTCGATTATAATATAGGCTGATTTTAATTATATGCTACTATTAATACAGAATTCAACGTGAAATTATCCTCTGCCGAGTTGCATTTTTTTAACACCCCGCGCGCCTCGGTAGCTTGCTCGTCCCCTCCATTCCTCCACGTATATTGCGAAAACCCGAGTATTTTCGGATTAGTTTTGTACGTATGTAAGGCGATATTTCACTGAATTTGATCTTGATTGATGAAGCACTATGGATAAAAAAAAAGAGTCTAAAAATAAGAGAAATTTTTTTTGATATTATAAATATTCTTTGTCTGTGCTAAAATATTAAATAGATGTACACACCACAAATGTGTACTTACTATTAGCTCCATTAATGTGTCTATATATCATTAGTTAAATATATATATGAACACTAGACTCCGTATTACACCAAAACTTTCATTGTTAGTATCGTTATCGCCTACGTCATGATTTGTCTTTTCAACGCGTTTTCATCGTACTTTTTATGCACTACTTTGATTAAAAACGTTCCACTATAGAAGATTAGAAATTTCTTGAAGAATGTTTAAGCGATCGTGAGCTCCTTCGCGTTTAGATCAACGCAAATTTAATTTATGTCAAGAATATTGACAGGAAAAAGAAGAAGCTTTCTTTCTTATCGCCATCATATATAAATATAAATTTTTCTTAAAATTGAATGAAGTAAGAGATTTCACGAAATTTATAAGTTCCTTATATTATATATATAAAAACAATGAAAATGATGCAATTCTTGTATATGCAAGGTCTATTGTCTCAAATTAATTTCTATTGTCACAGATGAAAATAAATATCAATTAATGGATATATATTCCGGAAGATTTCAAGCTATTCTTATATACGATGCGAAGCATACATAATCTTAATTCGTTATAAATACAAATCTTGAGAATACATATACCCTTGAAATCAACCGTGCTCATGCATATGCGCACTTGCGCGTATATAATATTATACACAGTTGCATGTAGGAATGTACCGTGTATATATATATATATAGGTAGGCGGTTCAGTTTCGAGTGCTGGAAATGCCGCGTTCCCGACGAAATCTCGGATGTAAACAAACTCATCAAAGCATTTACTTTCCCTTTCCGAAAGTATGCGTGTGTATATATATATATATAAATAGAGAAAAGGAGTAATCATTTTTTATATTTCAAAGTTATATATTTACCCAGTAATTTTCCTACTAAAACAGAATTTTCAAAAGAAAAAAAATGTCAAATCCGCAATCTCTTCAAACGATTTTTACAATATTTCGAATTCCTCGATTCCTTTATATAAATACTCGATGCAAGCCGAGAATGTTTATATATATATATATATATATATATATATATATATATATATATATATATGTATGTATATACGCAGGCGGCGTAAACTTTTATTATTATTTTTTTTTATAACTTTCCCCGCGTGTCCGTCGACGCACAAATCCCTCCACTAAAAGTTTTCTGCTGCGATTCCGTATGAAAAATCTTTCGCGAAGGCCCCGAGCGCGAGCGCCGACGACGCGCTCGACGCAGGAACGGCGGGAAAATTGCACACATGTGGGATTGATCGAGGAATAAAAAGGAAACGTCGCGATGTGGCTTTTTCGCATTCATAATTTTTGCAAAAATTGCCGAGTAATAAACTGCGACGTACAGCGTTTGTATGCATATTAATTTCGTGCATGATTGATCTGACGATATTTTCGAATACATTTTGTATTATGGATACGATTTTAAAGGAGAAGAAAATTTACTTTTTCGGTTGTTTTTTTTTATCATAAAAATGTCCATTTTAATCCTGAAATTAATATTTAATATCATGGTAGTAACGGTTTGTAGCGAGTACTCTAAAAAATTCGATATCTATACAAGAATTTATATAGAATTCAAAAGAAATTGAGTTGCACATGCATTTAAAAAAGAATCGTGGGCTTTTATAATTTTAATAATTTTCGAAACCTTGGTACTATTGATTATTTTGTTTTTAATTAGCAATAATAAATTTCAACTGACGGATTAAAGATATTTTCTTCTACCAGTGTCCCTCCATCTCTCAGAAGAAATCCATATAAGATTCTCAAAACAATTAATACAAGAAAACCACAAATTATTATGAGCAAATACGACAAATCTGAAATGGTTAATGAAAATAATTTATAACGAAAAAAATATTAAAACGCACAGAAAAATAGAGTAACAGAGGGGCCAAATAGATAAACTACTTTTTACATTAAGCATTCACTTAATTATAAAGAATGAATATACCACAGAATATTTCAATACTAATAAGAAGAAAATTATTAAAAGTTTAAAAAGGAGAAGTGTGCACTGTGCTGTAAAGATATACCTACTTAGATTTTATCCCAGGAACTGATAAATGAGCCCGTTCTACATATATATAAACTCAACATATGTATATGCTCTACTATAGATATATATATATAAACCTTCTTGTCCATTGAATCGTTGCTAGACATCAAGTAATATACTAATTATCCAAAATATAAAAGAAAATTAAAAACATAATCATCGAACAATGAAAAATAATATAAGAAGAAAGATAAAACTTGATAATATAATCTATATAAAAAAATAAAGGAAAATAGAAAAGATCCAGTATAGTGCCGATATACGCGATTCAGTTATCAATATAGGCATTAATGTATTTCTTAAGGATGATTATACCCATTGATATAGGGCAAAAAGTTGTAGCTCGCCACCTACGCGACAGTGGCAGAACTAATGAAAATTGCGTAAAAATATACGAGTGCTCGTTCGACAAGTCATTTTGATTATCGATTTCTATAATGCTAGATTACATTATAACGCGCGCCCTGCACACTGGATCGCGCGATTAATTGAGTCACGTGGCCGTGTATAAAAAGTAATGGTATATTTATCATTTTAGATACCTACGCATGAAAGTAGTTTTAGAGAAAAGTACGACTGATACTATGATAGCTATGCTAGCAAATAAAGTACATCTATTATAATTATTGTGAGAAATAAATCAATGAAAAAAATTATTTTTATTTAATTCTTTTTTTATTACATTTATTCTGTTTTTTTAATATGTCACGGCATTATAAAATATAGGTATAACCTTTAAATAAAGATGTTAATTCTAAAGTAAACAACGCTTTTTTAAATTAAAATATCAGTTCTCTCCATTGTTATTAACATTTTGATACATCAAAATGATTTTTCCCTCATTAAGATTGCATCGTCATTCGATAGTTTTCTGTATTATTTTTTCTTAGGATGAATTTTCTCTTCGGATTACTTGCCTATCAATAAAAAAGAATTTCTATCGCGCAGAAACAATATTAAAGGTATAGCATATATATATATATATATATATATATATATATATATATATATATATATATAACTATGACACACATATACAAAAAATTACAGCTCCGAAGCGAATAGTTTTTGCAACGCATAAAAGCAAAATGAGGGGGGGGGGTCAATTTCTCCGACACACGGGGCTCGGGGGTCGTTAAAAAATTTTTCAGTCGTACACGACAATTTTCATTTTCATATTTAAGTGCAGATCTATAAAGAAGTCCGCTGCCCACGCGGGGCCTCGGCTCGGTTACATTTCTAGGTTACTTTCTATCATCTTTTTTTTCTTCACCGTTCTGCTGCGAGTAGCGCCAGTGCTGTATAATGTGTGCGTAAAGGAAAAAAAAATTGTCTAAAATAGCGTGGAAAAGAAGCGAGGCAAAACAGATCCTTTCTTGATATTTATCCGCTATACTTAGTACATAGGATTTTTCTTCGTCCCTTATCTGATGACGGCCCTCCTTATTTCTTTACATACCGACGCGCACACACGTGCGCGCGTATACACACGCACCCAATCTATATAATACATAATGCATGTATATAATAAACCCATAATAAACCGGAGGCGGCCTACCGCGTCGAACGTGCGCGCGTTGAGTTTGTTTTTTTTTTCTTCAAGATATCAACCACGTGCCATTTAGGTAAAGTATATCTGGGTAGATTATGCGCCTTGCCCGATTATTACGCAGGTATTTGGATTTTTTTTTACAGATTTATAAATAGCTTTATTATATTAAATCTTTACACACTCGTGCGCAATATAGCGCTTATCTCGGGCGAATATATATATGTGTATATATACCGGTTTCTGTACATTTGTTGCGTTTTACGAAGAATAAATTATATTACGAGCGATGAAATCGTCGCTTGGAAAAGTATGGAAAAATTATAATTTTGTAAAAAAAAAGAAATTCGATATTGTATAGCAGACGACGTAGAAGCACCGAAAAGTGAAGCCAATTTATTCCGTATTGCGTTTTTTCTAATAATATTATATGAGATAATTAACAAAAAGGTAAAAATCCATCTATAAACTTCTTCCTGCATAATCTTCCAAGTATTTTTGCTTAGCTGAGCGGAGACACGCGCAAACGCACGCACTCACGCACGTCTATCTATGGTTCAGATTCTTCCGCTCGAAAAGTAATGGAATAAAATATAAGCTGCTTCAAACACGAGAAAGGTTCAAAAGTTCTTCTACTAAAGTTTCGAAACAAATTAGGAATTTTTTTAAAAAACGTTTCACCTTATATAAGAAATTGATAGTTATACGTATTAAAAAATCGATATTCAATAATTTTGAAAAAAGCGATATAGAGATCACTCCATCTGTGATCTAGCATATATACGATTAGTTTACAGATTAATATTGGCACTTAAAAACTAATATATTATAATATATTAGAGATCTAATTGGGATTTTTCCGGGGGGCGGGGGGTCGACAAAATTTTGCGAGTGTCCCGGGACTTCATTCTGTATTGCCAGTTTTCTCCGCGCAGTACGAAAGTGTGGGAACGGTGCACAATATAATAAGATATTCGTCATTTGTGTGCACACGCGTGTTTTTTTGCCTGCCTCTGCCTCATCCGTGATCCAATCGCTATTGCATCCATTATCTTCGTTACTCTCGGACTGCGCCGAGATTTTCAGAGGGCCACTATATATAATCCAAATAATAAAATTTCAAGGAATTTCAATCATTTTTTTAAAATGAGCCTATATATATATATATATATATATATATATATATATATATATAATCATATAATTAAAGATTTTTCTTTATCTATATTCCGTGGATGTATATTAACATCTTGTCCAATTCATTATTCAAATGAGCCATTTTACATTTTTCTCGTACAAAAAGCATTTGCATTGTTTTTTTTTTTTTCAGAAAACGATCCATGGAATTCAGTTCTATGCTTAATATCGATAGTTACTTTTATTTTCAATTAATTTTATTAGTCAATATGTTCGTGCAAATATTTAAATAAAGGCGTTTCAAGAAGTATATAAGTGTTGTCCGTATCGTCTTGTTGGAATCGATGAAGAAATATACTGTATAAGAATAATTTATATATATAAATATATATAGGTATTCGTACATACATATCGTGTATATAGATATTCTTTTACTTATTATTATAAGTAATTTTTATGATCTGAATAGAATATAATTCATTCTTATTCATGTAGCTTTTTTATAATTTCAATGCGCGCATAACACACACACACACATACGCGCGCGCGCGCTCGTAATATTGGCAATGATTAATACTCGAGATAAATCTGATTTTAAATCGATTAGAGAAATCCATTATCTTATTGATCCTCGATCTGTCTTCCTTGGGTTTGGTATTAAATATATTGGCCTATAATTAATTGATTGCACCGACATTCGGATACAAGTCAATTCTTATAGATTCATGATTTATGCGCACTGCGCGTAGGTGCATTTGTCTGTCTATGCGCATACTTTCGTGTATATACATGCACACCGTTCGCGAACTAATCACCGATGGAAAAGTAGCGGAACAGCACAAGAACGAAAGCAGAATTTATGTGTATTCTCCCGCGAGGAAAAGTCCGAGCATCCTCCCCCCCCCCACCCCCGCCCCACATTTTAGAAAACTATGTTAGACTGCGAGAGAGGCGACGTTAAAGAGATCTATAAAAAATTTTCCCACCTCTCTCACTCTCTGCTCATTCCCTCTTTCTCCATATCTCGCAGCTTCGTTTATGTACGCAAAACGTTGCTCAAAACACTTTCGCGAAACAAAAGGATGAGCGGCGAATATATATATATATATATATATATATATATATATATATATATATATATATATATATATATATACAGACTTCGGCCCATTGTTGTCACTGTTGCTTCTCCCCTTCGAATCCGTCTGCAGTCTTATATATAGGTACAGTCGTGAAACGTATGTATGTTTATTATTACAGCAGTATATTATTTATCATAGCCACGTAGCCACATGTACACACACACACACACACACACACACACACACACACACACACACACACACACACACGCACACACACACACACACACACACACACACGCACATACGCAACGTTGCAGTTGTCGACCAATGCGAGGGAGGCAAACTTTAAAAGAAGAACAATTCGGCGAGTCGCAGTGTCGGGGGGACGGGGGCCGTCGTAAAAAATGAAATTTCTCGCTCCAGAAGTGGCGTGTATGAGGAGGGGGGCGGGCGGAGGGAGCGGGAGCGAAGCAGAAACAATTCTATATATTTCAGCGTATGTGTTTGTGTGCATGTAATACCTTGCGCGCGGGAGCTTCACAGCTCGCAGAGCAAACAAACTATGTGTATTCGAGGCGTAAAGTAGAAAAAAAAAACGACTCGTCGTTAAAGCCCGACGTACCCGCGGGCGGCCCGCCTCATCCCGGCACTGATTATCATCAATTTTCTCATTCGATGTTATTTATATATGTGCTTCTCTGCCTCTCTCTCTCTCTCTCTCTCTCTCACTCTCGCTCTTCGGAGTGCGCGCGGCTTCGTTCCGAGCATGGCACGCATCGGACTGCGACCGTCTATACATACATTTATGCATACATACATACATCATACATACAGACATCATACAAACACACACACGCGCGCGCGCGCGCACACACACACACACACACACACACACACATATATTGCAATTCCCCCTATACGCTCGCATCGCGCTCTCTTTTCAATCCCCCTAGATCGACACAATCACCTGCTGCCGACGCCGCGATACCGACGCCTCGTCTATTTACCCCTCCTCCTCTCTCTCGCTCTCTCTCTCCCTCTCTCTAGTTTTTTTTCTATTTTATACCACCCGATCTATTCCACGTATTTTCCCGTCTCTTCTCTCTCTCTCTCTCTCTCTCTCTCTCTCTCTCTCTCTCTCTCTCTGTCTTCTGCACTCGGGTCTTAAACATAGTTTGGAATTTTCTCCGTACATATCGCTTATGGATTCGCGACCAGTGTAGGATTTTTTCACGCGTCTACATCGGATTGTCTTCTTGCACAAAAGTATCTTTCCAATAATTTTCTTACGTATTATTCCTAATAATTCCTAATAAATCCCAAACAAATTTTCGCGTATATTCATTACGCATAAACGGTCGCAAGCGGAGTCCGGAGAACAACTGGAGGCTTACGGGGGCAATCGGGCCATTTATTTTAACATGCAAATCGCTTCGAGACTTTATGCCTAGGCGACAAAATTTACATATGAAATTGAAAAGGAACAATTTGAATTTATCAGTTTTGATATGATATAAAGTGATACGTTTGCTACTGAATATGTCGAATGAAATTCTTTAATTAACGGATAATAATTTTATGAAATTCTGTTTACTTGAAAGAGATTAAGTTTATAATCTCTTTTTACGTAAACCATGAACTATTGAACATTTTAGTCAATCATGCTCTTTATTTAGATTTATTTTACATTACTGAAAAGTTTCAAGCGGATTGGTGTCAAGCTTCGTGGTAGTGAGTACGTTATTAAAATTTCATAATCCAAAATTGCAAATAAAACTTACAAAACGTTCTCATTTCTAATTTTTAACTTTCCATAATTTAATTCTTGGATATAATATTTTTTCAAATCAGAGTATCTTTTTGCTCGATGGGAAAAAGTTATTTTTAAAGATTTTAAAGCGTAATTGATTATGGGACAGTCGAATCATTGAGGTGAGCCCTGGCGGCGAAATTGGGAACTTGGAAAGTCGCGTTGTATTTATGTACTTTTAATTATAACAGAATTCTTACAGAAGTCGGAGAGTTTGCTGTTTATTTAAAAAAGTCTTACAAAAGTCACGGTTCAGTAGTTCGTCGTTGTGATGGCAAAGAAACCATCTGATATTACATGTGAGTTCCCGTTGCTTTTTGAGATCGAATGAAGGACTTATGTCGTTTCAAAAATTATTTAAAGTTCCCTTGTAGCGTTGTAACATTGACCTTGTCGTATATATATATATATATATATATATATATATATATATATATATATAAATATATATGTATAAACTATTACATAGCACACCTCCATTTGAGTTGGCAATAATGATTGTAACCCAAAAAACTGCGACAGGTGGCGCTTTTTCTTGCAATCTTGAACCATTGCCATCTAGATCGGAAGTTTTTCTTTTTGACAATACATCTATACAAACTCTCTTCTTCGATTAGAAATAATTATGAAGTCTTTTAATCCCTTAAAATGCTTCCATCGCACGTCCGTGACAGAGAAAAAAAAGAACAAATCCAAAACACTCAAGGGTGTTAATACGGCCCAGCGGGCATTGTATACAATATGTTTTTATAGCTGGAAGGGGCCTCTCGCTGTCGTCAGAGCATCCGTCACTGCGCGCCGATTCTCAAAGAAGCTGCAGCCGAGCAGCACGAAGAGACCCCGCGCGGCACGGCCATTGATATATACATACGTTGCCCTGCACCTTTGTCCTTTCGTTCGCCGCTGTCATCTTTCACCGTGTGTCGGGTCAGACATTCACCCCCTCGCCCCTCCGCCCAGAGTAGTCCCACTGCGATTGCCTTGGTCGCGCGTATCCCCATCCCACCTCAATCTCTCGCATCCTGGCTCGAGAGTTCGAGACTCCCGCGAACCGTCAGCTATATACTTTCTCTATGTCTCTCTCTCTCTCTCTCATACCTCTCTAAATTCAGCGTCGACTTCGCGCGAGAGGCACTTGACTCTCCGCGGAGCTATGGAATAGACTCGCTCACCTGTATATATTTATATATAATATATACAGGCACACGCGCGCGCGCGCGCACACACATATACAGACGAGTTGGGAGAGTCGTCATCCTTTCCCCTATATCTCGATTGTGTGAGCCAACACCGCAACGTGAATCTCTCGCTTAGGCTACGCCGCTCTGGTTGTGTTGACGTATATATATATATACTGAATCTTTTTTTTTGCTGCCGTGGTCCTGATATTTTTTTCCTGATTTCGTTCCTCTGTATACCTATAAATAGAGGTAGATAAGAGATAGAGAGGAGGGGAAGGAAGAGAGTAAGAGAGAGAGAGAGAGAGAGAGAGAGAGAGAGAAAGGAAGAGGAGAGTTTTTGCCACGGCTGGAAAACGGTAAATCGGTTGGTGCTATTTTTTTCTCTCTTCTCTTTCGTCGACTCTATATATATATATATACACACCAGCGAAAATCGGTTTTATATCCTTTGCCTAGCTGGCAGTGGTTGCGGCGCGGAGGTAATGATGCGGTAACTTCACTCTTTCTTTTTATAAAAGTCTTTTGTTGATGGTTTTTTTTTTCTTTTTATTTTCTTTTGAAGAAAACAGAAATAAACGGAATATTATTTTCGGCCCGTGATGCAGCTCTTCGATTTCGCGCGTACAGCAGTGAAATGAATGGATTGCTCTTTTAAAGAACTGACAAATGAGATACTGATTACTACTATTCAACCGTAAACTTATTACTATACTAATACTAACAGTCACACCGTCGACAGGTGATCCAACTATTCAGGATTCAATTTATTGCCTGATATTTTGTTTTTTTTTTTGTCATCAGTTGCCATTAAATGTTTATTTATCAGATTCTTATACTTATTTTAAGTATTAAATATTAAAAGTCCTTTTTTTTTGTAAAAAAAGTACGTCAGGCAGTAAATTCAGAAACTGCAACTTCATTCGATTTTATTATTCCTGTTTTTACTATATAGTCATTGCCGATAGACCATTAACTCTGTTAATTCATGATTTATATTACACGGGCATGATTCCTGAATTATTCAGTTAAATATATGTTTACGCTCTTAATTGGAATAATTTATTGAATTAATGTACAAGGCATTACAAGAAATTCTATACTGAAACGAGATTTGAGTTACCAGATTTTAACAGATTTTTAGAAGATTTTTGTTATTTAGAAATAGGTGGAATAGAAATTTCATTGTATACTTTACATCCACTTTTTCATTCATTTAACAATCCGATGATGATAATTGTAAGATCATTTATAAAAGTATTTCTATATCTGATGGTTCATATTCATTACCGTTTGTTGGATTTTCTATTTTCGAGGTCGTTATTCAACTTTCAATTGCTTCCTATTAGTTTATACTGCTGTTGTCCATTTTTGGATTGTCATATATCTGAAGATTGACGTTTGAACATTCACGTAGCCCATTCTGCCTGAAAACTATTTACAAAATTTCATACAATCATACAAATATTTGTGGAATATTAGATATAACAGCTTGGTTACGGATCAGGACTTCTATCTTAATTTACTACAGTTACACTATATTTACTATATGTACACAACACTAAGATTACGAATTCAAGCAACATAGATGCTAAAAAAGAGTTAAAAGTTAAGTTATTATATATAGCTGTTGCGTTCTTTTTTTCGTTTCTCTGAAAATGCTTAAAATATCCATAAAAAATGGAATTAAGTTCGATGAAAATTAAATAACCATTTAATGAATGACAGAAATTGAATCCACAACGGTATCTACTGTTGAATATCTCACATAAAAATATAAACTGCAAAGTGTCAGTGATTGTTACATTTAAAAAAGTTTTGAATATGAATTTAAAGCACAGAACACACTTTTTCAAAGTCTTAATAATAACGACAATCCAGAAACGCTACTTCCCCCCTCCAATCGCGCGTCACGAATACACAGCCTGCGCAATTATTAGATATATATATATATATTTATACTGAAAAGCGAGCGAGGGTATACGCTAAACGCGACGAGAGACGAATTTGAAAATAACCGCCGACGGGCATTTTGGGAATTATTGTAATAATAATCAGCGGCGAGGATTTAATTCAGCCGAGAGAGAGGACACACCACCGCCGAGGCATCTCAAATATATACCGCCTCTTGCGAAACGCGGAGGAATCAAGTCCTCCCCGTCTCTCTCTCTCTCTCTCTCTCTCTCTCTCTTTGCCATGTTGGCGTAGCGGGTCGTGTATATAAGCGTTGTCTTGGGTTGTCGCGGTGGGGTTGCATAATCAAAAACGAAAAAAAAGAGGAAAAAACCAAAAAGGAAGATGTAAGCCGTTATGGAGAATATAGCTTCATTCACGTTGCTTCTGATTTTTCTTCTCCCGCTTCCCTGTGATCCCATCATTTTGATATAGAAACTCGATAATATAATACTAAAAAACTAAGCTATTGAGTGATTACTCGAAAAGCAGTTTCCATGCCTTCTTAATATGAAGTATTATTCTGGTATGAGTGTCATATAGCAATCGAATACGTTTTATTAGAGATGATGATTATGATATAATGGTAGATATTATATTATAATCTAATATTATAATATAATCTTAGATCATCTCATATTTAACTCGCAGGAAAAAGTGGGGTTTCTTCAAAGATTGACCAAATCTATCAGATCATCATCCAAGAGACTGAGCAATACCGAAGGAACTGCTTTATACCGTAGGGATTTATTTCGATTGAGCCACGTACTAGACATTAATCTCGATTGTGCAGGTCATATGCGATTACTAATAGGGGAATAACATATTTAGTTATACTATGCGGGAGAGAAGTCATCCCGTGAGCTTGTACCTTGTAAGTAAATGCAGCTTCCTCGAATTCCGTAACCTCTTGTGTCTTGCTTCCTTATGTCTTTTAAAATAATAAATATTTTTATCGATCTTACAGCCTTTATAATATAATATTATAATATAATATAATATGACTGTCATTATTTTAGCTAATATATTATATTATAAAGACTGTAAGACCGATAAAAATATTTATTAATTTAATTCAGTCGACGTAAGTAAAATTTTTAATTTTAACTTATGTCTTTTATTCAATCGTACAATATGTATTGATGAAACAAAATACATTACATAAAGCTCGTTTGATTCTAATTCTGATTAACGCACGAATTGCCTAAGATTTCAATTCGTGTAATCTGGCTAAATCAACATTTGCGCACGATATCAAATACGTCAGTAGTTATAACAGTTCTCTCCATATGGAACTGCGTAATGCGAGAAATTTAAAAGGGTGCTAGCATTGTCCTAGGATATGAAGTAACGACTTTACAAATCTATCGTTTTAAATTGCGCGAAAGATAGCGAACCTGCCTATATGTGCCACAGATCCAGTATTTGGTGCATTCCGTTCATTGCTCCGAGTGGGATTCGAACAGTGACACGACACTTGCGATTGCTCGCGACTCACGGGATCTTAAACTTCGCCCGAACGTCAGTTTTTTCTTTTTAAATTCTAATGAGATGTTCTAAGTCTTTGCACTTGCAAATTGCAAGCATCTTTTGACAGCGGCGTCTGCATTCAAATGACCCATGATTATGCTCGATCTAGTGTATCACTTCTTAGCAGTTTGAGGATTTCGATGGAAGAAGAATATCTTAACGTCGTTGACGTTCACCGAACCCAAATAAAAATATCGGAGTAAAATTAGTAAATTAAAATTCGAAATTGTACTTATGTCGATTGTTCTTAATTAAATCAATAGTTTAATGTTTCTTATTTTTCTTTAATTTTTTTCCTCCCACAAGTAAAATATACAGTTAACTTCAAATAATTAGTATCGAAAGCAATTCTATTTCATTTTGTATCATTTGAAATTGTTCTTTACATATATATGTCTAAGATTAGACCACCCGCCAGTGTACTTACGATGCTTGCGTGTGGTCTAGTATGAAAATTATACAAATTTTCATTCCTTCCAACAATTCAATACTAACATTTCAATTTTTCAAAGAATACTTGACTCATCATAGATGGATAAAAATTTTGAATAACGACTGCATAGTTTCATTCGACAGCCCAGCCGTATTGGATTAAATAATAGTGTCGCTCATGTCTCTATATAAATAATCAGTCAAGTTTGTTATAACAAACCGGATTAATGGCGAAGCTAAAATTTAACGTTAAATTGCCAATTAAAAAAAACGCGCGTTCTGTTTAAAGCACAAAAATCTTCTCTGATTACATTATGTAAAACTCAATTTTGTATCGCACAATTTCGTTATGTATTAACGACCGACCTGTCGCCGCTTGCATGGGAAAATACGTCCGAGACGCGACGTTGACCATCGATACGATTGATCGTTACCTTGATGAAAATTCCATGGAAAAAGTCCTTCCCCCTCCCCTTTCCCTATGACCACGGGCGAAATTGCTTACGGGGAATGACGCGAATTCTACGGATTTGACTAGCGCGCTCGGCTCCGTGTAACGGTTCATATATATCAATACTAGAAAATGCACACACACACTATATATATATATATATATATATATATATATATATATATATATGTATGTATAAGAGAATATTTTCCTTGGCGCGCGGTCTATAAAATCACGATATACCAATAGGCGAAAATCAACGGTAATATACATATGTATACAATTCGGGTTGTTATTTCATTCCCATTCCACCTTTATAAAAATTGAAAGCTCGGACCCAATGGACGATCGTTTGAATATATATATATATATATATATATATATATATATATATATATATATATGCGAAATATTCAGTTGCGTTCTATTTTAATATTTCTGTTGCGCAGACATTATTGTTTCGTTTCCATAGGTTTCTTTGTTTTGTTATTTTTTTTTTAGTTTTTCCTGAATCAGGCGGGCGTAATAAACAAAATTAGCGCGTTCGAATGAAAGAACACGCACGAAGCGCGATCGTTGCGTGCAGAGACTGATTTTTCGGGCGTTTATCTTAACACACACACACACACACACATTATACACGAAAGCCCCGTTCTGACGATGTTTGGCGATCGGGCCCAGTTTTTGCGGCCGCACTAACGTAACGCGAGGATTATATCGAATTATACAATATGGACACGAAGGTATTTCGCGAGAATTGCGTAAGATCCGATGACGAACGGCACAACAAAAAGAAATCGTCGAATCAGCCGTACACGCGTATACACGATCGTGCGCGATGTTTTATGCATACCTACACATACACACACATACACGATGTAACATATTGCCCAAGAGAGACGGAGATGATTTTTTGTTTGGCATTCGATAAAGTTTGGGAGTTGACGGGGGGAAGGGGAGTGATTGTGGAAGAACATCTAAAGACAATTGAATGGAAATTTATGTCGGGATTATAAGGACACGAGATGCTAAACGGTTATATGTCATGACGACATAAGTTTTTACTCAAGTAAAAATATAATAATGTATTAAATAATTAGCAATACAATATAGCATAAGAATAAATAAATACATAGATACAAATATCTATAAGTAAATATATATAAACTCTTTAAGATGATACTTTTATAATTGTTAACAAAAACTTTAAATTTATTGAAATTATCTAAAAATTATAAATAAATAAATGCTCGAGCGATAAATTAAAAGGGACTTTGATAATCCGGCGGCCAGTCTGAATTCTCCCCAGTAGAAACAGCCGTGCACGCTCGGACACTAAATCCCAGTCTTCGCTACGGCTATTTCACAATATTGACAAATTCTTTTTCTCTCCCAACGTATCGACTTAAGACCTGAGGTACGTTAAAACGCTGATTCTCACGATTTGTAGAATGCGATTCGAGCGATACCAATATGATGATGTCTAGTGCGCCGATTGTAATTCGTCCCTGGTATCCTTTAACAATCGATACAGTCCTTAAATGACACTGGCGCTCAAGTTCAGCTTGAATTAACAGTGGGAAATGATTTTTTCTATCTTTTTTACGTTTTTATATCAAATAAATCATTACTCCACTGTTATCGATGTTAGATTGTTCTTCTAATTCTTGAAATTTCTCAATATTTTTACTAATTAATTTTATAATAATCGATTTTGAAACTGTAATACAGCTTTACTGAAACTTTACTTTCTGTATAATGTACATAAAAAAATAAAAAATATTCTCTGTGTATTCCCTTTGTATACGAAATAAAATAGATAATTTCAATACCAATGCAAATGATTAACGTCTGGTCAGAGGCAAATGTGCTTAGATAATTCTAATTAATAATCACTGTACAGGCCTTTAAGAATAAAAGTTTTTCAATAACGTGAGATATATTAAAATGAGGAAGTTGTGTGTATCAAAGAGTACTTTCATAGCCTTTTCATCTAATTATTTACTATTCATTGACATGTCTGCGTTAAAATCTTCCGGACCACGTGACACAATCGAGAAGAACATAATATCAATGCTTTACAAACGCATTTTCATTCTATAGAAATTCCTACGATCTTTTCGATTGGTAAAATTTCGCGTAGTTTAAAATATTAATAAGTCATCTCTGTCGATACTTCATTATTTATATACAAAATTTATCATATATTATTTTTATATTTGTCTTGTAAAAATTTTGAACCTCGTAAATAAGCTCAAAACGGAAGAGATTCATTTTTCTTCGAAATAGTATTGCCAGATCATTAAGGGTTTCAGAAAATTGCCAGTTAAAAAATAATAATATATAGTTATATTTATTAATTTAATGCAGTATAGTTTAGAATTACGATCGTTCGCGCGATAGTGAGAAAAGCGTCAGGATCGGTAAATAATGCTTTAGCCGATGGGGCTTCTCACAATTCGAATATATTTGAGCGGGCTGTGACAAATTTATATAAAGTTTAAGTGAGATTGTTGATTGGAATTCAAGAAATCGAATGCGCTCTGAAAGAGGTCCAGCGAGTTCGAACTCTTTTAGAAAATCAGTCGAGGTTTGCACGAACCCGTGTAATTCTTTGAGAACGCATTGGTAGTCTTTATCAACTCATTAGAATTATTACAGAGTGTATTTGAACTCTACAAGTACGTTAAACTTGTTGAACAATCGTTGGACCTTTTTCCGAACTATCTGTTATAACTGAGTTTGTAGACAGTTTCATGAAAATCTTCAGAGCTTGATAGGGGAGGGGATACGTTACTGATAAGTCCTTTGGATTTATTCTTTTAGTTTAAACACGTGTATGGTCAAAGTGAGAAGGATCTATGGATTCCGGAAAAATTTAACTTCGATCCATAACGCATCTTCTAGATATACCTATTATTTTCGAGCATATACATACGTATTTAACTATAATGCTCCCGAACACCATATATCAATTGTCTCTAGTGCTTCATCATTACCAAGATAAGACGAGTTTGAGTAAAACGTTGTCTTGGTATCGAATAAGTATTGTCCAGTAAAGTATTGTGGCGTTCTTGTATGATTCTTGGGATTGTCGGCCTAGTCCTTGATATTGGGCAGAAAGTATTGGTTTGAATTTTGAAAATTTGGCTAATATTTACTTAAAACAGTTTAAAAACAGTTACAAGATCAAGAAAATATTTTAATAATTATTAGGTTATCACACCAAGTCTATTACATTAAATGGTCAAATGATAAACAATAAATGGATTCATCTTGTAATGAACATCTATTTTTTAACACGAGACTCACATCCTCATCGTTGCCAATATATCTTATAGTAAAATGATCGAACTCATTTTAAATGCCTTAATTCTTGAAATTATAGGTACACAATATTTAAAATCCTTATTTTTTTAACAAATTCAAAGAAAGCAACTGAAACTTTGTTACGCTGGTACTTTTTTCAAATTTTAATTATTTTATTACTATATTGTTGAAAATTACATATGATTATCATATTGCACGGATTAATGTATAAAATGCCGAGTTTTCATATATTTTAAGTAATTCGAAAAGTAGATTATAAAAGTATTTTTTTGACGAGAACAATAATTTTATTGAAAATACTCTCCATTCCCTTTCTATTTCCAATGCATGCAATGGTTTCAAATAATACAGTTTAACCAAGACCAGGATTCTTACAAAACTTAGTAAAAAAACTTGCCAAGACCAGTATTCCTCCGACTCACGTCTTGGCCTCGGCCTCGAAACTCCTTTACACGATCTTATCGTGGCATTGGCCTTAAATCCCTTATATCAATATTCACCTATTGATTATCGTTGAAGCCCCTAATGGTTCGCCTCTCGTTGCAGATTACAGGAAGTGCCAGCCCGACGACTTCAGATGCGGCAACTCGACCCAGGAGCACTGCCTGCCCAAGGAGAAGCGCTGCGACGGCTACCTGGACTGCCGTAACCAGCGGGACGAGGAGGGCTGCCCGAACCCCCGGGCGCCATGCCGGCTCGATCAGTTCCGCTGCAACGTCACGCAGCGCTGCATCGACCAGGCGATGAGGTGCAATCACAAGGACGACTGTGGGGACAACAGCGACGAGGAGCACTGCAGTTAGTTTTCCATACAACTATGCGCATGTCTATCATAAATAAATGTATATGGTTTCGCTCGTTGTTTGAAAAGCGAGAGCAACGCGCCGGGAATCGTTTGCGTTGTTCTCCATCAAACCCTCCTCCATCTCCCTCCCTCCCGCCGCCACCTCTCCGATTCTCTACGGTGTTTGGTTTAGATAAGTGTGGCTGTTTTTCAAAGGAATTTCTTTAGCTGCGCACTGCTCCGGAGTGAAAGTAGCGCTCTGTCAGTGCGCTGTTCTCTTAGCGAGGCTCTCATTGGATTCGCCAGCGTAGCTCGCTGACATCCTGAAATATCGCACCGCGCGTGTATATATAGACACACGTAGATTGTTTAGACACTTGCTCTTTTTATTTTATCCATGATTTCGTGTGATATAAAGATGAATTTAACCGTTACAATGTTGTCAAAAAAAAAAAAAAAAAAAAATAAAAAACAAAATAGCAGAGAAGGTGGCCCTATATATAACAATGCATCTGTTGTACAAAAGCTGATAGCTACATGCTTTCTCTCCTTTTGGCACAATGGCTGGCTTGTTCTAGATCGACCGCTCTCTAATTGCCTTAAAACATCGATTCAATTGTTATTCCATAGTGTTTAGGAAACGCGTTACGTCGAAGCTGGATCTGACATTAACTTTTCACGAACGTGGCGCTACAGGAGCATACTTATTATGTGTGATTTTTCTCTGTCAACATGTTTAACCGGCAAATTATGATCGGTCTATAATTTATGACAATTTTTATCGATACTGAATACCAGTTTTTAAAGACCTCTACGTTTTTGTGAAATATTAATTATATCGTTTTTATAAGTATTTCGAGCGACATTTTCTTGGTAGTAGTTTTCTACTATACTTAGAGATCATCAAAAGATTCTATATCAAAAATCATTCCTGTGTGTCAGCTTATTAGTTCCTTCGTGAAATGATTAAAAACAAAAAATAATAAACATACTCAATTGACCAATGTTTTATTAATGAAATTGAAATTATTGAAACAGATTGCAGTTAATATTTGATTGAAAATTCCTAAGGATTTAATAATAAAGTACGCATTTGTAAATGTCTTTATGTTTTTATGTCACTATTCAATAAATCAATGAAATTTTGATTATGCTTGAACAAACAATCTCTACGGCTAGTAAAACTACTGAATAACTATCTCTGATTGATCATCGTATTCAAAGTATTTAAAGTTTAAACCAGGCCGTGTACTAAAACATAATTTAACTTCCACTAAATTTTAAAACCTTTTAATTTTTCCTATATGTAATGGATAAAATACAACACATCTTTTTGTTTAAAAAATGATTGTTACTTAGAATCCAATCTACTGTGGAGAAAGTAAATAGTTTGACCAACCTAACGCAGCGTAACATGAGAGAAATTTTCAGCGCGATTTTTTATAATATAACCATAGAATCATGAAAAATGGTTTTTTCGCAAGCTTGATGTCACGGTGAAGAATCATAATTCGCCCGATAGTTGTGAAAATAATGAACGTTGCAGCTGTAAGTAGTTAAATTCAAGTCGAGTCGGTGAACCTCGAGAAACACGTGTAGGCAAGGACAGATGATCCGATCAGCTCAAATTATAGTTATTTATCGTGACAGTAAGCTCATTAAGCAAACATCTTACACCACTGAAGTGCAGAATCGTTATGTTATGACAAAACGATATCAAAACTTCTGCCATGTTACGCGGTGTTCTGACAATCAGATTTTATTCCAACATCCACTTAAATCTCTAAGAATGTACAAATTAATTTTCAAACCACTGGTATATATACATTTAGATAGTTATTACATTAGTATTTTGACACATCGCCATCACCTTCGTCCCTCGGCCTGAAAAAAGTCACTGACAAAAGTCGGTGGACTCGCTTGATACAATAATAGCGAATGAAAAAAAAAAAAATCTAAAGACCCGCATTATAAATCCGCGCATTCGTTCCGCACAGGTTTTCCGATCTGCGGGAACGATCAGTTCCGCTGCGCCAACGCCCTCTGCATCCCGATGAGCTATCAGTGCGACGGTTACAAGGACTGCGAGGACGGCTCCGACGAAAAGAGCTGCACGGCGATCTTCTGTCCCGGCAACAAGTACATGTGCCCCAAGGGCATGGACGGTAAGCCGCTCTGCATCAAGAGGTCACAGCTCTGCGACGGCAAGAAGGACTGTGACGACGGGAGCGACGAGGAGGCCGCCTGCTGTGAGTAGTTGTCGTTTTTTATCGACCTTCACGATACAGTATCATCATTGTATTAAGTTTTTGTAGCTCATTTTATTCTCGATTAAATTTGTAAGATATATTTCATTCCAATTGTCCTTATGACAATGATAATCATAAAAAAATTTTCGGACTTTTTCATATGTAAGATATGCTCGAGATACAAGTCATTTAAAACTGAGAAATGTTTTGGCATCGACAATAGCTTCACGTTAAATCAAACAAACAAATCAAACGTTAAACTATGCGTTTAGTCTTATTTAATTATGCTGATTTTCCTTATTGCAGCGACCCACATGTGCGTCGCGCTCGGCTGTCAATTCCAGTGCCAAGCTTCACCCACCGGAGGTGTCTGCTACTGTCCCCAAGGTAGAATGCTCGCCAACGACTCCAGAAGCTGCATAGGTAAGAATGAAATGCTTTTGCATATATCTCCAATATCTTTGAAAACACTACGAGTGCCGATTGTTCCACGTTCGTTTCATTGCTAAATAAATAAGAGCACCGTAAACCCCGCAGATAAATTTCACCACACCGAGCAGTTATAACAAACTTATGCGATATAACCACAAATCGTATAGTTTAGTACATCATATCTTCTGTATATTTATACAGGGCAATTTTTTCTCTCCCGTCCCCTACATGTACAAAATCCGGTATAAGTATAACGAATTACTTTGTTTCGCGAACCGACAGACAGGAACGAGTGCCTCGAGTGGGGCTTCTGCGAGCAACTCTGTACGAATTCGGACGGCTCGTACATGTGCCACTGCGCGCCCGGCTACACGCGCATCAGCTCGAGCAAATGTCGCGCCGTTAACATGGATCCACTCGAGCTCCTCGTCGCCCAGGAACGGGCGATCTGGCGAGTACTGTCCGAGAGCACGACCGAGGAGAGCCACCTCGTGGCCAATACTACCGGTGCCAGCGGCCTCGATTACCACTTCGAGCGCAATCTGCTGTTCTGGAGCGACGTCAAGACGCGCAAGATACACTCGCAACCTATCAACGGTATGGACTCGTTGATAAATAATTTTGTTTTTTTTTTTTTTTTTGTCAATATATTTAAGCATGAAGTGTAGCCTGAGCACGCTTGATTTAATGCTTGTTCTGAATTAAAGCTATATTTTTTTTATTTTTAAAAATACTTCAAGATCAAATTTGTCGAATTATTAAAGAGCGATTATTAATTTTTAATAATTTAATTTGAAGTTGAAGGAATAAAAGCTATTTCTTTATAAGTAGTTTGCTGCCTGCTTCGTACAGTAATTTAATTCAATGAATTTGCTTAGTAGAATTATAATGTTAGCTGCTAAATTAATATTAGTGATTAACACTTGAACAGAAGCTTGAATTTTTGAATACAATACTATTAAAAAAAAAAAAAAAACAAAAAAGCTGAATAGAGAATTATATTGCAGGTTTGAATATATAATTGAAAACCTTTCGTTTCCTTTCTGCCATGATATAGAGGATAGCTTTTATGGTTTAAAACATTAAAACATAAAAGATTCGTCTAATTAAAGTTCTCTCTATTCAGAATTAGATTCAAATACTAAACCTGAATTATGGCGATCGATCGTAGGCACGTTACAGCACGTCGACGCTGACATATCACAGCCAGGTTCATGGGCGCCTGTTGCCCTCGCCGTAGACTTTGTTGGTGATAAGCTGTACGTCGTGGACTCGATCGTCCAAAAGATCGACGTATTCGAATTGGACGGCCGCTATCATGGCATCGTTCTCGGTTCGAACCTGACCAATCCGGCGGATATAGCCCTCGACCCCCTCGTCGGCCTTATGTTCATAGCGGATAGTAAACAAGTACTCAGGGCAAATATGGATGGCACCGGTGCCTTTCCCATTGTCTTTGAGGCGGCCTACAAGGTCTCCGGGGTCTCGGCCGATCTGATAGCCAAACGTGTATACTGGTGCGATCTACAGCTCGATTATATCGAGACGGCAGATTATATGGGTCGCAATCGAGTTATGATTCTTCGAGGAAATCAGGTAAGACTACTCGCAAGGGTGCGATATTCATTTGTTACTTGCGACCAAATATTTTTCATTAGCATGCATAAGTAAGCACTAAGCGTGAAATAAGTAATTGTTTCAATCGATTGAATTATTGTCACAACTCGCTCAAACAGGTACCTTCGCCAATACGACTAACACAATTCGAGAATAAAGTATATTGGACCGACAGTTCGAAGCAGGCGATTCTGAGCGTGGAGAAGACGCAGAGCGAGAACTCGGTAAAGAGTGTGATCAAGCTCAGAGATGCTAAGGCAATTAAAGCTTTGCATGCTCTTGCCCAACCGAAACCCACACAGAACCCTTGCGGGAACTACAACGGCGGGTGTCATCACATGTGCATCGTCACCGCGGCGGGTGGCAAAGAGTCCGGTCTCGGTTATCGATGTGCCTGTGACATAGGTGAGACGCTCAAAAGTGGATCTGAGATAATTCATTTTAAATCATAATCCTGTCGTGCAGCTTTTCCAGCTGCTTCGTCTGCTTATCAGGGATTGATATCATTTATGTTAACAGGTTGGAGGTTACTGCCGGATCTACGTAACTGCGCAGCAGTTCAGGAGTTCCTAATGTACTCGCAACAAAGGTTTATTAAGGGTAGAGTATTAGACCCTGTGACCGAAGGTTTCAGTGATGCGATCTTGCCTGTTGTATCGAGGCGAGCGAGATTCGTCGGCTTGGATTATGATGCTCACGAACAATACATTTACTACAGTGATGTATTGCAAGACGTCATTTACCGAGTTAGTTGAAATTTTACAGTTACATTATAAAAGTATTGTAGTGTCTGCTTTTAAATGAAAAATAGATTATGTCTAATCCGAAAACTTGTATCCACAGGTGCACCAGAACGGCACAGGTCGGGAAATTGTATTGGCTAGTCAAAATGAGGGCGTGGAGGGTCTGGCGGTTGATTGGGCCGCAAAGAACCTCTATTACATAGACTCCCGCAAGGGTACTTTAAACGTCCTCAGCACACGAAACGTCACGTATCGACGTACACTACTGAAAAATCTGAAACGGCCACGAGCCATCGTAATACACCCCAATCAGGGTTATATCTTTTTCTCCGAGTGGGATCGACCGGCGAACATCAGCCGTGCCCACACTGACGGATCGAATCTTATTGTATTTCAAAATCTGACCCTTGGATGGCCCAACGGACTGGCTATCGATTTTACCAAGGATAGACTGTACTGGTACGGAAATATTTCTTTGCTATACCTACTAATTGAAATTTCGAAACTGAATATTTTTCTATTTGATTAGTATTGATGTTATTATTGTACAATTATTCCTATTATGAATACTTAATCAATAAGTATATCCTTTTCAGGTGCGATGCCCTATTAGATCACGTACAACACTCGAATCTTGATGGTACTGATGTGCGTAATGTAAATTCCCGACTCATTCGGCATCCCTTCTCAATAGCTATACACGAGCAATGGATGTATATCACTGACTGGAGACTCGACGCAATTATTCGTATGCATAAGGAAACAGGTGAACAGGAGACGATTCTCGTACGTGAGCCTGCAACCAATCGACTATACGGGGTGAAAGTCTATAGTCGTGATGTGCAAAAGTCAACTAATGAGAACCCATGCGCAATCTCTAACGGAGGATGTGAAAAGCTATGTTTTGCTGTACCAGATAATAGCACAACTAAGTACAGTTTTCAAAAACTAACAAAACTTTGTGGTTGTCCATATGGCGAAAAACTCCAAGAAGACGGTAAGGATTGTTTTGCGTTTCGGATGTTTCTTATGATGAATATTTCTTTTTCTCAATTTTTAAAAAGCAAAATTATAAAAATAATGTTATAAAAAAGATCAAGTGAATCAAATAAATGTAGAGTAAATTATTTACGTTCCCGCGTTCAGGTCGAACGTGCGTAGAAGATCGTGAAGCCGAACCACCATTGCTTGCTTGTCCGAATGCCTGGGACTTTACTTGTGCGAATCAACGATGTGTACCCCAATCTTGGGTTTGTGACGGCGATGATGACTGTCTTGATAACAGCGATGAGATGCAAAACTGTACCAAACCCACTTGCAGTAGCAATGAGTTCCAGTGTAAGGCTGGTCGATGCATACCATTGAGTTTCCGTTGTGATGCTGAAAACGATTGCGGCGATTACAGCGATGAGACTGGCTGTCCAAACATCACTTGCACTGCTAATCAATTTACTTGTGATAATAACAGGTAACAATACTATTACAAATATATTTAATCTTTATATTATTCTATATGTAATCTAATACTTACGTTTTTGAATTATTAGAAATGTTTACGATCTTAAAGACTGAAATTTCATACAACTGGTATGAAAATAAATAAATTATAAATTTTTAAATAATGTACATTATTTTACATTGTAATCTTTTAGATGCATTCCTGCCAACTGGAAATGTGATTCAGAGAATGACTGCGGCGATAGCTCTGATGAAGGTGAATTCTGTGCTGCCAAAACCTGCTCATACTTTCAATTTACATGTCCACGTTCGGGACATTGTATACCACAGTCATGGGTTTGTGACGGTGATAATGATTGCTTCGATCAACAAGATGAAATGGACTGTCCGCCAGTAACTTGTCTCAGTACACAATTCACTTGTGCTGACCAAAAGATGTGTGTTCTTGAGTCTTACAAATGTGATGGCATTTCCGATTGTAATGATGGTTCAGATGAGGTAAAGACAATTTTTAAAATGAAAAGTTTTAAGGGGCTTCTTTTGCAATATGTAATACTTACATTAGTTTGAAAAGAAATCAATGATTTAATGAATACTAAATTTAATTTAATAGCTATATTTAGAAATTAATTTACACAATTGTTGTAATATGCATTGCGCCGCTTAAAATATTGATTTTATAAAAAAATCTTTATAACCTTAATAAACATTAATATTTTTTGTTATTATCAATTAGGTGGGGTGTCCATCATTTGCTCCAGACCAATGTAACGCAGATAAACAGTTCCAATGTGCCAGCTCTGGTATATGTATTCCTAAGAGTTGGTACTGTGATGGTACACCAGACTGTCACGATAAATCTGATGAACCAGCAACTTGTGGCAAATTCGATTGCCAACCTGGTTATTTCAAATGTCGAAATTCACATTGTATATTCAAGGCTTACATATGCGATGGTAAGGATGATTGTGGTGACGGATCAGATGAAGATTCTAAATTACATGCTTGTTCCTCACCGCCTTTCAAATGCGAATCACAGCAGTGGCAATGCCCGAATGTGCTTAATCAATGCGTCAATTTAACTAATGTCTGTGACGGTAAGTTTGTTTTTTATTTCATCAATTAAATTTCTTTTAATAATAAATTAAATATATCTGTGATAATTATTATTTTATTTCTTAATGGAGATACGTTCACATTAGTATACTATCTATTTCAGGTAAGGTCGATTGTCCTCACGGTGGCGATGAAGGTCCTGGCTGTGATCTTAATGAATGCTCAAAGTCACATCGGTACGGGCTTTGCAGCAACAATTGCACACAAACACCTTTAGGCATGTACTGTACATGTCCACCCGGAGAAGAACTAAAGGAAGATGGATTTACTTGTCAGGATGTGAATGAGTGTGACCCACCAGGTCGCTGTTCGCAACACTGTATTAATACCAAGCGCAGCTTCTACTGCGAGTGCGTTGAAGGCTATACTCTTGAGCCTGATAAGCGCACCTGTAAGGCTTTCAATCACAGTGCGGCGTTCCTTATTATCAGTAATCGGCACACGATCCTTGTAGCAGATCTGCAGGATCAAGCACTTGAACGCGTGCCAACAAGTGTAGAAAACGTCGTTGCTACTGCAAGTAATATGCACACTGGCACAATATTCTGGTCGGATATGAAACTTAAAAAGATCTCTAGATTGGATAAAGGCAGTTATCCACAGGTTGGATTTTTATTTTATTATATTATTTATTTTAAATTTAACCTATTAAAAGAATCTAAAACTCCATTCAAAATCACAAATAGGATGTTATATCTAGTGGTTTGGATCTTGTCGAAGGCTTGGCTTACGATTGGATAGGGCAAAATCTTTATTGGCTTGATTCCAAACTCAATACAATCGAGGTAGCAAAGGAAAATGGCATGAATCGAATGGTTTTGGTTAAAGAAAATATAACTCAACCACGAGGAATGTGTTTAGATCCAAGTCCTGGAGCACGGTGGCTTTTCTGGACCGATTGGGGTAAGAGTTTAACGTAAAATATATGATTAAATTTAAAATTTTTTTAGTCAACGCATTTATCATTAATCATTTATCATTGTTGAATTATTGTTCACAAACAATCATAATTAGTAAACTTGAAAAAAATTTTTTTTATATTTTAGGTGAGAATCCACGTGTGGAGCGTATTGGAATGGATGGCACATCGCGTTCAGCTATCATTACAACTAAAATATACTGGCCCAATGGTCTTGCTCTAGATATTACGACAAAGCGCGTTTACTTCGCGGACAGTAAGCTTGATTTCATCGACAGTTGTTTATACGATGGTACGGAACGTATTCAAGTGTTAGCGAGCTCGCATTATCTACTGCATCCACATTCGCTTACTCTTTTCGAAGACACGATGTATTGGACAGATCGACAGCTAAACCGTGTTCTTTCCTCTCACAAATTTAAAGGCACCAATCAACAGGTTGTATCACACGTAATCTCTCAACCTCTCTCTATTCATGTTCATCATCCGGTATTACAACCAATCACGGCTAATCCTTGTGCAAATGCGTCTTGTACGCATCTGTGTCTACTCTCGCCAACTGCGCCTCAAGGCTATACTTGTAAATGTTTGGTAGGATTTAAGCAACTTAGCGACGGCAGATGTATTGAAGAAGAATCGGCTTTCTTGATGGTGCTCAGAGGATCACAGGTATATACTAGTTAATATTATATTATATCTTTTACGAATAATATTTATTTGTTAAACATTATATAAATAAACTTTCAAATACTTTTATTTGTGGAATTACAGATTATCGATGTTTCGCTAACACCTGAAGATACTAAGAGTGGATATATTACGCCTGTTGTAGGCGTAGAAGGCGGCAGATGTATTGATTACGATAGACGAGAACACATGGTCTACTGGCTGCAAGCCAAAGATAACGATGAAGATAGTGAAAATGGAACAATATACACTATGCCTTATGTAGGTGGAAAACGTACAGAATTCCCCAATCCCCAAGGTATTTATTTTGATTCCTATTTAAGATAATATAAAAAATTATAATAACACCTGTTAGTTTTAAATATTTAGATTTATAAAAAGCTACTTTGAAATGGTAATAGAATACTTAATAAAAATACTTTCACTTACAGGTGATTCGGGAATTGTTGGCTCTCCATCAACATTTGCGATCGATTGGCTTGGACGTAATGTTTTCATCGGTAACAAAGTAGCTTCCAATATCGAAGTAATAAAAATCGATGGTGATGTAAAATACCGAACAATAGTACTTGCAAATGATGGCAATAAAACTTCAGTAGCGAAACCTAAATCCATGTGCGTTGATCCGCTCGAGGGTCACGTATTCTGGGTCGATGAGGGTGGTTTTGGTGTACCAATCAAAATTGGCAGAGTTAACATGGATGGAAGTAATCCACTCATATTAATTGAATACGAACAGTGGCTAGAAGCAATCACAATTGATATACCCAAAAAAATGCTCTACTTTAGTACTCAGTATCCTGGTTATATAAAATCTATGACTACTGACGGTAGGGATGTGAGTAATATTCTATCGAATGCAAACAACATTGCTGTTCCTAAGGCTTTAGCTGTACATGGGCAAAGGTTTGTATATGCATAAATAGCGTAACAAATTATAAGCTCAATTCAATGTTTTCTATATAAATTTCTTTATATTTTCAATAGTATTGAAATAGTAATATAAATAATTTTTTTGTCAGATTATACTATTTGGATCCAGCTTATGAAAAAATTGAAAGAGTAGATTTGCCCGATGGTGACAATCCTGTTTTGATTTTGCACAACGATGCTGACTTAAAAACTTTGACAATTTATAAAAAAAGGTTGACCGATAATTCACATCCATGCTTAATTAGTAATGGAGGCTGTGATCAGATTTGTTTGCCAGCTGCTGCAGGTACAAGAGTTTGTGCCTGTGGAATGCAGTACAGGAAAGTTGGTGAAACTAGTTGCGAGTCGTACAAGACATTCTTGGTGGTTGCGCAATTGGATGTTGCTCGCGGTTATAGTTTCAAGGTTCTTGATAATGATTATATTACATTATTTAATATATTACGTACATTCAATTTTTTTTTAAATGTTCTTCAAAATATAATGTAATTCTTATGAATAGGATGCTAAAGAAGCAATGGTACCAATTGCTGGTCCTGGTCATCACATACTCCACGTAGACGTTCATTATGGACAAAACTGGATTTATTGGGTAGAATTTAACCGTGGTACCTGGAATGGTATCTTCCGAATTAGACCTAATGGTACCGAACTTCAACATATTATAAAATCTGGTATTGGTTCTAATGGGATTCGTGGATTAACAATCGACTGGATTGCAGAAAATCTATATTTCTCCAACGTTTTCCCGCATGATAATTACGTAGAGGTAACTGATCAAACAGATAAAAATTTTACATTTGATGCATAAAAAGGATCGGCATATACAGTTCCTGTTTTAAATTTTGATATTAACAATTTGAATAATTCTACTAAAAAAATTTCAGGTCTGTCGACTAGATGGCAGTCATCGTAAAGTGATAGTAAAAACGACAATTGATACTCCTCGTGAACTAGCTGTCAATCCAATTCGGCGCATGCTTTACTGGATTGATTATGGACAGTATCCGCGAATCGGCAAAGCTTTCCTGGATGGTACAAATTGGAAACCCATTGTTACTGCGGGTATCAGCACACCTCGTGATCTCACAATTGATTTTGCCACTCACGATGTTTACTGGGTCGATTCGAAACTTGACACCTTGCAGAAAGTTTCATACTTGGGCAGTAATCGACAGGTTATCCGGCGAAATTTGCCTAATCCAATGGGTGTTGCTGTCTTCGGTGGTAATTTTCCCCCTGTTTTATGTCAAAAAACATGATTATGTTTTTCACTATATTTATAATATAATGAAAATTATAATATTAATAATATTTATCGTTATATGTTTTTGATTTATCTAAATTAAATCATTTATATTTTACACTATAGGCGATATATACTGGGTGGATCGTAATCTGGCTAGCATATTTAAAGCCAGCAAACTTCCTGGCAACATGAGCCTTCCTTCAGCAATGCGCACTAATTTGCCTAAGCTGCGTGATATTGCTATTTATGATAAAAGTGCTCAACCTCCAGATGAAAGCAACCCATGCGGCCGTTCAAACGGCGACTGCAGCCAGCTGTGCTTTGCATTCCCACGCGATAATACAATGAGAATGAGATGTGACTGTGCAGTTGGTAAACTTTCTAGTGATCGAAAAAGTTGCGACACCGTCGATGAGTACCTCGTCTTCGCCACTCGCACGGAGATTAGGTAAGAAAATTTTTGTATAGTAAATTTTTGTTAGTTTTCTTTAGAATCTTTACACAATACTTTTGATTTTTTTTTCTTTATTCACTCCTTAATATTATATATTTTTTGTTTTTATTCCATAGAGCTATTAACTTGGATCCACGCGATACCTCACTACCATTCAAACCTGTCGGTAATCTTACAAACGTTGTTGGCATAGACTTCGACTACGATGATAAACGCATTTTCTTCACACAAATCCGACCATGGACAAAGATTGCTTGGCTAGATTCGAGCAATCCAGCAGTTAGTCAGATCACTACTGTCTTGGGTAAAAATATCAATCCTGAAGGTATTTCGTACGATTGGACCCAGAAAAAGATATACTGGACTGATTCCTCGAACAATAGTATCTACGCCATGAATACCGATGGCTCAAGTCTCGTAATGATAGCAAGAGTGGATAGACCAAGAGCTATTGTAGTCGATCCTTGCAATGGTTCGCTGTATTTTACTGACTG
Source organism: Sycobia sp. Sy_11 (assembly GCA_018907035.1). Lineage (NCBI taxonomy): Eukaryota > Metazoa > Arthropoda > Insecta > Hymenoptera > Epichrysomallidae > Sycobia > Sycobia sp. Sy_11. The sequence goes on along the minus strand of JACCIC010000002.1, from coordinate 5,384,164 downwards.
GGGACGTTTCAGCACTTCTGGAAAGATTTTTAGGTAAGAAATCAAATAGAAAAAATATGTTACACTTCTAGTTTTTATGTTTATTTAATTTATTTTTATACTTTAGAACGACAATGGCAGGATCGCTGAAGAAGGCTATAATTGAAAAAGATCTTGCTCAACCAAGTGGTTTGGCAATTGATTACGAAGAGCGTATGTTATACTGGACGGATGCTATTAAGGAAAAAATTGAAAGATCAGACCTTGAAGGAAATAACCGTGAGGTGCTTATCCCTGCCTCGATATATCCATTTGCTATTACTGTTTTTGGCCAGCACATTTATTGGACTGATCTTCAACTGCGTGGTGTATACAGAGCGAATAAGTACACTGGTAGCGAGCGAGTCGAATTAGGTAAATCCATAAATAAAAACTAATTAATAGTTTTTTTTAAATTTTAGTTTAATTTAAAATTAATAGAATAGTATTAAAGCTATATTAAGAATATTTATTATGTTTTTTCAGACAATAATTTTATATTCTATTTACTAAATAACAATTGCTTTAGCAAAACAATAACATTTATTTACTTTTTTTAATATCATCAACTCAGAATTATAATAATTCTATAAAAAACAAATTAATAAACACAATAATATTTTTTCAGTAAAGAGACTGGAAGACTCACCGCGTGATCTCCACATATATTCACCAAATAGACAACAATGTAAAGTAAATCCATGTAATATCAAAAATGGTGGTTGTGATCAGTCATGTCATCCAGGCCCCAATGGAACAGTTGAATGTAAATGTGATGACAATAGCCGCCTTGTCAATGAGAACCGCATGTGTGTCTCTAAAAATGTTACATGTGATGGAAGCAAATTTGCATGTCGTAATGGGAAATGTATTTCGAAGATGTGGGCCTGTGACGGCGATAGTGACTGTGGTGATGGTTCTGATGAAGATCCCAATTACTGCGGTACGTTTGATCTAATTTGTTTATTATTTAATTTTATGCATTCAGAAAAGTTTATTGATGTATCAGAATATAAAAATTCAATAGAATTATTTTATTTAATTCTATTTTTCTTCACAGCTTATCATTCCTGTAGTACGAATGAATTCCGATGCAACAATGGTCGGTGTATCTTTAAATCATGGAAGTGTGATCACGAAGATGACTGCCAAGATGGCTCAGACGAGGAGGGTTGTGTCTATCGTCCCTGTGCTGCTGGTGAATTTACCTGTGCTAATCAACGCTGTATACCGCAGGCTCAAGTCTGTAATGGTGTTAATGATTGCAAAGATAACGTTACTAGTGATGAAACACATGAGCGCTGTCCACGAAACACTACTTGCCCAGCCAATCATCTCAAATGTGAAAAGACCAATATCTGTGTTGAGCCCTACTGGCTCTGTGATGGAGATAACGATTGTGGCGACAACAGTGATGAGAATCCGCTACACTGCTCTCAGAGAACGTGTCCTCAAAACAGCTTCAGATGTCCGAATCACCGATGCATACCAGCTACTTGGTAATTTTCTTACATAGATTGTAACATTTATAATACAAAAAATAAATACTAATAATACCAACTATTATTTTTAAGGTATTGTGATGGGGATGATGATTGTCTTGATGGAAGTGATGAACCACCAGAATATTGCCATTCTGAGGGTAGGACTTGCTTTGGCGATCTTTTCACGTGCGATAATGGGCACTGTATTCCAAGAATATATATTTGTGATGGTGATAACGACTGTCTTGATAATTCAGATGAAGATGACCGTCACCAGTGCAGTAAGCCTTCTTTTAGAATCTTTACTTTAACTACAGCAAATTACGATTATGCTTATAATAATTATTTTTTTTATAATAGATGACCGAAAGTGTGATACGGAAACAGAATTTACTTGTACAGCAAACAAAGCTTGGAATCGGGCACAGTGTATTCCACAAAAGTGGTTGTGTGATGGCGATCCGGATTGTGTAGACGGTGCCGACGAAAATTCGACACTGCACCATTGTCCCGCACCAGTGCCTTGTTCTGAAGGCCAATTCACGTGTAGCAATGGTCGATGCCTGAATCGTAATTGGTTATGCGATCACGATAATGATTGTGGTGATGGTTCCGATGAAGGCAAATTCTGTAACTCTAGATACAAACAATGTACTGAAAATGAATTTACGTGCCAAAATTTCAAATGCATAAGGAAACAGTTCCAATGCGATGGTCAAGATGACTGCGGTGATCATTCAGACGAAGTTGGATGCGGTAAGTTAGTTTATTTGAAAAGAATTGCAAATTAAACCTTAAGATGAAAATTTAATACACCGATAATAAACCGAAATATTCGATTGATACAACATTTTAGAATGTTTAGAGTAATACACTTGTTTTTAATAATTCATTTGTTTATAGCTCCTAAAGGTAAAAATCTAACATGTCCGAATCCAAATGAGTTCCGCTGTACATCGGGACAATGTATCGATCAACAGCGTGTTTGTAACAAAGTCTTAGATTGCAATGATGGCAGCGACGAACCAGCCCATTGTAATGTCGACGAGTGCGCTCGAGTTGAACTTAATCAATGCGGACATCGTTGTGTTGACACACCTACTTCTTACTATTGCGAATGTAATCCTGGCTATAAATTATTGGAGGATGGAAAAGCATGCGCCGATATCGACGAATGTAGTGAGACACCTTGGGTATGCAGTCAGCAGTGTGAGAATACTCCTGGAAGGTGAATATTCAAATTTTGAAGTGGCAAATTAATTTACGTTGACCTAATTAAAATTTTTAATTATATCGTAGGTACTACTGTAAGTGTAATGAAAAATGGTACGACAGAGCACCCGATGAACACACTTGCAAGCGAAGAGATAACATTAAGCCCTGGATTGTGTTTACAAATAAATACTACGTGAGAAATATGTCAATCGATGCTTCTGAATATAGCATTGTACATCAAGATCTTATAAACGTCGTAGCCCTTGATGCGGATTACTCGCAGGAAATGCTTTATTTCTGTGATGTTACTGCAAAAGCTATTTATAGGTACATGTCTAAGGATTTAACATATAGCTATAAGCTTAATCAATAATAAATTATGAAAGTTATATCATTTTTGTTTCTTTTACAATACATGTATTTTTACATTATATTTTGATTGTTTTCAGAGCTCCTATTAATGGTGGGTCAAAAGAAGCCATCATACGCCACAATAGTTTGGGACTAGAAGGCATTGCTATCGACTGGATTGGTAGAAAGCTTTACTGGCTCGATAGGCATGCAAAACACTTAGATGTTTCTGAGCTTGATGGCACTAATCGCAAAACACTTCAGAGTGGAATTGCTGATCCTCGAGCAATTGTTGTGCATCCTGGAACTGGATATCTTTACTTCACTTCTTGGCATTTACAGGTAAAATTATGAAACTACTAAATTATTCATTAGAAAAGAAAAATCAAATAACAATACAATTTTTTATTTATTAAAGGCTTACATTGGTAAAATGGGTATGGATGGCAGTAATCTAACGCGTATTTTAACATGGAATGATGACATAGCCTGGCCAAATGCTTTGACTATTGACTATGTAACTGAGCGTCTATTCTTTGCTGATGCTCATTTGGATTATATTGCATTCACCGATCTCGAAGGCCATCATCGCCGCGTCATTTTATCTGGTGCCTCTGTTCCACATGTGTTTGCCATAACGGTCTTCGATGATCACATATATTGGACTGACTGGAATCTAAAAACTATCAATCGTGCTGATAAATTTTCCGGTTCAAATCTCACAGTTCTTCGGAATACAACACATAGGCCTTACGATATTCATGCATATCATCCACTCAGGCAGTTACCTTACAGCAATCCATGTGCCAATAATAACGGTGGATGTTCGCATCTTTGCCTTATTGCGCCGCCTGCGAGTTCGTATCTTCTTGAAGGATACGGCCAACCTGGTGTTACATCTTATAAGTGTGCCTGTCCTAATCAGTTTATTTTAAGCACAGACGGCAAGACGTGTATGGCCAATTGTACGACCGGCCAACACCGCTGTGGAGCACCCGATGAAAAGTGCATACCATGGTTCTGGAAGTAAGTGAAATTTCCTTGTTTTTTTCTGATTATATGAAAAATTGGAACCTGTAATATTTAATAAAATTTCAATTGTTCAAAACATTTTGAAGTTTTTTAATATTAAACTCATTTATATAGATAACGCAATGTTCTTTATCGATTCTATTTATATAAGTTACAATCGTGTTTTTATTTTATTATTTTATTGAATATAATCATAATAGTTATAATCATTTCTTGAAATATTTTATAGATGCGATGGAGAAAAAGATTGTAAAGACGGCTCTGATGAATTGATGAATTGCTCGGCTACTAGAGTCTGCCGACCTGGAGTTTTCCAGTGTGCTAATAAGAATTGTGTTCCAACAATCACGGTGTGTGATGGTACCGATGACTGCGGAGACAAGAGTGACGAGGCAAACTGTGGACTCGATTGCCCAGATCTTGAATTTAAATGTAAGAGTACTGGCCGTTGTATTCATGATTCTTGGAAATGCGACAATGATGCCGACTGTAAGGATGGCAGTGACGAAGATCCAAGTATATGTCGTAAGTATTAGAAAATTACAATATCAACCTATTTTAATATGATGTTTCTTTAATACTTGAGAACTATTGGACCACTAGACCTATGGGTATTTTCTTGGAGTTCTGCTTTTAAAAGTTTTTTTCATTGTTTACTGAAATTTATGTCAGATATTACCTCATAAGATACTCCTCATCACTAGGATTGATATAGGAATGCCCATTTTCATTTTCTATACAAAAATTATTGCGTCACTAATTCAAAAATAACTAATCTCCTATAAGCTTCCCATCAACTTCTTTGTCCCATTGCTATCCAGAATTCTATGGTTGCTCATATCAATATTTCGATAATGACTCGGACATCCTCGACTGCTATATCTCAATGACATCCTTCTGAGTACATCGACAGTTAGAGGCCACCTAACTGTTCTTTGAAGGAATTGGAAGTGCGCTATTAGACCATTTCGTTTTCCTCCAATATTAATCATAAGCCTTGAATTTCTAAAATTTTGGAACCAACTGCATTTACGTAGACTCCTTGTCGACGTTATCAACTTATTTTTATCAAAAATTTTATAGGAATACTTCATTAGTGTTCCAATGTTTAGCTGGAGAGATAGAATCGACTTAACAAAATCTGACCTATTACAGTAAGGCTGCTTACTATTGCGGATATCACCCTGGTATTGATTTCATAACTATATGTGGTTGAGAGTGTCTATTTCTTGACATCTTGGAATTCATGGGATTCGTGTGGTGGGATCTAGGCCCAGAAAGAAGTCCTATTCTATCTTTCCGAGTATTTCTAAAAATTACAGCTCTTCATCGACTCTGTTTATCAGCAAAGTTTGCAAATAATTAATGGTCTAGGGGATAATCGGTTTTTCTTCACTACTAATGTTGCCATTGCTCGGGTTGTTTTCAACTTAAATAATCCTTCTCCCATACTGTGACAGTCATTTTGACAGTTCCGCGAAGAGCAGAGAGGATCGTTGCATCCGATTCAATATTAGGCGATAAGGACACTCTTCACTAGATAAGCTTCCATCACACCAAGGTGGTATGAAATCATCTATCGAATGAATAATAGCATATTAAATTATAAAAGTGTCGACTCGCTATTTTGAATAAAAATAACTATAAATAATTAAATAATGAAAAAATTACTAATATTCATATTATGTTTTCAGACAACCGAACGTGCGATGCAGAAACGGAGTTCAGCTGTAAGAACGGCAAGTGCATACCCAAACTATGGATGTGCGACTTGGACAACGATTGTGGCGATGATAGCGATGAGCCGGCGTTCATGTGTCGGCAGCGCAACTGTACGACCGGTTGGCAGCGTTGTCCTGGTCACGCCAATTATCGCTGTATACCCAAGTGGTTGTTCTGCGACGGCAAGGACGACTGTCGCGACGGCTCTGACGAACGGTCGGAGAATTGTCCCAAGTGTGATCCTACCACCGAGTTCACGTGCGCCAGCAATCGATGTGTACCAAAACAGTGGCTCTGCGATTTTGCGGACGACTGTGGCGACGGTAGTGATGAAGCTAAAGCTATGTGCGCTGGCCGGTATCGCGAGTGCACGGAAAGCGAATTTAAGTGCGCGAACGGCAAATGTATCGCATCCAGGTGGAGATGTGATAACGAGAACGATTGCGGTGATAGAAGTGACGAGGTCAATTGTCAGGAATTCAAATGCAAGGTAATATTTGAATTTCAACGTGTTTTGTTCGCATGTACTATTTTTTGGGTCAATAATGCATAAAATTTCTATTAATTTCTACTTTAAATTTAAAAAATTAGAATTCAAATTAGAATTCAAATTTAAAAATTAGAATAAAACTTCAAATTTATTAGAATATAGTATTTGATTTACAAAATGTATTTCTGGTTTGTTAATTTGTGAATTAAAACTTTTTAGAACGACACATTCCAATGTGCAAGTGGCCACTGCATACCAATAGCGCTACGTTGCGATGGTGCCAGAGACTGTCAAGACATGAGTGATGAATTTGGCTGCATGCCTAAATATCCAGGTGGACGTTTTTGTCCGCAGTCACAATTCCAGTGCGACAATAACCTTTGTGTCACGTTATCTGATAGGTGTGATGGAAGCGACGACTGCGGCGACGGATCCGATGAAAATCCCAATATGTGCGGTGTGTATTATTTAATCTTTCATTTGTGTAGAAAGTCTTTATAGCTTTTTCTGAATCTCAGAAAGGAAATGTTATTAAATGATAGTTATAATAAAATTTTAGTGTTTATTACTTATTATATAAACACAAATTAAAGTAATCCGCTATAGAGCATCCAAGGTTATATTTCATATGTATTTTTATAGCGACGTTCAGCTGCGACACAGTTAGGCGATTCCAGTGTACAAATCATCGTTGCATTGCGAAATACCAACTATGCGACGGTGTTGACAATTGTGGCGATGGCAGTGATGAAAATAACATGACTTTGTGCTCCCGTAAGATTATACCTTGCAATCCTATTGCTGATTATCAATGTTCTAATAAGAACTGCATTGATCGCTCTAAAATCTGTGATTATGCTAATGACTGTGGTGACTTCTCCGATGAATTAGGATGTCGTAAGTATATTTAAGAATTTTTTGATGGTATTTCAAAATTCTATTTTTTAATTTGAAAATATAAAATTTTCTTTGATTTTACATAAAAATATTTGTTCAGATCATAATCAAGTCTGCAGCGAAGCTAATAAGGGCGGCTGTTCGCATTATTGTCAAAATGTAACAGACTCAGGCTCGTTAGCTGTAGACGCAACGGCTCGCGGTTACATCTGTGCCTGTTATCCGGGGTATATCATATCCCAAGAAAATCAGAAGCTCTGCGAGGACATCAACGAGTGCACTAAGGGTCAACACTTCTGTTCGCAACTCTGCTCTAATCTTAACGGCTCGTACGCCTGCTCGTGTCGGGACGGTTTTAAGCTGGCCGATAATCTCAGCGGTGTTTGCAAAGCAGAGGACGATAAGGTACAACTGGCTTTCTAACTACCATTGTTCTTACTACTTATATCAAAGATGTCTAATTAAATGATCGTTGAACATTGCAGGTTTTGGTTGTCTTCGCCAGTGGTCAGGAAATTAGGGCGCTTAGTTTGTACAGGAACGAGGAGCTTGGTGTTGTTGTGAATGAGAAGCGGGTGAATGCCATAGACTTTGATCCTAAAATGCAATACGTCTATTGGATTGATGGGCACGATGCTACTATCAAACGTTCCGCTATGATCGATGGAAAGATGGTTCAAATTGGCTTTGCACAAGACGTCAGCAATAATCGTAAGTAGCATATTATTCACAAGTTCTGATCGAAAAGGCAGACTAAAATAGAAATATCCTAAAACACTCTAACCTTATAGCCAATGCAATACCTACGAGTTTGGCAGTGGATTGGGTATCGGGCAATCTATACTGGACAGAAGTTGAAGCAAACCGAGCGGAGATCCGCGGTAGGTTGCTCGTATCCAAAGCCGACGGTCGCTATAAGCGTAGCCTCATAACGGAAAATCTAGAACAACCCACGGCCGTAGCCGTGGATCCGGAACTTGGCCGTATTTATTGGGCCGATGGTGGTAAGGTGCCGAAGATCGAGGTCGCCTGGATGGACGGCAGTAGGCGCAAGTCACTTGTGCTCAATAAACTCGGCAAACCTTCCGCGCTCACCATCGATTACGCGATGGATCACGCGCTCTACTGGGCGGACATGAAGCTGAATACCATAGAAACCATGCAGAAAGACGGTAGCAATAGAAAAACCATCATTGCCGATGATCGTCTTAGGCATCCGGTTAGTATAGCCATTGTCTTTTTTTCATTATGAGACACTCATTTTAAAATGATAATTTATTTTTTAACGACTGTTTTAAAAATGTATGTCTTACATAGAATTATCTAATTAATATAAAAATTACGTGGCTAGCATTCCTGATAAATATAGCTACTCTATACATAATATATATCAGCGCTTTAAATAAACACTTTGAGGAAGAATCTAGAAAAAAAACCGTCCAATATTTCGTTAATGAATTCTGGTGCTTTTAACTAGTATTCGATTAGATTTAATATTTAATAATTATTAACAATTATTGATTCAAAATAATAAAAACAAATAAAATGCATTACTGATATCGAAAATTTTTAATAAATAAAACAAGATCAGAAGCTATTCAAAAAACAGAAAATCCTAGATTGCACTGATGCCCCCAATAATTATAATCTAGTAGCATCGATACTTTTGTAAGTAATACTTTTGAAGAACATCATTAGAACTTTCATTCCATGTCGCAGGTATCCTTGGACGTGTTCGAGAGCAATCTCTACTGGACAACCCGTGCCAGTGAGCTCGTGCGTCAGGACAAATTCGGACGAGGCGTGCCGCAAACCTTACAGCGCGAGCTCTCCAGTCCCGGTGGAGTGCGCGTCTACCACCAGTTGCGCTACAACACGTCGCTGCGCGATCCCTGTCACTCGGTCAGCTGTTCGCACCTCTGCGTGTCCGTACCTCGGGGCCATCGTTGCCTCTGTCCCGACCGTGAGGGCGCCACGACCAGCACCATTGTCAATGACGTCGTTTGTGACGCTACGATCGAGAGGGAAAGACCTGCACCCAAGGTACGGTTCCAAATTGAATTTTTCAAAAACGAATAGTCCAATGTCCGCGTAAATGCTTACAAAGAGATTAACCATTTTTGTATTCTTACAGATTTGTACATGTCAGAATGGCGGCTTTTGTAGAGAAAACGAGGCGGGTAAATTGATATGCATCTGTCCGATGGACTTCCACGGTGATAATTGTGAAGTCGGTTTTGCCTCGACTAGATCGAGCAGCTCTACCGCGTCGATCGTAGTACCGATTGTTGTGGCAATACTTGTGCTATTAGCTGCGGCTGCGGTCTTCATGGTAATCAAGAAGAGACCATTGTGAGTATTCAATAATTAACTAATGAGCTCGTTCAATATATTAATCTTACTTATTTTCGTTATGATTGTGCTATGAATAATTGAATATTGATAAAGAATTTCATGATTATGACAAAATTAATTAATTTTATAGTGGTAAACCTGGTCTTGGTGGGTTAACTGGTGCTCAAAGTGTTTCCTTCCGTCAAGGTAGTAATGTAGAATTTGGTGGATCTACGCAAGATAGAATGGTAAGAACCAAAGTATATACAAAAACGTTCTTATAATGACTTCCAGATTATGTATCATTTATTGCACGATTGAGAATCAATTTGGCAGTCAAATGTATTTCCATGGAAAAGTAGATTATAATGAAATATATTCTTGTAACAGGAACCCCTTGACGTCGAATACAATCTCGGCGAGGTGAGCAACAAGAATCGGGACTTCAGTAATCCGATGTACGACGCGGTGAACATGGAGACGACCGGGACCGGCGGCAATACAACGACGAACGGGACGAGCGGCGGCGCCAACAACAGCGGCAGCATCTACGAAGTGCCCGCTGAAATGAAGCCGTCGAGCGTCCAGCAGAAGGAGGCGCCCCAGCTGCACCTCAAGAGGCGGGAGCTCGATCCGGCCGTGGACTCCGGCAAAGATACGCAGCATCTCGTCGAGGAGGACAAGTCCGAGGCGTAGAACAATTCTGATCCCCTTTCGAACGTCGGTGCGACCGCGCGCTTCCAAGGCTGATTCTCTTTCAAACGAAGGCATATAAATAGTAAAAACGAGGCGAAACGTTTTTATAACGAAGACGAATTTCGCATTGTGCACACAGAATTACGCGTCCGTAGAAATCCGTGCTAAATTTTATAGTTGTGCTCAAATGTTTAAGGCCTTGTTCGAGATCTATCTCGTATTTTTGGATTTTTTTTTTTATTAAATTAAGCTTTTATTTAATGGTTGTTAACAGTTTTTAAGAATCACATAAGGTATTGACGATTAAGCGTGAAGGAGACTGACTTTTAACAAGTGACAAGAGGCTTGCGTGCAAGCCCGACGACCAAAAGTGCGTTGTATATTTTATCGTGTTTAGTCTTTTTATAACGTTTTGGGAGTCTCTCTGTTACATTCGAAAAAATACTTGTGCCTTAAATGGATTCTATGACAGGCTTCAGATGATTTGACGACTTCTCGATTATAGAGGAGGCTTTTTCATTTGACAGAAAATTTAATGTAATCCAGACGAAATGCAACAATAGAATCAGCATTGAAAGTATAAAAGCTGTAGAGAATAATTTCAGATTTTCTAGAACTTTTTCCAATGTAATAGAAAGAGATTTTGTATGTTGAAGTAGCGAAGGAAAGCTCAATATATACATATACATATATATTAGAGATGTTTTTAAATCTATTGCGTTTTGATCTTCACTTTCATTTTGTAAATGAACTATTTTATATATCGAGCATGTTTCTGATGCCCCTCCATAGGCAGGTTCTTTACAATTACAGTACACAGTTATTTCCTCAATAAATCAATGTTCGATTCAAAATTTTTAGAATATTACAAACTGATAGAAAAAAAGAATTTTTAAATCTTCAACACCACAAAGTCGTCGGAAATTAGTAGAAATTAACTAATTCACAAGAAACTTAGAAGAACTAATCGAGCATGTGATGATGTTTACCTGATGTTAAGAATACTCCTTTTACTTTTTTGAACTATACAAAGCAGAATTAAACAACGAAACGTTACGGGAAGGGGTACAGGCGAGTTTTTAATAATGATAAGATCAAATAGCAATGGAGATGATACTATTGTGTCATTTATTTTCTCGACAATCAAGAGATGTAAAATTTTTACCATAGCTTAAAAAAAACAGGTTGCTGGACTGTCTTCGACTTTTTTCTTAGCGAAGCCCAGACGATCGATAACCTTGCATCTCCTGCATAGGCGTGATTTGTAAGTCTTGTACATATAATTACTACGAGGTATTTTAAAAATCATTTTTTTTTTTTAATAATTTGTGTATCATAAAGGTGTGAAGAAAAAATGAAATGAACGAGCAACTACACTACGCAATCAATATTGTCAACTGAAAATGCCACCCGAGGGCATATTATTATGTAGTGATATACGATATATTTTTATTGTGTGCGAGTGTCAAAAAGTGACAATTTCGAGGCGTCGCGCGATAGTTTAGTTTTCCGTTAGATTTTACCAGAGAGCAGATGAATAAATGAATAAATAAATAACAATTATAAATTGCAAAATATTTAAGCTACATCTTTTGCGCGACGCGTCGCCGTGAACATGAGGAGAAGCTGGAATTGTAATTTTTTTACTTTTTAACTGATGAGAATATATAATATTTTTGTAGAAAGGATAAAGGAGAGGAGCAATTGTTCGAATGAGCACGTTACACAATTTTTTTTTCTACGCTGGTGAATGGACTTTATTGAGACAAAATAAGAAATATAAACCCATAGAATGGAAAATTTATAAGAGAAACTCGTGAACTTTGTTAAGCATTATTAACTATTAATTAATATTAAAGAGAAAAAAAAAGGATTTTAATTAAGTTTAGATGTTACGATGGCCAATCGATTTATATTCTATAAATAAGTAATTTTTTTTTTTCATCCTCAAGCATAAAATGCTCCGAAAGCTTAGTCTGGCCGCGTCAATGTTGTTGTACATTTTTTAAGTTACGTGCAAACGCATCGATGTGTCGACTGCTTTGTAACTTATATACATTGTTAAAGCGATCTAATATACACTAATGTTTTAATCGACGCGCAATGCGTGAAAAAGTCGTCCCGTATCGATCGGAGGGGGGCTGAAAAGCACCGACGGCACGGCGAAACGACTTTTTTTCAGCAAGGCCCCGATGAAATCTAATATGTAATATGCGAAAGCGAGAAAGTTTATGTTGACGCATCGAAGCGCCTCGCTCGCGCGATATAATTATACATACAATTATTATAAATAAACAAATATATATATTTTGTTGCAATTGACTTCGATCTGGGCAGGGCTCCAGCGTGTGTCCTATAAATAATGTTTATAATTATAACATATCAGTATTTGTGTATTTTTTTATTCAGTTGATAAAATAATAATTGTTAATATATTGTGCAAATATCAAACTGATACCGTCCAACAATAAAATGTAAGGCTAATAATTCAGCTTTTCTTGTACCCAATTGAGACTTGTTTAGAGGGGGAGGAAAGTAATATTATTTTTAAATTTCTTTTTTCCATCTTTTTAATCGTTCAAATCCAAACAATTACAACAATTTAATGAGACGGGGAAATCATACTTTATTGGTTTTTGATTTTTTTTCTAAATTTTTGCGACATTATTTGAATTTTTACTTAAATTTAAAAGAAACTTTTTAATCTGAGTCATAAAACACATTTGGGATTCAAACAAAGCATAAAAAAATTAATTCAAGGTTCAAAGCGCATGAACTGTTCATATTGATGTGGATCGAATAAATATCCTGTCTGCTGAAAGAAGAATGTGATATCTATAACAGATAATTATCATAATAGATAAATATATTTTATTAAAACCTAGGTAGTTTATGAGATTTATATATATAGAATGAATAAAAAGTACTGCTATAGTTCCTATAATCAAATAAAAATTCTGAAAATTAATTTTACAATACTGGGACAGAAGAATATAGTAAAATATTAAATAATTTAAAAATACATTTGCATAATCTACTTTTAGAAATAAAAGTTAAAATTGTAGTATTAGCAGAACAGGTTCATTTTGTCCAACTATGGATAAACTTACGTATTAAAGGTAAGGTAGTTATTTTTGGATAAATGGAATATCTTGGCTAAATTACATTTTTTATTCTGAACTCTTTGATATAACACTTGTAGGCTGTTCGACAATGAACTTGATCTTCACGCTATTATTCCCTTTTTGATTCCTTATATAAAAAGAGAGGTAAATATTACGGGCCCATGTATTTACCCGAAATGGGTCAAGATCTTCCGTATGAGTCTGCAATTCGTCGAACGTTACAAAGATTTGTGTGATTTGCAGAGTCGAATTCAGTGCAGGGATTAGAATTTTTCTGATTTTTTTATACAAGTGACTCTTTTTATTTGCGCAATGAAAGTCGGAATATCCCTTTTGAAATTTTAAATTAATCTACAAATTACCATAGAGATTAAGCTATATTTTCAGGATCGTTTGATAGGTTCCTGCTCATCCTCTAACTTTTTTTTGAAACTTTATTTCATCAATGAAAAAAAAAACTGTTTCTACCACGATATTCTGTTAACTCAAGCCAAATGACGTCACCACTATAATCAATATTTAAATCCAGAATATCCTTAGTTTATTGTACCTTTGCCATATTTCTTTATGACTGCCATTCAATTCCTAATAATACATATATACACTCTTATAGAGATTAATGCTTATTATCTTAGATAGATGTGCCTGCCAGGTGTACAAGTACAAGGACTGCCAAAAAATATCTACAAATTTAGATTAACAACGTATCCATTGTTAGTGCATGTATTCTTGCGAATTTATGATAAACTTGAATGTGAATTCACAACTTTCTTTTCATGAAATTACGTGCTTTTAGATAACGCGCGCGGTTACATTTTGGAGGAGTTCGTGAAGCAGTGAGTTGAATCCCCACACGTCTAGCCTATAATTAAAAAATAATTTTCAAAAATTACCAATTGCACGCTCTCTAAGGATTAGATCAATAAATTATTAATAAGAACAAACAGATTTTTTAATTAACGTCCAAGCATACACATGGGATTTATTATAATGGTGTACTTTTTAGTGTGCCAATTTTCGATAGATGACCTGTTCGCTGTCGATACTTGTTAGAGAAGGACTAACTTCAAAGTGACGATGATAAGCCAGTAAGCGCCGAGTCTCAGTGAAACATCTTTTGCGAGGCCAAAGGAAAGCAGCTTTTTTCCGGCAAAAAATTTCTTCCTCGGTGGAACTGGAGCACTCGACTTCACCGCAAGTACTTACCTCGCGAGATAAGCGAGAAAGCCGTTGACCGAATTCTATAAAAGGGTATATGAGTTTTTTTTGCCCCCTCGAACAAAAAGTGCTCGATTTCTCCGAAATAAATTATTAGATCGACACTCAATGAGAGGGACACGCCTCGATAGCTCCGCGGACAACGAAGAGCCTGAAAACCGCCGAATCATTGTTTACACGTCTGTGAAGACAGCTCTGCATTCATTAATTAATCGTCGAACTTACATTGCATAGTGTGAATTTTATTTTGTTCCTCGACAGATTACAAATTCCTAAGATTCAACTCACACTGATATGAAACTTTCGCTGCGCGTGAATTATTTCATTGCGTAATTAGAATATGAATTTAAATACTCGGTACTGAAAGCAAACGCGAGCATGCAATAGGAACTCTCGAAACTAGAAAGATATACATATAAGTTCCAGGATGAAATTGTCCCGCGGATATATATATATATATATATATATATATATATATATATATATATATGTATGATAATTTACATGTGAATTATAATATTTCATTTCTATTATTTTCTGCTGTAGCGTAGCTATATTAAAAGAACATAGTTTTATTAATTATTTATTAGCTTTTGTATAAAGTTTTAAACAGAATACATTATTATATTGTTGAATTTTAAACGAAAGCAGTTATCAAAATTATTCAACGTCTCCAGTCTCCTCTCCTTCTACAATCCTTCCTCTTCCTACAAATTCAAAATTGTACATATGTCGATATATGTTGTAAATTAAATTAGCAAATATTGTATCTATCTTTCAGTCTTTAAATATTGATCTAATGATAATTATATAATGTCAGTTACACTAACTCTGCTTATAATCATCCTCGTATAATCTCACATAAAATTTACTACTAAAAATAATATAAAATTTAAATAAAGACAATCCATATGCTATATCGGCAAAGGAAAATCAACCGAACTGCCCCCACGACTTAAATTTACCGTATCTTCATGTATCTTCGTCCGATGACTCGAACTGTTTTGGCTCATATTCAGAGAGCCAACTGTCATTATATAATTATAATTAGATTACTGTATAAAGACTTTTCCTAGAGCCTTAATTCTATTAATAAATCAATTGAGTCTAATTAAAAATCCAAAGCATAATTTACCAGAAGACGAGAGGAGGGAGCTCGTTACAAATTTATAAGTTATTTACAATGCTATAGAAATTTTGGCGCGCGACCCCCCGCGGAGGGTCACAGAGATCGCGTTCGCGATGGAATGGATTACGGTAACTAGTTGCTTAGAAGAGGGAGAAAGGGTCGCGGAGCAGCTCTGGAAAGTAGGTCAAGAGATGAACGCCCGAGGACAAAGGAGGATTCCGACCACGCACAATCGAAGCATTAAATCAGCCGACGTACTCACAGCCGAAATATGTGATAGTATATGTACGAATCGGGACATGCGGATCCATGTTCTGCAAACGAATGAACATTTGCAAGTGAACGGGTGTATATTTTTGTTATGTATTTAGCTCGTGTCTAATTCTTGCCTCTTTCTCTGTTCACTTCTAGTTTTTATACAATTGTCAAAACCAATTACCTACGATTACCGCGTATTACGATCACTTACTGGAGGATTAGCCAGAACAACGCTACAGGCACAATACTGATACACGATAATCCAATGAGATCTCCAGTTGTTCCCCACCGATCCAGGACGGGAGTGACCTCAAAGTCAGCATTAGGCGGATTGCATGAGACACGAAGCATCCATGGATCAGCCAGTCTCTTCTCTTTCTTTAAATAGATTCCCTGGGACAAGTCCAGGAGCGTGATAAATGAACTTGCTCCCCTCTCTCCAGAATAAAAACTGAAACTGGAACGATATCTTTCCAAGTTCACGATGCTCATTTTTTGAACGTTTTCCCGACAGAACTTCTTAATTTTTCGTCTATCTTATTTTGTCTCGTCTCATATACGAGGTGTGTTCATAAAGTAACGACAATTTTTAAATTTCGCGGGTTTGGAAAGTTCCGTCATAAAAATTTTTTTATTATATTGGTACGCATGGCGCTGAAGTACGATAAATTTTCAGCAATATTCATTGCTTACTTTTTAAGTGGCAGCTGCTAAAGTTAGATGTGTTTTTTGAGCTCGGCGATTTTTGTTTGTGAAAAAAACGAAGCAAAGAATTTATATTCAATTTTGCGTAAAAAATGAAATAAAGTGTAGTAAAGTTTGTAAAGTGTTAACAAAGGCATATGGTGAGTCTGCTATGAGTAAAACAAGAATTTACGAGTTGACGAATTCAAAGATGACGAAGGACCCGGACGCCCAAGCACATCAGCAACCGATGAAAACCTGAAAAAAGTGAAAGAAATGACTATGAACGATCGCCGAATC
Organism: Sycobia sp. Sy_11; assembly: GCA_018907035.1. Classification (NCBI taxonomy): domain Eukaryota; kingdom Metazoa; phylum Arthropoda; class Insecta; order Hymenoptera; family Epichrysomallidae; genus Sycobia; species Sycobia sp. Sy_11. The sequence goes on along the minus strand of JACCIC010000002.1, from coordinate 5,367,211 downwards.
ACAATCAGAGAAGTCCCTGATGATGTTGACTCCTGCCATGGAATTTTTTCGGTTGTTTTGGATATGAAACGTGTGGCAGCAAAATTTGTTCCAAAATGGTTGAATTTCGAACAAAAACAGCAGCGAATGGAAGTTGCTCAAGAGTCGCTAAATGAAGTTAATAACAATGCAGAACTACTAAAACGTGTTATAACAGGTGACGAAACATGGGTTTACGGATATGATGTCGAAACTAAGGCTCAATCGTCCCAGTGGAGGCATTCGGGATCGCCAAGACCGAAAAAGGCTCGACAAACGAAACTCGCCGAGCTCAAAAAAACGCGTCTAACGTTAGCAGCTGCCACTTAAAAAGTAAGCAATGAATATTGCTGAAAATTTATCGTACTTCAGCGCCATGCGTACCAACATAATAAAAAAATTTTTATACAAACGGACTCTCCAAACCCGCGAAATTTAAAAATTCTCTTTAGTTTTTGAACACACCTCGTACACATTTAGTTTTAAGTTTTAACAGTATGTCTTTATTGAAGGAATGGTATTTCAAATTGACTCTCGTGCAGTTCAGATCAAGAGATTGAACGATCCTTAGATTGACCAGCTAGTATACGTAAGAAGTGAGTGACAAATAGTTGTGAACTCAACCAAGTTTCACCCACAATGATTGTTCAAGGATTCAACTCTATAAAAGTAATACATTTTTGTAATATCTTTCCGTCTTTTAAATAGCGCATCATGATAGTTTAAGCAGAAGCTGAATGGTAATGGTTGTATTACTCGAAAAATGATAAGCAAGAATCTATCAAAATTATAAATGCGTTATGTCATTGATTAATAGTTAAAATTTACTTTCGAAAATAGAAGAAAAAAGAACGAAAATTAGAGCTTTACGGAACGCATACGAGTATGCAGTTTCATAATTTATTAATTTATTAAATTATTAATATCGCTTTATTAATCCAAAATCGTTAGGTTTCAGACCCCTAATTTATATGTTCGGATTGGTTTTGAATCCTCTAAATACAGGGAGAAATTCGCTTAACTATAATTAGTTGGCCGGATATTACTTTGTCATAAGTAGCAGAAAACACTTTAAACTGCCATTGATTTCTCAAAATTGTTGACATCTCAAATGGCAGTATTATCCTGAATTTCATGGCTAATCCGATCAGTTATAAAATGTATAAAATAATATAAAATAGAAATCATGTTTTTAATAACTGAAATCTGAAAAGTTATACACGTTTGAAATTTGATTTATTATTTTAAGTAATATTAAATTATATATAAAAACAATATTTATAGTTATGTTTCATTACACTATTTCCAGTATAGCATCTGCTGTAACATGATTTTATATTCTAAAAGATGTTCTACTTCAGCCGATATTATCGTCTTGTAATACTTTGATACAAGCGAAGTTCGTTACGAAATATCGTACGGCCGTGTATTTAATGTTCTCGAAAATATAAAATATAGATGATGCATAATAATAGGTAAAACGTGTCATCAAACAATAAATCAGAATGCAGGCAATGCTGTTAGATATTTAATCTTTCTTTTTGTAGATATGGCTATGGTCCAATTCCAGGATGGGCAAGGTTGAATTAGATGAATTAGAAGGCCGACAAAACGATAATGCAATAAAAAAAATTAGTATCGTCTAATCTAAACTAAAAAAATTAGTAGAAATACAAGAGTTTGAAATAAATATTATCCCTACATAATGTATAAAATGTACAGAGGCAAATTATATGATGTACAAATATTTCACTGGGGATGTACTTTTGCAAAAAACATCTAATAAGGAAAGGCTATGTATAATAAACAACGAAGCTGGGATGTTGAATTTATTTAAATAAAATCAAAAACTATTAATTTGAATGTAATTTTATATAACAAAGAATTAAAATAATATAATTATAAAAACGATGTTGACCTGAGCAGAGACCAGAGAACAATAATACTGCGCACTCTCATACATCGTTTTTATAAACTACATTCCCCTCGAATCGGGGTCAAATTTCGGGCGATAAGCCCTACTCGCCGAAAGCAGCCTTAACTCTTACGCGGCATGATGGTGGGAAAGCCCGAGGTGGCAAGCCGAACATGTCACCCGATTTCAAACTTTTCAGTATTTTCTTACAGCTAGAATACGATCTATCTCATTAAACGTCCGTAAAATAGCTTTTATATAGAAAATATTGGAAAGCTCCCGTGATAGCATGGATCATTACTTTGAGGATGCATAACCTTTTAACTTCTTTCGAAAACCTCAAGAATTTTTCCATAGCAAGTATTCGGCCACTGTATTTGTGAAACCGTATAAAAACTATTTTAAGAAAAATTCTTGAGTTTTTCCATTACGACATGGATCAATTATGTACCTTAGTTATACATATAATTTGATATATGACAAGAATTTGCTCGTGATCATTTATTTCAACTATCTGAAACTTTCATTCTCTTTTAATGAAAGATCGGAATCAATTCAATTTTAATTTCTGCTGTAATATTAATAATTACGAGGCGAACAAGAATTACTGAACTCAGAAAAACTGCAAGTTAAAGCAAAAAATTATATAATTTTAATTTTTCCCGAAATATGTGGGGGCAAATTTAGTTTCCGACCTTTTTTAACGAAAAAAGGGCATTCATGATGGAAAATGAATACACGTTATATTGGTCAAAATATTTTCCTTTATTTTCTACTACATTTTCCCATCTTTCTGTCAAAATGGCGATACTGTGGCGAAAGAGCAATGGCGGTTTCGTGGCGATCCAATCATCCAGAAATTCTCGCACTTTTTAAACATTTTTTATATGTTTTATATTTGTTGGATGTGCGTATCAACGAGGTCGTGCTGCATCGATCAGAATCGGTGGTAATCAGCAGGCGCTATGTCTGGCGAGTATGCTGGGTGCGGCAACAATACCTATTCGAGCTTCAACAAGGTGTTTTTGATGGCTTTCTCAAAATGTGGCCGAGCGTTGTCATACAAACTAATGAATTTGCACCTATTACTCCCGATTGTTCATATATGCTCGATCGAATTTTTTTTGTAAATCATTCAGTTGGCGTTTGTATACCTCGACAGTGACGGTTTCATTCGGTTTTAGCAGCCTGTAGCACAGCACACTCTGTTAGTCCCATCAAATGCACAGCAATACCTTTTGTCCGTCGATGTTTCGTTTTGGTGTCGATGTGCACGGTTGGCCTGGGTCCACCCATGACCTTGTTGCGCTTAAGATTGTCATAGTAGATCCAGTTTTCATCACCAGTGACAAAACGCCATAGAAAACTCTTCTTTTTTGCCTGGCAAGCAAAGACAGTGCAATGTTGTATCGATTCATAATGACACTTTCGGCCAAATCGTGTGGCATCCATTGTCCTTATTTATGAATATTTTCCATCGCATGTAAATATTTTCCAGCTGCTCTGTCACTGACTCCTAACTTATTAGCCAGTTCTTTCTGCGTTTCAGCTGATTTTTCGTCCAATAAAGCTTGCAATTCATAATCTTCAAGCTTTTTCGGATGTCCAGAACGTTATTTGTCATTAACATCAGTATCTCTACTTTTAAATCGCTAAAACCAGTCTTTACACGTTGTAGGTAACGGAGCTTGTTCGCCATAACATTCTTGAAGCAATCGGTAAATTTCTGCTACACTTTTTTTCAAATCAAGATAGTGCAAAAGGACATGCCGAAAAAACGATTTATCGTGATTCATTTTTCACTAATCAAAAAATTATAATGTTTACACAAATGATGCCGTCTGTTAACTGAATTTTATTGGTAAATGCATAAACTAAAAAATTAGTACTAAATCCGACACATCTGACTTTTCGTAGTACTTATATCGCCATCTAAACGTGAAGGTCAGAAACTAAGTTCACCTCATAATAAAAGGAACGGCTAGCTATAACCTCCCAGTCTCTGTTGTATATTAATTTTACATAAGTATATCGTTACATTATTGTCATACGCGGAGCCGCTTGGTCCGAGATTAGTCATCTCGAGAGATCATGCTACATTTTCTTTCCAAACATAATAACCGATATGAAATATCTCAATTATTTGTCTCAATCAATATATCTCAATATTAAGGATTATGTCGAGTTCATAACTCTACTGTTAAAATTCAAAAAGAAACTTCTTACAATTTACAATGAATCCAACCTTTAGATAATAATATATACGAATAATCTTAATACTACGTTTTCATTTGTCTCGCGTAATTTTATGAAATTTCTACGGCGATTACGCCGTATATATTATAAACTATAATTCATATACTTACAACTAATAACATATAATAACATAATTTTTAAGTCTTACTGAATAAATTATCGTGTGTTCATAACACCACGATATTTGGATTATGAATTAGGCTGAAATTGATTCATATACCTCTGATTACAACATCGATGCACCATTCAAAGTCTTAGGACCTAACACTGTCTATTTCCCAAGATATCAATACTCCTGTTTTAAACATTTATACACTGAAGTATATGATGTATCGATGCAGACTACAGCTCTTAAAATGTGGCTATCATTCTGTCTCTTAGGCCTCCCTAAAATGAATTTAAACTTTATATATATATATATATATATATATATATATATATATATATATATATATATATATAGTTATCATATCATAGAATATCCATATCTCATACTAATTTCTAAAGACAAAACGTGTTTTAATTTTACAGATTTCACAAAAAAAATTTCACAAAAATAAAAACGATTGTTCTTAAATTTTAAATACATATTCTATATCATCTTCGGAAGGACATAGACTAAACATTTATTTTTCAAATTAATAAATATATGGTGAGAAAATACTATGTTATTTTAACAATAAACCTAAAAATATGTATATATATCGTCACTGTCGCATCCAAGGCACTTTATCTCAGTATCCGCTTCAATAAGATGGTATTTCGGAAACCATTTTTTGCTTCAATTTCAGTGGACACCACTAAATAAATTTTCACGGTAAATAATTTTAAATACATAAATATACGATATATATATGTATATATATATATATATATATATATATATATATATATATATATATATATATTCACCATACATAGTACTGCTATGAGAAATATTGTAGTTTCGTGACACAAATGCCATGGCCTCTACTTGTGAAACAAGACATTTAGGATCTATAAAATCCGATGAAAGGCAACACTGATTTTACATTCATGCCAATGCCAAACTCAGGTATATATATTTTTTCTAATACGCAATTCCTACCTTTGACATCGGATGTCAATTGCATACAATAATAAGTATCGTATGTACGAAATATGGATGTATTTCTAGGCAAGATATTGATAAGCAATACCAGTAAGTTTACTTCTGAATGTAACCATTTCAAAAGTGTGCTTCACGCAAAAATGTTTGATACAGATATCTTTTATTGGCCTTTCACTTGAGCTTTTTCAGTAAACTGTTTAATATGCAACACACGATATATAACTTTTTAAATAAACGTGTTATTCATTTTTACTGCTGCTATTGATATACATAATGACTTAATAAAATTTACGACGATTCTGCATGACTGACAACAATATATGCCAATTTCAGTTTCGAATAGTCTTCGTTTAGTTAAAAATATTTGGTTTCTAGAGGTTGATCTTGATATTTCGAATTCATAGTAATTTTTTTACTCTGCATTTTAATTCATCAAACTATTTCAATTTTTGGGCTAATTCTACGGATTCAATTAAAAAATAAATGAATTAAGACTAATGGTCTATACATATTGTATGATAAATAATATCTATATTTTATTTTTTCTTTACTTTTGAATACTAAGAAAAATATAATTCTTGGTTTTTTTTTTTTAATATCTCTTATTCATATTGAATCCATGAATAATACTAATGAAACATTTCTTAGGTTTAATCGCAATCATATTACTATGAATTTAATTTTTTCGACTATGCAATTCTTTGTTCTTCCTATTATTTTTTATGCCTGCACAGCACAGGTAAGAAAATTATCTGTTAAATTCATTAATATATGTTTAAGGCAAATAATTATTTGTCTGTTACTTCAAGGTAATTGGACCAGATTTCAGTTCACTGGCAAAAAATCTAGCGGCCTCTATTCCACCTACAAGTACCAATTTGAGACAAATACAAGTAAACGTAAACATGGTTCTGAAGAATATTAATCGAGTGGATTTTGCAATTCAAGGAAGAGACGATATAAAAAAATTAAAACTCCGTATATGTACTGTCGAATGGTCACCTGATTGTAAGCTATCATCGGTAATTAGAATAAAATAAATCAAAATGTCTATGGGTTAAAATGTACAATGACGTATAAGTAGATCGAAAATTGAGCAAATTCCAGTGCGTTACATAATACCTCTTAGTAATGCATTGCTTTAAATACCAATACAATGCGATTATAGACAACTTGAAAGTGCTCACGCAACAGAATTATTAACCGTTTAATCGTTAATGTTGTTTGAACGAAAGAAACTAACGCCATATGTTTTATATATTTTAAGACTCAGGCTCAGCAACAAAAAGGCGGCAAAGGATGCGGATTACTTTTAAAGAATACTATGCAAACTTTGGATCAAAATGTACGAAACAGCGTGAACAAGACTTTAACTGTGGACCAAGAATTACTGAACGGTTTAATACAAGTGAGTTAACCGCCATATTGCAGTACATATATAATAAAAACTAAGTCAATTCTTTTATTCCTTCAGAATTTACAAATTATGGAAGCAACACTAAAGAACAGGGCAGAAATATTGATCAGCCAATGTGAGGAGAGCTTAAAAACTAATAGTTTACAATGCCCTCTGTATACCATAAGAGACAGGTTAGCAGACGCTGATGAATTTGTAAAAAACAATCCTGAACTTAAGTCCATGCAAGCAGCCAACGCACTTGGAGCTCCTATAATCTCAGCGAATATCAACAAAGTAGTAATTGAACCAGTGGACAAGTGTGTGAGTTCTCCTTAAGAATTGAGAATTGTATTGACAGCATCTATAGTGTCATCAGAATAACTCGATCGTAGATCATTGCAGCTGATTGTCAGAAAATAAATACATTAAGAAGGAAGAACATTAAACAATTATAAACTTAACTTTATGATTAATTTTTTTTAAGAATTTTTAAGAATTTTTTCCTGACTTTTTAATATTACTGCAATTTATAAATCTCTTTTATTATTATACTTTTTTATTTTGAATGTGATAATATATGTATGTAATGTATGATGTATATATATATATATATATATATATATATATATATATATATATATATATATTGTAACATTGTTCCGATTCTGGCCTGGCCACAGCCAGATGATAGTGACCCCCTGCAAGGCTCTAGAGTGCCAATGGGATCAATCCAGCCGCCAGATGTTTTTGCCTCGGGGTCTATAAGCTCCTTTTCCTTATCGGCCCCATCTAGCACTCCCTCAATAGTCAAAGCGAATTTGGGTTTTGATTCAACATTTTCTCCAACGCCTATTTTTTTACATTAAATGAAAGACGAGGATGTGTAGAATAAGATTCTAAATTGTCGGGATCGTAACCCATCGGCGACGTATTTATTTATTGCAAAATAGCAAAAAATGCTCTAATGCTCTTTTTTAACTTTTTCGTCAATAGTTTAAATAATATTGCTCTAATCGAAAAATGTTTCGTAGAAAAGTTGTGCAGGAGATAATTCTGAACAAAAGTGAGTACATTAAAAACTTAAAAAGTCGATTTTTCTATTGTTAAATAAACAATTAAAATGGAAAAATTTTCGATATTCAAAGAGCTATACAATTTGTTTAAACAATTAAAATTAATTAATAATGGCGCAAATAGATGTTTTCTCATCTACTTCTACTATGTTTCAAATTACAAAGTGTACTTTCAATATGGCGACCAGTTGCATAATTATTTATATTGCAACATAATCATTGTGAAGTTCACCAACGGCTGGGAATTGTTTAATGTAGTAAAATGCAATCATTAGAGGATACTAATAGTAATCAAAGGTGAAAAGACCAGATTTTTAAACTAAATATTTATATTGTTTAAAGAGAAAAATGCCGTTGCTAGGGACGATATCTCGTAAGTTTTCAACGCTAGAATATTGAAACAAAATGCATTTTATTACGTTTAAAAAAAGAAAAAAATTTAGCCCTTGCACATTTTCATACGACCAATAGAAGTTCAGAAAATTTTTGTTTAAACTATTATTTATTACTTTTCATTTAATTAACATTTAAACTTAAAATTTGGCAAGGTGGAAGTATAAAAGTTAATCTATCTTTGCATTTATTAATACATTCTAAATTATTAGTAATTATGTTTCAATGTATCATTTATAAAAAGATTTTACGCGTGGCATCAGCGACAGCAGGCGGCGATTTATCTTTCCTCGCGTAGACATCGCGGCGTCGCGCCGCCTACTGAGCATGCGTACATTCGCGCACTGCGTCACAAACAGCTCCTTAATTGTAAAATAGAATATCTTTACCATAAAAGAAGCTATTTCGATGATTTTTTTTTAATTTAACTTTATTTTTTCTAACCTTGATAGTGCTCTTGGTTCTAATACGGTAATTCTATTTTATTCCAATGTAAAATAACATAAATTATTTCTTTTCCATTTTATATTGGTTTATTTAAGAATTTCGAATTACTTTCATTTCATTTTTTGCCTTTATGTTATAATATTAACGTAATTCAGTATGTTAAGCAATTATAAATACGAATAATTTATTTTGTTATTTTGAAAATTTTATTGTAATTTTTTCGCCGATGTTACGAAAACTGGAAAATTGGCTAAGAATAAGTGTTTAGATACGGGGGGGCTACTTTGAAGGGGATTAGCAGCAATGTACCTTAATTTTTAAATATACTCCATTTTTGAATTTTATCGCATTACTTAATTGTCTGATCTCGTCTTTTTTTAATATTCAATCCCTACCTTGGACACTGGATGTCAATTACATATAATAATAAATATTGTACATATCAAATATGGATACAATACCAGACATTACATTCACAAGCAGTGCTAGAAAATTTATTTCTGAATGTGACTTTTTCAAATGTATGCTTGACGCAAAAATAATTGACGCAGATATCTTTCATTGGCCTATCACGTGAACTTTTTTAGTAGATTGGTTAAAATGGAACCCACGATCTATAATTTTTTTCATAAACATGTTAGTCATTAAACAAGTTTTACTGGTGCTATTATATACATAATGTCTTACTAGAATTTACGACGACTCTGCATGACTGACAACAATATATGCCAATTGCAGTTTCGAATAGTCTTCGTTTAGTTAAAAATATTTGGTTTCTAGAGGTTGATCCTGATATTTCGAAATCATAGTAATTTTTTACTCTGCATTTTAATTTATCAAACTATTTCAATTTTTGGTCTAATTCTACGTATAAATAAAATCAATTAATTAAGACTAATATATATATATATATATATATATATATATATTTTATCATAAATAAAATCTATATTTTCTTTTTCCTTTACTGCTGAATAGTAATAAAAATATAATTTTTGTTTTTTTTTTTAATATTTTTTATTCATATTCCATCCGTTAATAATACTAATAAAGCATTTCTTAGGTTTCATCGCACTCATATTTCTATAAATTTAATTTTTTCAACAATGAAATTCTTTCTTATTTCTATTATCTTTTCCGCCTGCACAGTACAGGTAAGAAAATTATCTGTTAAATTCATTAATATATGTTTAAGGCAAATAATTATTTGTCTGTTACTTCAAGGTAATTGGACAAGATTTCAGTTTTTTGGCAAAAAGTCTAGCGGCCTCTATTCCATCTATAGCTACCAATTTGAGACAAATGCAAGGAAACGTGAACATGGTTCTGATGAATATTAATCAAGTGGATTTTGCAATTCAAGGAAGAGATGAAATAAAAAAATTAAAACTCCGTATATGTACTGTCGAATGGTCACCTGATTGTAAGCTATCATCGGTAATGAGAATAAAATAAATCAAAATGTCTATGGGTTAAAATGTACAATGACATATAAGTCGATCGAAAATTGAGCAAATTCAAATGCGTTACATAATACCTCTTAGTAATGCATTGCTTTAAATACCAATACAATGCGATTATAGACAACTTGAAAGTGCTCACGCAACAGAATTATTAACCGTTTAAACGTTAATGTTGTTTGAACGAAAGAAACTAATGCCATATGTTTTATATATTTTAAGACTCAGGCTCAGCAACAAAAAGGCGGCAAAGGATGCGGATTACTTTTAAATACTACTATGCAAACTTTAGATCAAAATGTACGAAACAGCGTTAACAAAACTTTAATTGCGGACCAAGAAGTACTGAGCGGTTTAAAACAAGTGAGTTCACCGCCATATTGCAGTACATATATAATAAAAACTAAGTCAATTCTTTTATTTCTTCAGAATTTAGAAATTATTGGAGTAGCACTATCGAACAAGGCAGAAACAATGATCAGTCAATGTTATGAAAGCTTAAAAAATAATACGGTACCATGCCCTTTGTATACTCTAAGAGACCAGTTAGCACAAATTGATTCCTTTGTAAAAGACCACCCTGAACTTAAGTCCATGCAAGCAGCCAACGCACTTGCAGCTCCTATAATCTCAGCGAATATCAACAAAGTAGTAATTGAACCAGTGAACAAGTGTGTGAGTTCCCCTTAAGAATTGAGAATTGTATTGAGAGCATCTATAGTGTCATCAGAATAACTTGATCGTAGATCATTGCAGCTGATTGTCAGAAAATAAATACATTAAGAAGGAAGAACATTACACAATTATAAACTTAACTTTATGATTAATTTTTTTAAGAATTTTTAAGAATTTTTTCCCGACTTTTTAATATTACTGCAATCTACAAATGTCTTTTATAATTATACTTTTTTTATTTTGAATGTGATAATATATGTATGTAATGTATGATGTATATATATATATATATATATATATATATATCATATCATACCGTATCATATAACAGCATACTTCATATCATATCAGATCATATCATATCATACTTCATATCATATCATATTATATTATATTATATTATATTTTATATTTTATTTTATATCATATCATATCATACTAATTTATAAAGACAAAGCGTGTTTTTGTTTGTACGCGATAACCGAAAAAACTACTGAACCGATTGTTCTGAAATTTGACATATAGATTCTATATTATTTTGGGAAGGACATATGCTATGTTTTTTCTTGAAAATCATTTTACTTTTAACAATAAATTAAGTTAACAGTTTTAGTGGTTAGTTTCACCTGCGGCGACTAGGTGGCGTCTTAATCACGAACATCAACTCAATGTAGTCGGTTCAAAGTATTAATACCAGGTCAGCTCAAATGAATGTTCCCCCCCACCGCAGCTCATACAGAAAAAGAGCATCACCCCCAATCCTCATAAAAATCGGGCCAACCCCACCCGCACCACATATGCGAGCATAGTGAGCAACAGTGCAGCATCAGCGGCACCGTTGCAAATCAACTCGCCACCCATTGCGTCCGAACTGCAAAACATCATAATGCAGTTCGTCACGAACATTACCGCCGCTCTCTGCAGACCTAATAATGGCTAATTCCGAGATAAAGATCCTAAACTGGAACGCCAACGGCATCCTCTGCAGAAATAGATCTCTAGAACTCCTCCAACTCTTGGAGGAGGAAAACATCGGGATCGCCTGCATCACAGAGACCCACTTCAACACATCCCACAAACTCTTCCTTCCAAACTACATCACGTATAGGAAGGACAGAGAGCACTCTAACGGTGGGGGCGTGGCAATCCTCGTCTACAAATCCTACCGCCATCGTCGAATTACAAGTACATCCATCTGCGAGACAATAGGGGCTGAAATTTCCCTCCAAAAAGGTCCCTTGAGGGTAATTGCTTGCTGTAACCCTCCACAACTACAAAACAACTTTAAAGATCTTGCCTTGCTTCTCAGCAGCAACACCCCCACAATCATCGCCGGGGATCTAAATACTAAGCACCCCTCTTGGGGCTGCGGCTCCAGAAACAGCAACAGCGATTTCATCACTGAAACCTAAACTCACCCCAAAAACGTCTGGAAGGTGATAAGGCCGTCGCCCTTGCCTTTCACCACTCAAGCAAAATGGCCAAACCTTCTCACTCGCTGAAGAAAAGGCCGAGATCTTCGCATCATCTCTCAGCAATGAGTGCTCACCTCCACCCAGCGTACCAGAACTCTCACGCTTTTATGAGCATGTCACCCAGACAACTCAACACTTCCTCCCTTCAAACAGGGACATCACCCCTACCTCCCCCAAAGATATACGCGACATCATTCGCAGTCTTCAAAAATAAAAAGCCCCTGGTGCTGACAAAATCAATAACAACACACTACAAATCCTCCCCCACAAACACATTATGTCCATCTGCAATATCGTAAACGCAATGATGAGACATCAATACTTTCCCAAGGCCTGGAAAATGGCCATAGTGGTCTGTCTTCCAAAAGCCGGGAATCCCCTCAACGACCCCGCAAGCTATCGCCCCACCAGTCTTCTAAACTCCCTACGCAAAGTGGCCGAAAGCGTTATCCTAAAACGCCTCTCCACCTCGGTCACCAGAAAAAACCTCATACCTGACTGTCAGCATGGGTTCCGCACAGGGCACAGCACCTGTCACCAACTTCTCAGAGTTACGGAACTCATTGCTGACAACATGAACAGACGGCTGCACACAACGATGCTGCTGCTAGATGTCCAGTAAGCCTTCGACAGGGTATGGCATGACGGACTCATCTTCAAGCTCATTGCCAATGACAACCCCCATTATTTGATTGGGATAATAAAGTCGTTCTTATCAGACCGATTTATTCGAGTTAGGGTAGGCAACTCCCTTTCTGCTCCAAAGGCCATCTCAGCCGGCGTCCCTCAAGGGTCTAAGCTCTCCCCTCTACTTTTTACTTTTTTCTGCCATGATCTTCCCATACACGATACAATTACCACGGCACTCTACGCGGACGATATTGCCCTCATAGATGCCACTAAAACAATCTGCCACAGCACCTCAAGGCTAAACGGATTTCTCCCACACCTCATCAACTGGTACTCACGGTGGAGACTCTCCATCAACGAGAGCAAGTCCAGTGCAATCTTCGTCTTCCGTAAAAACCGCATCCCTCCAAAAATAACAATCAAAGGCTCGTCCATCCCGTGGAGCCAACCGGTCAAATACCTCGGAGTGACGTTCGACAGGAACCTATCCTGGAACAAACACCTCCGCCTCACCAGGAGCAAAATGCTAGAAGCCTTCTTAAAGCTCAAACCTTTCTTCCATAGCAAAACCCTGTCACCCAGAACAAAGGCCAGAGCCTTCTCCGCCATCATCAGAAGCATTGCCACATACGCCATCCCCATCTAGGGGTCCATCCGCCTAGAAAGACTTCAGCGACTCCAAAGCACCTACATGAGGCTGCTACGCTCTTCCCTGAACACCCCTTGGTACTTAAGGAACACTCAAGTACTTAAGGAAACTAACCTTCTTGCTCTCAACGATTACGCGAACAAATTCGCCAAAAATCTGAGAGAATCAATTAAACAGAACCCGAACTCAAGAATCCAATCCCTGAGTAGTATCCGTCCTAAATCGACGGATCGCTACAGGAGGCCTTGCCACCTAATCAACGATCCGTAACCCCATCAGCCACTACCGGCCACTTTGTGCTTCGTTTTCGTACGTAAGCCTCTGCCCCCAAGAAGGCAGAGCCCCTAAACTCACCAATTCCTCCCCTATCCACATCCCACTCCTATTCCCCCACCCTTACACCGTTCCGTTTAATAATATTTTATCCCAACAGGTAAAGGGAATGATACCTCCGGGTAGGAATCCCTGCGGGGAGGGGTTTTAGTCGGTAGGCATGCGAGCAAAGGCTCCATGAATCCGACACTACCTCTCTTAAAGAGGTGTCTTTAGAAGATTTCCCCTCCCCGCGTCACAAAAAAAAAAAAAAAAAAAAAAAATGAATGTTCATATCCAACTTTGGGATTCGTATCCTCAAGAAGGTGTAACGTTAGTCGGTATTACCTTTTTTGTTCTTTGTTCTTCAGATTAATCTGACACTACTCTCACACCTTATGGATATCATTTAATTTTTGTAAATGTTATTTTCTATTATGCGGGAAAATCTCTCTCTCTCTCTCTCTCTCTCTCTCTCTCTCTCTCTCTCTCTCTCTCTCTCTCTTTGTCTTTCTTTCTCCTTCTCTTATAAAATGGTTCTGTATGCCAAATTATACTAAATATAATTTGTGACGACGAATTATATTTTTATTTTTATACATTCTATTAACTTTAGAATTGTGACAAGTGACTATGTTTTGTTTAGTTCAAACAAAAGAAATGATGGCAAAATAAGGTTCTTTACTAACAACTCGAAATTATGTATATATAAATAAAATATATGATCTATCGCCTATTTAATAAATCGCCTATTTAAAATATATTGCCTATTTAAAAAATATGCTATGCACATACCATCATTTTGCTTGAATTTCAGTTAACATCACTACGAAAATATTCACGGTATTTAATTGAAAAAACGGAAATATAAAAAGGATATATATATATATATATATATATATATATATATATTATGTATATTATATTGTACATGTTATATATACATATTTTAAATACGGTTACTACTGAGTAATATTGTATTGGCGTGTACGGGCGGTTGATTACGATATTCCGTTGCCTCAAGACGAATTCTACACGCAGTTGTGTGTTCGGATGATAGATGCGATGTCCAGGTGTCTCTGGACGATTTCTACGGGGAATATTGTATTTGGTTGATGGAAAACGAGATCCAGGTATGAGGAAATAAACTTCTATGGGAAGATTCGTGTTTGGACGGTAAAATCCGATATCTAGGTCTTTCCAAACGACTTCTACGGGAAGTATTGTGTTTAGTCGTTAGGAAACGATGCTAGCTTTCTCGGGCCGACTTCTACTGGGACTATCGTGTTTAGTAGATAGGAAACGATGTTTAGGTATGTCGGGACAACTTCTCATGGGAGTTTCATGTTCGGATGATAGAATGCGATTTCCAGGTGTTTTTGAACGACTTCTACGGGGAATTTCGTGTTCGGACATTAGAAGATGATGTCCAGGTATGACGGGACGATGTCTACGGGGAGTATCGTGTTTAGTTGATAGTAAACGAAGTTCAGGTATATTGGGTCAACTTGTACGGGGAGTTTCGTGTTTGGATGATAAAATGCGATTTGCAGACGATTTGGAACGACTTCTACGGGGAGTGTCATGTTTAGTTGGTGGAAAAGGATGTCCAAGTATGTCATTACGACTTCTATGAAGAGATCAGTATTCTATCATTCGAACACGCACATTCCCAGTAAGAGTCGTCCTGGGATAACTGGAAATTGTATTCTACCTCCCCAACACAAAACTCTCTACAGCAGTCGTCTCGAGATATTTCCTATAGTCCGAACATGATGCTCTCTGTAAACGTCATTTCGAGGCACTTTTTTAGTGACTAAGGCACTTCGGGGTAACTTTAGGCACTTCTTTAGTAACTCGAAAGTATAATTTTCTCCATTGAAGCCGTATTTAATATGCATATATATTGTATAAAATGGTCGGTAAACTATCAACTTTTTGAAGTGGAGGCTACATTGAAAAAGCTTTTTATACAGATGCGACGATAGGTAAATTACGGTCAATTATTTATAGAAACATAGATTTTTATATATAGAGTACTTTTTACTTAAATATTATTGAATTATTTATGAAATCGGTTGAATTATTATCTCGGGCGAAGCCGAGACGGGGGATACTATTTAATTTATAAAGACAAAGCGTGTTTTTGTTTGTACGCGATAACCGAAAAAACTACTGAACCGATTGTTCTGAAATTTGACATATAGATTCTATATTATTTTGGGAAGGACATAGGCTATGTTTTTTCTTGAAAATCATTTTACTTTTAACAATAAATTAAGTTAATGGTTTGAACGATCAGTTTCACCAGCGGCCACTAGGTGGCCTCTTGTATCATGAATATCAACTCAAAGTAGTCCACTTAAAGTATTAATACCAGGCCAGCTCAAACGAATGTTCATATCCAACTTTAGGATTCGTATCCTAAAGGAGGTGTAACGTTAGTCGGTATTACCCTTTTTGTTCTTCAGGTTAATCTGACACTACTCACACACCTAATGTATCTCTTTTGATTTTTGAAAATTTATTTTCTGTTACGTGGAAAATCTGTCTCTCTCTGTCTCTCTGTTTCTCTGTCTTTTTTTATAGTTCATTAAATTACTTTTGTAATTGAATCGTATCGGTGTATCTTTCCAGTTAGGAACACTTTTTCATGTTAATTTTTAGTTGTTTAATATTTATAGAAAAAGAACGAAAAAAAATTAATTATATATATATATATATATATATATATATATATATATATATATATATTACACATTTGAAATACGGTTCTTCTATCTTCTACTGAGAAATATTGTATTGACGTATACGGGTGGATTTCTCTGGGCGATTTCTACGGGGAATATTATATTTAATTGATAGAAAACGACGTCCAAGTATGAGGAAATCAACTTCTATGGGAAGATTCGTGTTGGGACGGTAAAATTCGATAGCTAGGTCTTTCCGAACGACTTCATTTTTTAATTTTATCGCATTACTTAATTGTCTGATCTCGTCTTTTTTTAATACTCAATCCCTACCTTGGACACTGGATGTCAATTACATATAATAATAAATATTGCATATATCAAATATGGATGCAATACTAGGTATTACATTCACAAGCAATGCTAGAAAATTTATTTGTGAATGTGACTTATTCAAATGTATACTTGACGCAAAAAAAATTGACGCATATATCTTTCATTGGCCTTTCACGTGAGCTTTTTTAATAGATTAATTAAAATTCAACCCACGATCTATAATTTTTTTCAAAAATATGTTAGTGATTAAACACGTTTTACTAGTGCTATTATATACATAATTTTTTACTAGAATTTACGACGACTCTGCACGACTGACAAAAATATATGTCAATTCCAGTTTCGTATAATCATCTTTTAGTTATAGATATATTGTTTCTTGAGGTTGACTCCTGAGATTTCGAATTCATATTAATTTATTTGACTCTTGATTTTAATTTATCAAACTATTTCAATTTTTGGTCTAATTCTACGTATTACTTAAAATTAATTAATAAAGACTAATGGTTTATATATATTGTATCATAAATAATATCTATATTTTATTTTTCCTATCTTCTGAATAGTAATAAAAACATAATTTTTGTTTTGTTTGTTTTTTAAATATTTTTTATTCATATTCCATTCGTTAATAATACGAATAAAACATTTCTTAGATAATCGCAATCATATTTCTATGAATTTAATTTTTTCGACAATGAAATTCTTTCTTATTTCTATTATCTTTTCTGCTTGCACAGTACACGTAAGAAAATTATCTGTTAAATTAATTAATATATGGTTAAGGTAAATAATTATTTTTCTTTTATTTCAAGGTAATTGCACAAGATTTTGCTATAATTTTAAAAGTTCTACAGGCGAGTATTGCACCTTTACGTGCCAATTTGACTCAATTACAAGTAAACGTTAACCTGGTTCTGAAGAATATTAATCAAGTGGATTTTGCAATTAAAGGAAGAGACGATATAAAAAAATTAAAACTCCGTATATGTACTGTCGAATGGTCACCTGATTGTAAGCTATCATCGGTAATTAGAATAAAATAAGTCAAAATTTCTATGGGTTAAAATGTACAATGACGTATAAGTAGATCGAAAATTGAGCAAATTCAAGTACGCTACATAATACCTCTTAGTAATACATTGTTTTCAATACGAATACGATGCGATTATAGACAACTTGAAAGTGCTCACGCAACAGAATTGTTAACCGTTTAATCGTTAATGTTTTTTGAATGAATGAAACTAATGCCATATGTTTTATATATTTTAAGACTCAGGCTCAGCAACAAAAAGGCAGCAAAGGATGCGGATTACTTTTAAAGAATACGATGCAAACTTTGGACCAAAATGTTCGAAACAACGTTAGCAAGATTTTAACTGCGGACCAAGAATTACTGAGCAATTCAGTACAAGTGAGTTCACCGCCATATTTTAGTGCATATATAATAAAAACTAAGTCAATTCTTTTATTTCTGCAGAGTTTGAATATGATTGATGCACGACTAACGAGACAGGCAAAATCATTGATCAGTAAGTGTGAAGAAAGCTCAAGCAATAATATGGAACCATGCCCTCTGTATACTCTAAGAGACCAGTTAGCACAAATTGATTCCTTTGTAAAATACCACCCTGAACTTAAGTCCAACCAAGCAGCCAACGCACTTGCAGCTCCAATGATCTCGGCGAGTATCAACAAAATAGTAATTGATCCAGTGAACAAGTGTGTGAGTTCCCCTTAAAAATTGAGAATTTTATGGATAGCATCTATAGTGTAATCAGAATAACTCGATCGTAGATCATTGCAGCTGATTGTCAAAAAATAAATACATTAAGAAGGAAGAACATTAAACAATTATAAACTTAACTTTACGATTAATTTTTTTTTAAGAATTTTTAAGAATTTTTTCCTGACTTTTTAATATTACTGCAATTGATAAATCTCTTTTATAATTATACTTTTTTATTTTGAATGTGACTAGTAAATGTTATTGCTCCTAATATATCTATGAGAATAATCGATTTTCAGTATCAGGGCCACCAAACATATTGAATAGCATTTAAACCGCAAAATTTTTTCAATCTATAAACTATGACATAAAAATGCTCTGTTGAATCTTATATGTTAAATCTCTGTGGATAAAAACAATGTATTTAAATCTAAAAGATGCTTAAATCTACATTAAATAAAACAATAAAGTATAATTAATAATATATTATCTATAGCGTATTCATATAAGTTAATGAACAGTTAAACTATGAATCAATATATAAAACATAAAAGTATTTCGTTTGAGATAAAATCACATGAAATATAAAAGTAAATGTCAACTGTAAAAATCTTTATAATTTTTACACTTTTTCTATTAGTCCTTATGTATAATTAAAAATTTTAAGTATTTCCCTAAATAGTCAAGTAAACAGAAACTTGCTGTGACAAACAATTTTATTTATATTACAATCATTTATAGTGAATATTATTACATTTATAGTGAATTCATAATATGACAAATCATTTATAGTGAAATTAAGAAAATTAACAGCTTACAAAGTCTGTTTTAAATCATAGCAATAAGTTTTGAACCATAACTGCTTAATTAATATTACATAATTATTATCAATAATGAACTTATTTATCACGTGCTAATACGGATGGAGTGACGGCGGGCTCAAAGTATTTCTTTGAAAATATACCTTTGAAATCAAAGAACTACGATAATTGCTGTTATTATTAAATAAAACAAATTCGTTAAACAGCGCAAAAGTGTCTCGAACATTTAATTCCATCGATCTGCCTTAGTGAATAATAATTTTCGTAAGGACGATCTTCTTTTTTTTCTACTGATTAATAACAAACATCATCGAGACATCTACACACCTGTAACAACAACATCAAGATATTATCAAAAAATACGGAAATTCAACACAGCACATACCTCAAGGGCGGCAACATAATATCTTCAAGATCGGTGAAATTTATCAAGACTATTTATCAAAGCGTCTTGGTCTTATTAATATTTTTAATGATTCAAACGTAGTTTTAAAATAATGTTCATTAAAACACATAGTATTAAATATTTGTTTTCATAATCGTATTACTTTAACTACAGTCTAATACGTTCAGCTTTATGCTCTTAATATTTACACAACTAGTAACTTCAAATTAGCTAATCGGTTGTTATCATATATATTATTAAATCATTTACTTACTTCTCATTCTAAATTATTGAATTCGGCGATTTTACATTCTATATTATATATAATTGTCTCATCTAAATCGGCTGTGATTCTTGAAACTAGTAAATAGTTTAATAACAACTATCTGTATTGTAATAATAACAAATAGTAACCGATTTCATCAGTCTTGCATCATATATCAACCTATTAACCTTTTCCATCGATCTCACAAAATCTAATTTCCTAAACAAGAATCCCTTCACCCAAGTTATCAATTTGAGTTCTTCGAAGGCGATATTAACAAACGATGCTGTTTCCAGTGTTTGCTCTAAGCCCTCTACACCTGAAGCACATTTACATCCTTGCGAAGAATGTAAAAAAACTTTTCAGATAAAATATGGTAACTTGACGCAAGCTTCAAACCGCATGGGTATCAAGTTTCGCATCTGCTCTTCCTGTGTCCGTAGTAAGAGTGCTAGTCTGCCTAAACTCTACAATAAATCATCGTTACACTCGTGCTCCAAATTCCCCTCTAAAAATTGCCATAAACCTCTTACTGAACACAATGATTTTATTCAACAAACCCAATTGGACTTAGTATTGAAAAAATTAACCAATCTACAGGGACTTGCTGGTCTTGAGGACCATCTGAATAATCGCTTTTCTTCTTTCGAAAAATTTGTCGATAGTAAACTATCTGAATAAGATAAAAAAATCTAAGAAAAGTTGGTTGTTTTCGATCAGCCCGTAAGAACTTTAAAGAGTAAATATGAATTTCTGGTTACTCAAGCCCTAAATCTTAGCGCCGTATCATCTGAACTCAAGACGATTGAACATTCCCTCAACTCTTTGAAAAATAGTAACATTGAACTTCAAAAACCCAAAACGAACATACCCTTGCTCTGAACCAATTATCTAAAAGGGAGCACCCTGTATTAGGCCAAGAACCAGTAATACTGCTTGAAGAATTCAAACATCAAAGTCCATTCATATCAGAGAAGCTAAATCAGTTGACAGTACGACACCAATCTTTATCTACTGATCAATTCTAGGGGGATTCCAAAACACGGATCAGATAGATGTAAAAACCCGAGCCTATCAACTCCTCAAAGTCCTTAAGCCCAATATTACCTAAGACAATATTATATCTGTTCGTATGTTAGTTCCTTCTAGGAGCACTAACCAAAGTACCTCAGTCTCCAGACAGTCAATGAATCCCAACACAGGTACAGAAACCTCTCAAACCTCTCAAACCACTAAAAAACAGACTTCAACACAATCAATTTCCGTAGTTCCTGCCCATTATCCTCTATCAAGAACTCTACTTGTAACATTATCTTCACATTCCCGCCAAACGGAACTTATAAGTCAAAAAATCAGACGTAGACGTGTCTTGACCACTTCCATCGATCCTTCAACACTAGGGCCCCTACCACTCTCGGCTTATATCTCATCTTCCTATTACAACCTTAATGAATTTCTGCGTTCTTCCACATATAAACTCCTTAGATTAGCGCGCGAAGAAAGTCGCTCTGCAAATAACAGCTTCTTGATCTTTATACGTCAAGGACAAATATTTGTCAGGGGAAAAAAATGAGGATGTCCCTATACACATTACCTACAAACAGCATTTACATAATTTTTTATCTGCAGCCCCCCACTCAACTCCATAAATAATCTCTGCAGAAACTTTCTAGTCTCTGGTGCCCCCTCACGTTTTACGTATAAACCCTAAAAGTCATCTTCATCGCTCTCATGAAACTCACCTCAAAGTCTGCCACTTCAACGTTAACTCACTGACCGGACACATCGAGCTGGTAAGGCATTATTTCTCCTCATTCCCACCTTTCCATATAATAACTGTCATTCAAACGAAACATGCATCGTATATTGATGATGATTTAATATCAATAAACAGCTTCACTGTCCTACGGAATGATCGAAATAGAAACGGAAATAGTGTTGCGCTATATATAGATAATAATTTTCATGGCAATCTTTTGTGCTCTTCCACGACTGTCTGGATTTCAAGGTCTAGTTTTCCAGAATATATTTTCTGTGAAGTAATTCCTAGGGCCTGTGACCCTATTTTTGTAGGGGTCGTATACCGACCTCCAAATGCCCCATACATTCAAGGTACTAACTTCGTTCAAGATCTCATCTCATCTATGAGCACTTACTCACACACGGTTGTCATTTCAATGTAGACCTATTAACAGAAACAGATCACTCATCTTTCTTTAAGGTTCTACTCTACGAGAACTCCTTATTACCCATTCCATATGACGCCACGCATCAAGATCTAACACATGGTTGGATCATTGTATTGTAGATATTGACGATAAATTCTGAGAACCCTAGCAATCGAAGACCCCTTTCATTGCGGGACATGATTTTATTGCTGCCACTCTAGACATATCAATTGCCCCAGCTATCAAGAGAAACTTCTCTTATGATCATTTTAATAAGCTTAACACTCACCATTTGTGCTCTTACTTAGAATCATGTAACTAGTTAACTTTAATCGAGGGATGTGACATAGACGCTGCCCTAAAGTGTCTGAATACTCATTTGCTTAATGGCCTAGACCGCTCTGTCCCATTAGTAACCCCATTATCACATAAAAAATCTGTATATGATTGGTGCTCTAAATATACCAAACAGCAAATTCAGAAGCGTAATCTTCTCTATCGCAAATATAGAAGCTCTAGACTGCAAACTGATCTCGAAATGTATAGGAGGTCAAAACATATGACTTGGCAACTAATTGAATCCTTAAAGCAACATCACTATCAACAGCGACTATCCAAAATAAAAGACTCTAGACAACTCTGAAAAAAATTGAGAAAATTGGGTCTGTCAAAGAGTAGTGACACTCCTGCTCTCAAAATATGGATTGATAACCTGAATGGATACTTCACTGCCATATCGACAGATTCCAGCCCTTCTCCACCATATTCCTGTTTCACACATCAACTTTCTACCAACTCTCCCACTATCCCATCATTTCGTTTTACTACTATATTCAAAAATGATATACACAACGCCGTCCGACACTTTAAATCACAAGCCAAATGTACAGATGAATTCCTAAAAGATTTCATACCAGCAGTACTACCAGTCATAGACTCTTACATTGAAATTATTTTCAATGAATGGACTATCGTCCATTAACGACATTTGCTCTCATATACAATACTCTTTACATTACATTCTATATGCAGATAACTTGCAGATTTTCATTCAATGTACACGTGAAGAAAGTAGAACAGCAATTCAAAAATTAAATACACAGGTAGTCGTTGTTTCCAATTGACTCAATCGCAATGGGCTTAAGCTTAACTCCTCCAAAACAAAAGCAATGACCTGTGGTTCTCCATATTTCATCAATCTGTTCCCAAATTCCCAAAAGTAAATTTCATTATTAATGACATCATTATTCCACTTTAAGACTCAGTTGTAAGCCTTGGTGTTGAATTAAATAGTAAACTTATATGGAAAAAGTATATACTTAATATCTCTAACCAAATTAATTCCGTTCTCTATCGGCTTTATTTATGTAGAAAAGCTACAACATTCTCCCTAAGAAAACATCTTATTCATGATCTGGTCTTCTCTCTAATAGACTACTGTTTTCTCATTCTCATTGACATTACCGATGAGCTCGATCTGAAAGTGGAAAGATTGTTAAACAAGGGAATCCGCTACATCTATGGCATTAAAAAGAGTGATCATGTATCAAGTTATAGGAATAATCTGCGCTGAGCTCAGAGTTTCTACTCGAAGAAACTTTAGAACAGCGTCTATCCTATACAAATTATTCCAAACGAGACGGCTACCTACTTACTCAACTACTATTCAGAATATACACACCCTCGACCTCTTAGAGGACATCCAGCCCATTTAGCTACCCGACCTCGCTCCAACCGCGTTCAGTCTCAATCCTTTCATATCACCTCTACCTACTTATGGAATTCTCTTCTTCTGCCTGTTCGAAATCTTCCTACCTTGTTCTCTTTTAAACTGGTCCTATTTAACCACCTATATTATGAGCAAATCTCCACGTAGTATCTTTCATCTCTAAATACTAATCTATTATCCCATAGAATTAGTCAACTCTTCATTTTTGTCATCTTAACTATCTGACTCCTTTCCATCACCAACTCGTACTCATTCTATTATAAATTTGTTTATATTCATGATAGAACACTATTGTAATTTATATTTCGTCAATGTAAAATAAGCAAAGTTTATGTCTACACAATGTATATAAAATTTCATTACTTTTTACAACATGCTGTGCATATAATAAAACCAAACTATTTATCTATCTATCTATCTCTCTCTCGTTCTCTCTCTCTCTCTCTCTCTCTCTCTCTCTCTCTCTCTTCTCTCTCTCTCTCTCTCTCTCTCTCTCTCTCTCTCTCTCTCTTCTCTCTCCGTCATCTCTTATAAGATAGTTATAGCTTAAATCATACTAAAATAATTATGAAAATAAATTATTTTTTTATTTTTACACATTATAATATCTTCGGAATGACATAGGCTGTTTTTTCAGTTTGAAAAAAATTAACGCGCGTAAAATCAGAAATGACCTTACCAACAACATCCGAAATTTATATCTATGTATATTTACATCGTTGCTTTAGTATAAAAAGGCTATATCTCAGCATCCGCTTCGAAAATGTGCTATTTGCAGACCCTTGTTTGGCTTTAATTTCAGTGGGCACCACTAATTAAATATTCATGGTATTGAAATTTAAATACGAAAATATACCGGGAGTTGCGTCCAGAATCTTGGGACGATTTCTACGCGGAGTTACTTGTTTGGATGGTATATAATGATGTTCAGGTATGACGACATGACTTCTACGGTGAGTTTCGTATTCTATCATTTGAACACCAAACTTCCCGTAGAAGTCGTCTCGGGACACCTGGACATCGTATTTACCTCCCCAATATTAACTCTTGATAGTAGTCGTCCCGAGACATACTCTATCATTCAAACTTGAAAGTCTTCGTAGAAGTCGTCAGAAGACACGTGGACATCTCTTTCTACCGCCTGAACTCGAAAGAACAATTTTCCCCGTATTAGCGATATGTAATATGCATATGTATACACATATAATCATATATACACACACGTACAGAGACGTACAGACACACCCAGGCACACGTGCGCGCACACACACATAGTAACTTATAAAAAAGTGCTGAAAATGTATGGTAGTGATGCCCTGAATCGTAATTAGGTACTTCGGTGGAATGCTGATTTTAAAAAAAAGCCGTGAAAGCGTCAAAGACGAGGCGCAAGGGCAATAACAAGTCCAAAATGAAAACCATGTTCATTTGCTTCTTCGACAGAAAAGGGGTGGTTCACATAGAGTTTGTACCATCTGGACAAACCATAAATCAAGTATTCGTGCGCAATGTGTTCGAAAGGTTACAAAAAAGAGTGCTCAGAGTGCGTCCAGAGATCGCGAAGACTTGGATACTGCATCACGAGAATGTCACAGTGCGTTCTGTGTCTCTCAGTTTTTGGCGTCTCAGGGTATCGCAACGTCACCACAACCGCCCTATTCACCAAACATCTCACCCTGCGACTTTTTCCTATTCCCCCATTCGAAAGAATTCGTCAAAGGTTGATATCTTGACTTTGTTAAAAACATCCAAGAATTGGTGACGAGGGTGCTCGAAGAGGTCCCACAAGAAGTGTTCCAGAATTGTTACGAAAACTGGAAAAGTGGCTAGAATATGTGTTTAGATACGGGGGGACTACTTTGAAGTGGATTGCAGCGATGTACCTTAATTTTTAAATATACTCCATTTTTTAATTTTATCACATTACTTCATTGTCTGACCTCGTTTTTTTTTAATACTCCATCCCTACCTTGGACACTGGATGTCAATTACATATAATAATAAATATTGTATATATCAAATATGGATGCAATACTAGGTATTACATTCACAAGCAATGCTAGAAAATTTATTTGTGAATGTGACTTATTCAAATGTATACTTGACGCAAAAAAAAATTGACGCATATATCTTTCATTGGCCTTTCACGTGAGCTTTTTTAATAGATTAATTAAAACTCAACCCACGATCTATAATTTTTTTCAAAAATATGTTAGTGATTAAACACGTTTTACTAGTGCTATTATATACATAATTTTTTACTAGAATTTACGACGACTCTGCACGACTGACAAAAATATATGTCAATTCCAGTTTCGTATATTCATCTTTTAGTTATAGATATATTGTTTCTTGAGGTTGACTCCTGAGATTTCGAATTCATATTAATTTATTTGACTCTTGATTTTAATTTATCAAACTATTTCAATTTTTGGTCTAATTCTACGTATTACTTAAAATTAATTAATAAAGACTAATGGTTTATATATATTGTATCATAAATAATATCTATATTTTATTTTTCCTATCTTCTGAATAGTAATAAAAACATAATTTTTGTTTTGTTTGTTTTTAAATATTTTTTATTCATATTCAATTCGTTAATAATACGAATAAAACATTTTTTTAGATTTAATCGCAATCATATTTCTATAAATTTAATTTTTTCAACAATGAAATTCTTTCTTATTTCTATTATCTTTTCTACTTGCACAGTTCAGGTAAGAAAATTATCTGTTAAATTCATTAATATATAGTTAAAGCAAATAATTATTTTTCTTTTACTTCAAGGTAATTGGACAAGATTTTGTTACCATTTTAAAAGCTCTACAGGCGAGTATTGCACCTTTACTTACCGATTTGAATCAACTAAAAGTAAACGTTAACATGGTTCTGAAGAATATTAATCAAGTGGATTTTGCAATTCAAGGAAGAGATGAAATAAAAAAATTAAAACTCCGTATATGTACTGTCGAATGGTCACCTGATTGTAAGCTATCATCGGTAATTAGAATAAAATAAATCAAAATGTCTATGGGTTAAAATGTACAATGACGTATAAGTAGATCGAAAATTGAACAAATTCAAGTGCGTTACATAATACCTCTTAGTAATGCATTGCTTGAAATACCAATACAATGCGATTATAGACAACTTGAAAGTGCTCACGCAACATAATTATTAACCGTTTAATCGTTAATGTTGTTTGAACGAAAGAAACTAACGCCATATGTTTTATATATTTTAAGACTCAGGCTCAGCAACAAAAAGGCGGCAAAGGATGCGGATTACTTTTAAAGAATACTATGCAAACTTTGGATCAAAATGTACGAAATAGCGTGAACAAGACTTTAACTGCGGACCAAGAATTAATAATCGGTTTAATACAAGTGAGTTAACCGCCATATTGCAGTATATATAGAATAAAAACTAAGTCAATTCTTTTATTCCTTCAGAGTTTGAATATGATTGATGCACAACTAATGAGAGATGCAAAAATATTGATCAGCCAATGTGAGGACAGCTTAAAAAGTAATATTGTACTATGCCCTCTGTATTCTATAAGTGACAAGTTAACATTCGCTGATTCCTTTCTAAAAAAAAATCCTGAACTTAAGTCCAACCAAGCAGCTAACGCACTTGGAGCTCCTATAATCTCAGCGAATATCAACAAAGTAGTAATTGAACCAGTGAACAAGTGTGTGAGTTCCCCTTAAGAATTGAGAATTGTATTGACAGCATCTATAGTGTCATCAGAATAACTCAATCATAAAACATTGCAGCTGATATTCAGAAAATATATACATTAACAATGAAGAACATTAAATAATTGTAAACTTAACTTGATGATTAAATCAGTATAAACAAAAATGTCAGGTCCTAATTTTTTGATGTCCTCAGACAAGAAATATGATTTTTTTATTTTTTATTTTTAAATCGTGTTTTTCTATCACATGCTATAATAAATTTAATTACTCGTCAAGCTTTTATCTCGCAACAGTTACGTATGGTATCATAGCAACTTCATTTTTCGCTAAGAAAAAGACTTCCCCAGCTGGTCAATGGTTAAAAAAAGTCACTGATTTTAAAAGTGTCTACTGATGAACAGCTCATTGAAATTGCTTAACAAAAGATTACCCAATTATGATTGTAAGATGTTCTTCCGTTTAGAAAATTGAAATCTAGTTCAGCATTATTCATTGCAAAGTTAGCATTTAACCCAATGTCTAAAAGGAATATCTCGTTCGACGATTCGACTAAGGAGTTTCTCAAATTGAGATGGGCCTCAAAATAGTGAGACACCAAAAAGCTGAGTTTGTATTTAAATCGAGGATTGCCTCTTTCCCACTTAGCATACGAAACGCAAAATCTTGTCAAAAGTAGCTCAATATTTTTAATCTACAGGATCAAACAGCTTAATAAAACTTCGTGGATTTTTGCATGCTTCAGAGCTAGTCAATCTGCTGACACTTCTAATCAAAATTAGAGTCCTAAAATGGTTCTACTATACTCTACTTACATTCTTCTAAGCAACTGACTGCCTTTGGAGTTCCAAAAAATAATAGCCCTGTTATCTACTCTCATTATTAGTCATACTGGTCTATCAAGTCTCCAAACTCAAGTTCAAGCACAAAGTTTACACTAAAGATTCGACAGCAACATTGAGTTATTCTATGTAATGTCATGATCAGGCAGCGTTTACGGAAGTATAACCTTTAGAATTTGATTAGAACAAGGCTATTTACCTGCAGCTGCTTTCTCACTATTGCCGTCACAAGTGTGTGCTAGCTTTTAGTTGGGTCTGCAATGGAATCGCATCTCGAAACACCCGAAGTGCAAATGTTGGAAGTACAAATACAAAGTACTTATAATTTTTAGATTGAATAATATTCGGTGATTTTTATCAAAATATCTTTTTGATTTTTTTTTTATCAAATTTTAAAATAAAGTAAAAATCTGAAGTTTAAGGTTTCCTTGTAAAGAAGTAGTTAGAATATCCATTAAGTTAGAATATTTTATATTTCTGTGATATCTGTAGTATACGTAGTTTTGAATTTTAATATTTTTTTTTTAAAAAATTATAGTAATTTTAGATTAACTGAAAATCTGAATTGGACCGAGAATTGTACAGAAAATGATCAAATATCCTGTGCCATCTATGATCATATATATATTTGTAAAATATACAAACTAGATAGTACTTTCACTGAATCGTATTTACGTATCTAACAAGATCAATTTCCACAATTGAAGAAAAGGGAGGAAATATACATGAAAAAAAAAGTATTTCATAATTACATTAAATATTTTATTGATTATTGCAGAATTATATATTAAATTGTCGATTTACTTCATCCCATGGCTGTAATATTATTTTTTTTCTTTTTTACTGTACAGTAAAATGAAAAAAACGAAAAGTTGATTAGAATGAATTTTACCAATACAGCGATATTCCAAAGTGCAAAAAATATAAAACTATATGTCAAAATAGATAAAATTCCTTTATTTAAAAATTGATAAAGTCTTTTTAAGAATGTTTTCCTGACTTTTACTCAATATTACTGCAACCCACAAATCTCTATTATAATTATACTATTTTTTCATTTTGAAAGTGATAATGTATTAAGCGATATCTCAAGGTCTCGATTTTCATCCAAATGGTCAATATCAAACTTAGTATGCATCTTTGCCATATAAAACATTTTCACTATATATTCAGTTATTCTAGTTTCTTCCCTGGTCTCTTAATAATTATGGTATAAATTGGATACTTCACGCACTCAACTATTTTCACAGCAGGCATAAATATTGGTTCAAATAAATTTAACAGCCAATATATCTATATATTCTCCGTGCACAGTAAAAATTTATAAGACACTCAGTGCTATCCTCGTGCGTCTCGTCCATAAACGCTTATATATATATATATATATATATATATATATATATATATATATATATATATATATATATGAGTATTTGCGCGTAAAACCGATTCTTCGCAGAAATTTCAGTTAAATTGGCACGTATACGGTATTGCTGATTTTTTTTTGTTCTCTTGATTTTCAAAAAGAAAATTCATTATGGCTTTTAATACCGGCCGCCCGGAATTATTATCGTTGTACCGTTATCAATTTAACAGTACGCATGATGAGGAGTATATATAATGACCGCGGAGAGCTGCAACTGGTTCCAGTCGTCCCTGGATTTCTGCGCGTTGCACAAGTATACACCTAGAAAGTTCAATTAAGCTTTCATATATATATATATATATATATATATATATATATATATATATATATATATATAGTTTAATTTGTCATATATATATATATAAAGCCGTCGTCTCCATGTTAAACAATTTCGCAATCAATCAAATAAATTCATCTTTACAGTTTTTTTTTAAATTTTTGATAATAATTAATTGGAACCGATCGAAAAAAATAATTAATATATTAATTAATTTAAGCAAGTAGAATGCAAATTGAAATGATTATTTTTCTTCTTATTGTCAATTGTGCCCTAATTTTTGGGAATGACATAGTCGGTAAGTATTGCTTGGATTAATATATGTGCAAAATATATATATATATATATATATATATATATATATAGGTATTTAAATTGATTTCGTTAAAATCCTTATTTATTATAAAACGGTTCGGGGTAATTTATTCAGAATACTTTAAAGCCTTTTTCATAATATCATAATTTGATTAATAAATCAGTGTAATTGCAAAAGTTAGTAAATAATACATTAATTCGTAATATATACACACACACGCATACATACACCCGCATATATATATATATATATATATATATATATATATATATATATATATAGTAATTATATCGTTTAATGTCTTTTAAGGTAATATAAATTAAGATGAATTTTACAAATTTAAATTAAAATAAATAATACCGAAGATAGTGAAAAAAATTGTGAACAATGCAATTCGTTCTGAACCATTTAATAGGGGTTCATGATTCATTAATATAAAACCAGAAATGCGACCCAATCTTGAAGCTGCAAAAACGTAAAAAATTTCAAATGAATTACAAATTTAAGCGAATGCTTTTACTTACGGGAGTAGATATAAAATTAATCTCTTGCGAACAAAATATTTTCAATTAAATTGAATTTATAGTAACTGTGCCGCTAAAATGAACTTTTACAACGAGTTTTACGATAACCCGATTAATAATTTCTTGCGAAACGTAAAAATTAAATTTTTTAGTATTATTTATCTTAACAAAAAAAAATTTTTTTATTCTTTTTTAATTTATATTTAATTTGTATGAGCAAAAAAATTAATAAACGACAGTGACCAGTACACTGTCTTAATAAGCTCATTTAATTTGAAACAAATTAGAAAAATGTTAATTATCTTTTTCCTTAAGCAGTCTGTATATAATAGTTAGATTTTTTACTTCTCGACAATACGATCATTAAGTGAGTTTCGGGTCGATTTTATAAAGATTACCTGACGAATTTTTGATTTTCAAGGCTCTCTGTTAATAAAAATAATAACAATAACAATAACAATAACAATAACAATAACAATAACAATAACAACAACTACAACAATAATAATAAATAAAGGTCCAGTATTGTAGAAAACCAGATCATATTGTTTATATTGATCGAAATGCTTTGATTATCGTGAATCTGTTACACACGAACTTTATTTATATTTGTATTACACGTCTGTTTTTGCATAATATATGCAGCAATTAAATAATATTCGAATTTTTATTACCATTCTTTCCTTTTTTTCTCTCCCGGCTTATGATTTAATTTCTTAAAAAGGCTGATTGTGCGTTATTCACTGGATTTATTCTTCTTATTTAATCTACAATCTAAATTTAACAACACCTTCTTAAATCTAGCAAGTTTATAATTTGCCTAACATTGTTTGTTTACTCCCAAAGGGCAATTTCATCATTATTTTCGTCGCCTGCTCGTGGAGTCCGTTACGTTTGCATACAAAAAATGCTCTACGCACGCGCTCGCTTTTCTTTTCACGAGACGTGTCTTATTTCTTTGGTATTCGCGAATCTAACGTGTAATGAAGAGTCTTACATATTTTTGAATTTTTAGGAATTCTTTGCGTATTTATTATTGATCAAAAGTCCGGTGCTCCTATTAGACGATCTATTTAAATGGAGCGAACGGTTTTTATGTACAATATTTTCGATGTTATTCATCATTGCCTTTATTATTTAATGGAGCTGTCAATGTTTTCCTTTTTCATTGGTCCTATACGCAAGAAATAATAACATTCTATGACTAAAATGAATATACACTTCGACTTTATGCAGTATCCGCTTATAATAATGGATTCCTGTAAATTCGTTTCGATCTTGGCTTATATCTCGATAATAGGCGTGTTTACACGATTGCCGTTGAATTTTTAATTTTACTGGCGGCTGTTCTTTCCGTGATAAAATTCGATCGTGATCCGTGAGCGACGAGATATCTTGCATTCAGTTTCCTTCCACTGCCCATAACATATATATAATATATATATACATTAACAACCGAGCAGTGGATAATAAAACTTTGGAATTCATGCCAAAGCACAGGTGTATAGTTATTTACTGGTCGTTATTTCCTTGACAAAATTATTCTCATCCTTAGATTTTATTCATTAACGTGATAAAGCTTATTGTATTGATCTTTTTAACATTTTCTTATTATTTTATTATTTTTCAATTTGTTGTACATTCAGACCCTTTTGTTCTTAGATAAACATTATGTATATTTTAAATACCGATGTGGTAAATGATTCCGATGAAAATAAAATTCATCACATTGATAGAACTTCATTCATAGAATAAAATTTGGGCATATCTGTAAAATCTGTCACAGTCTAAAAATACATAAAATCGAACTAATGTATGGATATTTTTGAGACTGGACTTATTTTCTATCATTCTAAAGTCATCGTTGATGTTTCTTCGTGTATAAGTAAATTGAAAAATTTGGTCTTATTCTGTTATGTAAATTAACCTAGGAAATTATTCTTACAAAAAAGTAGTATAGAATTCTATCAGCATCTGGTTAGATTTTACCATTGCTTGTTGGGATCTAGCATAAAAAAGCCATATTAGCTTTGCTCCGTAAGTTCGCGTCTTCTTCCTCATACGCTACGAATGATCTATGCCCAAAATGATAAAGCAAAGACTGTATGAGATATTTTATAGGATCTCATAGAAAGAAAGTCTAACCTCTCTCTCTCTCTTTCTCTCTCTCTCTCTCTCTCTCTCTATATATATATATATATATATATATATATATATATATATATATATTCATAATAAAATGAACAAAGTATTTCAAGACAAAATGAGAATTATTCAAATATTGGTCTTGGTTTTGTACGAGTCTCAGGATTGCTAATTCTGTCATGGTCTACGGAATCGTCTTTATCTAAAGTATTAGTTTAAATTAAAATATTTCATCAAAAATTGAAAAACGTCCTGTCGGCTGTTTTTCAACAAGTCATAAAATATTTTCATCGGTCATATTAAAAAGACAATCACACTGTTCTTGTTTATCATCGTCCCACTAGAATTTGAAATATACTATGTCTATGGCTACAACTACCCTGTAATAAAAATAATAGTTATTTTTCTTAATAAATATCCATTGTGTTTCTTTCAGGGTATAGTTGTATTGTTATGATCCATAAGGACAGTGTGACTGTCATTATAATGGGAGCGATAAAAATATTTAAGAAAAAAGTATATCGACATTCTGAAGACTAAGAAAATATTTAAACAAATAAATATTTTATCATGACAGAACAATTTCAATTAAATAATAAAATTGTCAAACATTATATCAAAAGTAAATAAAATCAAAGGTATTGTATATCCATCCGTTATCCATTGATTTATACCCAAAAAAGCTTCTAATGATTTATCTTCTATTGAGCATCTATTAAATTTCATATTACGATGCTTCAAAAGAAAAAAGTCAGTTAAGCTCTTCGGGGTGGTTGATTACGAATTCGGTATTTTAATATAAAAATATGTTTTATGTATTAATTGTAATAATATTGACAATCGGCATAACATTTAAGTTTCTCATCCATGGAACTATAATACAAAAAAGAGTTTATTTTCAATGATAAATTTTTCAAACATTTTCTAAGGTGATTAAGGGATACAACTTGATTTGCGAATGAAAATTATGGACCTGATGTAAGCTCATATATCACTAATGAATTTCATGATTGGATCTTGGCATGTGGGAATAAGACCGTGAATTTCATCAAATTTGACGATAAGTTTGAGATAAAGATTGTTAGCAACTTGCTAAATGGTTCAATAGAAAGAATCAGTACCAAGTTGAGACAATTCATAATTATAATCAAAGTTATAGCTCTAAAATAATATAATATATAACCAAGCCTAAGGTTCTTACAATATCTAATTACGAAATTCTGGCCAAGGCCAGTATTCGTGCTTCTCGGATCTTCGTCTTGGTCTTGAATTCTGATACGAGACTGGACAATACGAAAACTTGTCTTTTGGGTATTGATGGAACCCTAAAGGAAGAACATTTTATTAATGTAGATTCGCGATAGAAATCCTTACTTTTCCTTATCTGAAATATTAAAGAGGCCATGGTGAGAAAATCGTAAACCTTCTCACACATAAGGAAAAATCAAGGAAATCCAACTGGATGCCAATGAGTAATGTTCATAATTTATTTATTTTTTGCGAACATTGTGAACATGAAAATCCAGCTAGAATCCATAATCTGAACCTTGAGATTCTTAATAATCTGTTGTAGGATTCAATGGTTTTATTTATAAGAAAAATAATCCAATAATATCCGCTTATTTCTTTAAGCACGTGCGTCTTACATGTAAATCCGATTCAATTCCTCAGCGAACGAAGCCGACCACGATGGGAACGGCAGCTTTCGGCTATTCTTCATCAATCCGCGCTGGCTTTATTACACGGACGGCCGCAACGCCACCGAGAACAAGACCTACGTCACGATGGACAGGTCGATGAGCCCGATCAATTTCGATTATCACGCGGGCCTGGGCAGACTGTTCTGGGCGAGCAAGCGCGTCGGCTACTGGTCGAAGAGCTCGGCCCTGTACTCGATGCCCTGGAACTACGGAAGCACGGACCCAAAGCGGGAGGCCGGCAGTGTCGAGCTTCTGCGCGAGGAGCGGAACTGGAATCCAAGGTATATATATATATATATATATATATATATATATATATATATATAAATGGCATTGTGCTTTCTGTTCCGACAGAAAAAGATATGAAAGAGGTCGTATCTAAGTAGATCTAATGCCCGTCTAATTAATTCCTAGTTTATAGATCGGTTGGTCAGGTGGTTTTAAATAGAAGTAAACTTAACTACTTTTAAGTAATTCGATATTACAAATTGTAGACTATGAACCTTTTTTAAAAAAAGGACTATTTAATTAACGTCTGTGTGTTTCTATAGCGTAAGATAAAGAACTTTGACATACAGCTTATACGATTCCCTCGCTTCTACATTTGACTCGTAGCCCTCCAGCGAATTACATATGATTTGCTGTCAATTATTAAATTGTGATTTATTTTAGTTGATAGATACAATTTATGAAGGGCTGTGTGAAATTTCCTTGTTATCACTTTTCAGCACGTTGAAAATCAGTTTTTAAATTAAGAAAGTAAAATGCTGTTTTAACATTTTTTTTTCATCTGCACATCTAACAAAGAAACGTCTAAACAGCAAGACCATTAGTTTCTTCTTCAATGAAATTTAATTAATTCTAACATTAATAAAAAATATTCTAAAAGATTTTTGTTCACAAAGATAAGGAATAAGAAAGTAATAAACAATATGTAAACGAAAATTATGTGGAGGTATATTTAGTAGTTTCTCTAATCTCTCACGATTTCAAATGCGTTAGAATAAAAGGAAAGAACTATTATTTCATTTAAAGTATCTATTCTCTAGAGAGGATATTGAGCTCGATAATAGTATTTACTTACAACTTCGTCCATGGTAATATTAAATATCATATAACTTTTTATCCAAGTCGAAAAGATGAGTTAAATGCTTAATATTTCTAATGATGAGAATCTATGCATTGTACTGCAAACTGATTCTATTTTATACGTGTTTTTCTTATTTGATTGCTTTATTATGCTTGAAAATCTTATAATGGTGTGCAAACCAATTATAATAAAATGATCATTTTTTCAAATACTAGCTCGTGAGCGATATTTGCACTTTTAAGATGATAAAAGTCGTTAAAAAATTCTCAATCAACTTAAATGAAATACGAAAAATAAAACAAAGCCAAAAAGCCATCAACAAATTCAATTCATTATGGAAAAAAGGCCGTGAATTTGAATTTTGCACAAAACAGAAAAAGTTATTATTAATGAAAGAAAATAATGAATAAAACCGATGTGCATTCGTTTGTAATAAAAAAACGGGCTGCGTGGATAATATACATAACATGATAACAATTATCTATAAGGAAAATAATCTAGAAAACAATGAAGCGGTATCATAAGTTCTATGTCAACCGTACTGACTCATCTCCATTTCGATTCAATGCACTATAAATAAAGAAGAATATCACAAATAGATTTTTTGCCATATCATATTATGGAAATGTAAGTTTCCTAATCAAAATGCTATTCTGTACTTGAAATAAAACTAATTCTTGAAATAATTCTTTGCCTCAATTGTAATATTCCTCCATGCTTTTGAAGAGTACAACACTATGCAGTAGACATATTACGATTATGATAAAAGCCAAATAATTTGAAATACGATCAAATGTAACCCTGAGAAAAAAATTCTTAAATTTAAGAAAATATGTTAAATTAAAACCATTTCACTGAATTAAAAAAATATTCATTTGGCTTTAGTAAATGTTTCTAAAGTTAAACAAATATATACTTAAGTTTGTTAACAATATTATATTAAAAATTCCTAAGAAATTTACTTAGAGAATCATTTGGTTTAAATCAAAAAATCAAGGTTAAGTCGATTATTTCATAGAAATAAATAACTAGGTTATTTAATTTTTAAAAAAAACTATTATTTGTCTGACATAAAGAAACAAAGTACTTAAGATCAGTATTTAAAAAGCAAAATTTCAAAGAAAATATTTATTTAAATTAATTAAATATTATTGTATTAGTAATTAAATACTTAAATAGTATTTTAAATATAATAAAGAAAAAATTAACAGTAATTTCTTAAAACTAAAACACTGTTTAAATGTAAAAAATTGTTGCTTTAAAGTTTTCAATTAAATGCTTCCAAGCGCGAGAAATTTTAGAAAGAGAGGTTGCTTCGGGAAGAAATCCTCTTTTAACTTTTTTTCACCAAAAACTTTAATTTTCACACGTTATTTTTTCGCTAGATGGCCACCCTATATTTTCTATCCTTCAAGTGCCTGGAAATAGCTATCTTTACTATTGAAGAAACTTCCACACTTTATGTTTATCTATGAATGCGAAAAAAGATTGTTGAGTTATTAAATTGCCTTTACGTTATTGTGATTGTAAACGTTAATTATTGCGCAGTTAATAACTGATAGGCATGTAAATAAATTATCTAATTATCAAGTTTATAAATACACGGAGTCTTCAAAATATTAATATTAAAAAATAATGACCCTGTCTATATTCTGTAAGACTGGTATAATAAATAACATAAAATATTATTTATTCTGATAAAAATTGTTTTTTTAATTTAAAGAATACATTTTTGAAGTAAAAATATTGGTTTAAATAAAAAAATATTTTTTAAAAAAACAAACTATTTTCTGTAGTCAATAAAATTGTCATATATTTAAAAACGAATTGTTTCAATTCAATATTTAGTGTTTTGAAGAAAATATTTATTGAATTCCGCCAAAATTTTTTTTACTTACTTTAAGAAAAAGTTTCATAGAAACAGATTAAACAAAATATTTATTTTAATTGAAGAAATTTTCTTTGGTTTTACGAATCTTTTTTCTTTGTGATAAAGACTAAGGAAACTAGCCAAAAATTAACACCCCGAATTTAGATTGGAAAAACTCTATTATACAAAGTTAAATAAATTAAAAAATTTTTTACTATTTTTGTAATCAGAGACTCATAAAAGATGCATATTACTCCTGCAAAAGCCAACTAAAAATCATTTGATTTATATACGAGTTGCATTTTTGAAAACAGGCCCATTTGTACTGAAAATGTTCCATTGTCGAAAGTTATTCTTTCACTTTTATCAGTCTGTCTAAATTTACTATGGATCCCATTTCATGAAAATAATATTTTAAATGAAATAAAACAATAGATCACTGGCTGTCGACTACGTTGGAAACAAATTGTACATCGCTGATACCTTCGAAAGATCAGTCTTTGTCTTCGATTTGAACGGACGGAACAAAGCCACGGTATTTGAACGCAAGGAGCTTATACCTATGGAAGTCGCACTGGATCCTCCAGAAGGTTTAATGTTCATTTTAGCTGCCAATATAAAAGTCGGCTTGATGCAGGTAAATATTTCTTATTATGAATTACATAATACATGAAAAATTCAAGAAAACGTTGTAGAAAGAGATGAAAAGTCCGTAAGATTATCAGAAATATTACTGTAACTATATGGAAATTTATAATTATATGAAGAATCAATTAAGTTTGTTAAAAATTGTTTAAATTCAAAATGATTAATCAAGATTTATTCAAATTTTATTGAAACAATTATAATACAATTTCACTAAATAGTGTAGTAACATATGACTCAATCAAACATTGTATTTCAATCTTATAGTTTTTGTTATACACCAAATATAAGTAAAATTTGAGTAGAAAAACGTATAGTATAGTGAGGTAGTTAGAATTTTTCATCGACACCTGATGATTATATTTTTTGTAATAAGGCCGTAATCGTACAAGATTATAACTATTGAAAACTTCGATGAAAGCCAGAATCCGGATCGGGAATCCGGGTGTTGAGATACAGAAAATAATAAATAGACAAGAATTTATTTGTTGCTTTAATGACAAACAGCGCTTGTAGTTTAAAAATATTGATCGAGTAACTGACAGAGAATACGAGAAGCGAACCGCAATGGGGTATCTGTTGTATTCTTTCATGGACATAATACTCGTTATTCCTTGAAGGGCGTGAAGATATCTTTGCCCAGTAACATTCTATTTTTCAATGGCTAACATGATCGTAATGTCTTTATATGCGCAAATAATCGTATTTGAAACTGACCATAGACTTAATACTCAAAGATAACATAGCGACATGTTTCATTTTCCTAGCAATTATTATATATATATATATATATATATATATATATATATATATATATATATATATATATATCTGTGTTTCAACATTAGAGCCTGGTTACGTACTTGTTAAAATTTAAGTGTCCTTTAATCACTTGTGTTAACCTGTGTTAACCAGTTCATATCCAATCTTCATCTGATATTCAGTAGGAATTCATAAATGCTTCTACCAGTACTTGAAGCATCCGGTATTCTTTGCCCAGTGCCCGATAAAGCATCATGAACGATTGAGTTTCTAATGATAAATCAAATATTCATCGGTTATGCCGGAGAGTGATGAACGCTACAAACTCCTCAAAAAAAAAAAGATTCTCGATGTTGCTGTAGAATAAGTGGAAATCACTCAAAAAGATACTTGGAAAAAATCATCATAACACAATTTTTTCAAATATGCTATAAATAATTATACTCAATTACTACTTATCAAAGTGGGTAAAATTCAGTATCCGCATATTCATCTTCCAAAAATGTTAAATACGTTTGTTCTTGTTTGACCAAAATAATTTTAAAGGAATGAAATTAAATTATTAGTTATTGAGCTCGTTATATCGCATTAAAAAAAAAACACGGTTTTTGAAGACTTTTGGAAGGATGTTCAAAACCAAAAAATTTTCTCTTATGTTCAGTTTCCTCCAATTCAATGATTAACATTTTGGTCGACATCTTACGGAATTCTCGTACAATAAGTTTTTTTGTTCTCTAAATAACATACACTTTAAATAATTATAATAGTTTTCCATAGTTTACCATTACTGACCCTAACTACGTGACAATCCTGGGATTTATTGAACGGGGTATAAATCATTTGACACAAAGTTTCAAACTACGTTATAATTACCAAGAAATAGTGAGTTGAAACTTATTTAGGGTTTGCAAAATATTGAACTACACATAAGTAATATATTCTGATCATCGTTTGATTATATGTTCTGTTGTATAAAAATCTGTATTTAGTTAAAACTTCAGTAATTTGAAACCTTTTGTTATTCTACTATTAACTTCAAATCGAAACTTTCAAAGACTTCTTCGATTCTTTAAATCGAACGCTAGCCATTCCTTAAATATTGTACACTTTTCAAATAAGTATTCACTTAAATAACTGAGAATTTCAATGCAATATTGATTCTTTGTATAAAACATATAACTGTAAAATAAAATAAATGTTTTCTTCTCTTATTTATCTATTTTTAAAACGCTTATTGCTTAATCAGAATTTAAATAATTTAATCAATATGCAAATAAAAAATTCTATTTACCATTTCATAAATACTAATAAACAGTTTTGGACTTGCAGATATATCGCTCGAATATGGATGGCACTGAACAACACCTGATTCTTCCCGACTCAGACAATTTGGGCTACTTCGTCCCACGCGAAAAAACTGGTTTTTCGATAGATTCATTAAAAAAAAGAGTATACTTTTCCAACTTTAATAAATCAATCATTGAAAGCATAAATTACGAGGGTCAAGAGAGAATAACTGTTGTAAAAGCCGAATATCCGATCAGTATAAGTGTTCATAAGAATAACTTATATTGGTCAGATTCAAAAGTTAGTAAGTATAACTGAATTAAATACCATTGTAATTTACTCGATATAAGACCAGTAGCGTTAATCAAATATTTTATTTATTAAAATAATGCACTCACGCCGGTATGTGCTTTTTATTTTTCACAATCTTTTGCCAAATCTTATAGGTGCTCAAGTACTCTTCCTCTGTATCAAAAAGAAATGTTCGCTGCGAAAGTGCCACCTCACCGAGGCCGGAATTTGCGAGCCGGGAACGATTGAATCGCTCGTAGACGGAGCTGAAAATGTCTCTCTCTTGAGTCCACACGCAGTCAAGGCAGTAGATGCATTTCTCCAACAGAAGTTGCCGAGTCCATGTGGCATCAACAATGGTGGCTGCCACGACCATTGTCTTTTGAAAAAATCAAGTTTCGGCTGTGCCTGCAATACCAATTATCATCTAGCAG
The DNA here is from genome assembly GCA_018907035.1 of Sycobia sp. Sy_11. NCBI lineage: Eukaryota > Metazoa > Arthropoda > Insecta > Hymenoptera > Epichrysomallidae > Sycobia > Sycobia sp. Sy_11. The sequence goes on along the minus strand of JACCIC010000002.1, from coordinate 5,325,983 downwards.
CAGACGGCAAAAGCTGTGAACGTAAAAAGGTACATTGTGGTTTTTGAATTTTCAACTTGCATGATCTCCGTTTATATAAAGTCCAAACGTTTTAATATATTCGACTACAAAGTTGAAAATAAGGATCGCACATTAAATTCAAATCCTTCAAATGCCACAATTGCTCGAACTATACGAGCATCCTTTTGCTTTTACATTAGTATAGTATACTCGAATCGTTGGCAAACTGATACAGATCGAATGATTTATAACTTCAATTGAAATTTACTATAAAGATGAATGTTCAAACGATATGAATAATTAAAGATCTAATTAATATAATTTTTCGATATCTATTGATATTGTATTAATAATTATTTTCGAGAAACGTTCTTTTCATTGAAGCTTAGCGTAGTGATTAGTATAAATTAATATAGTAATCATTGCGCGTATCATCTAGTGGTCGAATGATGGCTCCATCATTTTCGACTTGTGATTAATTTCATATCGATAGTTATATGTATATGTCGATTGGTACTTATGATAAAACAGACATTAATCAAGGCCAGGAATAACTAAAATTTACAATAATTTAATATTTACATAATATATTCCTTCAAACATATCACTTTTTACTCAATCGGTATAAAAGAACAGTCGACGTCACCTTAATATCATTATCTGATGGTATTCCATATCTTGTTGTCACATATTTTTCATAATCTTATGATTTTTAAGTAATATTTTAATATTCACTTTATTTTTATTAGATCACTGAAGTATACGACGACACGCTGATACCCACGAAAATGAATTTTACAAATCTCTGGAACACATCGTCGATGAACAAGCACTCGTTCCTGATGCCGCGAAACTTATTGGCTCATTTAAGCTTCGGCTCGAACGAAACCGTCTTTCACCGGCCGCCCTTCCGATTTTTCCAAGTCAGCAGATCCGGTCGTAGTCTGCTCGATTACGACTTCTCCCCCGTCGATTCCATGACATCCAGCGAAAAGTTAGACCAAATGCTGCGGCTTCTGGGTCTTCACAATCTCGACTTTCGCAACCGTTTTCTCGAGGACGCACGCACGCTCAGGCATTACAAGCACGGCGTAAAAATCGCCAGGGTACTGGCATACGACTGGATATCGAGAAACATCTATTACGTAAGCTTGCCGACGGTGCCCAAGTGGGCGAGCTTCTCGCCATCAAGTACGACGGCTTGGATTGGACCTACGACGAGGTCCTTCAAACGGACATCCGCCTAGCTGAGATCCCCCCTCCCGTATCATTGGTGATCCATCCCTATTTGGGCCTACTCTTCGCGAGTTTCCGTAACGGCTCGGTGATCAGAATGAACTCCAACGGCTCGGGTGATCTACCACTTGCCGACATCGGCAATGCCACTTTCTTAGCCGTCGACCACGTCGACGACAAATTGTACTGGCTAAATCACAACAATCAAATCTTCTACGCCGATTTGGAGGGACGCAATGGACAGAAGCTGTTAAAATTGCCTTTCGATAACGTGGAGCTGCTATACGTATACAACGAATGGATCTACGCTAAATGCATGGGTAGCGTGTGGCGCTTTCATAAGCGCACCGGCAAGCCAGCGGGCAATCTACTGATCGAGGTGAAAAACTTTTACTTGGAGGACATTGGTATGAAGGTCTCGCCCAGGAACGTGTTCGCGTCTGAGGCAGAGGGCCATCCCTGCGCTCTGAAAAATGGCGGTTGCGACGAGTTCTGCTTCGCGGTACCGGAAGACAATAAAGGGAAATTGAAGAGAATCTGCGCCTGTGCCGCGGGTCAAGAGTTTTTAGAAAACGAGTCAAAGTGCATTGGCTCGAAGCCAGGAGTTGCAACTTTCGCAGACAGATAGATCTGGAGAATCGGTAGACTTCGTTCTGGTATAAAAACACGTACGTGTATTCCATGCACTGTCTAGGAGTCACATAAGCTTTTCTGATCGGTAGAATATTTAAGTTTTCGACGAATTTTAACGGTATAAGACGCATATTATACGAAAATTCTGTAAGCAGATAAGAAACTCATTATTTTTTAATCAGGATACTTAATGAGATGGCGAGAATTAGAATTAAGAACTCGATTAAGAAGTCACTTTTCATAATCCGAAAGTAGCTCGAAGAAAAGCAATAGCATAATTTTTAATAAGTATGCAGCGGATATTAATAATACATGTGTAAATAAAAGACTGTATATATCATATTCTATAAGTTAAATACAATTCATTCATTATAATACTCTAAAAATTATTGCTTATACAATAATTATAATGATACAGTTGATTCTGTCCCCAATGAAACATTTTTCCTTATATTTTTCAACTGCTTATAAAGTTGGATAAAACGATCTGGAAAAAATTTGAACCCACCAATCCACCACTTCTGACCCAAAGCTTCGTTAATCTTTTTAAATCCACTAGTGGTTTTCAAAATAAATTTTTATAGATTAGGTTAGCTAATCATCGAGAAATTAAATGTATTAAAAATTAATTTTTCATAAATATATCATTTTCAGATTAAAATCGTTATCGAGGGTGGTAGACTTACGATAATAAATAATCCATAAAACTATATCGAATTAAGCTTGGATTTATAAGAACTTAGGAATGTGCGATAGTGATTTCAAAATGTTGTCTCAAACTGGAAAAATCAAAGTTAAATAATAATTTTGGAGAAAAAATAAATCGTTCATTCTTTTCTGTAAACAGATGTCATTTCTTCATCTCCGCAAACACTTCAAAGTAATATAACGAAAATAATTTATTAACACAAATTTAATGTCCTAAATAAAGTCTGCTAAAACTTTTGTAGCTATTCTATAAATGAATTAACACAATCAGATGTCGCAGTGAACAAAATGGAGATTATAAATGAAATGCAACAAACATTGAAACGCGATTACATTCTTTTTTATTTAATACAAGAGAGAAATATAGAATATTCGAAAAACCAGCTTTTATACAAGCCGTATTGAATTAAAAGACGCGCATGCATAATGCTACCTTAACTGCAATAAGATTTCATAGCATAGGTGAAAGATAAAAATTGAACATTTTTATATTTTAGCTCTTCATACAATGTCAAGTGTTTCAAGCACATAGATATTAAAAGATATTATCCAATTATTTCCAATAACCCAAGAACTTTTAGCGTGCTAATCCTACTGGCGCGGTTCAAGTTTTTCACGGAAAGCCGCAAGACTTTTTGATGTCCACCAAATACAATAAAATTAAATAAGCGATCTAAAACGGCTTTGCATTAGTATTCCACGATCATCTAAGCGCTTTTTATCAGTGATCGAGAATCTTCAGAGAATTTTCGTTCCATGAAAGTCAGCTGTTGGATTTGTTCCATTTAGCTAACGAGTTAAATAACTATATTTTTTGTTTGTAACCAAATTTAAGGCCTGAAACACACGACTGTATACACGAGGAATACAAAATATTAATAAAGAAAATAAATAAAACGATCAACAGTCATTATAAATGAAAATCCGACAGAGAGTTTTGTATCCTGTATTTCAAAGTACGAGGAGTATTCAAAAAGTAAGTTTTCCTAGTTTGTTGTTTTTATCAGATGCCACCTAGCGGACTTGAGCTGACCGTAGTTGCAGTTTAGGTTCTACGGATAAGAGCGAAAAAACAGTCCAAAGCGGGTCTGATTACGTGTGAATTACGTGCGGTTATCCGTTTTTTTAACTGCAAAAGGATTAAATTGCAATCAGATTTACAGTGAATTGGTGACTATTTATGGTAAAGACCGTATGAGTATACAGATGATGAGATGATGCGATTGCAGCGGTTGAAAAAATTATTCAGGAGGACAAACGATCGACTATTATTAGTGATATTTTGGAAATTATGCCTCTTGAATATCAAATTTACCGAATTTCAGTCTATACAATATTGTTAGAAAGCTTGGTTACGGTAAAGTTTGTGCAAAATGGGACCCATGTCTGCTTTCCGATAAACACAAATAAAAATGACTCCACACCGCCGAAAAGGTTTTCGACCACCTACCTTACTCTCCAGACCTCTTTCTTTTCCAAAGCTAAAATATAGTTTGGCTGGCCATCACTTCCCTTCAAATGACGAAATCGAAAAAGTCGTTAAATCGTGGATCCAAAAACAGAGCACGTAATTTTTTAAGGAAGGTTTATGGAGAGTCAGGATGTTATGAACGTTATATTTATAAGCTATTCATTTGTTAAAACATTATAATCCTAGAAAAATCTTTACCTTGATATCCTGCATATAGCCATAAAGCATTGTAAATCATATTAACAAGCGAAAAATAAAAATAAAGCACAGCTTACCTTTACTTTAGCGTTCCAATAAAATCCAATAGTATCATTATATAAATATAATAAACAATTTTATTGAACTTTATTTCTATTACACATTCTTTATCTTAATAAATAAATGAATTTGTTATACAAAAATAAAATAAAACGAAATAATACATTTTATAAGTAATGTTTGCATTACTTTAATTTAAAATTTTTGGTATTTCAAAAAGAAAATTTTATATCTAATAGATACTATATAAATAAAAAATATATATTCGTCAAACATAACTATAAAGATATTAAATACTTTTAGAAAGTACTTTTATAAATGGTTACAAAAGACACTCTTCAAATATTTGTGATTTGTAACCATAGACTCGCTCAAATGCTTGTATTAATGTAAATATAAATTTAGAAAAGACAGCAGATGGTTGTCTGCAATGTTTAAATATTTTATTTATGGCTTCAGATATAGTATTTACTAATTTGTAGTCACAGTAAACTGACTCTCTTTCAATACTTTCTATTAAATTTTGATATTTGTTCCATTCTTCAAATTCTCTTTCAGTGAGTTTTATCACAGGTAATAAGTCCTAGAATTATTTTTTATTGTTTAAGCATAAATTTTAAAGGAATTATTCGATATAAATGTTTAGTATGAGTAATTTGATATTAACTCAAGAGTAATTTTACCTCGAAATTGTTATCAGTAATGGGCCAGCCTTCCCAGTCATCTTTACAAGCAATGCAATCACATAGAAAATAAAAATTGTTTTTTAAAGTTAGTTGTCTGTCTGGTTTAGATGCTTCAAAAAAAGTACAATAATAACTATCACATATCTGAAAATAAAAATACAATATATATATATATATATATATATATATATATATATATATATATATACACACATATATTCATATATTCATATATTTTAATTTTTAATTTCATAAAAGTCACGTTAATAATATATAATATATTAGGTCTTTTCTTGAAATCAAAATAACAACGAATGCAGTAGAAATGAAAAATTTACTCTAAGTTAATTTATTATTGATAATAATATTATTGAGATGAGTTCTTCGATTACTGTTTCAATCCACTAGCATTTATATTATCTAATATGACATTAAAAAGTTGAATATGTATACCTGAGAATTCTTTTTAATTGGCTGTAAGGCATACAAAATAAATCTGGAATCAACCGTAAAACATCTCCTAGCATTAGGATTACAACTATGATTTGTTAAACTTGCAAGCGGTGCAATGCAAACTCCTTTACAACAACACCAACTTCTTCTACATAATGCAGGATCTTTATTAAATTTACAATTATCATTAACGTTCATAATCTATTAAGAAAATATATATTATTGAAAAATGTTTATTGAAAAATATTTGTGTATTGTTAAAGAATAACAAATACTTACAGCATGGCTGTTAATATTACTTATTTTACTTAGTTTTAAAATTAATGCACCTGCGAAAAGAAAATCTTGATTTTTTATTAACTTTTCTAGTTTAGAATATTCAAAAATATGTCCAAACAATGATGTATATTTTGCTAAGCAAATAACAACAACAGCTGCAAATGTGGCATGACTTTTCATTTCATCTGATGAAATATCACTTGATAAACTAAACAAACTTCGAAATTTCTTACTTTCAAATTTTCCATTTTTTGAAAAACCTCTTGTTTGTTTATCTACAAAAAATTTCAGTATACTTATATTTAATTATTCTTGCATGTGAAACAACTATCATTGCAAGTTATTTATTAAAAGTTTTTAATTGTTAAATATGAAAAGTAATAAATGTTGAATTATTAGCGTGAAAAAATCACAAAGCACATATTTAATAGAAATTATTTACCTGTGCACTGTTCAATATTTTGTACCTCTAATTTTAGTTTTTCAAAGCTACCAATTTCTTTTAATCCTTTAAGTAAAGCTCGTATACTTAATCCATCAAAACAAACCTTTGCTCCTGTCTCATTATTAATCACGTTTATGTAATGAGCAATATAAGGAATGCAATAGCACTCAATTTCATGATACTGCTTCCAAGCTTCTATTTTACATTTCTCAGAACAGAACATAAACCAGCCACAATGATTACAAGGAACGCCGGACCATATCATGCATAAACAATGACAGCAATTAATATAAGGTTTTTTTATATCCAAACAAGTCACATATGGTTTTTCTACAAATATTATTTCTCCAGGTTTAATTTCTCGAGTAGCCACCAAATGTCTGCCAAACTTATTATTATATCTTATTCTTACTGAATTAAATGAATCTTCTTTTTCTTTATTTGATAAGATTGTAGATATTTTTTCTTCGTTTTCCTTTATTAAAGTAGGGCAAGACTTATATAAATCCAGTTCTGAAAAGTTTTGAACAAATTCTTTATTGTTTTGTTGATTATTTGGTTTTACCTTGAAAAAAATAAAAATAAAATAAAATTTAAAAATTATCAGCTAATTATTATTTATTTTTAATTTGAATGTAAATTATTACCTTGGGATTAAAATTGATTAATGATTGAAAATCATCCCCATTATCTTTTTTTGGTTTTTCAGAAAAATCTATTGCCTGGAGGCATTCTAATTTACGATCATGCAATTTTTTCTTTAACGTAGCTGACTGAGTAACTTTCAATGCTCTGTCTATATCTTTAATACTTTCCTCATACTTCTCCAAATGTAATAAAAGAGCAGATCTATTTCCATAAGCTATTGCAAGGCATTCTGATTCATTTGGTGCTAATGCTATACTTTTCGAATAAAGTCTCAAAATTTCTTCATGACTTTGAGCAGTATGATTATTAGTCACATAAAGTTTATTTCCTTCTTTTCTTGCTTTTTCAGACAATTCAGAATCTTTGGGAAATCTTTTAGCTTTTGTATTTGCAATAAGTTTTAAAATACTATTTGTATGTAATTCATGTAGAATCATTCGTTTTTCTAATTCCATTTGTATTTAAATTTAAGTCACTTATCTGTTCTAAAAAAAATTCTTTTTAAATACTGTAAAAGAATGACGTTAGCATCATTACCGACTTTTTTAAAGTTATATATTATAGATAAAGAAATCAAATTCGAAGAAATCGAAATCCATATAACGATATAGTAACTTAAAATATTTTGTAAATTATGAACTATGATGTAAATTTAAAAACTTTATAGTAAATAATTATAAATGAAGTCGATATTTTTAATAAGAAAACATCATCAAATGTACGCTCTTAAAATTTTAAAAGATTCGAACAAATTCGTAATGGAGACGCTCAAACTTTTGACCATTAACTGAAATTCGTTAAAACATTACGATTAGTATTTAGTCTTTAAGAGTTAATAATTCACAAACACAGAAGAAATAAATATCACTGATATTTAAGTATAAAATAAAATATAAAATAATGCCGAAGTGATTTTAGCATAACTAATCAAGTATAATATTTATATACACCTGGTTTACTTAATTTCTTAGAAAAAAGTATAAGTTTATTTGAGCTATTCAGGGCTGGAAATTTGAAAATTGTACAAATTAGAAATATTTTAATAATATTACTTTTGTTTATAAATACTGTTATAAAGAAGCATACCTATAATCTGCTATAATAAAACGATTCTAGATACGAGGATTCGGAGAAATGATACTGATGCGTTCGAAGTCGGTTATTTTTTCTATTAAAATTTTATAATAAAAAAAGATTTTTATATAGTGTACTATAAAAATTTATATTAGAATTATAGTAAAATTATTAAAATTTTCGAAATTTTTATTGTCGTTCTAATATTTTATATATTTAAAACATTGCGCGTTATTATGCTAATCATCAAAGAAAACATACAATGGAATATCAGTGTAATGTATATATATATGTGCGTCTGTGCGTCTGTGCGTTGTGCGTTGTGCGTTTGTGCGTTTGTGCGTTTGTGCGTTTGTGCGTTTGTGCGTTTGTGCGTTTGTGCGTTTGTGCGCGCGCGCGCGTGTATGTATGTGTAGCTACGTCTCTTCTGCGCCTACAGAGTGCAGCGTAGTCGATGGACTCTGGGGAACACGGGGGAACATCATCAGGAGATAACTTATAACTTAAATTACTTAGTCAGCTTAGGCTTAGGAGATAATGAGGAGGGTCGAACTCCTTGTCGAGGTAGAGTCACGTTCGTTGACGACTCAACCTGTTCAAACTTGAAAGAGTGCCGGTTCATGCACATTACAAATGCACAAGACAGAGTTTCAGTTACATCCATACTTAGTATGTGGTACCTGCCGATAGTAAACAAGTAGTAAAGCATAAAATACTCTCACTCTCTCTCTCTCTCTCTCTCTCTCTCTCTCTCTCTCTCTCTCTCTCTCCTCTCTCTCACTCTCTCTCTAACGATATAGAGATATAGGATAGACCAAAAATTACTGAAACCAGATGGCGAGTTTTAATAAATTTATCTATTTTTGGTTCAGTAATATATAATATTTATATTTATTTGTTGTAAGAGATTGTAGAAACCATGTACTTTCATACATACGTTGCCTTTAATAAAATCAAAATCTTACAAAAAAATATACATAAACATTTAATTTATCTTTAAACGCCAATTACCAAACCTATAGAATTTAAGAATAATTTGACAATAATTATTAAGCATATTTATAATATTTGTCATCAAAAAAGATTCAGTAAAATATTTAGCTTTTTATAGAAAAACTACATTTATTACAGTTATGAAAAATCTTATTTTAGTAATAACATCTGTTTTATAAAAAAACTGCCATTAAATTAAACTTCATAATCAAAAATATGAATATAAAATTATAATTAAGAAATTATATATTAAGAAAAAGAACAAATTTTTTTCTAATTTCCATAAAAGAAATCGAATCTTAACTCAGCAGATGAATCCTAGAACCTTAGAGTTGGACATATAAAACGGTTGAACCACCATGATTACGTTTATAATTTGTACGAGGGACTAAGCAAGAGAGATGGAAGTAAAATACCCCAAGAGAGTAAGGAAGAGACAGAACTGGACAGAGATAGAGAGAGCTTGTGTGGTGTGCGTTGCGTTAGTTAAGCGTCGCCGCCGTCGTGGCGTTGTTCTGTTTTCCTCGTCCTTATTTCCTTTATAACGCCATATTGGCACGCGACTGCATACACGCGGGATAATTTTATAGTATAAAGATGGTCGTATTCGCGTAAAATCTTAATCGTATCCGTAAGCGTAATTAGGTATGTTGAAATAAACGAGGATAGCATCATCTCCCGGAGCACCGTCGCGCGCGAAAGAGCCGCAAACCTAACCTCTCCGGCTCGTGAGAGAGGAGCAAGACTTTCGCGCGTGTATCAATTTTGCAAACTCGTCCGTTTCCCCCTCTCACTTTGTCTCTCTCGCTCTTTCTCCCTCTTTCGCACGCAGTTTTTATTTATATATACACATATAGAACTGGCGTGCGTAACATTTATTTTACTGTATTTAGGGACCCGCGATCGAGGCGTCCTTTGTTTTTCCGTCTTTCATACCTCCGTCGACCGACATATAATTATAGGCAACTAGGCAAGTGTCCGGTCTCTGTTGGCTCGTTCTCGAAAGTACACGTACGTATGTATTAATATTTTTGCACGCGTTATACATTTGCGTGTATGTGTGGAGCGGGCGACACCGCTTCATCGACAAGCCTCTCTCTCTCTCTCTCTTTCACACCTTACCCTCCGGGTCTTCATTCGCTTCATAATATAATACACATTTATTATTACGCGAAGAGCCAGAGTGAATACCCTAGTGGAAAAGCGTTGCCTCGTTGCTTGATAAGGGACACCCGCGCACGGCAAAGGCGAAGGCAACATTAGATATATATATATATACATATATATATGTATGTATAGTATGCATATATATACATATGTGTGGTAGATACAAGTGTATATTCAGGAGGGACAGGGATAGTAAGTGTTCGGCGTGCGCGCGCTGCAGCAAAGGCATCGCGCACACCGCGACCGTAGCGACAAACGAGATTGGGTGCGAGGCAAGTGGAACTGTAGAGAGAGGGAGAGAGAGAGGATAGTACGCGAGAGTGCGCGCGCGCGAGGGTTGGTTGCGTTGCGTCTTGAGCGCGAGAGAGCGAGAGAGAATTAACGTGGATTCATAACGAGACTACGACGACGCGACGGACGTTTGTTACCGCACGTATTATATATATATATGTATGTGTATATATATATCCTTCAGGAGGTGTGTTTTATAATATAGCGAGCGAGGATCCCGATATTCGAAGCAGCGGCGAAGAAGCCAGGCAGGCAGGGTATAAAATATATACTTTGCGCCGTGTATTAGACGACCATGGATCCGGCGAAACTGAAGGTCGTTGAGCTGAGAGCAGAGCTGAGCAAGCGCGGCCTGGACGCCAAGGGCAACAAGCCAGTGCTCGTGGAGAGGCTGCGACTCGCGCTCGCGGAGGAACGGGGCGAGCCAAAAACCCGTGAGTTTCGTATAACCCCGACTCCGTAATTTTTCACCAGACATTGCATGCGTGTAGCACACGGCTTTTCCCTCGCTTTTCTAGCGTGCCGCCGCTTCCGCGGTGTTTTGCTTGCGGGTTCGAGAGTGAGTGAGAGAGAGAGAGAGAGAGAGAGAGAGAGAGAGAGAGAGAGAAAGAGAGAGAAAGAGAAACGAGCGTGAGAGTTGTGTGTATATAGATATATGCATAGTTGCTACGTTAGTGTACGCGGGCCACGGGTGGCGCCGAATGGAAGAGAAGGAGAGGAACAGTAACGCTCTCTCTCTCTCTCTCTCTCTCTCTCTCTCTCTCTCTCTCTCTCTCTCTCTCTCTCTCTCTCTCTGCTGCAACAGCGATGGAGAAGCAGTGAGAGATTTTGGAATATGTTGGAATATGTGTATAAAGGGTTCTAGTAGCAACTAGTTGTGTATGATAGTACGCATTTCACGTATGGGGATTTGGTGGCAAATTTTGTTTGCATGCGAGAGATTTTTATACTGATCTTACAGATCAATACTGTTGCCGATTTAATTAAAAAAAATTACTATGATGAAAATAGGGTATCAGAGCTGTTCGATGTGATACTATGTTCTGTCGACATGTACAAGATTAAACCATTTCATCCTTCATCTTTGGAACATTTCAGCTTTTAACATTTTTATCGTTGCTTATGTTTTGTATAGAAATTTAAGTATTTGAAGGTGCTTAATAATTTTGACTATCAAATTTCAATAAATAGAATTTTTGTTTTGATTATTTTATTTTCAATTGAATTTTATTATGACTGATATGTTTTCATCTATTATAATACTTCATTTATTAATATTCACATGAAGTAATTCTAAATTATCTACATTTCAAAACAATTTATTTTATTATGTAATATTTGTTTTGATGATAAATTAAAAAAAATAGATAAACTTTATCTTTTGATTAAAATATTTTTTTATTTATTTTTTTTCTATCTAATTTCAATTATTATAGAAAGAATTAGAAATCATTATAATATTATCAAATTGTATGTGCAATTGAAAACATTAAAAGACACTTTTCGTAACAGAATCTGAAACAAGTCAAAAGATAGAGCAAGGGACAGATAGTGAAGATGAAGGAAGTAACGCTGGAACAAAATCTCCTGAACCCACTAAGGTTCTGCCTAGAACTCCAAGTAGAGCGTCAAGGCATTCGTCACGAGAGCCTACAACTCCAGCAAGAACACCTACGAGACGAAGTAGTTCTAGGTCTTCTCTTAGTCGACAGTCACCCGCTAAAGCTATGTTCAATGAGAGTGAGGCTACTTCTACTTTAGAGCCCATAGTAGAAGAAGAGAAACTATCTCCTAAAAAGGATGCAGTGGAAACTAAAGCTAAGCAGGAAACTCCCCCTGTTACACCTAAAAAAGAAACTGCACCAGCTACACCAAAAAAAGAATCTGCACCAGGAACACCCAAGCAAGATGCAGCATCTGTGCCTACACTTACACCCGAAAAAGCAACTACTCCAACTACACCAATAAAAGAAAATGAAGTAATAAATATTTTTATTCAATCAGTTTCAAAAATTTGACTTATGAAATATATTAAATTTACTTTTCCTAGAAATTTTCATTTGCTTTATAAACAAATTTAGAATCTTAATTAAGATTTTATTTTGTAATAACTTTATTATATTACTTTTAGTCACCAACAGGAAAGAGCGATGAAAGGTTAGAAATTGTAAAAGAGGCAGAGCAGCTTATACCTGATGATGCTGATGATATAATCAGAAGAATCGATGATATTTGCAATAAACCATCTGAGAGTCTTCGTATTCTGAGTCCTATTAAATCGACAACAGACAGTCCAACAAAAGTTGCTTCACAGAGTCCAATAAAAACAGTTACTGATAGTCCAATTAAATCAGCCCCAAGCCCTGCAAAAACAGCTCCAAGTCCAGCAAAATCTACAACTGAAAGTCCCGCAAAATCTACAGCTGAAAGTCCAAATAAGACGACTCAGAGCCCTGTTAAACCTGTAATAGATTCTCCAGTTAAATCTATTGCTGAAAGTCCAATCAAAGCTGCTGAAAGTCCTACAAAGGTTGCAGATAGTGCAGTTAAATCTCCTGTACAGAGTCCCATTAAATCTGTTAGTCAAAGTCCTGTCAAATCAAACACTCCACAAAAGGTAAATAATAAAAATCTTAAAATAACATTGATTTCTTTATGTTTATCAATGATTTGTATTAAAAAAAAAGCTTTTACAGGTTGAACAAAGTCCAGCGAAAAAAGATGTAACTGAAAGTCCAAATAATAAATTGAACAGTAATGAATTGAATTTACAAAATGAAGAAAAACAGGATGTACAAACCAGTGAATCCATGGAGGTAGATGAAGCGAATGAGAAGATAATGGAAACAGATGAACAGATGGCGGATGAACAAATGACAGATGAACAAGTATGGAATTACATTTTTTATTATTATTTAACGTTGTAAAAGTTATGCTTGAACTATGGTGTGAAGTAGTTACAGAAGCCTGCATTATATTAGCAAAGATTTTATATTTTATTTATTTAACAGGATAAAAGTTCTGAAGAAAAATCAGAAGATAGAAAAAGAAAACGTTCTCCGAGTCCTCATGAAGAGGCTCCACGGGCTCCTCCTATTGCAAGACCTGAAAATGAACCAATTTTGGATGAAAACTCTGTCCTTTTATCTTGGTGTATGTATTGCATTACTTTACACGACAAAATCAATTAATAACAAATTAATTTATAACATGCTTTTAAAATAAATTATGTTTTGAAACAGATGACTCGGACCTCAATCTCGTAATCGACGCAATGAGTTATTGCGCGGGTTCGCCAATGCAAGGTGATGGTTTCAACTACATGTGGGCCGGTATACGCGCATCGTATGGCTTTTCTAAGGGCAAAGTCTTCTTTGAGGCCAAGGTTACCTTAGAATTTGACAACATGGCTTCGTCAGCAGGTACTAATGCCACTGGGGCAATTCCTGGCGATGAAGAAAAGATACCTAGTTTGATGAGGGTTGGTTGGTCTACGATTGGCACTTCATTACAATTGGGTAAGCAACAATATTCTATCATAATGAAAACGATGCTTATTAATTTAATCAATTGCTTATTAATTAAATCTATAATGTTACATTTTTTTAAATGTAACATTATAAATTTATGTTGGTTCTTCCAACAGCCACATCAAAATTCAATATGTTAAAAAACTTTAATTAATCATATTTTTATTTTCCTTAATAGGTGAAGATAAACTTTCTTATGGTTTCGATGGTACGGGGAAGAAATCTACCAATAAAGAATTCAGTGAATATGGTAAAGCATTCTCCAAAAATGATGTGATTGGATGTTATGCCGACTTTGAATCAGACGAAAACGTAACTTTGACATATACAGTTAATGGAGAGACTCAAGGACCTGCTTTTGTGATAAGCAAAGAGGAGCTTGGCGATAAAGCCTTATTTCCACATATTTTATGTAAAAATTCATCATTCTCAGTTAATCTTGGACAGGAAAATCCTTGGAGTTCAAACATTTTAGATGGGTTAGTTTAATTGATAATTCTACTAACATTACAGTTATATAAAATAAGAATAATGTAAGAATCTACTTTTAATGATGGCAATTTATATTAATATTTAATTTGTAGCTATCAAATAGTTGGCAAAGTTGATATTAGTGATAGAGTAGCTGGTCCTCGTAGACCTGAGAAGAGAGAAGATTGTGAAGTTATTTTATTAGTTGGTTTACCATTTTCTGGTAAAACTACATGGGCCATAAAACATGCAGCTGAAAATCCCGAAAAGATGTACCGTGTTCTAGGCACACATAATCTTATTGAGAGAATGACGGTAAATATCATCATATTTTTCATATTTTACTTCTTTACTTCATTTATTTTGTGAAAGGCAAACGTATTTTTTATTCTTTCAGCATTAATATTAATAAATAATTCACTATTTAAATTGAAACGTATACATATTGCATGCTAATATTTTTAATATAATATAAATTCACAACTAAAATATTGTTTTCTTTTTTTAAGGTCGATGGTGCACCATTGAAGGAATCTTTTAAAGGGCGCTGGGAAAACGTTGTCGAGAAATGCACTCGAGCTCTAACAAAAATATTAGATTCTGCGCCATCGAGAAGACGAAATTACATTTTAGATCAGGTAAGGATAAATGATTATTTACTTCTGAATATCTTTGATTCATTTTAAATATTCTTTTAACTTGTGCAACCATGTTAATATCAAATAATAAATTTTCAGCAAGCTAATGTTTACGGCTCAAATCAAAGACGTAAAATGAGAAATTTTTATGGTTTTCATCGAAAGGCTGTTGTAGTAGTACCCTCAGACGAGGAATTTCAAGCGCGTATATCAAAGCGTAAACAAGAAGCAGGTGGTGAAGAAATTAGAGAAAATTCAATGCTGGAAGTAAAAGGTTAGTATTTCTGAATTTTGTCTTTGACAAATTAAAAAAAACATATTATATTATTTAACGAAATGAATTCAAAGAAATGCTTGATTTTTGCTGAAAGAATGCTTCTGATAAAAAATGAATTTTCAAATTTCGTTAATAGATAAAAAAGAGAAAAATATATGTATTACTGTTAGATTTTAGATAAGTAAATAGTTATCAGTCCAAGACAATCTCTATTTTTATGCACATCGTTTTCCTTAAATATAATAAATCAATTCTCTTTATAGCGATATATAAGTTGGAGAACTTTGTCAATATGTGAAAAGAAACGAGGTCACTTCCGTGAATTTTCTCGTTCTCTCGGATGCGTTTTATCCAAAATTAAATTTGAATCCTGATTGTTGACTTTAGTGTTGTGCAGTTTTTACCGATCAAATGCGATATTAATTTTTTATTATAGCCTCTCTACATGTCTTTCAATATTTCAAATGAATACTTTACGAACGTTATAGATAGTATTCAATTTTGTTTAGTAGGTGATTGAATATTACTTGAATCTACATTATTTACAAATAGAACCATTTAGTATAAACATAAAATATTCTTTTTTTTTTGAAGTATCAATAGCAGAATATATGTTTCATATGCAAATGCTGTATATACTTTTGATAACAATCCAGAAATCAGAATTATATAATTATGTTAATATATCGAGTAAAAAATTTTTCTCATCATTTACAGCTAATCTTAGTGCACCAAGTGTGGGTGAATCTTTCGAGGAAGTCGAGTGGGCGGAACTTGGCGAAGAGGAGGGAAAGAAGTTAATTGAAAAGTACAATCACGATGGTAAGAAGGCTGGTTTCGGACAAAGCCAGCAGCAACAGCCTTCGATCAAGAGATCTCGATTTGATAATGGGCAAAAGGATCGAAACAATCGGGACAGCAGAGATCACCGCAGACCTACTTGTAAGTACTTTTTTATTAATCACATTAAAAATTAACAATTACTCAGTTGTATAATCTCTGTATATATTGTATATTATTAAATTTATTCAGATACAAATAAAAGAGAAAAATGGTTAATTATTCTTTGTCTCGAATATCCCAAAGCGGCCTAAAAAATTCCAACTTGCTTTCAGTTAATGACCGAAGAAGCGGATCGTGGCGTGGCGGTGGCGGCGGCGGCGGCGGCGGCGGCGGTGGCGGTGGCGGTGGCGGTGGCGGTGGCGGCTGGCGAGACAGTGGCCGAATGCGCGGCGGTCCCATGAGGCATGGCTCTGGTGGCTACGGTTCTAATAATTGGCGGGGTCGAGGTGGAGGAGGATTCCAGCAAAGAAGCGGTGGCAACGATAGACGTCAGGGCAACGATCGTAACAGATCGACGGGACGCCAAGGAGGCGGAGGAGGATGGAAGGCCAGAGGGTATGTGCCTGTGGATACATTTTTATTGGTGATTCCCCGGTGAAAATGAATTTCTTTCACTTTCCAGACTTTGTAAAATGATATTAAAATTTATCAAAAGAAACGTTTGGAAATGTTTGGCAACGTGATTGGCTTTCGAGTAGAGTTCATTTTTCTTTAGTAGATTTTAGGATAAATAATTATTGTCCTTTCTTTATACAGGTATCAAAGTAACCAGCACGGTGGTTCCGGTGTATGGAGCGGCGGTGGCGGGGGTGGCAGTGGTAATTGGCAAGACCAGGGCCAAAGAGGCTGGAGTGGCCAGCAGGGCGGCTCCAGTGGCGGTGGCAGAGGAGGTGGTGGCGGCGGTGGCAGTGCTGCGTGGGACCATGATCAGCAACAGTGGAGCAGTGATGGTAATGCAGGAATTTGGAAAGGTTATGGTCAATCTTCTAACACCGGCTACAGCCAACAATCTAGTGGTTACGGCAACGGCAATTGGGGGAATAACTGGAGTAACTCACAGTATTACCAGTATTGGGACGGTAGCGGTCAGCAGGCTGGCCAGACCAGCGGTAGCGGATCGACACAGGCATCCGGCGGCGGTCAGTCCGGGGCCAAAAAATAATCACCACCGTATAAAAGAGAGGAATGCGAGTGAGCTTGCGCATTGCGAAGTTGGATGACAGTGAGTAAGGTACATTGTTATCATACACACACTGATACACACACCTTTCGTGCGTTCTTTTTTACCATTTATATATATATACATAATTTATACGTGTATATATATATAAATATATATAGAGTAATACAGAGACAATATCGAGTATTGATACCTTGTATTATTTTTCTTACTATAAGTCGATAGACTGAATGTGTAAAATATATTACGTCGCGCGTCTTTGCAAGAATAAAATTTACTATTGATATAATGTAAGGATTGTAATTTTGCGTTGGTTAAATTTGCTGTAGCAAAAAAAAAAAAAATAGTTCGAAAAAGTTTGCTGCAACAAATAATTATCTGATAATAAATACATAACATTGTAATTTAGGAATTCGTAATCAAATGTAGTCAAAGTTTTATTAAATATTGATATTGTTATGATTATATAAAGTTTTGAATAATTATCTTCCTAAAAAAAATTTTCTAGATATCTTTATCAAAATATTCTGATTTTAACTAGGACTATGTGATTCATAGTTAAAAATCTTTTTTATTCTTGTAGGGGCGCGTATCGGCATGTATACAGTACAACTCTTGTAAACATCGCATTAGGAATGCAATCATTCAGATGCTGGATCAAAGTTAAATATTTTATATACTCCTTTTTTAATTTTCAGATACTTAATTTGATATTTTATATATCAAAATATCTTGATAGATTATGTCATTTGAATAAACAAAATTATAGACTTATTTCCCAACGATTTGTACAAATCATTATTTACAAAATTTTATAAAACTAATGATTTAACCATCAGATCTGTTTATTGATTATTCGATAACATGTTGTAGATTTTTATGACCAAATAATGAATATACTTTATAAATAAATATAGTAATATTATTATAATATTACAAAGTAAAAACAGTTGTACAGTTTATTATTTTTGCCTTTTAAAATGAGTGGGTGGGCGTGTGTGTCTGACTAAAACTATGATTTTTCTACATTTGTAAAAAAGGATCTTTCTATTCAGTTCTAAATAGAATCATTTGATTTTTACAATTTATAATTATTAATATAATTTAATTTATATAATATGCAGAAGATATATTAAAAATCGTGCTACAATAATAACTTTTCTCTTAGTTAATTATTAGTAATTTATTTGAAATAAAATTTTCAAAAGTCTGTAAAACGAATGTTCAGTAAGACGATTTACAAACTTTTATTAAAATTTCTTTATAAATTAAAAAAGATAGAGTATAAAGCAAATGAAGCACCTATTTTCATGAATTCCACCAATTCGAATAGTTGATTCATTATTATCATTAATGAGACAATTTTGTACGAGTCGCAGAACAATTTCACACTATCTGCATCCTTTCGATGCTGATATGATATAATTACTATTCGTTGATAATATCATTAATAATTATAAATTGAAATTTTAAAAAATTAAAAAAAATCAGAGTATCGAAATGTTATACAATTTATAACAACTATAAAATCGACAAATTAATAATGTCATTTCATTCTTTACTGAAAAAACAATATTATTTTTTGTATGATCAAATACTTTTAAATTATAAGTT
Source organism: Sycobia sp. Sy_11 (assembly GCA_018907035.1). Lineage (NCBI taxonomy): Eukaryota > Metazoa > Arthropoda > Insecta > Hymenoptera > Epichrysomallidae > Sycobia > Sycobia sp. Sy_11. The sequence goes on along the minus strand of JACCIC010000002.1, from coordinate 5,307,088 downwards.
AAAAGTGTGGACTCATATGGAAAGTATTAACACGATCCTCCCTTAAGCATGTATCTTATTCACATAATGCAAATATATCATACATAATAACGATGATTAATTTTATTAATTATTGACAGATTTTAATATATAAATTACATAGTAGCTTTTAATAATTTGACCATCTAAAAAAATTCATTTGAGTCCCTTAATTATTTTGGGCTTCTTTTCAAGAGAACATAGAAACTTAAATTAAACAGTTGATCAATTAGACAGTTATATAAAAAATTGCTTGCACATTGCAGCTATTAGAAATTATATTTGATTGTAAATTTTATTAAATTCTATATCAGTGAACAAAAATTTTGTTTTTTATTTGAATTTAAATTTTGTAATTTATTGAAAAGTTAAATGCTAAAATTTTTAATAAAAAGTAAAAGGATTTTCCAACAAACTATATTTTAATTATTTAAGAATATGATTACTGTATACACACTAAAACTATTATTAAAATTTGTTTACAAAATTAATCATGACGCCTTAATGTCATAAGTTTAAAAGATAGAAATATTATAATTTTTCAGATAAGCGCACGATGACAGCAATTAACAACGACTTTAGCCTTTCTGATTAGAAGGGTTACTTGCATTGTTGCATTCTGAGAAGATGATATTAACCGACTTTATAAAAGACGAACGGCAGCTGTCGTGACTGCAGGGAAACGATTCCGCTTTGCATATAAAAAGTAAGACGCGTATTAAAAAAAAACAACAAATAAATAAAAACAAACAAAAAGACGAGCAGAAAACTATATGTGTACAGTTAAAAAGAGAGCGCCTTCAATATATAAACATATAATTAAGATGTATTATGAAATGGAGAGAGAGAGAGAGAGAGAGAGAGAGAGAGAGAGAAAGATAAAATATAAGGAGAGATATACACGTGCATTATACGCATACATCACGCATCATTATCATTGTATAGTGGAATTTATGAAGCTATTTTGAATTTGAGAAGAAAAAAACAAATCTTAACGGATTAAATGAGAGAGTGAGTGACTGGAAATGAGAATATGTGCGCCTATATAAATGGCTACTGTGAATTAGTATTTTTTCTTTCCTCACATTTAGGTTCTTTAATTTGAAAAATCTTATTTTTTAAATAATACTAAATGGTTAAAACTAGTATCTTTTATATATGCATATTATATTTATAAATAAGTTAATGGATCGTAATATTCTATTTAAGATGAAAAAAATGATGAATTTAAAATAATTTAAACTATGCAATAAGCATACAAGTAATATGAACCTTCACAAAAGACCAGAAAAAGCATTTTTTTAGTCGAAAAAAAGTAAATGTACTAGAAAGAAAAGAAGACATTCTGTGTACGACGAAAAAAATGAGATTTGTCTTGCATTTGTGAAATAACAGACACGCAGGCTATTGGTGTTTGACAAGATATAATTAATGGCAGATTCTAGCAGGCATTGATATTGCAGAGCTTTTATGTAAATATGTAAAAATTTATACTAACTATTCGATTTCTCGGAGACAGAATGTGGCACAATTGTATGATTGCGTCTTTGTGAAGTTCAGTGAAGCTAATTTTTTTTTTTGTTCTTTTTTTTCAAAGCATAATCTTTAGTATGTAATAGGAAAAAATTCTTACTAAATATCATTAATGAGTTGCATATTAACGATGTATTTTTGTGCTAGTAATCTCATAAACTTTTTTTCCGTACTCTGCAAGTATATTATGTAACTAGTTTATTAATTTTCATGATTTTGGATTAAAAAGAAATTGAATTGAAAAGGTGTATTCCTATGACATGATTATTGGGTAATTTAATTTAATAAACATTAAGTCATATTTTTAAATTAAGTTTGAATGTATCAGTTACCTTTTAACATATTCTTGTTTTTAATTAAATTAATAAACTTTTTCTTTCAAACCAAAGCACTTGTATTAATTCTGCTTTTTGTTTTGTTCTCTGTCAATTAAAAAAAAAAAAACAGATTTCGTGAAATCGAACAAGAAAGTAAAACAATGATACGTATATACATAATATCTACATTAATTGTTAAAGTTAAGATGTATGAAGTTAATACTTTACTAATTAGAATGAAATTTGTATGTGACTGCATTATACAATATCTTCTTTTCTATACTTGGAGCATATATGATTTATTGTATCTCCTTTAAGTATTTGGCTGCTATATGGTATATGATTTTACAATTTGTAAATGTATAAAAATTTAGAGTAAAAATAAGTGATTTAATACTAACAAACAAAATAAATATAATATATACAATACACATAATGAAAAAATAAGATTTAATTTTTTAGATTATTATTTAGAAACTAAATTTTATCAGGATACGGTATTTATGGGATATAAAGGAATATTAAATATATTTTAGAAATAACCAGAAAATTTATTTAAATTAAGATTATATAGCACACAATACTACCACAACGTTACCGCGTTTGGAAGTTATTCAAACGACATATATTATAGAAATATAAATTTCATTATATAATCAATCACATTCGCCGTGACTAATCAGTTTTCTACGTGCGCCAATGGCATATAACAAAGAAAAATGAATATAAAAACTAATAGTTTTTCGGTATATCTGGACATTTCATTTAAATCTTTTCATAAAAGTATGCAAAAGTGCATTCTCAAAAGAACTTGTTAGTACTTTACACTCAAAATATCCCTCGAATGATTCAATATGTAAATATTTGATTTTGATTAAAGTTGATTTCATAGTTGACATTTCATTGTAAAAATCTCAAAAAGTAAAAAAAAAATACAAAATCAATTATATAGACAAAAAAGATTGAAAAAATTAATAGTAAGTTTGCGAAAATGTAATGAAAATGATTTGTGAACTGAAAAATGCAAGTTTATTTTTACAACGTTACTAAAATGTATATTTGATAAAAAACGTATACTTAAAATCTTTTTCAAATTTAATTTCATATTATCATTTCATTTAGAGTAATTTAATATTCGAAGCCAATAAGATTTTTATATTATTATTCAGTATTGTTAATCTGTAAATTAAAAATTCATTGCTATTTATAAAAGTAACTATTTTTTATCATTATGTATTTTTCAGAAATAACTATCAGTTTTTATCACATGATCTCAAATTTACTATTCAACTTTACGCTTCGGCGAAATATGGAAGAGCGTCGTTGAGCGGCTAATACAATTTTTGTGTATAATACGCGAAAATTAAAAGACAACATATAAAAGCATCGTCCCATCTACAAATCTACAGCTTTAGTCGAATGAATAGGCGCTAAACAATATTTCGATGTTATGCATTTAAAAACAGATTATGAGGAATATTTTAAGGAATACGGAAACACTTTTTCCACTGGAAATAATAATTTTCCCATGTGTAAAGATTGTGCATGTAAATAGTAGTAAAGCTTCTCCAAAATGTTTGATGATTGCTTATCAATTTGGAATATTCCAAGCGTGACAGTAATAAATATTTTTTTTTTCATATTTCTTATTGTAACCTTTTCGGCCATCAGAGTTGGACATCTAAGTACGTTATAATGTGTTTTTTATTCGTTAATATTTTAAAGTGATTCTATCATATATGTAGTTTACATCTGAAATTTTTAATTACAAAAATAGTTACTTTTATATTGAAATATTATGGAAATCGTAAGTACAAAAGTATTTTTTTTTTGTATTTTAAATTTTTCTGACTGAACTTTTGTTTTTACGAATTCCTTTTACTAATATTAAGTAATTATTTTTGAACGCAATTTCACCTCAATTCTTAAAATTATATTTATTATAAGTTCTTTAGAAAAAGAAAGAAAAAAAAACAATAATTTTTTAATAAATCATAAAATAATTAAAGCAAGACCTTTTTATAGGCCTGATAAAAGTTAAGTAATTTATGCAAGATACTAAACTAATAAATATTTTTCATTTATTCAAGGCTTCATGTATTGGACAAATATAAGGAATATATATATATATATATATATATATATATATATATATATATATATATAATTAATTTTTTTTCGTTCTTTTTCTATAAATATTAAACAACTAAAAATTAACATGAAAAAGTGTTCCTAACTGGAAAGATACACCGATACGATTCAATTACAAAAGTAATTTAATGAACTATAAAAAAATTAGCCGCCAGTTCATTCATGTTATTTGTTTTTAAGTTTTTATGCCCTACTTTATTAATTACACCAGGGTTATGAAAAATATAATACTAAATGTTGCACGACGGTTTAAGCGTGACTTCTCGCGAGCGCACTTTTATAATTTGTACAATCGACTATTCTGGTCTTAACAATGATTATTAACCTGATAAAAATAAGAATAATTTACAATTAACTCTGTACAAATGTTTTTTTTCGATATACATTAAATAACGTACGTCTTACGAAACAAAAAAAGTACATCGTTTTTGTCAGAATTAACGATAACTTTTTTCCCTTCGCCTGTCTAGGATATCTTTTAAATTAGTTTATAAATCTTTGCGATTATCTAAATATCTACTCCGTGCGCGTACCTCGGGTGTGTATATAACTTTTTACAAATATCGGATTATTTTGAATTATCCGACAACGTAATTACAATTTAGGCATATGTGCCTAATATTTAAATTTGCCATCAAAAAATGCGATCGATTTATTCGATCCATAAATAATAATAGCAAGTGTTTCATTTTTTTATTTTCTTCTTGCCTTTCCTATTTTATTACTTCTTGGATTGTCTAACCTACGTGCAAAGTTTATTTCCTTGCATGAAATGTATTGTGTTTCTAACCAGTTCGATAATATCCGTTTAAATGTCACAAATCACGTGCTTGGTAAACTGCTTAACATATTTGAAGATATACCGATGCCCATATTTACAGTTGTCCAAACCATCATTTATGCATTTAAATAACCTGAAAAAATAACATTATTATTAATATCATTACTATATTGCACTCTGTGTGTAACTTAAAACGTACTTTATCAGTAAACATGTATAGACTGAATGTAAGTTATGTAAGTCGTTTATGAAAAATATAGTTTTGAAAAAATACATTTTGCTAATAACTTGTAAAATCCACAAAACTATTACTTGCACAATTTTATTTTAACCGAAATAGTTTTATTCAATATTTCATAAGGTTTAATTATGATTGTAAGATAAGATACGGCTATACTTTCAACTAAATATATTTCGAACTTATATAAGAACGCATTTAAAATTTTATAAATTCTATCCTGAAACTTAAATGAAACTAGTTTTTAAGATTTTTAAGATTTCTAAGAGCTTTGAATTATGTAAAAATTATGGACTTTCCATACGTACCCAATATCACGGATTCAGTATACCAGGCCTTTTTCTGTTCCTTCTGTTGCGTTCTAAAAGATTTGACGCGTCCAAAGGTTCGCTTTTATTTGGCATTCTGTCTAGTAAATTGAGCAAAATGCTATTCAGTCTCTTTTTCTTATCTTCTCTCTGTAAAAACATTGAAACATGGTAATTATGTAAAACATACATTTCTGTAAGACATATTTTCCTAGAGTTCAATGTAAGAAATTCTAAATATATATATACCTGAACAAAGTTAATCTGAGTAGTAATAGATACATTTTCTACAAGTCTCCTACGACCTCTGGGTTTATGGGGTTGGTCCTTGTTATTTAACTTTATATTGTCTCGAGGTTCCGATTTATTACCACTGTTGTCAACTTCTGGACAGTTTTTCTTCTTCTCTTTTCCGCACTTTGAACTAGTTTGAATACCATCGAGACTATGAGGCTAAACCAAAAATAGACAAAAGTAATGATTGTATTGATTTGACCTTATGCAATTATTAAAATAAAATATGCAATAAAAATTGGTATCTTACCAAATAAGTACGATAATGTTTGATTCGCTGCGGGAAAGTTTCAAATGCGTATGGTTTTGTGCAGACTTGATGACGCGAGCGTGCAACTTTTGTAAATAGTCTAGCTGCACGATCGACCCGATATTCACAAACGTAAATATGCTCGGGACTCGAGTTAGCAGGACGACCTAGAAAATTTTTTTCTTACTTTAATTGCAGAATTATAAAAAAAAATATCAACATGCTATTAAGAAGAAAAAGATTTTTATAAGTTCCATTCTTTCTTTTACAAATCTACGATTAACTTTTTTATTTCTCTTTATTAAAAATATTATTTAGGGTAATCTTAATGCTAGAAATAAAACCTTTGCAAAATGTATGTGGATCGAGGACCCAACAGCGACCTGCTACCAAGTCGCAAGGAACTGCTTCGTACAAAGGAGCACACACGACCTCGTTTTCGTAAAACTTGCGCGTTGGCTCGTGATATGTTTCGTGTGGTCGTAAATAGTGATGGCCAAAAACGAACCTTTCTCCACTAAAATATAAAAAATAATATATAGATATCAATGGCATCCTATAAGACACTAATTTTCAAATTTGTCTAAAGTCTGTAAAGAAGTATAAAAAAGAATTTGGTAAAAAATCGTTGATTATAAACATCATTATATAACATTTTTTTACATCCTATGATAATATTCGAATAATCATCATCGTGTATCCATTTAGAATCTAAGATATCAGTACCTAATGATGGCAAAAATTGTATTGGAACAAAACTAATTTAAAAAACAAAAAGCTTACCTGTCGTCCTTCCACAACCTCTCAATTCTGAATATGTCCATTTGTTCGTAATCCGGCTTATCTATGGTTTTGTAAGTGTGCTTATCCGGCGTATCTCTGAGCACGTAAACGGTATCGCCGGTCCTCAGTTGCAGATTGCCCCGCATCAAGGTGACATAGTACTTCTTGCCCTCCTCCTCCTCTTCGCCCTCCAGGGGTATCTCGTAATCGACTTCGCGTGGCTGACATCTCTCGCACAGGTACGAGTCCGCGCTCGTGTCCGCCTTGACGCAGTCGCAGTGCTGCCAGACCAGGCAGCGCTCGCACTGAATCATCAAGCCCTCGTCCCTGAATAACACGTGTTTTGTTTATACGAAAATCTCGAACATCTGTAACTTTTTTTTAAATTAAAAATATCCGTACCTATGAAGGCCGCAAATGCAACGAATAACGTCCTCTTCGCCGGCGGTCGATCCTCTGGGCGGCAGGAACGCCTGGGACGGTGGTAAGCCAGTGGCTTCTGTAATGGCAATGACAAAGTCTGCCTTGCTGCCAAGATACAGCTTCCTCAGCCTCGCCGCTGATATGCCGATCTCGGAGGTGCGCCCGAAAAATCTGACATTGTTGTCGAACATCTTGATCACGTCTTGATCGAACTGTTCGGCCGTTTTGTAAAGGCCGTTCTCGATGTTCTGATCGATTAGCGCGAGATCAATCGGATCTTGGACTTTATCGTAGTACTCGGGCAGTTTGCGCTTGGGCGGCAGCGAGACGAAGGGCGTGCAGAGCAAGGCCTCGTTCTCGTCCTTTGCACCGGTGATTATCGAATATAAATCTTTCAAAACCTAGAAAACAAAATTGATGAACAAAAAAAAAAAATAAAAAAATAAAAAAATTCAGCGGCTATTTCAACACATATATTCGTAGATTAAATATAAACGTGCAAATGTCATTTTACATAGACTGTAAGGAGATGACGTATAATTGCATGGGTATGTCTGTACCTTGGCGAGCTTCGCAGTCTTGTTGACCTCAGGATCGTCTTGGGCTTGGGCGAGCCTTCTCGTTCTAACGGTTCGCGAGCCAGTATTCGTCAGTGCGGTCAAATGCGTGAAAAATGCCTCGGCATTGGCTTTGACATCGGCGACGATTTTCTCTTTCGTCGCTTGCGCCCCGACGGCAGTGCCACTTCCAACTTTGACCGTATTTTTGCTCTATTCCCGAAACATCGTTACATTCGTTAAGTAATAATTAAATAAAAATAAAAAAAAAAACGTCCTTAGCATCTATGAGGATTTTTTTTTTTTTTTTTTAATAGAAAAATAAATTTTAATTGTCCCCTCGGTTTTCAATAAAATCCACGACATTGCTTCAATATCGCGATTATTACCTGCAGAGTCAGCTGCGTAATCGGCAGCTTGGCCTTGCGTATCTTCTCCAGGCTGCGCAGGAGGAAGCAGCGATGCTCGAGGACGAAGGCCCGCTGCTGATTCGACATCGGCTTGATGACCAGTGGATTGCCGTCCACGCCGAATCTACGGGATTTGCAGAGGGGGCCGCCGCCCTTGCGATTAGCCGAGGTCGTGGCGAGATTGGTCGCCACCTGGGGCTGCGCCACGGGACTGTCCACCTTCTGAGTATTCTTGCGCGGCCTGCCCACGGATCTGCGCTCGTTGTTCGCCGCGCTCGCGTTGCTACTGCTGCCGATTGTGATCTGTGTCGCGGGCGCCAGTGATCTAATTACTCGTTGGCTCTTACCGCCTGAAATATAATTTGTTAATTAGTATTGCACCGTTAGTTGGATCACTTTTAATTTATTTAAAAACTTAAAAGTAACAGCTAGCTATAACTGTAAAATTATTACCTGCTTGTATAAATAAGTTTTTATAGTTTATACAAATTCGCAATAAATTTGTTCCAAATTTTAATTAATTGTAAATATTTTGTATTTGATTCATTTAATCATTTATTTTAATTCAATTTATCGGTGAAATACGTTTTGGAATCAACGATGTTTCATGAATAATATTTAATACCTGTTACGACCTACTATGTGTTACATTATATTTTCAAATGTATATTAAAGTAGTTTTATATTCTGAAATTAATATTTTCAAAATAATACGTTAATGCATGAATATTAAATTAGTCTATTAGATTTTGAAAATGAAGGACAAAACTAGACGTTGAAACCTCGTTGATTCCAAAGTAAATTTCATTGTTACTTATTAATTCGTCGATCCCATTATCTAATATGTAACAACATATATTGCAATTATTTTAAAATGAAATTTCGGAGTTTGGACTATAAAAGTGTGTAGCAGCTCTCACACACGGCACTCAAAGTTATGCAAATTCTTCCTATTAGCTTAAAACGAAATTTAGTAAATTTAGCACTCTCCGTGAAAAAAGATCCTTACGAGGACTGGTATTGGTAGACAACCCATTCGAGTACAAATTGCAATTCCCGGTTGCAACTTATCCTTTCATAAACTTTGACAGTTTTCGCAAAATAATGGATGTACGGGGAAACAAATAAAGGACTAGAACGACGCCCACATGTAATTCAGTCAATCAAATTTAATACTTATTCCTCGCTGCGTGCGAAAAGTTCGTTTTTTCATACGCATATTCGTTCGAAAAATGGTTTACAATTAGAATAATTGAACAAAATTTATTATTAAAATTTTGATTACTATTAAGCTTATAAAATGCAGATATAATTGTTATTTATTTTTCTTAAATATATTTACCGTAACATTACAGTTTTAAAAATTTAAAGAATTATTTTTATAGAGTTCTAAACAATTTGATGAATTTATTGACACGCATATTACAATTAGAGTCAATATTAATAGCAAAATTATAATACTTTTCACATCGTCGAAATGGTTTATGAAATTTATTTTAAGTTTGGTTTTAAATTTATTTCAATTTATTTTCGTTTGATTAATATGATAGAATGAAATTATAATGAGCTTTTGATAGAACCAGAGTGTAAACTAAGAAATACTGATTTTAAATGAAGAAGAAAAACTGAAATCGTAATTTTAAGGCTATTGTTAACTTATAAATACATTGAAAAGAAGCTAATTTAACAATCTCTAAGTTAATATGTCTTTTATTTATAATTATTATTCTTTAATAATTGATAATTATATTGTATATATGTTTATTAAAAAAAATTTATAATTTCGAACTTTCCGCATCTTATGAGGAATAATAGAATATGCTAAGCTCGCGGAAAGTGTACGAGATCACGCGCGTGCGGTAATCGTCTACTTTTCGCACATGTAGCGCAATGCACTATTATATTATTTTATGGAATATTTTCTCCATAAGTAAAGCATTGCTTTCAATTACATTTCTCTTTGTCCGTCTATGAACAGACTAACCGTTGGTCCAAGGCGAAAAGTCCGCAATAGATCCTCGTACATTATTATATTACAATAATATTTCAAATTTCAATATAAATTCCCAAGCTATAAGCCCGCCCGCACTCACCGATGACGCCGCGGCAGGCCTCGCTGCCGCACCTGCACTCCTGTCCCTCGGACGGATTGAACAGCGCGAAATTGTAGTCGTAGGTGAGCTCCTCACCCCCGCTGATGTCCCTCAGGGCGAAGAGGGCCATGCGCGGCAGGCCGTGCACGCTCCACTTCTGCATCTCGCAGTTGGGCTCGCACGAGTGATTGACGAAGCGGCCGTCGCCGCCCATGCGATGGCCGTCGATCACCAGGCCGCCGTCGAGATGGAGGCAGTAGTGATGGGTGTCGCTCGCGTAGCGCGAGGCCATGCGGGTCTTGAACTCGCGCTCCGAGACGACCTCGCCCACGTACTCCAGGATGAACTCGCCGGCTGAGGGGTGAAAAACGAGGGCGGGGGGGCGGGATGAAATTAATTTGTTAGAATCTGAAGAAGTCGTCGTTGTGCTTAATAAGTATACGGTATTGTAAGAAGATCAATAAGTCTATACAGCGAAACTTAGGGCGTTGCGAATAAACTTATTGTAATTAACTGGATGTTTGTCTTCACAGTTATTGACTACAAATAATCGTTACAGTATTTTATTAAAGAAATGCGATAATAATTTAAGAAACATGCGTGCGCAATAATTTCTACATTTTCATGTATTAATTGTGCACGTCTTGTTCATTATCACATACTGCCTCTATAAGCAGCTACTTAATAAACTTTTACTGGTTATGCTTGTTATGAATTATCGGTGTCAAATTTATTGGGTACGAGGTTTCATTTTTTTCTCCTTGAATTTTATTACGATACTATTTATAAGATTAATTTTTAACAATAGAGACAATGCCCGAAGAAGAAAATCAGAAGATCCGAAAAATGAAATGCCCGAAAACCAGTTGGTTGCCGTCACGCGTACTGCAAGATTATCAAATATCGCTTTGACTCGTTACGCATAGATCTTAGTGCCCTAACAAGTACAGTATTGTTCTAATATAATATATACTAAGTTTATTATATGTGCATTTTCAAAATTTGTCTACTTCTTAACTTTCCGATGTTTATCCGTATAAAGAATTTTAGAAAGAAATAATGAGCCGATTTTGATAGATTCAATGTCCAAGTTAGACATTTCATTTAAGGAAGCATAGGAAAATTGGTCAAAAATATTATGAAAATGGAAAGTTAATATTATGACTTTTTTAATTAACGAATATTTTTATCGGCCTTAATCTTCATAAAATAATATAATTATAATTATATAATGACACTCAGACTGTTCTTGTTCATAATCACCCTTGTAGAATCTGAAATAAAACTACTATTAAGGAAACAAAATAAACATATAAATAAATTTTAAAAGACCAAAAAATATATAAAATATTAAATATAAAAAAAAATCAGGTTAGTCCCCGAAGCTAAGCCGAAGTGGTTCGAAACGTTGGACGAGACGGTCATGTTCTTTACTAACAATAATATATTGAATAATTTTTATTTTTAATCTTTTATAGTTTTATTTTATTTTTTAGTAGTGGTTCCGATTTTAGATTCTACGGGAGTGATTATAAACAAGGAAAGTGAGTCTGTCATTAAATAATTATAATTATATTAATTTATAAAGATCGTAAGACCGATAAAAATATTTGTTGATTAGCTTTTAAAAGTCGATGCAAATATCAGTTTAAGTTTTAACTATTAATTTGTAACTGTCTTGAAACAAATTGCCCCGAAAAGATAATCGTAATAATGACATGTACAGTTTTTGAGATAAATTAATGCAGAATTTGAAACATTAGTTAATTTTATAATTTATCTAATAACGTTTAATAATTGCTTTGAATTGCACTTCTAGTGGATTTATTGCAATACCTACAAATTGTGCTTGACAATTGGCCTGCGACTAAATTATTATTATTGTTTTTTTTTTCTTTTAATAAAACTTTCATTACATATCACCGTACGAGAATGAAATATGCCAGATTACAAGACCCTATACTGTGCACGGGCTTACTTTTGATTGGCTGGTGCGTGCGTACGCCCCAGCCCTTGGACTCGGTCATGAATCGCTGGAGCCCGGGCGACCAGTCGTGCTTCTGTATCTTCTGATTTTTGCAGCGCTCGCCGCACGGGCAGAGCTGGGGCGAGCACTCGCTGAACACCATTCGATTTATGCAGTCGTCGCCGCAGCCTGCCTCGGGCTTGCACTCGCAGGCCTGCGCCTCGTACAGCGTCGTCGGCTTAACGTCGTAATAAACATTGGAGCGGATTTTCCTGAAATTAGAGCGTCGTTAGAGTTGTTACGAGTTGTAAAAATTAAATGGGCAAACATATATATATATTTCCGATATTGTCCAAGTATTATTTTTATTTGCTTTTCTCAGTTGATTGGAAAATTAGTTACTTTAATACTTTCAATCTGAAAAACCTATTTATCGGCTTCCAAATTTTTCCACATCTATAGTCATATTTTTTCTAATATCTCATTTTTTGCATACCCTGTTAGATCAATAGCATAGCTTGATAGATATAATAATACTTTTCGAATTTATTATTGTTGATACTTGTTATAAATGGATTTAGAGAAAAAAGGGGATTGTCGAGGATAATTTTTACCGTACAAGTAAAAAGTACTCTGTTTTAAATTATATTTTACGAAAAATAGTGAGTTATTTTAATTTATCAATCGTTAATTAATATATCGATATATCGATGCCAATTTTCAATCAAGCAAATTGGTCAAGCCATGTGGATTCTAGAACGTTTTGAAAATGTTGTCACCAACATTTGTAAATAAGTTTTGATCAATAATATGCGTTTTCATTTTTACACCATTAGACGTGTTTGTTTGAAAAATTGCAATAAAATTCCACAGACATAATATAGATATAATATTCTTAAACCCCTTTAAAGGTACATTTTACCTCTAGTCATAGAATTCAAAAATGTAGAAGACCAATAACAATCTATGATCAAAATTTCGAAACTCAAGACACCAGATGCAATATGGTATCTTATGACTAGTTTATGTTAAACTTGACGTTTTATCTTTAATTATGAAAAAACTTTGTAGAAAGGGGTATTTAGAAGCAGAATTTCAAAAGTCATAAGATGGCGGAGAATGTGTCAGATCTTGAGAATAAAATATAATATTGTACAAAAAAGTAAATACAATTTTGAAAAACAAATTAAAAAAGGCCAATTCTACCTCAGTTTTATTTATTCAAATGAACCTTTACTCTTTTTATTTTTAATTAAATAATTTTTAACAATTAAAAATTATTCTCCAACTTCATGTAGTCAATTATCTTGACATATTGATTAAAACAATTTAGTATGTAAAGTTAATTCGGTCCTTATTCAGAAATCTTAATTTGAATTTTTCTTTAACATTTATTAGAAATCTGTAACTTCAGGTGATCCTAATGTAATATGTGCACATATATGAAAATCTAAGCATGCGTTCTAATTGTCAGTTATCATTGTCACGGACAGGTGCCAATCATATTCCAATTGCGAAGTGCAGCAGTGCAATATACTATACAATATACATATGTATATTACGTGAAAAATTGGTGATTGAGACATTGAAGTTTAAATTTTTTGTCGTTATGATCTTTATGAACAAAATTTTTTCATAAAATTTGCATCGTTTAAAATTAATAAAAATATAGTTATTTTACTAACAGTAGTGCTTTGATTATTAATTTCTATAAAATTGATGAAATCTAATGAAAAATTAGTTAAAATAAAACTAAAATAATGTTTTTTTTCTAAAGCCTTTTTTATATGAGATTTATGCATGACATTTCTATTAAGAATTTATTCTTAATCATTTAATTATACTTTGAAATAATTTGTTATTTATTTATTTTTGTATTTATTGTGTCTCCCATTAAGCTTATACCTCAATTAGATCATTATAAAAAAGAAGGATTTTTTAGTTTTTTATATATAAATCATAATTCAGAGTTCATTTTTATTTTCTGGCATTTGAATAGAATTTTTAAGTCAAAGGAGTGATGCAGTGCCAAGCTCCTTTATGCTTTATATAATTTTTATTATATGTATTTTCTTATTGATTTTTGCTAGCAATTCTTTACTTTGAATTTTTAAATATAAAAGAAATAGAAAAATGTTCATTTGATTAATATTTGATTTTATTCGATATTTTCTTTAATTTTTGAATTTAATAGTCTTAAATTTAATAATAATTTAACAGTTAATACATCTGAAAAGAGATAATATGGATATAAAATGTTTTTATTATAGGCAAATATTATTTATGTGTATTTTTTATTGACGTTTATTAAAAAATAATTTTATTAAGATTATTATTTATAACGGAACCTGTATTTTATGAAATTTTCACTATGTTCGGAAAAATTCAATAAATAACAACTCAATTCAGAAACTTCAATATAATTCTGTTTATAAAAATTTATCGCATACAATGTCCAAGTGTAAGAAATCATGTTAGCAATTGTGTAAAGCTAAAAAAATAAATAGTACTATTTAATACAGTATTTAATTAAAAATGCAGGAAGTTAATGTCCATTTTAATGTACATAAAGTTACTGCTTTGTTTATAAGTGTAAGGAAACATGTATTGTAATTGTGTAAAGAGCTAAAAAAATTAATAATACCATTTAATACAGTATCTAATTAAAAATTAAGGGATTAATAAAAGTTAACATCAAGGGAGTAATAAAAGTAATCGAGTCATTGATCACTGCAAAGTCCCCTTGTGACTTGAATTGTATGACTCAAGGTTATTTTTCGTATACATTTTGTATTTTTGTCATAAAAATTAAAAAAAAAAGAAAAATAAGTATCAGAAGATTCTTCCTTATTAGATTTCTTCCTTAAACAATAACAATTGGTTTGCGACCAACTTTAAAAATTATTCCTATTAAAAGCCACTTAATTGACGCTCTCTCACCTGTAATTCCACGAGGGCACGAGATCCCGGCCGGGTAGCCTCGAGTGCGTGTGAAGCCACCACAGATCGTAGGGAAGCTGAAACGGTATTTTGCGCTGCCTCAGGAACTTGCCGCAGTGATAAGGCGGCGGTAGCAGGCCGTGCGGATGCTCGCTCGGGTCGTAGATCATTTTGTTCTTGCTGGTGCCAGAGTCGGCGCTGGTCGCCTTGCGGGGCTCGTCCTCCTTGAAGTAGTCCGAGAATAGGCCCGCCTGCAGGTAGCGCTTCTTCCAGCGAGGCTGCTTCCTGCGGCAGCGGGTCGGCCCGCCGGTCTGTGTACAGAAAACGGTAAAAAATTGGTTAATTTTCTGTTTCTCTTGTTAATTGATGAAAAATTAAACATGCAATCGAATAATTTGATTTTTGTTCGATTTTCAAACAATTTACGCTTGTATAAAATCTTCTGACATAAGTTGTGTCAGAAATTTTTTAATAAAAAAAATGTGTAAACAAATTAACGACAGTGAGACTAGTAAAATACCAGCATAATTGATTTTAACTTGTAACTGTAAGCAGAATTATCACTTACTGTTTCGTTCACTTTTATTTTTTACAAAAAATGCAGGAATTTCTTTTATTATACGCGATTATTGCTAAATGCATCATTTAATGCTTTGGTAATATTTTCACTACATTCAATAAAGCCAGGATTGTGTTCCCATTGTTTTGGTAACGTAAAATAACATTTTAGAGTTTTCGTAATGTAAAATATCGTTCAACATTAGAGTGTAAGTTAATTATTAAACTCGTGAGAACTATTTCGCAAAGTAAAATATTAATATATAATATTATATATACATTTAATACCATTATTAACATATAAATGTATAATATTATTGATGTTTACGAGAAACAAAATATGTAACAGAAAACGAAAATTTACGAAATTACATAATTTAACGAGTGTATATATTCATTAATCAGTTTCGAAGGTTTCGAAGCGTTATCCACGTATACACGCGGCTAAATTACACAGTTTCGCAATTCTCACCTGTTTGTCATGGTCGTCGCTTGCGATGTCGCTGCTTGGCAGCGCGTCACTTTCCGTGTCGTAGTCGTTGCGCAACCTCTTCAGATTTTTAACCGTAAAGTTGCAGGGGCTGGCAGAGCTGCGCACTCGCCGGTGATTGTTGTTGTTCAAGCAGACGTGAGCCTCCAGCTTGACGCTCACGTGCGAATTGGCGCACTCGAGTTTCCGCACGTTTTCCTCGCTCAGCACGGCGACTTTCTGGCTTTGATTGTACCTGTTTCATTGGAATGGAAACGAAGGATAGATTTTACTATTATTATGCGAGATCACGCAATGTTTTGTTAAAAACCAAGCTGTTCAGATTATAAAAATTTGAATCGACTTTTAAAACACAGAGAGAGATTTACAAATATTTCAAGTCACAATTTTTAGTAAAAAAATTATTACTTTTTATGAACTTCCTCTTAATTTTTAAAAAATTTAGGTAAGTGTATTTACTTTTACATAAAACTATAATATGTATCAGTTTATAAGATATGAAACAATTCGATATGATAATTCCTTTATGGTGATGAAAAGTGATTAAAAGTATGGTACCTTTCTAAAGATTCTTCCAAAGTCGCATTTTCGTCGTACATTCTGGAGTCTTGAATTTTTTCGTACTTCACCGGGCACAATTTGTCACACGGCTTGGTGCCATCGCACTCAACTACCAAGTCTTTTCTAACTCTCAATTGTCCGGAGCACATTAGCGTACGTTCTTCCAACGTAGCGTTATCAATATCGCAGTATATACCGTCGTCCTCGGACCTTTTATTCTCGAGATTTTCCTCTTTACTCGGCGGCTCTTGAATTGGAAGAACTTCAGATTTCATTGGGAAAACGTCGCTTTTCTTTTTCTCTTTAAACTCGATTTTCGATTTTTTTATATCAACGCTGTTAATTTTGAGAATCGGCTTCTTTTCTAGCTTATTATTAACAACCTTCTGCAGCTCTTCCTTTGTCAACAATGTACTTATAACTTGCTTCTTTTTCTTTTTCTTAAGAGTCGGGAAGCCTGTGCGATTAATAGCCTTCCTGCGGCGAATTTTTTTCTTTATCATCATTACAGCTAAGGAACTAGTCTTAATATTCGCGGCAAGAGGCGCAACAGTTTCAGTTTTCACAGTTTTATGAAGTACTACTTCACTACTTTTGATTATATCCATTTTATTGTCTACGTCCTTTTTCTTAATTTCTAAATCCTTTTTAGTTATCTTATTGGCATCAATATCCTTCTTTGCTTGCTTAACACTCTCAGGAAAATCTTTCTTGAAAGGCTTATTTGATTCACTTTCTTTTTTAGTAACTCTATTACCGATATCCGTATCTTTTTTAGCTGACTTACTAGCGTCAACGTCTTTCTTCGCGATTTTATTGCTAACGTCGACGTCCTTCTTCATCGCCTTTACCGACTCGGCGTCTTTCTTTCCCCCCTTCGTCAACTCAGCATCCCTCTTCACAGATTTATTCACGCTGTTTTCCTTTTCGTCCTTCGCCTGTTTATTTTTGGCGGCTCGCTCGGGTCGAAGATAATAATCAGACGAGCGCGTTTCCGGCTTGTCCATTTTATCCCCTTGATTCTTCAAACCTTTTTCTACAAAGGGTTTTTCGGATTTCAAAGCCTTGTCGGGGCTAATCTTCATCGTTTTGTCACCGGCGCACATTTTTTCCAATTTATCGATTTTGTCGATCACGTGATTGTTCTCGACTGGAAGCTTCGTGACCGTCACGCGCAGATCTTTAACGATCTTCTTTTTCCGCCTCGGTTGTATCTCCTGCGATTTCTCGACTGCCGCTTCGCCAGTGTCATTTTCTGAAAATCGAAGACGGAAGATTAGCACACAATTAATGCAGGTTCTTACACTATATTTTCACGACGGCACTTACCTGTTTTCTGGGTAGGAACACCGTCGGCAGTATCCTTAGACCGCTTTTTAGTCTCTGCATTTATGAGACCGCCGATATTATTCTCTGCCTTCTGCTGACCGCTCGCCGCGCCGTTGCCCTCGTGATCGTGTTTCGATCCGGCCGTTTTCACAGCCCCGTCCGCTTTGCCATCGACGCTATTTTCGGCCTCCGTCTCGTGTTCATCGTCCTCGTCCTCGTCCTCCTCGTCCTCGTCGTCATCCTCCTCGCGATCCTCGTTCTCGTCCTCCTCGATATCATGCTCCTCGCCCTCCTCCTCCTCGCATTCGTAGCCATCCTGCCGTGGCTCCTGCGAACTGTTACTGTGCACGCTCAGCACGTGATAGTGGCGCTTTTTTAGCGGCAGCCGCTGCTCGTTGGGGTTGCTCGATTCGTTGCCCGTTACGCTGGCATTGCTGCTGTTGCAACCACTGCTCGTACTGTTGGCCTTTTCCTTTTTCACCCGGCGCTTCAATACTTTACCTAAATTAGTGGAAAATACGGCGTTCTTTAACTTTAATTTTTTTTTTCTAATTAAATTGCATTATTAAAGCAAGGCTTTGTTATTGATAAAAATATGAAATGGGTAGCAAATTACAACAATTGACACTTTCAAAATACACGAATTAAGAATTTTTCTTTGTGTTTTGATATTGTTTTCGGTACTTAATTATTTACTTTGGGTATTTATTCTTATTTTATAAGAATTGGATTACTACAAAAAGTTCGTTTTTACTAGTTTATACCTTTTATTTACTTCATTAAACTCTTATGAACAAATACGAATGTAGACATTAAGTATTTTTGTATATCTACATTTGCATTAAAGACGACAGCAGTATTCCGTTTGCTGTTCTTGTTGACTACAGTTATATAAATGAATATTTTACATAGAAAATCATTGATCAACTGTAAAATGGCTCTAACATTATATTTATAATTCATTCATTTATTAACAACTAATTATACGAGATAACAAATTTTAGATGAATAATTGAATAAATATAAGAGTTCAAAATTACTTTTTTATCGAAATTTTGACTGTCATTGAATTTCTTGAATAAATTTTACTTTATTTAACGCATTTGGTCTTCAAAAATCAGTCTTTATATATAATCATTAAATAAATTTATTTATAAAATTATTTTACTTATTTTGAATATTGCGCCGTTGAACGTTATGAATTTTTATAAAGCTTAAAACGAAATGTATAAAACAATAATTTTTAAGTATTTTAAATTAGTTTTTATTTTGCATTTCATAGATTATGCGAATAGCTTAACCATCCTACTTCTTATATACATTTGATAACAAGAAGAATTTACTTCTTACCCCCCCCCCCCAAAATTTAATGTGAAACGTACAATTTTATCTTTTTATCCCGACCATCTTACGAAAAGCTCCTCGACACGAAGAACAAAAAAGTAACAAAAAACTGAAAACATCCGTGCGCAACAAAGTAAAAACCCACCGGAATTCTGCTGATCCGCGTGATTGACCTCCGCGCCCTTGCGCTTCTTCGTGCTCTTCTTCGCCTTGAACATGTGCGGCAGCAGGCAGTGCTCGTCCGTCTGCTGGGCGCTGCTCGTCATCACCAGGGCCGACGGATTCGCCCCGTTGGCCCCGACGCCGAATCCACCGCCGACGCCGAGGCCGAGGCCGAGGCCGAGGCCGCCGCCACCGTCGGCAGTGCCGCCCGGGCCGACCTTGCCGAGGGTACAGAGCTTGTCGAACTCCTCGATTAGCCTCTCGAGCTCCTCGCCCACTGACGGATCGACCCGGATCGGCGTCTTCGGCGCGGCGACGCGTCGCCGATGCTTGTGATGGTGACGCCGGTGGTGGTTGTGGGAGGGCGGAAGTTTCTGGTCTTGCTGCTGCTGCTGCTGCTGCTGTGGTTGCTGTAGGGCCGTGGAAGCTGAACCGTTCTCCGTGAGGCGACGCGATCCCTGCTGGGATGAATAAAGAAAAGGCGAATGAAACTGATCAAATGCTTTAGATCGATCTTTTTTTTTTTTAGAATTAGAGGAACCTTGGGAGTTTTATGTTGATTCTGAAAACTCGGACTCTCACGGGAAGAAAGAAAGTTTTAGATTGTAATTCTTTGGCTTGTTTATTACTCATCGACAATACTGTTTATATACATCTAATATAACTATCTAATCTAAATTCAAACAATTTTTTTTAAATATTGTTATTTTTATATAAGCAATGAGAATTAATCAAATCAAAATATTGTCGAAAAAATCCAACAATTATCAAAAACATAAAATTATCGTTAACAAAGATAATAAGTTTAGGGTCAATCTTCACGTTGTAAAGTAAAAAGTATTATCAGTGTATTATTATTATTATTATTATTATTATTATTCTTATTATTAATTTTTATAAACATAAGAAAACTACAGATATCAAATATATGTTGAAATCCTTCTTGAGTGAACGCACTCGCCGAATAATTAGAAAGTGAAAAAATATTTTTGAAGATGGCCACAGTTCCGCTCGGCCTATCGACGCTCACGTCCATAAAACATTCGAATCATAATCGAGTCGCGGCATACAAGAAATCGTGAAATAGTTAAATATGGAATAACATTGTACGCAATGAGAGAAAATCAGATAAGGTTTGCCTCGATATTTTAAGTTTCGCACGGATAGAAAACGAAATTCACATAATAAGAGAAACATCAATAATTGCACTACTGCATTTCGAACGCAATGCAACCGACCCTGTTATTTTGGAAACAAATTATCACTGACGATAAAAAATGAATCGTCTAAAATAATAATAACAACAACAACAACAATAATAAAAAGAAACATGGAATATAGGTAAAAATTGCGTCAGAAAAATACTTTCCGTTAAAGCCGTGGAATTATACCAAACAAGCAAACGATCAACTCAGATGTTCGCCATACGAATATCTTATATATATATATATATGAAATTGGAGAAAGCAGTCAAAGAGAAAAGACTTTAATTGGAAAATCCACGAATGTATTGAAGCTAGATTGAGCAGTGCTGCCCCGGGCCAAATTAATTTAATCCGGTGTTTATTCCGCTTCTTAATGAGGATCGAATAAAAAGTAAAAAGTCTGAATTAAAAAAAAATCATTATTTTCCATTAATTATGTATTTTAATACAACGTCCGATTTTGCAAATCAAACGGTTTATAAGACCGGCGTTGAAAAATAAAAACACATTTGTGTTCTTTTGCTATATAAAGTTTAAGCCAAAGTTTTAAGTTATTTTATAAATATTATGCAGATCGACCTCCGCACAGGTGCATTAAATTCTATCCAGTAAGAAAAGTTCGTGCAATAAAAATTAGATAATTCGGATGCGGGCGTGACGTGTAATATATTAAATACATTGTTAAATACACGTTCACTCGAGGCGTAATTGTCTAGCTGAGAATTCTGATCTAGAATCTTATCGTACCCTATTTTCAATAGAAATTAATCTATTTCTTTGTTATTGCTGTTGTTGTTGTCGTTGTTGTTGTTTTTATTAGAATCATAGAAAATTCATTTTATGAACAGGAGGCGTCGGGATAATATGTATAGATTACGTAAACGATGCGAATTACGTTGTTTCAGTGCGATGTTAGTTGTCGTACTTACATCCCTACCAATTAAACGTATACCCGTCTAAAGTCTCGCCAGGGCATACGAATAGCCAAAACTAATTACCAATTTCAGTTATACGAATTCTGGCTTTTGTAGCCTGTACGTATTTGAAATGGTAAAAATAATGGCATTGTCAAATGGAATTGGGTTTTACGTATAGCTCTGTAACGAAGACTGGGAAATCAATCTACGTAAATTACTGAAATTATCATAAAGTCGGTAAAAGATATATCGAACAGAATGGGAATTTTTGCGTTTTATGACATAAAGTATTGAGTATTTGAATGAAAACATTGAAATTCCTCTATTGTCAGTCCAATATAATTATTTATTCCTGTCTTTTTCTTGCATTAAACTGAGATGAACTCTATTTCGAATTTCTGCCCATGTATCGATAGCGATATTGACGATTGCCAATTTTGGAGATTCTTTTGGTATATAGTAAAAATGGAAATGAATAAAAAAAAAGACATTGAGACGTGAATCAGTATTTTTTTTATCCCAAAAAATTTCTAAGTTCAGCGCATCAGTCCAATATCCAGTTATTAGTGACAAATAGCGCAGAATGAAAAAAGCGTCCCCTCCCTCATCCCCTTCCCATTGAAACCAGCGCCAGGGGGCGATTTTCGTCCCTTTTAATCACACGCACGCGCGCGCGTATCTGTAACGGCTCACGGCCCCGGTACAGTGCACGCGCTCTCTCCCTTAACGCCGACCCGGCCCTCGACATTAATTAGCAACAAACAGTCGACAGCTGTGGAAACGGCCGCAAACGCGCAAAAAACGCACAACCGCCCCGAACCACCCCCTCTCTGTCCCTATCTCTCTATCGCCCTCTTGCGAACCATTTCCCGAGTCGCGCGTTTCGTCTCTCTCTCTCTCTCTCTCTCTCTCTCTCTCTCTCTCCCTCTTCTGTCCCTCCTTGAGTCATGCATCTTTCATGAGCTGTAGAAGTATGCACACGTACAAAGAGTGTGGTTCGTACATATGTGTATGTGTGTATGTGCGCGCGCGCGCGCGTGGAGAGATATATCCCACCCCCGTCCCATAATCGGCTTCACCCTGCGACCGACCCTCTCTTTCTCTCTATCCTAATGGAGAAAGCTAGTCGGGCGCGCTAATCAATTTCCGCGCTCGAGTGTATATATATATATATATATATATATATATATATATATATATATATAAATATATAATATACACACACATATACAAGCTCGCGCGTGAGGGCTGATTTCACCCCCGCGCGGAAGAAGACGCGGAGGAGCACGTTCTCCGTTTCGTAATTAAAAGTTTCCCCGAGGCGAGTTGCGCGGGGCGTGGGATCCCGATGGTCGAGCCGACGCAGGCGCGTGTACAACCGATGTAAAAGAACGGGACACAGCCATATAAATGCTTTGTGTCTGTCTCTCTCTCTCTCTCTCTCTCTCTCTCTCTCTCTCTCTCTCTCTCTCTCTCTCTCTCTGTACATACGATCCGAAAGATAGATCTTGTTAGGACCCGCAGTTAGCGCGTAAATTCTCCACGTGCGAGGCGCGCAATGTTGCCGAGGAAGAACGTCCGTAGTATATATATATATATATATATATATATATATATATATATATATAATTTTTTTTTCAATGTATATATACATGTATATATACACATGTATGACTCTTTAAAAGTACCGTATTAAAAAAAAAATTTTTAACGCTCTCGTGCCTTTGAGATTTTGACGATGATAAACACGTTGACATTCGCTTGAATGTGAGAGTTTTCAGGCAAATAACTTGAAATAATATAAATTAAAAATACACACATATTTTAATATAAGATTATATGTGTATTATCACACTAGTGTACAAAATTAGAGAAAAAATATTTTAGCAGAAAATGAATATTTTTCGTCTGTTTTTCCTGGATAGCATCCTTAAGAAGTGACGTCAATTTACTTGGCAGATCTCACATTGACCGTTATCATACATCAAAAAATACACTACTTTTATTTTAAACATTTTAAAGATAATGTTCAAAAGTTACCGCCAGTAACATATTGAAAATTACTCAATATAATCGAGAAAAACAGGTATTAATATATCAAAAAAATTCTTGTTTTATGATTTCTGTAGTATCTAATTAGAAAATAAGAATTGTCTATTATGTTTAAGGACTGTAAATCCATAGACACATTCTAGAAGATTATGAAAGCGTACTCTAGACGTAAAATGTCAAGTTCTAATATATATATAGATATTCCAAATCCTAAAAAACATAAAATTTTCAGAAATGGGTCGATAAAAA
The DNA here is from genome assembly GCA_018907035.1 of Sycobia sp. Sy_11. Lineage (NCBI taxonomy): Eukaryota > Metazoa > Arthropoda > Insecta > Hymenoptera > Epichrysomallidae > Sycobia > Sycobia sp. Sy_11. The sequence goes on along the minus strand of JACCIC010000002.1, from coordinate 5,283,159 downwards.
TCCCTGTGAAAAATGAAACCATCTTTAATTACTATAAGTTGAAAAATTAAAAAATTTTATTTATCTGGTTTTTAAGGCAGTTTCAACTCCTGATGAAGGACGATTTTTGAAAATTGGATTTTACTTCAATCTGATTTTACAAATTTGTAAAGCGAAATGAAAACACGATTATGAAGCATATAAATAACGAATAATAAACTAAGCCGTTATAGAAACGATAAGAAAATTTTTATAGAACTACGAATGGACAAGGATTAGTTTCGATATTTAAAGCGATTTTGTACCTTCTTTTCAGTATTGCTGCCGCTCTCTGAGATCGCAGTGCTGCTGCTCTTCATGGGATTGATGACCGGAAGAGATATGATGGTCTGCACGGCAACGCCATTCGTCTCGATCAGACTATTAGCGTCATCGTTAACGTTGTGGATATTGTTATTATTGTTGTTGTTGTTATTGTTATTGTTGCTGTTGTTGTTGTTAGTCGCTGTCTTCCTATTGGACTTGTTCTCCTTGAGGACGCGCCTCGAGGTTGGGGCGAGAATTTGTTGCTGTTGCTGTTGTTGCTGCTGCTGCTGCTGTTGTTGTGTTTTGCGCGCCGGCTGCTGACGTTTACCCAGGGTAACCTGTTCGAGCCTATTCTCTTTCGTGCTTTTCTTGTTATCCAATTTACCTGTAACAACGCACGATTGCGATTTTATAACGGCTTCTCACTTTTTTACTAAAACTTTTCTTTTTTTTTTTAATTCGAGAAATGATAGAAACGTGCTTAATTAATTATCATTCCGAATCATATTTTTATAGATGAGAAATTAAAGCGTCGCACCTGTACTCTCTTCGACAGTGGACGACTTGGCAGGATTCGACTGTGCAGCATCCCGCTTGGGCGGCTGCTTTTCCCGCCTCATTCTTTTGCAGCTGGGAGGCTCCTCGTTCTGGGTGGCCGTGGCGATCGGCTCCTTTGCACGTTTGCCAGCGGCAACCTGCGCCGGCTTGTTTAGGCACTTTTTGCGCGTGAGGCACGCTTTTGTTTCCCCCGTTTGGTGTACGGACGTATGAGCCGGAGTATTCTGCTTCGTATTAACTGTAACTGTGGATCGTAAAAAAGTTTTTAATAATCTATAAAAAAAAAAAATCAGTTGAATAAAAGTGGAAAAAACTTTTAGCAGTTTTTGACAGCACATTGCACAGTTTTTAAAATAAATATAGTTATCATTGATTTTATAGAAGGTTTTATAATTAAACTAAAAAATTACAATGTAAATGTAAATTAAAATTTTCATAATTAAGTAAAACGTAACATCCAATATTAATTAAAGAATCGTTTCAGAATTGATTAATTATTTTTTCAATTTTAGATAAAGTAAAATATTAGATGAAATTTAAATATACCTAAGAAAGGCTGCACATTTACAATATTTTATTATCTTTAATTGTTAGAAATTGTAAAAATGTAAAATATCCATAAATGTGCAGAAGTACATAACAGTAAATTGAAATATAAAAAATTTGAAAATTTTACATAAAATTGACTGTATAAATATATTCTTCTATATAAATCTTATAAAAATGTTAAAAACATTTGCACAATATATTGCCTCAGTAAAGAAGTACTTTGTAAATCATAATGAACTAACTGATTTTATATTTAATAGACCTAATTTCACATTTATATCTCTATGAATCTAAAATAATTGAAATTTAGCTATAAAGTATATAAAATCATACTACTGCGACGTATTGATTATGTTCACCAGAGTTCTATCAAGAATTCTACGAAAACAGGTAAATTGCCACTCGAATAGTATCCAAATCCCCAATGAAAAGCTGGACTCAAGGAATACGCAAGGAGTACGAGTGCGACATAAAAGAAAAACATTTCACCTTCAGTATCGCAGCACCTCCTGAGACTGGATTTTCTGGCCTTGCATCTCTTGCCAAGAGTACCCTCGACGGATGCCTGCTGCTGCTGCTGCTGCTGCTGCTGTTTGGCCGGCAGTCGATTACACTGGGACACGACGACTTTAGCACGCTTCAGGCAAGGGCTCTCTTTGCTGGCAGACTGTTTCTCCGCTTGCGCGGGCGCGGGCTCCTTCTTCGCTGCCGCGTCCGGCTTGAGCTTTGGCCTGCCCGGGCCGCGTGGCTGTGACGCCGTCGACGCGGCCAGCTTCGCCGGCCTGCCAGGCTTGCGCTTCGGTGGATTTGGCACCCGGTCGGCGTTGACCACCGGCTTCGACTTCGTAGCCAGTGCCGCGGTGCTAGCGGCCGTCACCGTGGTCGTACCCAGTGACATCTCCGAGGAACTTGTTGCAGGGGGTTGTTTTGACGCACTGCTGGATGTAGCTGCGACTATAATAAAACATTGTTGGTAGTATTAAAATTTGTGCACTGAACAAAAGTACAATAAAAAATAAATCGTTAAATTCAATGGAAAATGCATTTAAATCATATCACTGAAATATTTAATTAAGAACATATGTATGAAAGACAACCACAAAGTAATTAATGTAAGTAAACATGTCCTGCAATTAATTAATAGTATTTTAATCAAATCAAATATTTTAATGAATCTAAGAAATTTATTCCCACTCTAAAATAATAGATAGTATAATTATTTGCAAATCTATGTTCTTCTTTATTACTAAATAATTTTGTATGTAAATTCTCCAACTTTCTTTTCAGAGTAGTATTTTTTACGTTAAAGTCAATAAATTTCAATGTTTTCTTGAGAGCACATAAGTTAAAAATTATAGAATAAAATTTTTAACTTCAAGTGGAAAATATAAAAATAGAAAAGTGATAATTTTTCTAAGTTTGCATTTATATAATGACTTTAAAAAATAATTTATAAGAATTTCACGTGAACAGAATATGACATAGTTCATGAAAGAACGTAATTCATAACATAAATTAAAAATCAAATAGCATAAATATGTTGGGACTATTTATGTATATGTATATATCCACCTTACAGACAAATTTTTTAACATACATATTGATTTATATAACAAATAGAACATTGTAGAAAAACTTCCTTCATTTAAAAGTGTTCTATCATCCCAATAAATTTATAAGGATTATATTATGATTAAATTTATAATATGATTAAAATAATAATATTGAATTTGACGTGAATGTCAGAATTTCCATAAAATAATCCATATTAAAATTCAATTTTTACGTCATCTCATTACATTTGAATATTAGCTTGTAGGAATAGTGTCGAATAATTTTTACAAAAATTATGCCACTTTCCTACAGTAATCATATTACTCAATCGAAAACAAAATAAAAGTCTACCTTTGACATTATTGCTCGTCGTCGCATTAGTAACTGTCGCGGAACCAGCAGCCTGCACCGGCGACAATACCGCGGACGTAGTGCCGGCCGATGAACTGCTCGCCGGTGGACTAACAGGGCCGAGCAAATGCACGGGACTGTTGTCGACCGACTGGATCCCCGAGTCCGGCGACACGTTGGACGAGCACGGGTACTCGGGGTCGCGCTGCGCCTCGTTACCCGCGAGCTTGCTAACCGAGAGCTGCTTGCTGCTGCGGCGCTTGCGCGGCTCCGACAACAGAGCGGTCTTCTCGACGAACTGCTGGAGCAGGGAAGAACTATAGACGGGCACGAGATTGCGGTCGTTCACGTTCTCGGACGAGTCCGAGTCCGCGCCGAGGGACATTCGCTCGATCGCTTTGGAGACGAGCCGGCCGCTCTCCGAGTCCTCGAAGCCGTCGAACGGCGCGTCCTCGTGCTCGTCCCGGTGACCCGGCAGGATCGCCGCGAGATCCTCCTGATTGATTTCCTGCAGAGGCTGCTGGTGTAACGCCGCCGCCTGCTGGTGCTGATGGTGATTGCTGGTCTGTGCAGTTTGAGGCAGTTGTTGGTGCGATGGAGGAATGGGCTGAATAAATAAAAGTTGAATGAATATTTGTAATCTGCAATTTGCAATAAGTAGATAATAATAATTTTAAAGCGGCTTACTATATTTGTTGGCTGAGGTTGTGGTTGATGTTGATGAATTAATGGTTGTTGTTGCTGAGTTTGAAGGGGTGGGAGCGCTTGTTGCTGATGTAATACATGTTGAGACTGAGGACATTGTGTAACAGATTGAGTCACGGAAGAATCCTCCGAGTCTTCACTACTACAGTCAGATGTCTACAAATCAAAAATAACCAGGTTGATAAAAACTACTAATATATTTTTTCATATAAAATCATATAATTCAAATCATGATTTTATTAAATAAATAAAATACCTTGGCAGTATGATTTTTGGTCCTCCTTGGCAATAAACGTTTGGCTCGATCACATCTTAGTTTATCTAAATCTTCCTTTCTAGGTACTTTCATACTTATTTTTAATTTTAATCCCCCCTGTAAACGTAGAAAGTGTTCATATTATTAGACACGAATTTCATTAAACAAAATGTACTTCAATCATTTAAAAAATATATTACTTGTTCAAAGTTCGTCTCCCTAATGGAAAATGTTTGTTCACTATGGTCGGATGTACAGTCAGAATTTGATTCGCTGTCACCATCACTACTATCATTATCTGTGTCAGAATTAGAATCCGAATAGGAACAACTTCCATCGCTTCCACCAGAACTCTCTTCGTCTGAATCCGAGTCATCGTCTGAATTTATAGTTGTCACACCTTAACAAAAAATATAATTACTTAGTATTTTAATACATACACAAGCAGAAATGGTTATAAAATAATTATAACCACCAGTTAGTACTTTTTAAGGTTAAAGTAGTCATGTAAATAAAAAGGCCTTATGAAACTATTCAAAGTTTTTATTATTATACTTCTATAGAAAATATTTTAGTATATTCAAAGCAAGAACTCAATCATTTATACAATAAATTATAAATATTAAAAAATGATACCAAATCACAATTATCTTTGGAAATGTTCAAAATCATTTAGTTCCAACCAAAGCAACTAACTTCCAATCATAATTTTTGCAAAAAGAGAAATAACCTATAATATTTATATAATTTACCAGTAGCTGGATTCCAATTGCCACCATCTTTGATCGCATCCATGTCGACAGTAGAAGGAAGTTCATGCTCCGGATCTCCATCATTGCCATCCCAATCCCAATTTGGCAATTCCAATTCTGATGGATGATGGATAACAGCATTCCAGCCTGAGTCGCCAGACATGTTTCGGCTTAACTTTGGTCTATAGTGTTTGTAAATAATATCATGCCTTGCGTATTGCTGCCACTATACAGGCTTTTAAATCCCACAAATTTTAGTTCATTTCCAAATCCGTAGAAGTTTTTGCAATATGCTTACATGCTATAATGCCTTGCAGCTAAATATCTTTTCTTATAAAATGGATATCTCATTTCATATTGGATAACTGCATATCAAAATATAACGAATAGAATTATTTACAGTTTCATTAAAAGTCCAGTATATCAGTAGTTCTGAAAAAAGAATGAAAAAGAATATTATATTTTTATCTGCTTGTCTTTATCATCTTTAACAATTACTGTACAAATCAAAACATTATTTTTATCAAGGTAAATATAAGAGTTGATTTATAAATTATTTCTTAGTTTTAATTACAGACTTAAAAAATGGCTAATTTTACATATACAGTAGTTAAAAAGTGATTAAAATACATTTCCAATAAGTAGTATTTCAGAATAACAACATAAAAAATAAAAACAAATATTTTTATCATTCAAGTATTAATTTTAGTCACTAAAATTAAGTATTAAAAAAATTTATACCAATTTTTCATATATTAATATAAAAATAATACTTCATTAAATAATTCATATGTTCTACATAAGATAAGGCACACCTTTTGTCTCAAAATATTATTTCAATAAATAATTATTTTAATATATTGGAGACTATACATAGTTATCGATGTAAATGTTATGTAATTATTTATCAACATAATGAATCTCACACACATTTTATTTTCAAAATTGTATTAAATCATTACTTTGAATAAAAAATATTTGACATATTTTATCTATTAAACAGATTGAATTAAAATTTTACTTTAAATAATGGTATTTAGTTAAGGATTAAAGTATGTAAATACAAGTATGTGTGTGTGTGTGTGTGTGTGTTTGCTGTATGATGCATGTGTATGTAATTTTTTGATCAGTAGACATGAAATCAATATATAAAAAAATATGTGAAAAAATTCATACACCTTCATAACTGAGAATACAAATTAAAAATAAGTAATACTTAGCACGTAAGAAAATTTAAATAATATTCCAAATTTATTAAAATGATAATGAGTTTATTAAAATGACTATGGTTCTTGCATTATTCATTAAGTATATCAAATATAAACAACAGTCGGTATAAAAAATATACAGTGAATTTGTTTCTTTTTTTTATGTATTTGGAATGAAAAATGACTTAGATCAGTAGAGTTCACATGCTCTTTTACCTCTCTATTCTTATCCACCAAGCAAAGTAACTGCATAAAAACTGATAAAATACACTACTGTAATAGCAACAGTATTAAAATCTTGATAAAAACTGTATTGTTTTTACAGATCAACGATCACTAATCTTAACTTCTCCTGGATTCATCACAAACACCTTTAACCTTGAAACTATTAAATTTAAACTCAAAAATTAAACAAACAAGCACGATTATTCAACATAAGCACTTTTATATTCGTTGCCACAAAAATCTCAAATTCAATACCCTCCTCCATTAAGCACGTTATACGAACATCGAAACTTTTTTGGCCAATCACTCGCTTTCCAGTACGTTCGCAAATTAACTGTGATCCCAGATTATTCTCCAAATCTATACACTCCAAACGAGAATCCGGAGGCTCACATCAGGTAGTAATAATTTCGGAGAAAATAGTTCGACCGAAATCTCAGCTTGTGCTATGTACATATATATGTGTAATGAGCAATTATGCAGATCGGCCGCAAGTGTAAATGGCCATTTATAAGTGTTAAAACACGATTAAAAAACGTATGTATATACATATACATATAAAGAGAATAAGGTACGGAGATGAAACGAAGGCTAGCGTGCGAGGAGGAAGGAAAAAAACGTCGGTGCGCGTGTATATATGTGTATATATAGATATATATATATATAGGAAGGCAGCAGCGGCACTGTATATTTGTATTTGTAGTAGTCGTATACGCTAGGAGAGTACGTAGAGACACATACACTACACCTCTCAATGTGCGAACGACAGCTGTTCTCTCCTCTCTCTCTCTCTCTCTCTCTCTCTCTCTCTCTCCTTCTCCGTGGAAGCCGATGCTCGACGATGAGGAGGGCGGCCAGGTGTGCGCACCTTATTGCCAACACGGGGAATCGTTATAACCAGCGGGGAGAGAGAGTTTATAATGTACGTCGTGTACGACACGAACTGCACAGCGGGCCTTGCCGAAATTGGCGCGAAACGAGTACGCGCGCGCCCTCCACTCTGTCTCTCTCTTTCTCACGCACACACACCTCGGGATACAGACTGATCCCCTTTTTTTATATGACAGCGAGTCTTTTATGTATATATATATACATATACATATATACACACAGTACACACGTGTATATATATATATATATATATATATATATATATATATATATATATGTATATATATTTAATAGCCGCGTGCAATGCGTGTTGCTGCCGCTGCACGTTGAAGATGAAGAAGAAGAGGAATGATCCCTTCGTCCAAAGCCTTCCTCGCGCGCGAGCGCGCGCGCCTTCGACTTTTTAACATGGGGAGAGCGTGAGTACGGGAACGACGACAACGATCTGCATTTAATCAGGAATATCAGGATCTCGAGAGACACTCTTTCTCTCTCTCTCTCTCTCTCTCGATCTGTCTGTATGCGCGCACACACTACTCACACCAGTTTATATATATATAGATATCTTCACTACAGGAATGCGAGAGATACAAGATGATGACAGAGAGAGAAGGGGGATCTTCGCCACTGTAATAATATATAACAAATCCGTAATCTCGTGATTGGCCTGTACTAACCAGTAAAAAAGAAATCGGTCGTTCTTCCTCTCCTCTCCCCCTCTCTCTCGCTCGCTCCCTCTCTGTTTCACCTTTTGATGGCCGCGCGTACGATTAATAAAAATATACACCCCGCAGGAGCGATACGTCGTCCATGCTCCGCTCGCCGTTTTGTCCGTATTAAAACCGCGGCGGCGGGGGGGAGGGGGCGCGGACGCAGATGCGGCGGTGGCGGCGGCAGCGTCCGCTGTTCTCTCTTCTCTCTCTCTCTCTCTCTCTCCCCCCTCTCTCTTATGGGTTACAGTATATATATATATATATATATATATATATATATATATATATATATATATGCGCACACACGAGAATGTTTACGTCGCGGCGGCCGCGCGCGCACGCGCGTGTGTATTATATGCGTATTTTTTAATACGCGTGCGCGCGTGTACACAAAATGGCCGACGTCTATATGTCTATAACTGGCGGTGCAGGCGGCGGCGGCAGCGGCGGCGACAGTGGCGGGGCGGCGCGAGTCCTCCGCGGCCTCCGGTGTTTTATGCGCGCCGTGTGCAGCGGTGTGCGAGCGCGCGAGTGCGAGTGCGCCCGCGCGTTGACTTTTCTGTCTTTCTTGCAGCGCGCGGGAGGCAGGGAGGGAGAGTTATTCGCACCGCCGCTTCGTCGGGCCTGCCCGAAGGTCCTTTGGCCTGCTTCGGCCTGGCCTGGCGCTCTTTTGCTCCGCACCGCGGGGCAGTTCCTCTTTTTCATTTTTTCATTCTCTCTCTCTCTCTCTCTCTCTCTCTCGTGCTCTCTCCGTCTCTCTTTGTCTCTCTCGGTAGTATAATAGTTATTATAGCCAGCCTGCCTCCCCTTGACTTCTCCCACTTCCTCGACGGCGCGGCTCCCTCGTGCGCGGCTGCGTCGACCTTTTTTTTTGTCTTTGTTTCCGAACTCCGAAGGCTCGAAAGTATGCGCCTACAAAGTGGTTACTGATGCACGCATAAATGTTGATATACTTCATATTATAATGCGGGAGCCGCTTTCCTTTTCATTATGTACCTCTTATAATTATTATACACGTGTAACATGCGTTATGTTTTCAAATTATACGTATTTTAAACAGTGTATATAAGTTATCTTCATCGCTTTATTTCTGTTAAAAAAAAAAAAAAAAAAGATTCGTACTGCAGTTACATAATGCCGAGATAGGGAAACCATAAGAACATTAACGCGGGAATCACACGCTTATAATCTCGTGTAAAAACGGAGTGGAGCAACAAAAAAAAAGGAGCCGTACACAAACATTAAATAGCTACAATACTAATTGTAGAAATGCAGGTAGATATAAGTGTTAAGTCATGGATTTTCGGATTCCCGGCTGTTTCAGAGACAAACAAATTTACGTCGTAAGAAGTAACAAATTATAGAGGGCGGGGGGTGTATGAAGACAGATGAAGGCAAATGTCTTTTTCTCCATATCTCAATGATAAACTCTCTCTCTCTCTCTCTCTCTCTCTATGTATACACCTACGTTCCGGTCGTATTGTTATTATTAGATGGATATTACCTGTCTAACTGTATTACATATAGACGCAGGTATCTTTTTTAGCTTTTTTATTTTTAGTGTCATAGGTAATGGGTATATCGTTCGGCGCCAATAGTCGTATCAGGTCGTACGACGCCGAAAAAATATTGAAAAACATAAAAATATATATGTATATGCATACACACGTATATGTACACGCATACACATGTCGTGATATGGAATGGTGCGGTGTAAAGGGAAAAGGTAGATTTTATATACGTATATGAGCGCGAGAATATGTGTCGCGCATGTATACATACGTTAGCCGGCGATTACGAGGCGAATGATGGGATATATATTCGGTCGAGCCGAGCACGGATCTGTATATGTGTGTACGTGTTTAATGCGGGCTGGCGGTTTATGACCCCTTTTCAAGCCGAAAGTGCGAGAGAGAAAGAGAGTGAGAGCGAGAAGGGGGGGGCACAGTTGGTACGGGTGGATGAGTTGAAATTTATAGATGTATTCACTCTGAGAGATGGCATCTCGTGTAATAATGCGATAAAAATTAATAATCCGATAGTACAATTATCATATAGGGTATCGTCGAATATCAGTGTGCGAGAAATTACTTACTGTACGACAGGTATTTATCCTCGATTTTATCATTAAATTAATTATGATAATCGTGCGCGTATATGGGATTAATTCCGAAGGTGTATTGCATGTAAAATTCATTATACCACGGCTTGAATCAACAGAGACCATTATCTTCCATTGTATCATCGCGCTGTCGCGCGGATAAAGTCGTGGCGATATCTAATGCCCGGGATTTGAGGACGAAACGCCCGATTTTATGGATTGTAAATAATGTATGAATTATTGGAGAAGGAAATTAACTCCGAACGCGCTGCGCTGCTGTTATCCTGCGATAATGCGCTGTCGTCGTTCCGCAACGTTCGCATTTCGTTATATATATACGCATATATACACGCATACATACACCATACGTACACACACACACACACATACAGCAAATTTGCTAAAAAGCAAATATTCAAATATTACACACGGGTACATTATGTAATATATAACGCGTGCCCTTCTGGCGTATATACATACAATAATGCTAACTCGGGATTTATTAATGCGATATGGCTCGAATAAACACGAGCAAAAAATTTCATGCGCTACAGCGGCACATTATGATGTGGGATATCGATCAAATTCAAGTCCATCGGATCAGAGCAAGCTATATATATATGTATATATATACCGCACGACTCTGCAGGGGTAGCGCCCTTTCGAACAAATCCTTTAACGAGAAGTTGTACGTTCTCATATGAAGTTCCGGGTTGGGGAGGGGGGTGATCTAAAATTCTAAAGGGATGCGAGAGAGATTGCCTGTAAAAGTCTAGCTGTGTTAATAGCCCTGTGTGCCCTAATTATGTATCCACTCGTGTATATACATGTATATATATATATATACATGTGTTAATCTGAGTATGCTATCCGCGGTTAATAATTCATTCAGCGTCCTTTATCTCTCTCTCTCTCTCTCTCTCTCTCTCTCTCTCTCTCTCTCTCTCTCTCTCTCTCCCTCTTTCTCTCTGCCAACGAGCGCTCAGGGCACTACCAGAGGAGACGCGCATTACTTTGCCATTCCCTCTACCATCTGTTTACTATAGCCTCAAATTCGCCAATGATTTATATATAAGGTAAACCAAATGCGCCAAGATACAGCCCGCTATATATTGAACAGTGTAGGAAGTATATTTTAACAGTGTAAGAGGTATATTATAAACGGTAATTCATATTGTTCTATGGTTTGAATGCGCTTATATTTTTGCGATAATTTTGCATTAACGCTGAGAGTCAGAGAAAGAGGGAGAGAGAGAGAGAGAGAGAGAGAGAGAGAGAGAGAGAGAGATGGACAGAATTTTGGCTTGCCCTTTTACGGTATGCAACGCACACAGGGCTGAACGACGGGTTGCATACGATTAAGGATGATGAGTCCTCGAGTCGCTGTTAAAGGGGCACACGACTCTTTACGTTTTACGATATTCTTTTGCCTATTTATTACTTTGTTTCGATATATTCCAGTGCGGATAATAAACACGAGGTGACGAGGAAGTGGGGATTTAATGGCTAGTATGGGGACTATGGATTTTATTATTCCTATCGTTGCTCTTGCTGGGGATACGCGAAATTGACGAGTTATAAATTAGACGATTATGTAAGAAGGCATACAATGAGAATGATCCAAACTGGGCCGAGATCTTATAGGTATATTATATTAGCACAGTAAATTGAAGAAAAGATGAAAATTTTGGGAACAATTCTATGGACTTTTTATTTCCTTAATTATTTTTCTCCAAATCAAGATACTGCCGGTCGCTCCGTCGAATTTTCATAAATTATTCTAAAACTAAAACGTAACTAATGAAGAATATAAAATAACTGTAAAATAAAATTGATAATAAAAAAATAACATAAATTATATGTTTCCCGGGGAATAGATCATCTATCGATCTGTTATCCTATCAATGCATCTAGCATCGTGTCAGTTCGGTAATGAACATCTGGTGCTTTGTCAGATAGAAGAACATTGACGAAGATTACACTGGCTCGCATAAGAAGTTAAAGTAAATAATAAAAATAAATTCGATTGCATACTAATTGCATTTAGCTGCAATTCTATACATGTACATAAAATTTCCTGCTCTCCCAATGGTAGAAAAGAAACACGTAAATCAATTCTCTTACGTATTAATTATCACGATTTTTACCTCTGATGTTCCGATTAGGATGGGTTTGTTGTCAAATGCTCGACAAATTATTTTATTATGTATAAAATTATATATTCACACCATCATGAGCGCGTCCTCTGATTTACGTATTTCCTCCAACTGCGAGGCACAAAGCGAATGGGTTATTTAAAAAAGTGCAATAGAACGATCAAAGACGAAGTTCGGCAGAATCAAAGCTCAAACTCTGAAAGAATGATAAGAACAACAACAACAACAATAACAACAACAATAACAACAATAACAATAATAATAATAAACAAACGTTATCATTGTTATTTGTTGTAATATTGAGTTTTACATATTCAGCTATATGTTACATTAAATACACTGATATTGTGTAAGCTTGCTGCGTGTGTGTTATATATACTTCTTTGTTTACGCATGCGATTGTCGACCCTTCTATTAAGTATCGTCAGAGCCACCCGCAGCGGTGCAGTTAATCGATCCCCAATGGTTAAAGTATAATTGCACGCATTGCCCCGTGTGAGCAATGCCCCCGTAAAGCGACGATATAAACCGATATATAGACTCTTTTATTATTATTGCACTTGTTAAACGAAACTTAAATAGTGAATATTATATATATATATATATATATATATATATATATATATATATATACACTTAACGTTAAAACATTAATTCGTACACTTGCGTGCTTGATGAATTACATAAATTGGACCATAAAAATCAAAATATTATTATAATTATAATTACTATGATTATTGGCCGGTGGAAATTTCATCTGTCCTCCCGCATTGTAACGGATTGGCGGCTTATTATCTATATGCACGAGCGTAAGTGCAGCGCCACCGTTGCGGACCAAAGGATTTTAAACGGTAAAAAACAAATCTACTAGCATGCTTGTAAAGGCCTATGACGAATATTTAATATTAATATAGGTACCCAAAGTTCAAATGATAAACATAATACAACTAATATATATATGTATGTATACGTGTGTGCAAAATAAGAAAATAAGTTTCAGTTGTTCGTAAACTCCTTAGGTCAAGGTAATTCTGAATTTACAACAGCACAAAATTTAAACTATCTATGCACTCTAACTATATGTATGTATATAGATATAATTTTAACAACTTTAAATATGCAGTTGACACTGATCTTCTTTATAGAAACATCCAATGTTTTTTTTTTATAATCGTTTTTTTCTTTCGACTAGCTAGGTATCTATCCTTTTTCAAAAGTGTGTTTTTCTCTACTTACTCGTACTTTAACTCCAACTTAAAATTTTTTTTCTCATTATTTTGGGATTGAGAATTAATTTTCTGAAAATTTCTGATTCATTTGTATAGAAGTAACATTTTTAAAGTTGGCACGAATAATTCCATACTTTGTTTCATTATTATTAGTAATTAAATTTGGTAAAATGTTAATCCATTTAGAATTCCGACGAAGAATGCATATATATTTTTTTCTTTTTAGTTTAATTAGGAAAAATATCTATAACAGCAAGCATATATTTTAACCCTTTATATTCTCTAGCTTATGTTTGCATTTCAACGAGATCTGCCTGCGATGTCTGCTAGGTCTTTATTTGAACTTTAAACAAAAGTTTATGAACTCTGCCTAAAGCCGTATAATGGTCAAGATAAAGGTACGAACCCTATCTAAAATCATAGAAAGGCAAAGGCATAAGAAAGAATAGCTTTTCCATAGAATTTCCCAATCGACCATTAATTTGACGTTGATTTCCTAAATTTAACTCATATTTTGAAATTTCTTGCTTTTCGCGAGGCATTTATGCGCAATATATTGTCAATTCATGGTCTTCAATTTACCGAACCAGGTAATGTTAATCTCACTGTTGCGAATGGTCCTAGGACTCATTGGGTTGCATATCGAACGCATGATAATAGGAGTGCTATCGTTCGATAGTTCTGATGATTTGAAAATTTCAAAATAGAAATTGCAAAAATTGAATGGCTAATGCAATACGTTATAGTATCCGAGGAGCACAGGCACTTAGGAGCTCTGTGAATATCCACTTCACGTCGAAGCATGTTCGAAATATTGGAAAGTCAGAGCCACTATAGAGGACCCACGATTGGTCATTCTTGGACTTAAAACCCACGGAAAAGTACTAAAACAGATACAAAATCCAGTCGCTTTGATCATTGCGACATAAGCTCATATGAAACTCTTTCTCAATTATCAATACTATCCGTGTCTGGAAATTGAAATATTGATGTTGCGCGAAAACCAATATTTCGTATTATACGATACGTATGCATTTCCATAGTGTCTATTGTTACAAAAACTCTAAGTGTGCTTTGAAAAAAGATAGATCTACGAGGTAATTTACAAGTTATTGATTATTTCATTGAATATTCTAATTTCATAATTGAAAATTACTTTTCCTACAGACACCTCAGCTAACTGCTTAAATTTGAATGATCGTATTGTGGCGATATAATCCTACGAGTGCAGATATCAAGAAGTTGTAAAGTGCTTTGGGTAAAACAATATAATTAAAACAAAACATTCGTCAGGAGAACACGTTCAGGATAGTGCACATTGTAGAAATGCATGGCTTCAAGCAGTCTGATAATGAATATCTGTATCAAAGGCTTTGTGGTTTTGTGGCCTACCGATGATGATTCTAAACCTCTGGTGTGTTTTTATTTAAAAATCAATTTCCTAATAGGCGATTTTCAGATTACATCAGATCGTACAATAAACGGCTTAAAATCAATTGTCACAGCATTCCATGGAATTCTGGTTATTTGAAATCGTTAGAATATTTAGTATGTCTCTACCGCAAGTTACTAAAATCCTAATAAACAATCCTTATCTGAGTGAAGAAAGGAAGAGCGTATTAGAAGAGATAGAACAAGGTATGTAACAATCATAATACAGCATATAAAGCTATACGTAAAGTAAAACTTTCAAAAGTTACACCCTGTGTATGCCGAAAAAATACCTAAATTATAAATAACTCGATGATTTTTCTAATTCGTCAGAAGCTAATCGTTAAGCGACCAATTCTTTTAACGCTTGTTCTTCATTGGATAAATCCGAAAATTGCGCAAAGTAGGCGCGTAAGCGAAACAAAATTATTCGTCTCCACAAAAAAACCGAGAAAAAGTCACGTATTCTCATCCCCGTCCCGCGTCGCCGAACAATGCAAGTCGCGAATAACAAAAAAAAAAATCGTCGTTCATTCCCCCTCGCTGAAAATGCTGAGGCTGAACTGAATCCCCATGACAATGTGCGACCATCCGCTGAAACATGTATATATATATACATGTATGTATGTATATATATAGGTGAATAGAAAGAATCGGAAAAAGGATTTTGGCAACAAAGTGCGTCCCTCTAAAAGAGGATTGCACAAAGGCAATTCACGATCATACAGGATAGATATATAGGGAAAGAGTAGTGCGAGACGTTCGAAAATTTACTCTGAAAATAAATTTGTGCATATCGATATCGACGTAATTTCCAGGCACGCGCGCCAATACTATATTTTGCAAATTCGGTTATTTGGTATAGACCGGAGAAATTTCTGCGCGGTGCTCCTCTAATACGGCGGTTCTATCGACTATTGGCCTCTGTAGTTTCGTATGGAGCCGGGTCACCGGTTTCGAAGCTCTGACGCGCTGCCAAAATCAAAGATATATATATATATATATATATATATATATATATATATATATATATAGCACTGGCTCGAGAGCAACCCTTTCACGTGACGTGTAAGGGACGCTCTTTATGAAGAGCTCTTTCTGCTGATATAGCAGCCCCCAACCCCTATATATATATATATATATATATATATATATATATATATATATATATAATAGTGTGGGAAAGTCGCGTGACGTGAGTCATGATGTTTCTACGGAGAGCAGCCCTCCAATTATATGTATACACGATCACATTAATCTTGGCGTTGATGGGTACCTACAAACTCGCTAATGCAATAATATGCTCTCGATGGGTGAAAAAAAGTCTTTCCTTACATCTATTTTGACCTGTAGATTGTAAATTCGAAGGTTATTTTACAATTATATATTAATTACAATTATATATATATGTTAATTGCAACAAACGAGGAGCGGTCGATGTTTTGAATCTATAAATTGTTATCTGGAATTATAGACTAATTTAATAAAAAAGACTTCAAAGACACGGTCATTAAAAATCCATAATTGAAAATTGCGATTTTTTTGAAGTTCAAATTTTGTTATGTTTTTCTGTTAGCAACTTTGACTATTTACTCCTGAAATCGCAATCGATTAACATTTTTAAATAACTGAACACGGCACTTTCCGTGTAAACCTGAATCAGTCATTTTGAATCATTACACACCCCTTAATTTAGACCCCAAAATTTCAAGCTGAAAAAATCACCGGCGATAAGTTTGCCAGTGCAATGGAGTTTACACGTATGCAAAAAAAGGATCAAACGTTCATTCTGAAAACGATTGTTTATGTAAAAACTTTTTGCTGTAAAATCATTCAAAACTCATTGATTAAGGTCCAAACAGAAAAAAAGGAAAATCGTGTCAAATCTTTCAAATCTAAGCAAAAAACAAGACTTCCGTCTTACATAAAACAGTATATAGGATTCGTATAAATATGAAAATAAGCAAGGAAGGAAAATAGGGGGAGAACTGCCGCGGTCTGCAATTGCATCATATATTAATTGAATTCTTTTTTTTTTTTATACAAATACACTACTCGTTACACTGATGCTCTCCTGCGATTTCGTCGCGGGTATTTACAGGGGCGGCTCGCCGAACGGGGAAAGAGGAAGGAGACGCGAGAACGAGGGAGAGGAGTGGGGGGGAGGAGAGAGGGAAGAGCGAGTGCGAGACAGCGATAGGGGTCGGAGGGAGGGGTTTAAGGCGGGGCGAGGGGGCGAGGGAGCGACAAATTGGAATTGAAATCCATTGTGATCCTCTCCTCTTGGCCGAGGGTTCGCGAGGCCCGATGGCTGTTATATACACCAGTGCGACTGATACGGCGACATGCTACAAAATCCTCTCCGAGGAGAGTAGCGCGCATATATATATATATATATATATATATATATATATATATATATATATATATATATAGTACACATAGGCGCCCATTGTGCTCTCGGGAGCAATAGCTCCTGGCGAAATAGGGGCGGGGGAGGGGGAGGCAGTTTTCTGTAGATATACATATACACGTATGAACACGCGCACGCACGCAAGAGACGCGCTTACTTAGAGGTCCACTGAAATATTTAAGGTCGCGTCGCACCGACGCGACGGTGAGGGGTCAAACGCCAAAAGAAAAAAAAAACAAAAGGAAAAATAATATCATTCAAACGTGTTTTATCATACACTTTTTCGAAGCCAAATCTTTGGCTATCAATAAATTTTAAATCAGTGACGATCGATTGGATATCTTACGATTTTTGTACGAACACGCTTACCGTGTATACATATTCACATATATTTACGAAGATAACTGCGAAAATGTTAATTTATATATAGAGCTTTTCTATAGCCTACACTGTCATATAATAATCTTCTGCATGTACGTATACCATATCTGATGGATATGGTATATACGCATTAAAGAATAAGTACACCTCCGTGATTTGGTTCCGCGTATGTATGCAAACAACTATATAGTTGTACTGTAATTTTCATATAGTAAAAATTAAAATAAGCAATCAAGCGACCAATGATACACTTTGACACTAAACTGATATAAATGTCTGTTATTAAGTAAATATTTTCTTGATTTTTATCAAGTAAATTGTTTTCTTAAATTGAGAAAGTATCTTCTTAAATGAAGAAAGTATTTACTTCATACAGGAAGAGTTTACTTAAATCAAGCAACGTCGTCTTAAATCTAGTGAATTATTTTTTTATTTTTTTCTTAATATAAAAGAAAATAATTTACTTGGCACAAAACAAGTAAATATTTACTTAATGTCAAAAATGTTTTCTTCAGTTTAAGAAATAATACGTCCCCATGAGGAAAAACTAAATACTTGTAGTTCTTTGTTGTTGAGATTTTGATCAGAGAATTGGTATTTTTTAACAGTTGACATAATGAGGTTCCAAAATTTATATTATAACATGAGTTTATACGGTAACTACTTAATAATATAGAAGTATCGAGAAAATTTACTAAAAAAATATACTTCAATTTGGCATACTAATAAGAAGAACAAGATATAGAAAGACACTTTTTTTATCTATACTTTATAAGAATATGAGCTATGATTAGAACCAGAATAAATAAAAATATATTAATTATAATTTTAAGTTATAATTCGTGCATTATTATCAAGTGTGCGTGTATCTGCGAAAATTAAATAAGAAATAAAGCATTATACATCATGTAAATTTGTTTGAATTGTTTCTGATAATTTTGAAAACTGATAGTTTTGTTTTATGTGCAATTAAAAGTTATAATTTATACAATTTTAGAAACTATTTAAATAATGAAATAAAATAAATTAAATAGAACTAAATAATTGTAATTACATAATTTAGATATATGTTAATAAAAATTGATAAGAAGATAAGTGTCTAACAAAATCCTAACAAAATCCTTTGACTAAACTCTCTCTCTCTCTCTCTTTCTCTCTCTTTCTCTCTTCCTCTCTCTATCTTTCTCTCTTCATCTTTCTTCATCCCTCTGAGCATATTTGAGGTTAATTGAATTTTATGGAAGGTGTAATTTGGCCGAGTTGTTTTAGGAACGGAACAACGGAAAGGTTTGCTCTGGAAAAGGAAACCAGCACCCGGAATGCAGTTCGCGCGCGCGCGTGTAAAAGAGAGAGAGAGAGAGAGAGAGAGAGAGATGAGTGAGTGATTGGGGAGGGGGATAAACGAATTAGATGGGAAGACGGATCGGATTAAATGGTGTGTGTTGTGTGTGTGTGTGTGTGTGTGTGTGTGTGTGTGTGTGTGTGTGTGTGTGTGTGTGTGTGTGTGTGTGTGTGTGTGTGTGTGTGTGTGTGTGTGTGTGTGTGTGTATTATGTACACAAGGTGCGGAGATTCGCTAGCTCCAAGGGCGCTTCAGGGGGGTAGGGGCGGGGGTGGAGGAACTGAATCAACGACGACGAACGACGAGGAATTAATATTGTAAGGGGTAAGAGGATGGCGTGAATTGTTCCGTGAGGCTCGAGTCCGATGACGGAACGACAGCATAAAGAGATGTTCCGCGCTGCGAACACTAGGGTGCGGGAGGGATGAAAACGGATTACCGAGAAAAACACGGAACTCCCGGCCGCGCCTACCCCTCTTCCATTCTGGGATCACTTCAATTTCTTCGGGAAAATGAGAAAACTCTCCCGCTCGGGCGCACCGGGATCCCGGTAACGACTCGAAGAGCTTAATTATTATCAAGTCTTCTGCAAGTTAGATATCGAGGCGCTCGCTCGAGTTCGAGAGCTCGAGTTACGTGTAATCCCGCGCAATTAAGGAAGAGGGCACGGGGAATAGGGAATAAATTACTTTAAAATACTCTTCGCCGGCTACGTCATGTAATTACATTCTTGAATATGTGTTACTGCGAGAGCTTCAGAACTGTTGCGGGATTTTGAAGAATACCCTTTGATGGATCATTTATAAGTAATAGCACGAAAATGTACGAGGTCAGACAATTAAGTAATGCGACCGATTTTATTTTTCGGCCTGTGGTGACACTGCGAACCTGTAACTCAGCCACCATCATAATAGATCCCTACTCTCTCGATTGAGACCTTGACGACCCTTGTATCATCATTTCTTCGCCAGCTGTTTTGTAATAACGCACGAGTAATGCATGTCACGAAAATTGAACAGAGAAATTTAGAGCAACGGTGATCAATAACATTTTGTGCAAAACTCGGCGAAACCGCGACAGAAAGTTATGAAAAAGTGCTTCAAGCGTATGGTAGTGATGCCCTGAGTCGTAGTCAGGTGCTTTGATGGCATTTCGATTTTAAAAAGGGCCGTGAGAGCGTCAAAGACGAGGAGCGGAGCGGAAGGCCAATTCAAGTACGAACCGACGCGAATACGCAGCGCGTTCGCGCTCTTGTTCGTCAAGACCGGCGACCTACCATTCAAATGTTAGCTGACGAGTTGAATATTAATCGGGAAACAGTTAGAAAGATTTTAACCGAAGATTTCGCCATGAAAAAGTTATGCGCAAAGATAGTACCATAGAACCTTTCAGATGAGCAAAAAGCCCACCGAATAAATATCGATATAAAGATTGTCTCGAGCAGGTTGAAAGTGATCCTACTTTTCTCGATCGAGATATTACTGGTGACGAAAGTTGGTTCTTTCAATATGACCCCGAAACTAAACGACCAAGCCAACAGTGACTGCCCCCTGGAGCGCCATGGCGAAAGAGGGCGAGAATGAGTAAATCCAAAGTGAAAACTCATGTTCAGTTGCTTCTTCGACAGCAAAGAGGTGGTTCACAAAGAGTTTGTACCATCTGGACAAACCGTAGATTAAGTATTCTACCACAATGTGCTTGAAAAATTAAGAAAAAGGGCGTTCAGAGTTCGTCTAGAGATCGTGAAGACTTGGGTTCTGCATCACGAGCATGCTGACTGTCACAATGCGTTCAGCGTCCATCAGTTTTTGGAAATATAACATTTAAATTTTCTTTAAAAATAGCAATAATTTAAGTAGGTTGTTTAATAATTGCAAAGATAAGGATGATTTATGTTTAAAAGCAGGAGTTGTTTACAAGATTAATTGTAGGGATTATAATAAATACTATATTGGACAAACAGGTAGATATTTAAAAAAGAGAATTTATGAACATAAATATAGTTTGCGTAGTTCACATATTACTTCCGGTTTAAAGGAGCATTGTTAAAGTTTTTACATTCTTTTGATTTTGTGAATGTGGATATTTTGGAACATGGTATTAATAATAAGTATAAAAGGGAGAGTCTTGAAAGTATTCACATTTCCAGGAATCGGAATAATGTGAATTTGATGTTGGAGTCTAGTAAATTGGACAATGTTTATCATTCCTTATTAAGTTGATTGGTTTTGAACAATTTATGTAGAGAAGGGAATTTAAATTTAATTTACTAAATTTTGTAGTGGGGATAAGGTATATATAGATTAGAATATAAGGCTTAATTTAGTCCCTGATGAGGAAGCCGTAGCGAGCTCGAAACGTTGGACTGGATCTTCAATTAGGTAAGGGTGTTGGGGACAGTCATACTGCACTTTATTAACAAAGAATTTTTTTCAACTAATATTTTATTTTCAGATTAGTCTACGGGGGTGACTGTAAATAAGGGCAGTCTGTCTGTCATTATAATTTTTAATTTAATTTTTATTTTAATTTTTATTATTTGTTGTATTGATGTATTAATGTAAATGTAGGTATGTATTGATATTGTTACGTATTGTTTACGATTGATTTGATTGGACTGTAAGACCAATGAAAAAATATTTATTAATTAGAATATAAGTAGTCGACAATAGTACAATTAAATTATCAGTTTTTGGCTTATAAAAGCATCGCAACGTTACCACAAACGCCTTATTCGCCGAACACGTCACCCTGCGACTTTATCCTATTCCCCCATGCGAAAAAATGCATCAAAGCTCGACGTTTTGACTCCGCTGAAGGCATTCAAGGATCTGTTACGAGGGTACTCGGAGAGGTCCCACAAGAAATGTTCCAGAATTGTTACAAAAACTGGAAAAGTTCGCTGGAATAAGTGTATAGATGAGGGAGGGGACTACTTTAAAGAAGGTTGCAGCGATGTACATTAATTTTTAGATTACTCGATTTTCGAATTTTGTCGCATTACTTAAATGTTTGACCTCGTATAATCATATAACCTAGTTTTATTGCATTATTTCATTGAAAAATGACTTATAAAACTGTTAAATATTTTTTCACCATTCTAATCGTATTAAAAAGTTCGATTATCGCCGAAAGGGTTTTAGTTCAGTAACAAAATGAAAAAATACATTATTCAAAATCTTGTCCGCATCGCCTGTTATTGCCTTTGTCCACAATTTAATGCTGAACGAAACACCTGAGTTTAATATACTGAAACACGTGGCTGAAACTTGCACTGTTCAATTGTTGAAAATTTTAAAATATCAGATATTTTTAGTCGTGTATAGAAAAATGATTTAAAAAATCTTTTTCTTCCCCACGTGTATTACCTCCCTTAAGTTACAGGATATGGGTTTTGATAAAAAGATTAATAATTAATAAAACAAGTAAACATTTCTATGAAAATATTATCCGTTTCCAGTCCGAATATTCAGAAATCAACAAACAGGATAAAATTAACGCAGTCCGAAATTCATTCCTAAATAGTACATTGTAAATCATGGGCATAAAATACGATTTTCCGCCCTAATGCGATCGCCGACTGAGCATACGAGACTGACGCATACGAGACTGGAGAAGCCGGTTTTTAGTGAATTAAATAATAGATCAAAATTGATTACGAGCACTTTTCAATCTTAAATTTACATCCAATGTAAATTGGTGTACAATATGTCGAAAATATTTCTTAGCATAGCAGGTTTTAAAATAATAAAGCAGGACATAAAAAACTGGAAATAATTTATAAATTAAACAATGTTTTATAAACAAACCATATTTTCTTTATATCATATATAATGAAACCATTAATAATTATCATATAAATAAAAAAATTAATAATTGGTCGTAGTTAATTATAATGTACTATTGTACATTCTAAAAATGACACGTAAGATATGAATTTTACACCCGCTGTGTTATAAAATATTCTTCACTTTAGATGTTTCAATCTTAGTCACAATTTCCAACATATTGAAAAAAGCAAATATAATGATATATATTTTTGGGAATAATGATAAATTTTATTATGACAATAGGTAAATATTTGATGCGCGAATCATAGTATATTTATCTGTTTTGTATTAACATTTAAAAATTAACACAAAATGTAAAGCTATCTTTTGAAAAATTTACTTTTTTATAATGCAATCAACCAACCATTGAAACCTAAATAAGTAAATTTTTTTTAATTATATAACTACATGGAGTGACAGGAAAATTTAGTGTGTATATATATATATATATATATATATATATATATATATATATATATATAACAATAAAATCAACTGTAAAGTTCTTTTTAAAATCCTTGATTACCATACATTAAATTACATTTTTTATACAGAACCCGACAGAGATTTCATCAATGTTTTTTGGAGGTGTAATGTAGATATTAGAGAGACATGTACAAGTATCTACTCTTAATGAACAGTAGCCAGGCATTTATTCACTGGATCAATTATTTTCTGTTCGTCTTTCTCCAACATCGGCGCATTTATGTACTGAGCCGTATATTTTTGGACCAGCGCAGGCGACGTCAGTTCATCGATATGATCACGTGCAAAATTTTGGTTATTATATATAGTGTTGCTATAATTTCCCATCAGATTGCACGGTGCCGTTGTTACGCGATTGTTGCACTCGTTTATCTCTTGAGTCAAAGCTGGGCCTGATAATCGACTTTCGATGTAGTTCAACGTCTACGCGAGAAATGAAAGACATTCGGCTTTCAGATTCTTATTCTATATCTTTTTATTTTACTAATAATATTATGGAAGATACTCACTTTTATTACGTCGCCCAATTTCGTTTGTTGCTCGGTCAACTTGGTTTTGACGAGATTCTGGTGGCCATCCTCTACAGTTTTCAATGCAGCGTCAAATGCTGCTGTGCAATTCTCAATGCCAGGTTTACCTTTTTTTGCAGCAAGGTCATCCTTAAAATACAAATTACACAGTTTATTAATTATAATTTAAAGAGATAATAATTCCGAACACAGTTTCTATAAAAAAAACTATGAATATTTATTATACGAACTTGCAACTGTGTTATTCTGTATCGTTTTTTCAATCCAGTGTCTATGGGCTTAAGATCCCTTATCTGAGCGTCCACATTAGTCTTCATGTTATTAATTTGGCCAACTAAATCAGATATGCTTTTCTGCATGGTTCCTGCCTTGTTCGTATAATCAACACTTGCCAATACCTTGAAGTAATATTAGTTGTTATTTCATGTTTGTATCGAAGGAATCAAAAAATAAATCATCTCACCAGTATTGCACCATAAACCAAAGCTTTGAATCCCAAGATAAACGTATTCATTATGTAACTGAAGTACCGAAAACTATAATTTCTATAGAATTTATTTAACGTTATATTATATTAGCATATGTACGTATGCGAAATTTTGAATCTGAAACTCTTTTATTCTAACAAACTGATGGAAGAATAACCCAAGAATTTCTGTGAACTATAATGTAGAATGTAAATGTATTTTCGAATAGATATGCACAAAGGATCTAAATGGAACGATTAATTGCAGGGAAAACGACCTAAAGCACTCAAACACTGTGAAGTTGACGAAATTCTGAATGGATTGCCAACAAAATAAAAAGTGCACGCTGATAATAAATTTCAGGACGTTACTGTATATGCTCGAATATAGACCGATTGATAATAATTTAATGAGTAGATATACGAGCTGTTAATAAATTTTGTATAACGACGTTATGTATTATTATAATACGTATATATATACAATTTTAGAAGATTATCTTTTTCCATTATAAATTATCATAGAAAGTTTAAACATAGAATAGATTACAATCTCATTGGTAATTTTTAAATACCAAATAAATACAAAAAATAAAGCAAACGAGAAAATCTACCATATCCGAAAATCAATAAAATAAAATTTTACTTAGCCAAATAGCAATTTTTATTTCTTAGTTCTAGATTTTAATGCATTGATGACGTAAATGATATTATGAACTCATAATATTTTAATGTTGTCAAAGTTTTCCACAGAAAGCCGCATAACTAAATAATTTATGTTGCGAACATATAAAATAAATATATATAAATTAAAATAAATGTAATTTTTAGTAAAAATTATTTTATACTTTTAATAATAAATGGAAAGGAGGCAACAATATCTCTATAATTATTAATGTCGAACAGAGCTAAATTGCCCTCTAGCCCTTATCTATTTCGCTAATTTATTATAAATTATTCTTAAAGAAACATTTCAGTAATATTAGATAATTTGAGCATATATTATATTATATTATATATTATAATACCAGATTATCATTGTCCTTTTACACCTTGTTATGATAATAAACGTTTCAGAAAATCGCAAAGAACATATAAAAAATGTATATTAGTATAGATATTAGTTATACTATAGAAAAACATCAGCTTTAATGTACGTAAAATGTAATCCAATTCTAAAAAAGTTAACTCAAAATTCTTGTTGTCATAATAATCAGTGCGTAAAGAAGTAGATTTCATCATGAACAAGGTACTACTGTAAGCAAAAGCTACCGGGGAGTATTTTACTACCAAAACGTTCAACATGTTGCAAGAGGCCTTCAGTAAGCAAGTTCTATCAAAAACAAGACTTCACAAATGGTACAAAAAGTAAAAAGGGATGAAGTCGAGAAAGCTTTACAGAAGTGGTATAATCAGGACGATATTATCATCAACCGATTAGGTGTACATCAACAAAATCCAAGAATCGGTACTACAAACTCGTCCATTGACAGTCCAAGACCTTAGAATGAATATAAACTTGAATAATTTTGGCAATAAAAAAAAGTTGTATAATAAAGTATTATAACTACTAAACAGAGTCTTCTAAAACGTGAAGCACGTTCATGTTAAATTAAATTAAGTTTAAGTTAAATTAAAACTTAAGATAAAATTTAAGAAATACTTTTTTTTATTTTATTTTTATAGCTTAATATATTATTCAAACTTAAAAATTTTATGAATTTTGTAACTTTAAGAAGTAATTAATAAACTAATTCGTAAAATTAGTCATATATTATAAGACGAGGCCTACGATGGTTCGATCGCTAGAGCGATTAGCACCGGTATTTGGAAGCATAAATATAGCAGCGTTAAATAACATAAAAAATATACCATAAGACAATAAAATTAGCTGTATATAAAGTTCATATTAAAATCGTTTATTACATTACGTTAATTTTTTTTATATCAACCTGTTTAGTTATTTTATTGCATTTTCTGGACATAATGTAGATATTATATGCATAATTCTCATCTATTAATGAACCGTGGCCAGGCACTTATTCACTGGCTCAACTATGCTCTGTTCGTCTTTTTCAAGCACTGGCGCATTTATGTACTCAGCCGTATATTTCTGGACTAACGCAGGCGACGACAGCTTTTCAGTATGATCGGTTACAAAATTTTTGTTATCATATATAGTTTGGCTATAATTTCCTAACAGATTGCACACTGGCTTTGTCTGTCCACACTGGTTTATCTCTTCAGTCAATGTTGGTCCGGACAATCTAGTTCGATGTATCTCAATGTCTAGACGAGAAATGAAAGATATGTAGCTTTTAGCCTTTTATTCAATATCTTTTTTTACAACGAATATTGTAGAAGATACTCACGCTCATTACGTTGTTCAATTTTGTCTGTTGCTCTATTAACTTTGTCTTGATTAATTTCTGGTAACCATCCTGTACACCATTCATAGCAGTGTCAAATACTGCTTTGCAATTATTATAACCAGGTTTACCTTTTTTTGCATCTAGATCTTCCTAAAATGTAAAGAGAACGTTTATTACTTATGCTCAAACTTTATAAAATCCAAACGCAGTTGGTAACAAACCAAATGTGAACAATTATTATACGAACTTCTAACTGTTTTATTCTGTAACGTGTCTTTAATCCAGCATCTACTGGTTTGAGATTTTTTAACTGCAAGTCCACGTTATTCCCGAATCGATTAATTTCTTGAAGTAAAGCAGTTATACTATCCTGCATGTCATTTATCCTTCCATTATCAATAACTATTGCGAATACCTTGAAATAATTATTAGAATAATTATGATAATAATTAAACATTATATTGAAGTAACGAAAGAATAATTTTGTTACCTGAATTGTACAGGAGGCCAACGCAATTATTGAGAAGATAAAAATATTCATTATTAATTATGAGATGTCGACAGTCTAATCGAATGAATTATAAGAATGAAGTATAATATTAGTCTAATATTATAATTTATAATAATAGAAATTCAGTTTGATGTTCCTCAGTAAATTGTAGTTACACAGTGACATAAACATGAAACAATGAATGTGTTCAAAGTAAGTTTTCTTATTGGTAAATGTGAAATAAATACAAAAAAAATGAAAGCTGAATACTCTAGAATTTGTTGAATTCAATAAAGTAAATGAAATATGTATGCGTAAATATTGGTTTCTTACATGAGTATTAAACTATAGTATATATATATATATATTAGACTAATTATTATATAATAATTATTATATTAGAATAATTATATATATAGCAATGCTGTAAAAATATTTATAGTACTTCGTACCATAAATTCGTAGTTTGTGATAAGTAATTGATTATGAGCCGTTAAAGCACCGCTAATTTCAGATCTTACACGTCACATTCAATAAACATTTTGGCTCTACCTAAGAAAAGTCTGGCTACAAAGAAAGAATTCCTGAATTAACGAAATAACATATCTTAAAACTATTAATATTTTAAATAAATTGTTTTGAATATAAAAAAAATATTTCCCGCGCTCGGTGCGCAAAGGACGATTTTCTTTAGCTGTCTGAAAGGAGATAAATACTAATTTTCTTCCCTAAGGAGGAAAAGTGTTTATGACCCCTTTACGACCAATTAGAAACCAAAATTTTACTTTTCCTTCTTAGGGAGGCAAAGCGAATGAACGAAACCGTGTAGTCCGGTAGGATTCTCAGTTTTCCGTGTCTGCGTACCATCTGACATTTACAATGTCTAGACTTATATGCGCCACTCGACCATAGACTCTATTTTTTTTTGCACACATATATGTGTGTGTGTGTGTGTGTGTGTGTGTGTTTTTTTTTTTTTTTTTATTAGGCGTAGGCAGAGCAAGCTCTGCACTAGTGGCCTCTCGAAACCAGCATCCCGCCGGAACTATCCGGGAATATTACTTCGGCGGGGCTGTTAATTAGCCTATACGACTCATCTTCTTATGACACTATCCTACGTCCCCCATCCACACAGGTGATCAGGGGTTCGGTGTTCGTCCTCTGTATCTTAAAATAGGATCAGTTGGCCTGGTTCATCCTGGGCCATTCGCCTAGTTCTATCGGCATATCTAAGTTTGGTCATCACCTCTTTTGCGAAACTGGCTACTGCCTTCCAGTTTTCAGAAGATTCCAGCATTATTGATAGGATGCTCTCTGGTCTTATTGGCTTATTGATGATGTTCATCAAGTGCTCACGTTGTGTTCTAAAACGAGGGCAGCTCACCAATATATGCTCAGCATCCTCGATCAAACTCGGACAGATGGGGCAGAGATCGTTATTATCCAGGTGAAAGCGGTGGAAATAGGACCTAAAACAACCATGTCTAGTCAACAACTGAGTTAGGTGGAAATCTAATTCCCCGTGTTTCCTGTTGATCCATCTGTGTATGTCTGGGAGGATACGATAAGTCCATCGGCCTTTGCTAGAATCGGTCCATCATTTTTGCCATATTTCTATAGAACGATGACGTTCCACATTTTTAGCACCTTGTAGGGAATCCACTGCGGCCTTACATATGTTATGCAGCCTAGCCAGTTCATCTGCAGCTAAATCGAAAGGAAGAATTCCGGCAAGTACCTCAGCTGCGTCGGTGGATACCGTCCTGTAACCACTAATAATACGTATACAGGAGCGACGACGGGTCGCAATGGCCAACTCACAATACGATTTAATTCCGCATGCATGATGCCAGATTGGTGCTGCATACATGCTGACAGAATTAACAACATAAGCTAATAGTTTCCTCTGGGGTGGACGTGGGCCACCAATGTTAGGCATGAGCCGACACAAGGCAGCTGAAACTCGTTGCGCTTTTTCGCCAGATATCTTTAGATGTTCTTTGAAGTTTAACCTGGCATCAAGCTGGACACCCAAGTATCGTAAAGATGGCGCAGAACTAATGCGGCAGCTACCAACTTTAAGAGTAATACTATCTACCTTCTTACGACTGCTGACAAGAACTACTTCTGTCTTGTGCTCCGCTAATTGTAGACCAGCCGTCTTAATCCATCTACTGATGTTGCTGATTGCTTCATTGGCATTTTCAGTAAGTTCATCAAAGGTCTTAGCCGTCACTACTAGAGCGATATCGTCGGCGTACCCTACTGTTATTGAACCAGGCGGTTGTGGAATCCTCAACACGCCATCATACATAATATTCCACAATATAGGTCCCATAACTGAGCCCTGGGGGACTCCCGCAGTAACCTTATGCGATACAGTGCCTTCATCCGTTCGGTATAATAGTATCCTATTCTCAAAGTAGCTGGCCACGACATTCTGTAAATAACCAGGTACTCCGAACTCTTTAAGAGAACTCATAATAGAAGACCAGCGCGCTGAATTAAAGGCATTCTTGACATCTAGAGCGACAATGGCACAATACTGTTTAGTGCCACCTTTCCATCTCTTAACACTGATTGCATTTCTTGCGGTACACACTACCAGTTTAATGGCATCGACTGTTGATTTTGATTTCCGAAATCCAAATTGGCGTGAGGATAAGCCGTGCAATCCTTCAGTGAATGCTTCCAGTCGGCTACATATTATTTTTCCAAATATTTTACCTGCCGTGTCGAGCATACACAATGGCCTGTATGATGAAGGATCATCAAGTGGCTTATTGCCCTTAGGTAACAGGACTAACCTTTGAGTTTTCCAGCAATCAGGAAAAATACCCTCAAAAAGACAAGCATTATATACTTTTAGAAATATAGCTGGATTCTTCTGAATCGCCAACTTAACTGCCGCATTAGGGATACCATCAGGGCCAGGGGCAGCATTGTCTCTAGTCTTAGCGTAAGCATTATGTAGCTCCATTTCTGTTATAGGAGGTATATCGTCCGAGTGTTGCGTGCGCAGTACAGTCCCATGAATGTCATTGGGAAAGAGAGCGGAAACAATCTTATCAATCAATACCGTGCTAGTGGGTTGTATTGGTGCCCTACTCAATCGTGCCATGACTGTTTTGTATGGTCGTCCCCATAAGTCATTGTTGGCCTCTGCACACAGTTCAAGCCAGCATCGACGCTTGCTTGCCTTAATGGCCTTGACAAGCACTCTCTGTGCTTCTTTAAATAAACTATTAAACGTATCACGATGGGTGCGGGCTCTCTGGGCAAGTCTACGTGCGCGATGACATTGTTTGCGCAATTCTGCAATTTCATTTGTCCACCAGTAGACAGATTGACGATGTTTAAATCCGCTCTTAGTCCTAGTCATCGATGCATCACATGCTTCAGAGATATGCTTCATGAGTGCATTTGCCAGATGGCCTGGTGCACCATATTCTAAACGCTCTTCTGATATTATAGTGGCGAACACTTCACAGTCTAGCGATCTGATGTTCCATTTCCGTGTGGGCATCCACTCATTGCACTTGTTCTTTACTTTCTTCTCTGCAATCTCATACAAGATCGCCCTGTGATCACTGTGGGTGTAAAGGTCGCTTACTCTCCAATTAAGGATCCGCTGAATCAAGTCATCACTGGCGAATGTTACATCAATGACTGATTGTGTATCACCCCTAATGAAAGTGGAGGTGTGTGTGTGTGTGTGTGTGTGTGTGTGTGTGTGTGTGTGTGTGTGTGTGTGTGTGTGTGTGTGTGTGTGTGTGTGTGTGTGTGTGTGCGTGCGTGTGCGTGTGTGTGTGTGTGTGTGTGTATGTACGCATATGCATGTATGTATATGCATGTATGTATATATCATGTATTTTTTGGAATAGGATTAGAGGAAATTGCTGTAAGTAAAGTCAAATTAAATAAATAATATTTATTTTCCGACTTTTATATTTAAACATGGACATAGTGAACAATTTATATTCTAGTCACTCGGTGACGTAAAGAAAATTTTAGTTATTTTAGAGCAAAGTAATTATGAAAATGGTCAAGTTAACGAAGGAAATAATTCGGCTCGACCATCTCTTTATTCGGCATTTCTAACGCAGCTCAATACGTTCGGGGAACTTCGCAAAGCAGTGGGGGCAGTGATCGCGCGTCTTGGGGTCCCGAGTAAAAACCAAAGCACGGAGAGGGGCAAGCTCACTTCTTCTGTAAACCTAATAGATACAGAACCTTATAAAATACATAATAAAATTTTTTTTTCTTTCATAACATATTCATTTTCTTTATTATTATCTTCATTCCTCAATTATAACTAAAAGTTTCTTGATTACCAGTCAAAGAAGCCAAGTATCAAGAAATGCTGTACATGCGAACTATGTTGAAACTTTTAAGCTAAGGCTGGTATTGCATTCTCAGTTAAAACTAAAAAAATCTAAAATAAACTTTCTTTAAGAATCAACTTTAATCAATACATCTTTAAAATTCATCATCTGAAAAAGGTATATCTTTTGGATAACATTATATAACATAATTTGAGCACACAGACTGCGCCTTTTATTGATCTTTTTCACCTTCTTGTAATAATGGACGTGAAAGAAAATCTGAAAAAGTATATGCATTTTAGTATAAACATTTGTTATGCTATAAAAAAATATTACCTTCAATATGATGATAATCAAATTATAAAAAGTTAACTTGTTTATAATATCTGTTAATGATGATCTAGAACTCGATCGAAATGAACTCTCGTATATAATATTCTTTATTTTAATTATAAATGAAGGGAAAATTTAAATGACGTAATTTGCAAACTGTATTTACATATTATATATAATCATTAAAAAACATAGAAATACTTCTTTTAACCAACATCAATTTTATTATTTTTAAACGTTCTATGTAACTAAAATGTTATTATTTGTATAAAGTTGTTTTTTTTTTGTTTCAGATCGTGCAAAAAGGTTTGTTTGTCTTTAGCGTACGGCGTACATAAAAATTATATTGTAAAAAAATGCCGAATTATACTAACATTTTCTCCATCATTTTGTTATTTTTTAAAATGAGACATTATTTTTTATAGTTATTATTATTTTATGACATGAACTATGCGTATGTAAGCAGACACTATTGACAATAACATACTACTATAGGCAAAGAATACCGAGATATATGAATTTGAAATGAAAAGTTTTAAATACACATTCTTATTTTTAATTTGGCACTATTGACATTGAAATATAAGAGCAAAGCACTAATATTATCAAAAAATTACTTTCTTATAATGCTACCAGCCATAGAAACCTAAATATTTAAATATTTTTTAATTATCTAACTACGCGGAGTGGCAGGAAAATTCCGCATATATGTAGATGACAATAAAATGAATTAAAGTTCATTTTTAAATTCTTTTTACTATATATTACATTAAATTTGTTGTACAGAACAGTATAGCGATTTGATCAATTTTTTCTGGATATAATGTAGATATTGGAGAGACTTGTAAGTCTCCACTCTTAAGGAACAGTGGCTAGACACTTCTTTACAGGATCATTTATTTTTTGTTCGTCTTTCTCCAACATCGGCGCATTTATGTACTGAGCCGTATATTTTTGGACTAACGCAGGCGACGTCAGTTCTTCGATATGATCACGTGCAAAATTTTGGTTATCATGTATAGTTCTGCTATAATTTCCCAACAGATTACACAGATTGACACTGTCGCACGAATTTATCACTTGAGTTAAAGCGGGGCCAGATAATCTACTTTCGATGTATTTGAACGTCTATGTAAGAAATAAAAGACATTCTACATTCACTTTTTATTATATATCATTTTATTTTACTAACAATATTATAGAAGAATCATACACTTATCAGGCCACCTATTTTGGTTTGTTGCTCAGTTAATTTGATTTTGGCGCGATTCTAGTGATTATTCTCTACACTTTTTAGAGCAGCGTTAAATGATGCTACGTAAATCTCAATATCAGGTTTACCTTTTTTGCAGCCAGATCATTCTTTACATGTGGATCACAAAGTTCATTCATTGTACTTCGAAGAGTTGTAAGCTCCGAAAGCAATTCATAATAACCAAACTGTGAATATTTATTATACAAACTTGCAACTGTGTTATTCTGTATTGTCTTTGCAATCAGTGTTTATGAGTTGAAGAAACTTTATCTGAACGTCAACATTAGTTTTCATGCTATTCATTTGGTCAAATAAGACATTTATGGTTTTCTTCATGACTTCTGCCTTTTTCATATTGTTGAAGAAGAAATCACGAGACAAGTAAATAAGAAATATATATTAAGAAAACTAATAGGCACACTTATACAATAATTTATAATATAGTAAGTTCTAAGTGAAACGTTCACTGTGAGAACAGCTTGCTTACGCTACAAAAACTAGAGTGAAACCAAAACAAGCTCCCGATAGGTACATATAAGGAGGCTTCATCTAGGAGAGAGGATAAGTTCATGCCTAAATACATCGCATTATATTTGCCTGTCTAAGGCATATTTACGCAGATATACGGTAATGGTAAAACAAGTTCATACTTGCATCGAAATATCATTAGCAGTTCATATCTATCTATACAATATCTGGGAATGCCCAACATTAGGGATAATGGCTATATAATACATGTTGCAAATTATAATATATACATTACGCAGTAATTTCAACACTCCCACTTAATTTGTAATTTATTTAATATTGAATCTTGCCCGCAGATAACAAAGCTGTTGTTTAGATAATGGCTTGGTAAAAGCATCGGCAAGCTGTTCTTTCGATTCTACGTATTTTACGTTTATTTTCTTACGGCTTAATACATCGCGAATAAAATGAAAACGAACATCGATATGTTTCGATCTTTTATGAAATTCATGGTTATTTGCTAATTTAATCGCGTACTGTGTGTCATAGATATATATTCAGCTTCCGCTGTGGATAAAGACACAATACTTTGCTTTTGACTTGACCAGCATACTGGCCCGCCGTTTAATAATAACACAAATCCGCTTCTCGATTTTCGCGTTTCTACGCACCCGGCATAATCAGCGTCAGTATATCCTCTTACATCCTCTTACCGTAGACCCAGTTCTGCCGGTATACTCAAAGAATTGTCATCATTAATTCCAAATCTCGTTCACATTTTCTCAATATAACACGGTTAAAATATTTTTATACGACGTTGACCTCGATCACGCTCAATTTGCATTCCAACAAATTCATTCGCTACATCACACGTTATGTTAAAATGACTTTTTAGGTATCGCAGTACCTCATTAATCGCACACTATTCTCGGAAATAACTAAACCGTCATCTACATATAGAGCTAAATAAACTTTAACATTTTGCACTGCACCGATAAACACGCACTTGTCACTTTCAATATTTTTGGAACTAAAATTTGATAAAGAAACCAACAAACTTCTCGTTCCAGCAACGAGGAGATTGTTTTAATCCGTACAGACTTTTCTGCAGCTTGCATACAAAATTTTCTTTCTTCTCGGTGATATATCCTTCGGCTTGTCGCAGGTATATGTCCTCTTGAAGCTGGCCGTACAAAAATGCCTTTTTTATATCAAAGTTTGAAATTTCATAATCATTCTGTGCTGCAATGGCCAGGAGAATTCTGATCGATTCGTATCGGACGACGGGCGCAAAAGATTCAAAATAGTCGATGCTCTCTGAGAGATGCACGCTGAGAGAACCCTTTCGCCACAAGTCGCGCTTTGTATCTTTCACTATTTTTAGCACTTCTTTTTATGGTAAATACCCATTTGCATCTGATAGCACGTACACCATTTGGCAATGGCACGAGTTTCCACGTACCATTTTCTTGCAGCGCGTTGATTTCTTCGCGCACTGTTTCTTTCCACTTTTCGGAATCTGGACTTGACATGACTTCATTGTAAGTCATCGGCACAGCTTGTGCAATATGAGCTACTGGGTTACCATACCTGAAAATTTCCTGTAATTCTCCCACTTCATCAACAGCTTCTTCATCAGGAGCAATATTATCAACGGTTTGTTGATGAACATCTACATTTTCGATGTGTTGCACTTCCGACTCTTGATCCAAACCAAAATTAAATAAAACACAATAAACTTTGTCCTTTGTTTTTATATCATTACGTCTGCTTTCATTAAAATCTACGTCGCTGCTGATGTAAATTCGACGCGTAGAAGCATCCCACAGTCTGTAGTTTGTAGACTCTCCGTCATTGCCTACGACGAGATCTTTTCATAAATTTATAATGGAAAAAGATTATCTTTTTCCATAATAAATTTAACATAGAAAGTTTAAACATAGAATAGATTTTAATCTAATTGGTCATTTTTAACGATCAAATAAATACAAAAAATTAAGCAAACGAGAAAATCTACCATATCCGGAAATCAATAAGATAAAATTTAAGTTAGCCAAATAGCAATTTTTATTTCTTAGTTCTAGATTTTAATGCATTGATGACGTAAATGATATTATGAACTCATAATATTTTAATGTTGTCAAAGTTTTCCACAGAAAATCGCATAACTAAATAATTTATGTTGCGAACATATAAAATAAATAAATAAATAAATATATATATATATATATATATATATATATATATATAAATTAATGTAAATGGAAGTTTTAGTAAAAATCATTTCACAATTTTAATAGTAAATGGAAAGAAGACAACAGTATCACTATGATTATTCATGTTGAACAGAGATACATTATTGCCCTTTGACTCTTGCCCCTGATCTATTTCGCTAATTTATTATAAATTATTGTAAAAGATATATTTCAGTAATATTACAACATTTGAGCATATATTATATTATATTATATATTATAATACCAGAACTGTCATTGTTGTTTTTCACCTTGTTATGATAATAAACGTTTAAGAAAATTTCAAAAATATATAAAAAAATGCATATTAGTATAAATATTAGTTATAATATCGGAAAACATCAGCTTTGATGTACGTAAAATGTAATTCAACTATAAAAAAGGTGATTTATTGCAAACTGTATGTAAAAATTATATATAATTATTTAAAAACCTTTTATCTTTTAAACGTTTTGTATAACTTAAATTTTATTGTTAATACAAATTTGTTTAATTTTTTGTTTCTGATCATACTAAAAAGTTGATTAGTGTTAAATAAAATTCTTATGGTCGCTATAATCGCTGCGTATAGAAGTAGATTTCATCATGAAATCTAAGCTAACGGAGAATTAGTATTTTAAGTTTTTAACTTTACAATAAATTAAAATAAATTTAAAATAAATTTTTTTATTTCTTTGACAATAATGTCCCCGACATCTAAGCTGAATTACACTTTGAAATATTGATTTCTGTTTCAGATACGCGTCTTTTTGTAAATAACTAAACATTAATTTTTCGTTTTTTATAATGTCTGAAACAATTCAATAACGTAGTTTCATTAAACTTTCAGCGCGCAATTAAATTTCTACTACCAAAACATTCAAAATATTGTAAAAGGCCTTCAGTGAGCAAGCTCTTTCAAAAACAAGACTTCACAAATGGTAAAAAAAGTAAAAAGGGATGCAGTTGAGAAAGCTTTACATAAGAGGCAGGATCAGGACGATATTAATATCAACTGATTAGGTGTACATCAACAAAATCAAAGAATCGGTGCTACAAACTCATCCATTGACAGTCTAAGGATATAAGACATTTGAGTAATTTTGGGAATAAAAAAAGTTCTATAATAAAGTATTAGAACTACTAAACAGAGTCTTGTAAAACGTAAAGCACGTTCATGTTAAATTAAATTAAGTTTAAGTTAAATTAAAACTTAAGATAAAATTTAAAAAATACTTTCTTTTTATTTTATTTTTATAGCTTAATATATTATCGAAACTTAAAAATTTTATGAATTTTGTAACTTGAAGGAGTAACGGGAAAATTCGGAAAATTATACGCATATATATATTATAAGACAATACAATTAGCTGTATACAAAGTTCAGATTAGAATCCTTTATTACATTTTTTTATATCAACTAGGTCAGTTATTTTATCGCATTTTCTGGACGTAATGTAGATATTATATGCATAATGCTCATCTATTAATGAACCGTGGCCAGGCACTTATTCACTGGCTCAACTATGCTCTGTTCGTCTTTTTCAAGCACTGGCGCATTTATGTACTCAGCCGTATATTTCTGGACTAACGCCGGCGACGACAGTTCTGCGGTATGATCGGTTACAAAATTTTTGTTATCATATATAGTTTGGCTATAATTTCCTAACAGATTGCACACTGTTTTTGTCTGTCCACACTGGTTTATCTCTTCAGTCAAAGTTGGTCCGGATAATCTAGTTTCGATGTATCTCAACGTCTAGACGAGAAATGAAAGATATGCAGCTTTCAGCCTTTTATTCAATATCTTTTTTTCTAAAGGTATTGTAAAACATACTCACGTTCATTACATTGTTCAATTTTGTCTGTTGCTCTATTAACTTTGTCTTGATGAGCTTCTGATAACCATCCTTTACACTATTCAAAGCAGTATCATACACTTCTTTGCAAGTATCATAGCCAGGTCTACCTTTCTTTGCATTTAGATCGTCCTAAAATGTAAAGACAAAGTTTATTAATTATGCTCAAACATTATAAGCTCCTAACGCAGTTGATAACAAACAAACTGTGAACATTTATTTTACGAACTAGCAACTGCTTCATTCTGTATCGTGTCATCAATCCAGTATCTACCGGTTTCAGTTGTTTTAATTGTAAATCCACGTTATTCCCGAATACATTAATTTCTTGGAGTAAAGCAGTTATGCTATCCTGCATGTCATTTATCCTTCCATTATCAATAACTATTGCGAATACCTTGAAATAATATTATAATAATTACGATAATAATTAAACCTTATATCGAAGTAACAAAAGAAGAATTTTGATACCTGAATTGTACAGGAGGCTAACGCAATTATTGAGAAGATAAAAATATTCATTATTAATTATGAGATGTCGACAGTCTAATCGAATTAATTATAAGAATGAAGTATAATATTAGTCTAATATTATAATTTATAATAATGGAAATTCAGTATTATGCTGCTCAGTAAATTGTAGTTACACAGTGACATAAACATGAAACATTAAATGTGTTCATATTATTCTTAAACTTATTGCTAAATATGAGATAAATCAAAAATAATAAATGAAGCGTGAATGCATAAATATTGTTTTCATACATGAATAATAAAACTTTAGCATATATATAACAATGCTGTAAAAGTATTTATAGTACTTCGTACCATAAATCCATATTTTTCGATAAATAATTTATTATGAGCTGTTAAGGTACCGTGAATTTTAGATCATACACGGCACACCAAATAAATATTTTGGCTATACACCTAAGAAAAATCTCATTGAAAATGAAAGAATTACTGAATGAAAGAACTAATTTATTTCATATCTTAAAACTATTAATATTTTAAATATGAAAATAGTACATTTCTTGCCGGGTATGAAAAGACTTTATTTACAAAACGAGAAGTTTGCGACCCGAGAGGAAGCTGAGAGTTTTAACGAGGTTCATAAAAAGCATTTTCGTACTAGGAAAGGACTATCTGTTTCCTCATGAAAAACGGAATCAAGCGGTGAAGATGAGATTTATAGGTTATAATGAGGAAAAAAATATTTCCCGCACTCGTGGCGCAAAATACGATCTACTACAGCTGTCTGGAGGGATCAAATACTTCTTTTCCTCCCTATCGAGGAAATTTATGGCCGCTTTCCGATTAATCAGAAAGCAAAATTTTACTTTTCCTTTCTTGGGCGGTAAAGTGAATGAACGAAACCGTGTAGTTTGGTAGGATTCTCAGTTTTCCATGCCTGTGTAACATCTGATATTTACAATGTCTAGACTTATATGCACCATTCGACCGTGACCTCCGCCTATTTTGAACATGAAGTTAGTAAATAAAATAAAATTTATATTATATGTGAATTTTGGTATAAAAATTATTATAATTTTTTTAACTATTAAACATTATCTTTATTATTTTTTTTATCAACAAACTTATAATCTTTAAATGATTATTTTTATTTCTTTATACAAGAATCGGGCTCGGCCCCGAACCCCCGTAGGGGGCTTCGCCCTTGCACCTCCACCTCCCGATACTACATCTCTTCTTAAGATAGTCTATCAATTTCCTGTTAATTGGAAATTATTAAATTTCATGTTATAGAATTAACATAAATTACCGAAATAACCTTAAGAGACAACCGATAATATGATATTTTTTCAAATCCAAGGGATTACATTTTATATTAGGGCAACTTATTTTGGAACGACTATCATCTGGACCTTTCGATATTATACCTGCGCACTCTATACAAGCATGACTAACACAAGGGAAAAATTCTGACATTTTTTCATTTTGTCAGTTGGTCATTCATTTTTTTGTACACTTCTTTGAAGAACATGCGCCCTCTTGTGGGTAAATACTAGTCTGGCGTTTCTTTCAGATGCCACCTAACGAAGTTATGTTGATAATAGTTTCATGTTATTTTCTACTGATAAGAGCGGAATTAGTTTTGATGGTCTAGAATAGTTTTTTTAGTAGTGCGAGCTCAACAATCATGGAGCTACCACTGCAAAGCGGACTCGACTGTGAAGTACATGTGGTCATCAGTTTTTTAACTGTAAAGGGGTGAAAGGGTAATCAGATTCAGAGTGAATTGGTTACTATTTATGATAAAGACTGTATGAGTGCGAGGTGCTCTATGAGATGGTGCGAAGATGGTGCACAGATTACCTCGAGGGACTTGCAGAAGTGCACGATGAGCAACGTACAGGGCACTCAAAAAAGCGCCATTATCGATGATGCGATTTTAGCAGTTGAAAAAATTATTCAGGAGCGTAGAAGAATGATGATATTTTGGAAATGATGCCTCCTGAATATCAGATTCACCGAATTTCCATCTTTCCACCTGGTTATAGTGCTTTCAGGCGCTATAGTTGAGATTCACCAACGCTATTCGGTCAGATAACGATCGTTTTAATTCCGAAGTGAAGAGATAAATCCGTATTACATTTACTGTTGTAGATTTACGTAAAAATTCTGGTTAAATATGAACAAACATGACTTAGAAACATCAACACATGGTAGTTTTTTGCTAACATTGAGCAAATGCCATACCCGATTTTCCAAACGTCTACTGCGATTCACATCATCGGCGTCTCAACAACTATATGTTTGAAGTCAATTAGCCAATATTTTATTGCTGCTTCTGATACTATTATCTGCTGCGTCTGACTGCGAGACCCCATAACACTTCGTATAATTGCTTCGCTTGAAAGCTATTTTTTCTCATCAAAAAGCACTATAAAATTAAAACACCAAATGGTTTTAGATTGATTGTGTTAAAAATAATAAAAGTAGCGCCAGTATTAACATAATAATTCGAAAATTAAAGCAAAGGTTAGTACGAACTGATAAGAAAGTGAATGTAAATGAAGGCAAAAATGAAAAAGAACGCTATGGTTTTTGATTTGTGAAGGTCGCCCGCGCGCAAGGATTATTTGTTCTAGCTCAGTCATATAACACCATTGCTGATATTTATCTGAAAGATAATTAGAACAATAATTCAAACCCTGGATAGTTCCAAACTGTAAAGATAATACAAAAGTTCAGATAATTTGATATAACATTATATATGAAAAGTTAGTTTAATATAATATGAGATGTTTAATATAACTGCAGCTCAAGTCTATACGAGAGGCTTCAAACCAATACCCGTATTAAGAACACTCATAAGTTACGAAATGTAAATATGAATTTTTTCTATGGTAAATAACTGTAAATATTCATTATTTAGGTTCAAAAAAAAAACAAAGACGATATGTATATATGGGGATATGTACACATGTATATATATATATATATATATATATATATATATATATGTGTGTGTGTGTGTGTGTGTGTGTGTGTGTGTGTGTGTGTATGTATATATGTATGTATGCATATGCATGTATGTATATGCATGTATGTATATATCATGTATTTTTATATGTATGTATATATTAGAACGATAATTCAGATCCTGGGCAGTTTCAAACTGTAAAGATAATACAAAAGTACAGATAATTTGATATAACATATTATATATGACAAGTTCATCTGCTTTTTTTTATAACTAATAGATGTTTAATATACCTGCAGCTCAAGCCTATACTAGAAGCTTCGAACTAATACTAGAAGTTTCCAGATTACCAGTCATTGGAGCCAAGTGTCAACAAAAGCTGTTCCTGCGAACTATATTGCTATTATTTATCTAAGATTGCTACTACTCCCGCAACTACATCTGAAAAATCTAACATAAAATTTCTTAAGGATAAACTCTAATCGATACATCTTTGAAATTCATCATCTGAAAAAGGTATATATTTTAGTAACATTATATAATTTGAGCACACAGACTGTGCCTTTTATTGACCTTTTTCACCTTCTTGTAATAATGGACGTTTAAGAAAATCTGAAAAGTATATGCATTTTAGTATAAAAATTAGTTATGCTATAGAAAAATATTACCTTCAATATGATGATAATCAAATTATAAAAAGTTAACTTGTTTATAATATCTGTTAATGATGATCTAGAACTCGATCGAAATGAACTCTCGTGTATAATATTCTTTATTTTAATTATAAATGAAGGGAATTTTTAAATGACATAAGTTGCAAACTGTATCTACACATTATACACTGAAAAAAATATTTTCCGGTATCAAGTAAATATTTACTTGTTTTCTACCAAGTAAATCATTTTCTTAAATTGCGAAAATATTTACTAGATTTAAGAGTACGTGGTTTGATCCAACTGAATTCTTCTTGCATTAAGTAAATACTTCCTTGATTTAAGAAGATCCTTTCTCAATTTAAGAAAATAATTCACTTGGTACAAAACAAGAAAATATTTACTTGATAACAGATATTTTTTTCTCAGTGTATATAATCATTAAAAAACATAGTAATACTTCTTTTAAACAACATCAATTTTGTTATTTTTAAACGTTCTATGTAACTAAAACGTTATTATTTGTATAAAGTTGTTTTTTTTTTGTTTCAGATCGTGCAAAAAGGTTTGTTTGTCTTTAGCGTACGGCGTACATAAAAGTTATATTGTAAAAAAGATACCGAATTATACTAATACTTTCTCCATCATTTTATTATTTTTTAAAATGAGACATTATTTTCTATAGTTATAATAGTCCGAAGAACTTACTAAAAACTTTGTACAGGTATATAAGTAGATGGGAAATCGTCGCGCATTTAGTAGCTTTAACATTAACATTATCAATTCATTAATTGTTTATGCACTATCAAAAACATAGAAAATTATAAAAGTGTTAAAAGTTTTTCTTGTTCTTTTTAAAATACAATAAAATAACCGTTTGAGTTATACATACATTATACATTATAAATAAATAAATAAATATATATATATATATATATATATATATATATATATATATATATATATATTTGAAATTCTGCCTCCTACCAAGCCCAATCCTTAATACTAACTACACGGAGTGATGGGAAAATTCAGTGACAGAAACATATTTAAATCCTTTATTACTATACATTGCATTAAATTTTTTGTACAAAATAGTACAGTGTTTTCATCCATTTCTTCTGGATGTAATGTAGATATTGGAGAGAATTGTAAGTCTCCACTCTTAATGAACAGTGGCCAGGCACTTATTCACTGGATCAATTATTTTCTGTTCGTCTCTCTCCAACATTGGCGCATTTATGTACTGGGCCGTATATTTCTGGACTAACGCAGGGGATGTCAGTTCATCGATATGATCACGTTGAAAATTTTGGTTATCAAATACAGTTTTGCTATAATTTCCCAACAGGTTACACAGATTGACACTGTTGCATGAATTTATCTCTTGAGTCAAAGCTGGGCCTGATAATCGACTTTCGATGTATTTCAACGTCTATGCGAGAAATGAAAGATATTCAGTTTTGAGATTCTTATTCTATATCTTTTTATTTTACTAATAATATTATGGAAAATACTCACTTTTATTACGTCGCCCAATTTGGTTTGTTGCTCGGTCAACTTGGTTTTGACGAGATTCTGGTGGCCATCCTCTACAGTTTTCAATGCAGTATCAAATGATGCTACGCAATTCTGAATGCCAGGTTTATCTTTTTTTGCAGCCAAATCATCCTTACAATATAATTCACAGAGTTTATTAATTATAATTTAAAGAGATATTAACTCCAAACACAGTTTGTATAAAAACTGTGAATATTTATTATACGAACTTGCAACTGTGTTATTCTGTATCGTCTTTTCAATCCAGTGTCTATGGGCTTAAGATCCCTTATCTGAGTATCTACATTAGTTTTCATAGCATTAAATTGGCCATATAATTCAGTTATGCTTTTCTGCATGTCTCCTGCCCTTTTCGTATAATCAATATCTGCCAATACCTTGAAGTAATATTAGTTGTTATTTCATGTTGGTATCGAAGGAATCAAAAAATAAATCATCTCACCAGTATTGCACCATAAACTAAAGCTTTGAATCCCAAGATAAACGTATTCATTATGTAACTGAAGTACCGAAAACTATAATTTCTATAGAATTTATTTAACGTTATATTATATTAACATATGTACATATGCGAGATTTTGAATCTGAAACTCTTTTATTCCAACAAACTGATGGAAGAATAATCCAAGAATTTCTGTGAACTATAATGTAGAATATAAATGTATTTTCGAACAGATATGCAAAAAGGATCTAAATGGAACGATTAAGTGCAGGGAAAACGACCTAAAGCACTCAAACACTGTGAAGTTGACGAAATTCTGAATGGATTGCCAACCAAATAAAAAGTGCACGCTGATAATAAATTTCAGGACGTTACTGTAAATGCTCGAATATAGATCGATTGATAATAATTTAATGAGTAGATATACGAGCTGTTAATAAATTTTGTATAACGAAGTTATGTATTATTATAATACGTATATATATATATATATATATATATATATATATATATATATATATATATATACAATTTTAGAAGTTTATCTTTTTCCATTATAAATTATCATAGAAAGTTTAAACATAGAATAGATTACAGTCTCATTGGTAATTTTTAAATACCAAATAAATACAAAAAATAAAGCAAACGAGAAAATCTACCATATCCGAAAATCAATAAAATAAAATTTTACTTAGCCAAATAGCAATTTTTATTTCTTAGTTCTAGATTTTAATGCATTGATGACGTAAATGATATTATGAACTCATAATATTTTAATGTTGTCAAAGTTTTCCACAGAAAGCCGCATAACTAAATAATTTATGTTGCGAACATATAAAATAAATATATATAAATTAAAATAAATGTAATTTTTAGTAAAAAT
The DNA here is from genome assembly GCA_018907035.1 of Sycobia sp. Sy_11. Taxonomy (NCBI): domain Eukaryota; kingdom Metazoa; phylum Arthropoda; class Insecta; order Hymenoptera; family Epichrysomallidae; genus Sycobia; species Sycobia sp. Sy_11. The sequence continues at coordinate 5,238,426 of JACCIC010000002.1, read as the reverse complement.
TATTTTATAGTTTTAATAATAAATGGAAAGGACGCAACAGTATCGCTATGATTATTAATGTCGAACAGAGCTACATTGCTTATTTATTTCACTAATTTATTATAAATTATTGTAAAAATAATTTGCTCTTGTCTGATCTGCCCAAGGAAGTTTTCAACAACATTCAATGATTTAGGTTTCATCATTGTCCTTTATTACCTTTTTATAGTAATAGACGTTCAAGAAAATCTAAACAACTACATACACATTAGAATAGATATTAGTTATGTTATAAGAAAGCATTAACTTCGATGTGACGATAATCAATTTATAAAAACATTAATTTGTTGCAAACTATTATTAAAAAATCTTCTATTTTTAAACATTTTGTACAACTAAAATATTATTATTTATAAAAAATTTTTTATTTTTTTTTTCATGTCATACAAAAAAGTTTATTAGTTTTCAGCGTACAATACCAATACAAATTATTATTATCATGCAGTATGTATATATAAGTAGATTTTTTCGTCAATAAGATACTACTCTAGGCAAAAACTATCCGGGAATTTGAATTTAAAATTGTTCAGTTTTCGATAGGAACGCATTCTTTTATTCCTAAAGTCATGATACTTTCATCGACATCTAAGTCCAATTACACGTTGAAATATTGATTTCTGTTTTAGAAATGCGTCTTTTAGTAAGCAACTGAACGTGAACTTTTCGTTTATTGTAATGTTGGAAACTATTAAACAACGCAATTACATTAAACTTTATGCGCGGAATTCAATTTCTGCTACCAAAACGTTTAAAATGAAATGTTGCTAAAGACCTTCGCTGAGCAAGCTCGATAGAAAATAGGAATTTATCAGTGGTACCAAATGTACGCAGATGTTTGAGAAAGCGTTGAAGACGTGGCACGGCTCGGACGACCATCAACGCGGATTGATGAGTTACAGTACACATTTAACGTTACACGTAAAAAAAAAAAAAAAAATTAAAGAATTGATGCTCAAAAATCGTCGATTAACATTCCGAAACCCAAGGTTACCATCCTTTGTAAAGAAAAATCTCCATTGGTGTCAAAAATGTTAATTATCGTAGAAAAAACCGCGCCTCGTTGGGGTATGTGGAGCAATGCTTTCTAACTATCTAGACGAGATAAAATATATGATCATGAACGATGAGGCATGGATCTAAGCTGACTATGCCAAAACAACCAAATGTGAGAGAAGACTATAAAGACCACCGTCAAAACAAGCCATCAAGTCAAGTATAATGTTGATAGTTCTCTTCGATTATCGTCGTGACGCGCATTATGAATTCCTTCCAGCCGGCCAGGCTGTCGGCAAAAAATATTATTTGAATGCTAGACATCGTTTGCGCAATTTGCGGAGAGCTGTTTGGATTAAATGATAGATAATTTTTTCGCCTAAAAATTTCCAATAGGCACATTAAAAATGTGATAAGAACTTTTTTTATTTTTAACATAAAAAATTTCTATAAAGAAATATTACAATCACTAAACTCAGATCATGAAAACTTAAGGTAAAATTTAAAACATACTTTTTTATTTCCTTTACGATTATAGTTACAAAATTCTTTAATGTTTTTGTACTTTAAAGTTACAAACTTCAAAAAAATTTTAAGTTTCAATAATATATTAAAGGGTCACGAGAACGTTCAGAAAATTGCGCAAATAAATTACAGCACAAGCAAATTAGTCGTAGATAAAGTCCGTATTAGTATTACGTTAATTTTTTTTACATAAACCTGTTCAGTGATTTCATCAAATTTTCTGGATATAATATAGATATAATATGCAGAATTCTCATCTCTTAATGAACAGTGGCCAGGCACTTATTCACTGGATCAATTATTTTCTGTTCGTCTCTCTCCAACATTGGCGCATTTATGTACTGGGCCGTATATTTCTGGACTAACGCAGGGGATGTCAGTTCATCGATATGATCACGTTGAAAATTTTGGTTATCAAATACAGTTCTGCTATAATTTCCTAATAGATTACACTCTACCATTGTTACGCGATTGTTGCACTCGTTTATCTCTTGAGTCAAAGCTGGGCCTGATAATCGACTTTCGATGTATTTCAACGTCTATACAACAAATAAATGACATTCTGCTTTCAATTTTTCATTCTATCTCTTTTTGTTACTAATACAATTTTTAAAGATACTCACACTTATTACGTTGCCCAATTTTTTCTGTTGATTCGTTAACTCGGTCTTGACGACATTCAGGTGATCAGCCTCTACACCTTTTAAAGCAGTGTCAAATGCTGCCGTGCAATTCTCAATGCCAGGTTTACCTTTTTTTGCAGCCAGGTCTTCCTTTCAATGTAAATCAAAAAGTTTATTAATTGTACTCCAAAGAATTGTAAACTCCGAACGCAATTTTTAATAACCAAACTGTAAATATTTATTATACGAACTTGCAACTGTGTTATTCTGTATCGTTTTTTCAATCCAGAGTCTAGCGGTTTAAGATCCCTTATCTGAGTATCTACATTAGTTTTCATAGCATTAAATTGGCCATATAATTCAGTTATGCTTTTCTGCATGTCTCCTGCCCTTTTCGTATAATCAATATCTGCCAATACCTTCAAGTAATATTATAGTAATTGTTATAATAATTAAACTTTGTTATGCAAACGAAAGAATAAATTTGTAACCTGAAGCGTGCAAAAGACAAACGCAATCACCGAGAAGATAAAAATATTCATTATTAATTACGAGATACCGAAAATGTTAATTTATAGAATTTAGGATAGAATATTAGTATAGAGTTCGAAATATAAGCTTTAAAACTAGTTCTATCAGTAAAGTTGATTGATACAATATCAATAATTTATTTCAGTGAATTAATTTAGATTAACTATATATACAAGAATAGAAATCAATGGGAAAAAATTAGGATACGGTGTCTAAGAATAAAAGTAGCGAAATTGTCAACTGAATTTAACAAAATTTACTAGAAAATACACCTGAATTATCAACACAAAATGAGTCATGATCAACGGTCTTAGAGATTTAAATTTATTAAAATCAATTTAAGGCTAAAAAACGACCAATAAAAAATGAGTTATTAGTTTCGTGTTTTTGTTTTAGTTTAATATTATGTAAAGTTATAAAAATTTTCATTTATATTTTATTAAGCGCCCTTTAAAATAAAATGAATATTAATTTAAAATTTATACATTTATATTAGTATCTATATTACTTTTTAGTAAATTTTTAAAATATGTATGGAAATTTACTTATTTATCTCCTCATTATTATATATAAAATGCTTGATATATATATATAGTAATAACTTTCGAAATTAATAAACTATATTCACAAGCTCATGACATAAGTAAATTCATTATTAAACCGTGATATAATGGATAACTATTTAGGTCACGCACATACTTATAAAATATACATACATATAAAAATTTTCTTGAAAAAGACCAAAAATTACTGAAAAATATCAACGTGAAGAATAAGAAGTGTTACAGAGTTAAGACTGTATAAAAACATTCTGGAGTTCTCTCCGCATCATCAGTCGGGCTTTACAGAGGAACACTGGTGCAAAGAACTTCACTTTTTATAGAAATGTCAATACTAATTTAAGTTTTCATCGAGATTATCATTGTCTACTGGAATCTGAAGCTGCTAAAATTTATTTTGCGATATTGAAATGGTGAAAAAGAATAAGAAAACAGTTTACGGCGTAATGATAGTTATGTTTCTAAATAAAATACATATATAACAACTATTAAGAGAAATCAATATAATCAAAAAAATATTTTTTTTTCATTACTTTTATTAATACATATTCTGTGTTTAATTAAAATGAAAAGAAAACAATAAGATCACAGTTACTATGTATTTAAATAGGCTATGGGATTGTAAAATATATTAAAGCATTGAAATAAATATTTTAACTATAAACATTTATTTTTTAATTAAAAAAACATATAAACTCTGTACTATGGAAATGCTCACGGCTGCAATTTTTGTTTTGATGCAATCGCGTCATCGTGGACGACGTTTTCTTTGCCAATTCCACGGTGTGGCAATGAATTTGCTAAAGATCAATTGATAATTATCAAAACTATTCTATCCTTCATTTTTACATTCACTTTAAGTACCCTTGGTTTCTTGAATAGCCGAAATTAACGTTTTGTTGTATCGAAGTCTTGTAAAATCCATAGATATTATGCAATCAACTTATTGTAACAAAATTAATATTTCTGTTACATTCGAGGTCTCATTTGTCAAATGGAATGTAAGGGCGCGAACGATTTTTCTCGCAAAAATTAATAGAAAATGATCATCTTCTATCTAGCTTGCTCTCACGAATCGACAAGTAAAGCGTTTTCGTACAGAATCTTTCTTATCGTGCCATCATATGAGAGTAGGCGAGTTACTAAACTTTTTTACACTTGTCATTTCTTTTCTTCAAACAATAATTTACATTACATTGTGTGATCGGGTTCGAGACAGCCGAGCGATTAAACGTGTTTCGCACCAATGTAAACATTACAGTCTCATTGAATTTAACTATTGTGAAGCGAGTTTATATAGTAAATTAAAATTAAAATTCTCAAACTGCTTCTGCAGTTCTGAGAAATATAAAACAACGAACTGGCTTCTGAAAATAGTAGTCATGAAATATCAAGCATCACAAGCTATTCTCAGAAAATTTCAAGGGCTCAAAATTCGACTCAACAAGTTTCTCAACCAGCTATACTAAAGAATTATGTAAAACAGTTCAAAAAAGTATCACGTCAAAAAAGAATCAAGCAATTATTGTAGACTCCATTGAAGGTGTTACTATAGATGAATATATTGATGGCTTCGAGTAAATCACAAGTGTTAATAACATTATATATATATTTCAAAAATATCAGCAAACAGAGTATGTAAGTTTTGTCTAAAAATTGCATGGTAGAAAATTTAATAGGAAAAACAGTTAACGTAAAAGGATATACGCTTACTATCCGTCCTCTTATAGAAAAAAATAAGAGAGCTGTAATTTCAAACGTAAATCCCATTATCCCTAATCAAACAGTTATAAAAGAAATTCAAAAATTGGACATAAACATCGTCTCTCAAATGCATAATATAAAAGCAGGTTTAAACAAATCCGGTCGCTCGCACTTTCTCTCCTTTCGCCCACAAATATACGTCAAAGATGAAGACGAAAGCAAAATCCCAGAAACACTTCCAATACAATACGAAGGGACTACATATTGGTTATATTTAAATACGGATGCAGCAAATTGCTTTATTTGCAAACAACAGGGATATATCGCTAAGCTATGTCCCGCAAATTCATCAACAGTAAGCAGTCTAAGTGATAATACTCGTATACGAGGGTGGTCCCAGAAGTACCTGCCCCAACAAATAAAACTCAAAAAAGAACTCATTTTCGGGAATTCGCGTCCACTATTAATTTTAAAGTAGATAGAAAATATGTATGGAACACTGCTAAAGTGCTTAAAAATAAATGGATAAACGTAAAGGTCTCCTCGCGTATCAGAAAACCACCAGACTAGTGACAAAATTGACACAACTTTCAATAAAATTAACCCTCGCTGGGTTCCTTCAAATCCAAATTTGCTGAATATTTGGATGCCTGAATATTACAAAAACGAATTTCAAATGCATCTTTCGATTTCATGGAGTTTAACATAGCACTTGACGAAAAAAATATTTGCTCTTCACCGGGTATGGATGAGATTAGTAATGGAATTATAAAAAATTTGCCGTGAAAGTTCAAACTAATTCTACTCGATATATATAACGAAATGTATATGACAAATAATTATCCATTTAGCTGGAAACATATTTACATTCATTTCATTAATAAATTTGATGACACAAATATTAGACTAATTATCCTTTCCTCATGTCTGTGTAAACTCCTTGAAACAGTTATAAAAAATAAATTACAATGTCGTTTAGAATTCAAAGAAGTAATACCCAAGAGTCAAACAGGAATTCGAAAAGATCATTTGACAGTCGACAATTTGACTACTTTAATTCTACACATAAATGAAGCCTTCAGTAAAAACAGCGACGTCGTTGCTCGTTCCTCGACGTTAGAGGTGCCTTCGACAATGTTGTGACTGAAATATTGTTACAAAAATTAACAATCATTGGCTGTCTAGTAAACATAATAAATTTTGTCAAATTTTTAATATACGAAGGAATTGCTCATAGCGAGAGTCAAGGTAACTGCTTTGGACTAATACATAAGGGCGTACCACAGGGAAGAGTGCTAAGTCCACTGCTCTATAATATTTATATCTCCGAATAAATAAGCTATCCAAATTTATCACTATTTCGCAATTTGTGGATGATATAGCCCTATATCGTCACAAACCCTCTCTCAACACAAGTAAAAAAAATATTAGAAAAATCTATTGATACTATATATGATAATCATTATAGCATAGGCCTAGAACTCGCCCCATACAAGACTGTCATACTACTTTTCAATAAAATAAAATTAAACCAGGCGAAATCAAAATTCATGTAAAACACACTTTAATCTCTTCTAGTAACGCAACAAGACTTCTAGACGTCACTTTCGATTACAAAACAAATTTCCATAAACAAATTGACATAATTCAAAAAAATATTTAAGATCACTTAACATTATAAAATTTCTAAGAAGGTATATGGTGGGGAGTTGATCCACGTACTTTAGTGCATATGTACAAAAGATAAGTCCGCTTTATTATTGATTATGTGTCCTTCGTATATTTTCCTACACCCCAATAATAAATTATACAGCTTGAGAAAATACAATATGCAGTAATAAGAATGGCTTTAGGATACAGAAAAAGTACACCAACAAATATACTCCGAGCAGAATCGAAAATAGAATTCATAGAGGAACGGACATTATATCTCTGCAATTTATATTTATTCAAAGTGTACTCAAATAAAAATTTCTCTATCTACGACACAATCAACAGGTATAAAAAACAGCTCTTACTCAAAATAAAAAGCTAAAGCTTAACACGCGCGTGATCCACAAGATCAATATATATAATTAATAGCGAACAGAGATTACCAGATAATACGTACAAACTTGATAATAAAAGTGCTTGAAAGCATTTCTAAAAATCTTAGCATTCAAAAATACACAAACCAAAAATCTAGTTGCACAGTCTCACAAAGGAAAAAATTATTTTAAATATTTCAATAATACAAGCTCAAAGCCATGGTTTACCTCGACCTTATTATCCCGTGAAATTATAGTGACAATAAATAGACTCGGATCAGGGCACTATAATCTTGCTTCATCATTATGTAAAGTCGGCGTTATGAATGATCCTAAATGTGAATGTGGCTATCATAAACAGGATATCGATCACATTATATGGCAGTGTGACATGTAAAATGAGCAAAGACAGGGATTTTTACAGAAACTTACAAAACTAAAGCTCTACTTGCCACTATCGAGCGTTATACTGCTATGCATGTAAACCAATCACACAATAGGTTAGTTCACTGAGGTTATTTCCACAGAGGTTACGTAAGTAGCAATAGCACTTTTTATTCATAAAAATTTCGTGGTTCATAAGAATTTGATGGTACCTTTATTTTATTGACTTGAGGTGCAGGTATTTGAAATTTGAGTTCCAAAAAATGACTTTTTGGTGACACATGCATGGATTCTTTGGAAGGTGACAAAAACATCGAAGATAATTATCTCGTGCAGAGTTTAGAAAGAGTTGACATGAGCTAAAAATAATGGCTGGATACGTCTAAGCTTCTACTATAAAGCAGAGTATTTCTATTTATTTGATTATGTGCAAAATGTACAAATATTCAAACGTAAGTAAAAACAGGATGTAGAAGGAGCCGAATGTTTGATAGGAAGTATACAGGTAGCTAGATTTTTTAATTAATACAGTAAGAGAATACAATAATACAGTAAGAGCGCGCGAAAAATTAAAATGTTTAAATTCCTTTTCAAAGCTACTTTTTAAGGAAAGTTAGAAGATATATTATACTCATTTTTCATGATATTTTACTTTTAAAACATTAATTAATATCGTTTGATAATGTTTGAAATTCTAAAAAATGCAAGATATTGTTTTTCATAGATCTTATATTTCCAAAGTACATGCCGCCTATAAACTTCCAGCGGTTGTTTCATTTTTACGTTCTGCCGGTAGTTTCCTAAATTGACCCTTCCTACCTATTTTAGGTCCGCACGTATTTCTCCACTCTTTTTTTACTATTCAAGATATTCTCGCTCATTTTCACAATTATAACAATAATATACCAATTAATAATTCGAATATGTATGTGTGTGTATGTTTACTCATTGTATTATAGAAAGTTGTTTGAAAAAATAATCAAATGTCTATCTATATTTATTTATAAAAAAATAATGAACATATTTATAATATTTCCACTAAAATCTCTAACGAATATAATTTTTTGATTTTTAATCCCAAAATTTGACATAAATTTTGAAGTTGATATTTTTGATAAGTTTTGATGAAAGCTGCAGTGGAAGGAACCATCTTAAATCCCATGTATCGTAATATACTATTTTTTATTAAAAATAACATCTTAATCGAATAATGATTTTTAATTTAATACCGAATGACCTTGACAAATCATAACCATAAAAATCACGAGAAAGTAAAATCTATTATTCTATCGGGAGTAAATAATAGTTAAGAAAACTTCCAGAACTCGACATGAATTATTTTCAACATCAAAATAGTTTTGATCACATCCGCCTCATGCTTTAGCGTGGGAATTAATTTTTAGAGCAATCATTACGAGCGTACGAATGATTATTCATGTAATAATAGAAAATCTGTATTTTACGACAAAAAATTAGTTTTTTTTACTTCTTATTTCATCATACAGATATTCTGTTTAGTATTTTTAATACTTTGACCTTAGAATTTTTGAACTTTTTTTTATCTTTTGATATAATAACATGGTTTTTAAAATGTTTTAAATTTATATATATATATATATGTAACCTTCAAAATCGTTTGTGTTAATTAGTGAAATAAAAATCTTTGTTTAACTTTAATTTTTCGGCTATTTTATAATAAAGTTCAATAGATCTAACTCGTACATTTGTAGTTCAATATATTAAAAACATAAAAATCCTAGAATATTTTCGTAATTTCAGCTGATTATATGTATCTTTTTAAAATATGGACCTATCAACGTTTGTATAGAGTCAAATTGATAGAAGATATTCTCCGTAATTTTCAAAATAAAAATTTTCTCGAAAGATCAATATACTATTGATGATCGTGTAAACCTAACTTCTGCTCGTGGGTCTATTTTATTATATATCATATTCACGAGATCATGTGAAAAAATAAGTATATAAAGGCAAAACTCTATGTAAAGCATCGCATACAAGGTTTTACAATATTATCTAAAAATTCAAAAGATAAGAAGTTATTAATTCAGATCTAATCGTGTTGATCAAATATATTATATAGTTCGAAATCTACTTTTAAACAGAAACGCTCGAAAATTCAAGAAGGAAGTATTTCAAAATGAAATTGATCTTTTTAGTTTTTATTTTGCTAGGAAATAATTTTTCATCAAAGATTGGTAAGGATTATGATTTTGAAATAATAATGAAAATTCTAGATTTATCAAAAGTAATTTACAAAGTGTACGTACTATTGTACGTTTTGACAATATACAGGCTTTTTAAAAAGCAGAAATATCGGTCTCAACTATGTAGGCATTATTCTTGCAAATATTTTATTTCATTATATTGCTTTACTTAAAAAAAAAAATATATATAATATAATATATTATATTAGGGAGGATTCGTATTACATATTATGATATGTATTATTATCTAATATGTTAAATATTTAATTCATAATTGATGTAATTTAAATTAGATTGTATTCTATGAATATCACATTTATCAGTAAGAAGACTAATAGATCTTTAGAATATAGCTGAATAGTTATAAAAAATTCGTTCTTGGTAAAATACATATATAGCGTTGAATTACTTATTGTATTTATTTATAACTCATTAAATTTGTATGAAAGCTACAGAAGCATGCGTTTACAGTTGACGGATTGAGAGCTGAAGAAATTGTGGGCGGATCGCCGGCCCGTGTGCGTCAGTTTAAGTATGCAGTGGCAATTAGGTATAAAGTGCCAGGCGAAGAAGATAGGAATCCATGCGTGGGTACCATCTTGGGCAAGATGCACATAGCCACGGTCGCTCATTGCTTTTTTGAGAAGCCAGCGGGCTTATTGAGAAACTATCATTTCTACGTTACCGCTGGCGTGCTTAACTTAACCAGTCCAAGGGACTGGATTAACGATTTCGACATTGATCAAGTGATCATTCACAGTTCGTATAATCCATTTTCGCCGGATACTTACGCTGAGATGGGAAACATAGCTATAGTAAAGGTAAGTAAGAAAAATTTCTACTTCCGCTATTAATTTGAATTTGTTCTTGTTTAAATTAAAATTTTTCATTTGGTCACTGCTAACTTCGTTCTAAAATGTTAGTACCATTGTTAGTTTAAGTACATAGTTAGAGCAAAATCATTATGGAAACTATTAATTATTACAGCTAGCTAGAGTCATGCCTTTGCAACCGAGTCATCCGTTCTTAGCGCAGCTCTATCCACGCCAGAAACTAATTAAGGAATTTGATCAGGAATTTTTCGTATCTGGTTATGGATATCAGACAGTTGAATATTATTTGGTCGAATATAACGGACAAACTCAATATATGCAAGAAGGGTCAGCCGATGGTAGTTTACAGTACGCTAGAGCCACTGTGCTGAGCGATCAGGAATGTGTGGATAAAATTCTCGAAGATATTGCACCTGGAAATATGTGCGTTAGATCTAAACGAACCCAACCTGATAAACCTACAGGAATTTGTGTGGTAAATAGATAATTTTTTGCTTGATTCAAATTAAAATTAAAGGTACTAAGTGTAAAGCGCGTATTTTACTCATTAGCGACGGAACGTAAAGTGAACGATGTACGCCTTAATTATGCCAAAGGAAGAGCGAGTCAATGAATTATTCTCTATATCCAATTCTGGCTGACTCAAGTCCTAAAATGTCTATACAGGTACAAAAGTAACTTTACCGGCTGTAGAAAGGGACTAAAATACGAGCTTCATGCGTAGTGTTTACAAAAAAAGTAATACTCGCATCAAAGGAGCAAAATGGACAAGCACTCGCTGTCTGTTGGCCATGGTAATTTGCGACGTGTCTACACAGTCCACTTTAATGCCTTGATATATCAACATGCTATACTTTCATGACTGGGGAGTAAACTACGTTAAAAGCTAAAAAGCATTCACAATGTAATGACCTAAGCAAATCACAGTTACAAAAATTTTATATTGACTAAGTAAACATTTCAATACTAAATATTCGCAAATCGATATAATACGGAGATCAATTCTCTTGCCTCATAAATTCATTCTGCAACTTCTTCAAGAATTTATTTTTATAATATAAATGTTTAATAAATCTTATCGCACCATTTTCAATGATCCAACAATTTTTCTTCATTTTCAATATGTCCTCTTTAGGCTATATTTTGTTGGGATATGTAACATATTAATGAATCAAGCTCTAACAATCGATTTCGAGCTTTGTTTAGTTTCTAAACAAAGAGTAAAATGATTGTCAATTGGTACTTTTCTTTAAAATTGAGTTAGATCCTAAAAATCACCACGATAATCTTTGCTTTTCTCATATTGAGTTCTAAAACATTATGATAATTTTCTGTGAATCAATCTACGTCGAAAACTCTTTCTTACAAAGGAATTGTATTTTTTATGAATAATGTGATTAAATTATTTTTATTGGTAATATAATGTATGAATATATATATCTCATCAGATTGAGTAAAACAATGAAACTAGCTAGGCATACAAATGATGAATTAAGTCATTGAATCATGACTGCTTATGTCAACTTCGTTTTCATCTTCCTCAAACAACTTCACTATTGATTCTGGCATGATATCAATTTGGAACATCGTTGCATTCAACCCGAACTGTTCGCTTAAAGCTTTATGAACTACTTACATAACTAAGCATATCGCTAACTATCTGTCTAGTATTTGTATAGTTATTGTCGTTTTCCAGAGATCTTCTTTCAGGTAACCGATTATATGTAGACTGCTGGCCCAATGTTTGGAAAAGATGTTACATTTATGCCAAGGCAGAACTGCATTTTTTTCTCACTATATTACTATAGTTTCCATTTTGAGCTTCCAAATTTTCAGCATAATTGTTGTCTATATAGTAATGACTAGAACAGTGCTCCTGTAATATATATCGCTGTTAAAGATTAGAGCCTGTGCTCGTTTTAAAGCTATCTACATTCCATATACATTAGGAATCATTAAAGTTATGACATTTGTTGAATAGATAACAAGTAATGAAAATATTATGTACTTATTCTAATAAAGAGATAAAGAGATTTAACAAAAAAGAAAAAAAGAAAAAGACAATTAAAGCATCTACTCTCTGTACTAAAGGTTTTGTGTAGACGGTTTAGATAATGTTAAATATCCTTAACGTTTTGTTTATGTTTTGGGAATTGAAAATTAAGAATGTACAGGATTCTAGAATTCAAAAAAGTTTTTTTCCATAGCCTAGAGATCCTAAAACTTCCCAACAAAATGTTTTTTGTTTTATTTCTTTCTCGCATTTTAATAATTGACAAAAATCTAACAAAAATTCAGAGTATGCTGTACAAGACCATACTTTTAAATGAAATATTAGAAAAATTACTTTATCTTAATGGAGAACTGAATATTTTTTAAATTTGTGATGTAAACAGAAGATTATGTATAAATAAAAACATTTACGAACAGTTTCTTTTACTTTTTAATATTTTATTAGGTCGTAAGGTTTTAAAATTGTCTATTTCCTTCGACGAATATTCATAAATGTAGTCTGAATTCAGATACAAAGCTATTTATAGCATTGTAGCATGCATTGTTCTTGCAATACTATTAAACAAAAAATACACCAAGATCCTATTACGGACAAATTAACCAAAGAATGAACCTGTGCGCTTCTTCTTTAGCCTTGCTGCAGTGCAATAGAAACGTGACATTTCCTATCGATTACGTAATCAACTTTCAAAAATAGTCTTTTTCTTCGAATATTTCAATATATTTTGATGAATTGATAACTATTTCAAGAATTTTTTTAATGCTCCTTTCTTATATATTTTTGTAAAATCTACCAGAAAAAACTTGAAAATTATGTTTTATCTGATAAAATCCAATTAATCCGATAAATAAAGTTATTCTATCATCTTATAGAGTAAAACAAATACATCGAAAACATATTTTTGGAGAATAAATTGAGCAGTGGAAGTAGAAATCATTTCTTGATTGTAAAAGAGCATGAAAGCAACATTTTTTGTGTCATTTGATTAATTTTAATATTTTAACAAGCGATCGCTACCTGTACACTCAGGGCTGCATCAACGAGTAAAGGGGTCTGAGGTAATAATCCATTTAGGAAGTTTTCTAAAAAAAAACTAGAAAAATCTGTCATGATTTTTTTAACTCATATGTGATTTACAGATATTAATAATCATTCAAGATATTATTAATATAAAATGTTCTGTCATTTTTGTCTATTTCATAATTTATTTAACTATTAAAGTAAAATTTTATTTTTCTTGCTTACTTGCAATATCGTTGATGATATCGTCGTAATGAATGTATCCTATCGTCTCACAAAAATTTCAGAAACTATTTTATATTTGTGTTAGAAATCTATTATAATTTTATTTACCTAATACTATAAATTATATTCTCATCAAGGGGATTAAGTTTATTGATTTTGAGTTTTATAGATTCTAATATTCTACTATACGCGTTTAGGGTTAAATAATTTGAAATTTGATGCATATAGCTTCAGGTTTCTGGGAGCTTGAAGGCTCCTGAATAGTGGTAATAAATATGACAGCTGAAAGTTTTACTCTTTATGCATTTTACTCATGTCAGTATGCAAATCATTATCCAGCGATGTTTCAATTAAAACAACCAATAATTTCAAATAATTCATTTGTATTATCATAATCAGTTATAAGAATTTTGACTAATCAATGACATTTTTCATAGGGTGATAGCGGCGCCCCACTTACTCATCACCAGTACCTGGACGGAATAGCAATTAATGGTTTTGTAGCTTGCGATGAGTACCAGATGCCAGCGATTTTCATAAATGTTCCCTTCTACTATAGGTTCATTAAAGATGCCTTAGATGATATTACGAGTGAAAATATGTTCGTTCTACAACAAAAAACTAATGATCAGGGTCAATACACTTTTGAGCAAATCCCCATAATCATTTAATTTTAAATGTAAAAAGAGTTTGGTATTAGAAATGCGATTTTCAAATGTTATACTAATTTACGAAATATGCAGGAGTCATGTGTTTTATCAATGCAATAAGAAGAATTTATCTAATAGTATTTTAAATAATACTTGTTGTTTTATTTTAGACACGATTATGGATTTATTTAAGAAATATTATATAAAATCCAAAATGCAAATAATGTTACTATTTTCTAAGAGTGCTTCAATAGCCCGCAAATTATGTGGATCGAAATCGGCCTTAGACCCCTCGAATTATAGCTATAATAAATTCTACTTATTATAAAACGATAAGTTTTATGTATAATATTTATAACACATTGCAAATGTTTTTATTTAGTTTGCAATGTAAGGGCCGAGTCGGTGGCGTGCACACTTAATGTATTTTTTAATTTTAATTAAGATTGTACTTTTGATATAAATATCAATTTTCTTAATCAATTGTAATTTTCAAATTTGTTCATCCTTGATAGTATTATATTTATATGAAGATTTCATCGCTTTCGTTTACTAAAAAATGTTATTTATATATATATATATATATATATATATATATATATATATATATATTTATACAGAATAATAATATAGCACATTTCAACATGCGCGTGGAAGTTGACGATTTACCTCGTGAGACAGTTTACCCCCAACAGAAACAAGGGAGATAAGTGTTGCACGAGGTAAAAATCAAGGTATACACACTACTGTTGGACTATATTTTTCACCACTTACAAGCGAAAAATCTTAATTTCAAGTTCAAATCGTCATTTTTAGGTTAAAGTAAGGGGAAAAGATAATTACAAAAAAAATTCAGAAATAAAGTTAGATCTAAACTATTAAATCGAAAATACGTTATATATTTGAACACAGAATTGAGAAAAATAAATCAAAAGTATTGCACGCCTAATTTTAGCGTATAAGGGACTACTGGAAATTGAACAGCGACCCGTCATATATTGATAATGAGTCCAACTCATCAATAACATGTAACTTTACGCAGGTTAGTTGAATTATACGTAAAATAAAGATGCTGTTTTTTTTATTTTAACCAAATTTTCCATCGATGTATTGTAGTCACCGTATACTGTTCGCGCCATCTGCACTCCGTGTATTTGTTGGAAAGCGTGTGAATGAAAGCGAGCGCGCGAGAGTGAGTGAGGGAGAGAGAGAGAGAGAGAGAGAGATAGAGCGCGTGCGAGAGAGTGTAAACATAAATGAATGTCGCATTTATTGCATCGTTCCATTAAGTACACGTGGCCGACAATGCTTTTGGGGTTTTTGTAGAGGAGACGAATGGTACCGTAAAATTCCAGGTAAAGGAGTAGGCGTGTGAAAATGAAGAGTCCGCGCGGGCAGTGCAAAATTTAGTATCAATTCGTTTGTGCGATTGGACATAGCGGCAATACCCTGTATTTTTACAGATTGCAGGCCTTCTATTCGACCAATGGAGATGCGAAAGGTTTTGAAGCATCGGATAATAAGCTTGGTTGGAGCTTATGTACAGATGCACAGAAAATCAGTACTTCAAAGCTCGTCTCGCTAGGTCGATCCTTTCTCTCCGCAAAAGTAAATACACCGTGCGATACTTTGTTAGTGTAGTTAGTTGCGTGTATTTTTGATTCAGAGCCTAGGTAATTGGTACCTAGATGCAGTGTTGATACCGCTAGTATCATCATCAATCAGAAACGCAGGCCCAGGGAATATCTGTCATACTATTTCCTGTGCCACTCGAGGTCGTTCGAGCCTCAAGGTGTTGCCATCATTTTTTTGCCTTTGATCGGCAATCTGCGACATCGCAGCGTTTTGAGACGTCGAACCTGCGGCGTTCGTACGTGGCAACACCTTCTTCTCGATCCTTGTGATCTTTGTGTGCAGGCGTCCGCTGGTAAGAATATTGCGCTGTTTCTTTTGAATGGCCATTCATCTATTTTAGTTTAATGTAAGTGCCACCCGGGCATATTTTACTCCTTTTCTACATTCTAAGTTATAGTATCTATAGTGATAAGATTTTATAGAGACATTGTGATTTAGCATTATATAAGTTCAGTTCCATTGTAGTAGTATTATTAAGGGTTAACACATATACGGCTGATCCCCCACCTGTGACTGGGGTTTTTATGCTTTCGATGTGTAAACTTATTTCTTAATTAAAGGTTTTTATATCAATTATATTATGATTTTTTCATTTACACTCTACGCACATTTCCTTATCATTTTACCTCACCAAATTGTGTATTATATATTTTTATTTAAAAACAGTATACTGTAACGACTAATTATGCACATGCACTTGCTATTCATCAAAGAGCTTTAACTATTTTATGCTGCTTTCTATCATCATTATCAGGAATGAAAGCCTGTTCAGACTTTATACTACGCGCACCGCTTCGAACAAGCGTGTAAAAGGATCACTTAGCGTATTGAAAACAGGCGCGGTAAGATAAAAAACGTTGCACGGCAAGATCGAGTTTCACGCACTCGGTGTCAAAATAATACATTTCGACATGGGTATAGACGTTGAATATTTGCTTCGTGAGACACAGTTTATCGTTGAATGAAGCCAGGGAGATTAATGTCGCTATGAAAAAAATCAGCTCAAAGTTTCAATTCCGAGGTTAGAGCGATGTAAAATAAATTAACAATAAGCGGAGCCCAAATAGTATTGCTCACTGTAAAAAATATGGTAAATTGAAAAATAAATGTACCGCACCAAACTTGGATAATTTATTTATATGATCGAAATTGATGAATATTTGTAGAAAATTAGAACGGTGTCTTAAAACTCAAACGTCAGATCGAGGTACGCAATTATTTTACTAAATATGATTAAACGTGTAGAAGGATCTTAATTCATTTTATGCTTCTCAAATTTTTATGTACTATTTTTATAGGGCTCATATCGCTTGAAAAATAAAGAATATTTAATAAATGAACGCGAACTTCTAGTACTAGTAATTGAACGCTACTAGTAATTGAATATTATTATATATTGTCAATCATTATAATCAACATTTTTACTTACATCAATGAAATAATGTACTGATACTAAAATCACTGAAACTCCGATTAGTAGTGTACAGATATTCAAAGAATATGTTATCAACTGTCCAAGAATTGGTCATTATTTTGGGCCAAATTTCCTACAACATTTAAACGTGGAATACTGTTTTCTTTCAGCGGATTTGCTTATGACAATTACACATGTTTATTAGAAAAAATATTAATTGGTTATATATGTTACCATTCATAACAGATAAAAAAATATATGACCAGTTTTAACAAATCTTTTTCTCATATTTTGGCTCATTCCCGTACATTAAACATGTTCGTTGCTTTTCGCTTATGATATAAATTTGAGGATAACATTTCCTCATTTTATTCCAAGTTGTTCAATAATAATTCTAAGCTTGGATATTAAATTGTTCAACAATATTTTTCGTATCGAATTGAGGCTAAGTATACCATAGCACTCTATCTCCATTAAATCTGACTAAAACTTAGTTTTCAGAGTGTTTAAAAAGAAACAAAGATTTACGCAACATAGCTCACTACGATAACATCTAACTATGCATCACAAGGTTTTTCCTATAATTGTCGGTGTACAATAATCCCAAATGCTGACCGATTGTCGTTGAGTAATTGGGAAGACATGCTGACAGATCTCGAAACCGGCATAAGGTTTTCGCATTCTCCAAGTTATAATTTATATGTAAATTACAGCGAGTTAATTAGCGAAGAATGGAAATATATATATATATATATATATATATATATATATATATATATATATATAGTCCAAAAGACAAAAGGGCACCCTCCTCTCGAGTCCGTCCCCTATAACCCGCACTTGGCGGAACGATGCGGTTTCTCCGCCTCTGTATGTGTTGATTGCGTTATATAAAGTATATATACATTTTCTTCTATAACCGCCGTAAATATCGCGTACATTAACAATTATTTGACATTGCAACGTGGTGTTAAAGCAATGAGTCGAAAATGCCTCCCAGTCCCAACTTGAGCATGTTACTTATTATTATATATGTGGAGTTAAATACGATTGAAACATTATTCGAACGCGGCGATTTACGATAGTCGGACGCATGGACTCCCGTTTCTATGTGGGATAATTATCCAGTTTTTTTTATGAAATCGACAGAGAAATTCAGCGGTATAAAATAAAATATTTGAAATATCGTTTAACAGGCTCATATTTATGGAGTACATTTTCAATCTGATTAGTATGCAAATTTAATATAATAGAAAATTTATGATCCTATATATGCATTTGGAAAATATGTGTAAGTTTCTCTGGGATCGTGTATTTGCCCATAATTGCAGAGTTTATATAAATTAATTATTGACAAAGCTCAATATTCTATATACATATTCTATATCGGATGTTGGAAGCATGAGAATAGTTTTGCTAAGAAAAGAGAAAACGAACTCGAATGTGATGCATATCAAATCTCCAACTTGACAATTAGAATAAGACCGCTGAAGTCCGAATGAAAATTATTTCTACGATAATTAACAAACTTGTGGTAGAGAATTGACAAAAAAGAAATGAAAATACACCATTATAACTAGGTTATTTAAGGTTATCTTTTGAACTTTCAAGGATCTTGCCAGATCCAGATGAAGAAGGTAAGAGTCAATGATAAAGTCATTTCGAGGATTTTAGGTTTCTAATTGATAAATGCTACCGTTATCAAATTGCGAGGCGAATTTCCAATGTAATTTTCCTGGATTTTTCCATTCGGTAACATTTTTTTCTGAAAATTGGTAGTACTCTTAATTTTCACGTCAAAATATTCATTAGTTTTATAGAGATGCTTCGTTGTAAAAGAAACTATTAAACAAAGAAGTTACATTAAATTTTATTTCCGGAATGGAATTTCAGCAGCGAAAACGTTGAGGATCCTGCGAGTAGCCTTTGGGGATCATGTTTGGGGACTCTATCTTGAAGAATGTCGATTTGTGAAGCGAGCCGCAAGAGTGTTATGATGAATCTGGTGTTAGATCGACCAAAAACATTGACCTATGATCATCACGTTAAGCAGGTCAAAGAACTTGTGCTCCAAAATTGTCGACTAACAATTAGAAGCTGACGACTAGATTATATTTTCGATTTCAGACAAGTCAAGTCGGATTTATGCCAAAAATAATCAATTTTATGAAAAAAAGCGTTGCGTTAACATTTGCGAAGAGATAATTTCGGACTATCACCCGGTCATGAAACGCATCATTACGGAAGATGAGTTTTGGCTCTATGCTTACGATTCCGAAACAGCCGACCAATCGAACGAATGTTCGGCTAAAGATGAGATAAGACTGAAAAAAACATGCAAAAGTCGCACATAAATCAAGGTCATGTTAACAGCTTTCTTCGATTATCGTGGTACAGTGCATTCTGAATTTCTTCCGCCAGGTCAACCTGTTAACAAGGAATATTATCTCAGTTTTAACGGTCATTTATGTGAAGCTATTCGCAAAAAAGACTGGAGCTATTGTAAAAAACAACTCTTGGTTTTTGCATCACGATTATGCGCCATCTCACACAGCACCCAACGTTCACGAGTATTACCCCAAAAATTCAACACATATCATTTCGCAACCTGCTTGTTCGCCCGTTTTTTTTTTTTTTACAGATATACCGGCCTTGTTGAAATACCACTTCAAACATGCCGAGTACTTACTACAATACTTGCAACCCTGTTCTGGTCACGAGTTTTCTCTGAAGCCGCCTCTGGAGTATTTTTCGAGAATCCTGGTTCGTTCAAGTCGAAAATTTTTTTAAAATTAACCATGTGTATGACGAGAAATATAAGCTCGCAATATAAGTCGCGAATGTCGACTGCTTATTGTTCTCGTGCATAGTCGACCTGGCGATGCATCTGGCCCCTCCCGTGGAGAATCCGTATGCACGGGGCTCTGTGAGCACATTTGTCGCGCATTTTGGCTAAGTCGAAGAAGGAGTGGTTGGAAGAAATTGCGGAGGTTCTATACCCTTGAATGGAGACGGAGAACTACTACTACTACTACAGTCGTTACCAGTACATTTATGAAGTGTACTGCGGACTACGCGAGATCGCAAAAGGCTGCAACAGATTCGATGACCTGACGAGGGAGATCCTGAAGAAGATCCTGATGAATTCTCTCAATTGCCTAGAGGACCGTTGACGGTTGTTGGACATTGAGGTTGATTCGGCAAGAATTGTTGACCAAATGGACACTAGTATGGTGTAGGTCACTTATCCATGAGATTTTCTTGAATTTTGAACATTGTTTTTATGATTTACAAAAAACAGCAAAAAATAATAGCACATAAGCTTACCATCAGATGTTTTCTTTATTCGCTGCGATTTTAAATTATACTGTTACAGAGAGCAAGTTCTGAATCAATATGCGTAAATTTGCTGTTATCGAGCTTTGAACTCAATTGACATAAGTGTATCAATATATAATATATAGCTTGAGATAAAAATGTATTAATGTAAATCAATAAATTGAATTTTATCGCGTCTCATTTTAATTATACCACAGTTAACTTTTACCTGCTTTTACATTATATCTCACATTTCTTTAACTTCATATCTAAAATATGTAAAGGGAAGTATAAAAAGAAATGGAAATGTGCTTCATATCTGATTGTTATCAGTTTAACCTACAAATAATTCTATAAATATATTTAATTATAGAACTATAATAAATAAATAAATATTAATATTTATTTATTCTTTTTATATAATTAGTATATGATTGTCTTTCTGCTTTTGTGGTTAGGTGAGAATATAGGTTATTTATTAGGTGCTCACAAATTATTGTCTCATACAATTTTTATAATAAGATGATGGAGAAAAAAGGATTTTTTTTTTAATTTTTCTTATATTTCACGGCATGAAATTATCCTGGAATGAAAAACTATTATTCGTTAAAATACGTTCAGAATTTTCTGAATATTTTTCTACGGTTGTAGGAAATATTTGTCCAATTTGGATAATTGAATTGACAATGCAATGCTCTCCTGAAACCTGATATTGGAGCAATTTTTAAATAAATAACGTCCTGTCTTGATATAGTGGTCAAGCCACAGACGAAGTACTTTATAAGAGGAAATGATAACGAAATGTCTAGACTCTTGAAAGTCTTTTCAACTCTATAATGCTCCCTCTTATTTTCATTATTTTTTTGTCGCGCAATCGTCTCGATATCTCGATCGAGCACACAATTAGTTTAAATACACGACTTGACATGCTGATCAAATTATATCGAAAAGTACATTCGTTTTCGAAACATATGTCCGACTCAACTGAAACAAAGAATCCCTTTATTGGAATTTCAGCTGTTTCCGTACTTTGAACCACAGCTTATATAATACAGTTAATGCAGTTATCGTTATTCTATTAACAGTAGGTTTCAAAAAGAGCTCACTTATAAAAAAAAAAAAAAAAAAACAAACAAAAAAACAAAAATGCTGACGCCGCGCGTTCGACAGTTTCCAATATCGAGATAAGTACATGACCGAGCGCACCTTATCGGTTCAGCGACAAAGATTCTCGCCGCAAGCGAGCACGCAAAGACGCCTTTTTTTCTCTGTCTACAGGCGAGGGTGGGCGCAATTTTTTTTTTGCTTGTGTCAGGCGAGGCAGGGAATGAGAGAGACAGAGATAGATAGATAGAGAGAGAGAGAGAGAGAGAGAGAGAGAGAGAGAGAGAGAGAGAGAGAGAGAGAGAGAGAGAGAGGAAGAGGAAGAATAGGTCTGGACCGCGCCACACGAGGCGGTACGGGTACAGGTATACAAACGCAGGCATATAACGGAAAATATGTACAGTGCACGTATGCGTTATGTATATATGTATGCATACATGTATATATACATGTATGTATATGATGCGAGAGCGGATAGCGCGGCGCCGGTGTCGCGACGCGGTAGATAAGGGGGAGAAACAAATCGTATTTGTACAGTAATGTATCAAGGGTCGCAGGAAAAAGAGAGAGAGAGAGAGAGGGGGGGGGAGAAACGGAAAAAGCAAGGGGGACGGATATAAAGTGCGCGCGCACTTACAGCCACCGCTTTATATATAAAAGAAGCAAAATAAAAAAAAAACGTACGTATGCCTGGTATATGTATGTTACAATGTGACCGAAACCCGGGGAATCCCATTTGCGACTCTCCACATGCCGTCCCTTTATATATATATATATATATATATATATATATATATATATCTTTTTCTTTTTTTCCCTCCCTCCGCCATCTTTTCCCTGCGCCCTCCATCTCCTCTACTTCTCTCTTTTTATATATGAATAAAACATCGATGTGCCTTTTTAAAACGTTACTTACATTTAGACGCCTCTGCTTTTCGTGTGGCCAGGGTCGGAGGGGACGATCGACTCTCCCGGGCGTGCTCGGACCTCCGAATCGTCTTATATATATATATATATATATATATATATATATATATATATATATATATTCCTTTTTTAAGGACGGTCGGAAAAAGTATTTCACCAAAGAGGCTTCTTGATTTATCGATCGGTTGAACTTTCTACTATATATATAGAGAAAATTTAGTATTCTCGCCCGCAGTTTATCGGGATGTAAGGCATGGTGGGTGGGGAGAAGAGGGAGGGTTGATTTTGACGGTTCCGCTAAGAGACGAGGGACCCTCTTGCGTTTGGCTTTTGTAATTAAACTGTCTGGATTTATTACGGCGAGAAAGCCACCGCCACGTTCTTTCCACTTTTACTGCTGATTGATTCGGACATGATAACGAGGAGGATGATATGTATTAAAAAATATATAAAATATCTATATATGTTTGTGTAAGGGGAGAGCTGTACTTTCTTACTCATTGCTTTCTGTACAATGATTGAAGTTGAATGTTGAATGGAATTTTGTATATTATTGTATTGTATTGTATGTTTTGTATAATATATATATATATAAGAAAAATCTCTTTTAAACTTGATAACATTAGAAAGATATTGTATTAATTAATTAAAAGTATTTTAAAATAATATAATTATATTAATTAGTCTAAATTTAATTAATTTATAAAATAATTATAGATGGTAATGATGTCTATAATTAATTAACATAATATTTAAGAGTCAACAAATACCTCATTATCCTTAGGAACTAAACAGTTTAGTTATGATATGATATGATATGATATGGTATAGTAGGGTACGATATGATATATGGTATGGTATGGTATGGTATGGTATGGTATGGTACGATATGATATATATATATATATATATATATATATATATATATATACAATGATTTTATATTGCGAAAGGAATCGCCATATACGAGTATTTTTCAAAATGGAAATATATGTATAAATAGTTCTATGTTGTATGAAAAGTCGTTGTCAAATTTTCCGTCACCTTACGCGACGTAATGACGTTCAGATTTTCTTCCTATATCGCCTTGAATTGATACACACGATACGTACGCACATACACGCCCCCCCCCCGACACACACACACACACACACACACATACAATATAATCAATTGGTACAGACTCGTCGGATCGTCGCGTCTGTCGTCCCACATTACACGAAGTAAGCAAAAACAAAGTAAGCGACTCGAGGCTCGATCGAGGCACACGAGAGCCAACCGAAACATTTCCATTCGCGAGGGGGGGGGAGGGGGAATCCCCGCGCGGAACGACGCCCCTTCGATCCTATCCAGCCTCGGTGAGCGTCGCGGCGCGGAAGCGTCTCGGGGGAAAAACTAAAAACAGGACAAAGACGGGAGGGCGCATAGTTATAGAGATAGACTCTCTCTCTGTACAGTTCGAGCGCTCCCTCGCTCGCTCGAAATCAATTAAAAGTTCCTATATATATATATATATATATATATATATATATATATATATATATATATATATATATAAATGTGTAATGCATCTATGTGCGTCCGTATGTATAAGGCGAGCCTGCAAAAGCGGACACGTTAAAACGTGTGTATATACGTGCGGGGCCAATCTGCTCCCTGTTGCCGGCGCGGCGTCCTCTCACGCCGTTAACCTCCGTCCCATCCCCCCTGCCCCTCGTCGCTCGCATCTACCGTGATCGCGAGCGCGCGTATGCTCTCTTTGTCCGGTTCCGTCCGTTTGTCATGTACGAGCCGCGTTTCGCGTCCTTTTTTTTTTTTTGTTATTTTATCGTTTCTTTGTATATCCTCTTATACCGAGTGTAACGGTCATCCGCAGGGGCGCAACAACCGGGGGGTGGGGTGAGGGGTTTCGAGATAAACTCTACTTTTTTGTCCCGTGCACTTTTACACGAATCCCGATTACGGCTGTATCGAAGAAACTTATCTGTACTTGCCCAACAGTTGTAAAAAATTAACAACGGGAATTTTGACTAATCTTGGCTCAGTTTGTGCCGATCCGTAAAAACAAAAAAAAAAAAACAATAACTTGCATTGCTGGAGATATAGGAAAATCTGTCGTATATTTTCTGGGATAAATTCTATTACAAGCCGAATAAGAATTTCGCTCTACGGCTGGGCGTTTGAAGTTTTCAAGTTTGGACTAAATTATTACAAGAGCTAAGACTTATTATTGTATAAATTTCACACCGATACACTCCAAACCTGCAAAGCTCTTATATTTTTCGGTCAAGTTTTCTGCAATGGCAGGAAACTGGTGTCCGAATTCCAAACAACACATATAACAATCAGTTTCATTCTATTTATTGCGTATATCTCGTATCTTTAAGTAAAAAATTACAAAAGAAATATGAAGGGGTGCGTGAAGCGATTAAAGCAGTATAGAATTAAGATAATATATGAGAAAAGCTTGGTAAATCGATGACGTACGGCGAAATGCTTAACGACATTTACAGTTATGCTGAAAATGGCCGAGGGATATATTTCAAAATTTCATTCATAGAAGCTATTTCGATGCTGTGGGAAGCGCTGTCCTTTATAAAAATTTACCGTCACTATAGAGTCACGTATCCTTAGCACTTCATTGACCGTCAACAAAATTCCCTGGTTATTTTATAACTCATCTGTCTCTGACGACTCTTTATCATCGCTATATTAATCTTTCGACAGGTAAATGTTATTATCATCAAAATGTATTTATTACCGACTTGACTTTATTATTTCATTAATTTCTTTTTCAATAATTAATATTTGTTGTTTTTTTTATCTTGTTGAGATCGTTCCATATCTCTAGACAAATATCATAAAAGTCGAAGAAACGTGCTGAACAGCGCTTTATTATAAAACGCAATTTTTAACACGAGATGAAAAACGGCGATGCATTACATTATATTCAGTCATATAGATATTCAATGGTGATCATTCCTTCGTGTCAGAGTGGCTTTTTTAGATCTTTAATAGACACCCCGTCCCCTACGCCGGCTCTAATGAGTTGTTACGCCACTGATAAAACCCGCACCCCATCCGCAAACACACCCTCTGCGATACGCCATCTCTCTCTCTCTCTCTCTCTCATTCGCGGGCGACTTCTATTCTTTTTTTCACTCCATAAAAATATATATATCTCTTCCCCCCAATCTGTATGTCAGATGTGACCGCGATACGACGCACACTCGCGCGCGCGCCACGATGCGCGCGCCGAACGAGGAGAGCGATATACGTTTTTCGTTCCCGCCGGACGGGGCGAGAGCGAGAATCGGACGAGCGAACGTACGAGTAGAATTTGATACTGACGCGTACATTGTATATAGATTTCATAACGTCGGCTCGTGTGCGAGGGCTATTTTTTTCTTCTTTTGAATTATTTTATCGAGGAAGCCGGCGTGTCTGGTCGAAGACTATATACGTTTAGGTTAAAATTAATTTAGCCCTGTATACAAGAATAACTCAATATTCGCGGTATGTTCCATTGGAAATACGAGGAAAATAAATGTTTAATAGTAGAGAAGCCACGGGGTGTGATGGACAATTAGAGTTTTTGCTACATTTAGTAGAAATTTAATTTCTTTTTCTTTTTTTTTTTTTCATTATTTGTAAATAAGAAGTTTGAACTTTAAAAAGCGTTATTGGATATCAATTTTCTAGCTTATAAATTTAAAATTATTATAAACTATACTTAAAAACTGTTTCGTATAAGTTTATTAAATATTTGAAATATTCTTGATAATATGCAGATGAATGTAGCTTGTACATTGTACTTTTTATAGATTATTAGAATTTGATAAAAATCGGTATGATGTTTAGTCAGAAAAATTCTTTAGAAGCGAATCCTGAGATATAGCGTTATTTTGTTATGTGTATACGGCAGCGACGACGATATTCAACGCTTCGCACAATAATGCCGAGGAGCTTTATATAACCGCATTCAATTGAGCATGTATATATAGATATATAATAGGGTGCGCTACTAGTAATTTCTATACCGAATCCGATTTTCAGGGTATATTATCCCCATTGAAACCCTTCGACCCTCCATCGCGACTTTGTACACATCTATATATATATATATATATATATATATATATATATATATATATATATATATATATATATAATCTTGGCGAGAAATCAGTTTTGGCGAGTCTATCAGAAGTCACGTGGGTTATATAGCTATATACAATGTCGTTGCGAATTCTCGGCACGAGAGGAGCATCGTTCGATGTTTTATTTGCCCTCGTGTTTGGCCGCGGAACGTTTCATTAGCATTCTTTGTTCGATGGGCTCTTCAACTCTCCTTTTCCGTTATACAGTGATAGGCAAATGGCATGTATGTATATATATATATATATATATATATATATATATATATATATATATATATATAAATCTATGAAGCGTAATGAAAGCTGTACTGATTGAAACTTGTATACGTAACTAATTGAACAAGTGAAAAGTGATTGTATATTTACTAATTTCAATTCAAATATTCGATGAACAGGGTTACGCTTATGTTTAAAATATTAGAACTAAGGAATTCATACTTTAACTATTAACGTGTATACATTTATATTTTGCATAGGTCACAGAAAGTGTCATAAAAAATTATGTAGCGATTTACCATTTTATACGTATTATAATTTTGACCAAGTTTACTGCCAAGAAAGCTGAAATTTTCATGAATAATACATTTAATACAATGTAGTTTCGATTTGACTGCCTAAAATAGTGAATATTCGCTAATTCGTACGGGCAAACATGTAATTTTTTCAGCGCCCTTCATTTAATTTCCATTTAAAATTAGAGAGTATCTGTTAACTCGCACGTGTAAAAGAACCTTTGTATGTAAAATAAACACATAAAACTTCTAACCTGTAAATATTGAAAAATGTAATCGATCATTCATTAATACATAGTTATTGCTGTTAAAGGATATTATATTATCTGAATTACAATCTGTCATTCAATCAGTTCATTTATTAACTTTCTACATCGTTTGTTGAAACAGGCAAACATGCGCTCGTTCAAAATTCAAATTGATATCAACTATTCAAATGAGTGAAATTTCATGTAATAATCATTTGCAACAGCTATAAAACAGATAAGTAACGGATATAATCCTAAAATGAAGAGGCTTTTCACTTATTCACTGTAATTATTCAATGGTAACTTGAATATAATATGCAATACTAGCTGATACTAGCAGCGAAGAGGAGAACTAAAAAATTGCTAGCCATGGGCATTTTATTATATACTTGAACCTCAAGCTCCTAAAATTTATTTTATGATATTCAAATGATAAACAATCAGAAAAAGTAAAACTGTTTTTTAAGGCTACAATGGTAGCTATGTTTCTGAACAAAATACATCTATAACAATTATTAAGAGAAATACATTTATTCAAAAAATTATTTTTATTTCATTTCTTTTTTTATTACATTATGGGCTTTACTGAAATTTAAACAAAATTTAAGTAAATATTTTAAGTATAAATAGTTATTTTTTAATTAAAGAAAAAAAAAACAAGTTAACTCCATATACACACTGTACTATCGGACCGCCGACGGCTGTCATTTTTGTTTTGATGCAGTGGCGCCCTCGTGGACGGGATGAATGTTTTCCTTCCCAGTATGAGATTAGAATAATCCGTTATATGCATGCTAACGCCGAAGAACATGTAATAAACGTTACTATTTTTAACGGGACTTACAACTAGCATTCATTATACAATGTTGAATACAATTTATCTGCATTTTGTGGTAGAATAAATTTTGTACCAAATATTCGTAATCGATCCATGCTTCTTAAATACGACCGCGAAAATTTCACTGGGATATTATATACGTGAAGATAAAATTTGCAACCCCTGTTAAATTTTTGCTGCACAACAATAAAATATCTATTGCATCCTTTTGTTTAGCCGAAATATTTCGTTATGTTTACAGGATTTAACAGAAATATATGTTTTACCGATTTTATGTTAGTTGTATCAGATAAATGCCATCGCTATCCTACATGAAAGATGGTAGAAAATTAGAAGACTTCTGACGAACCCGTTTTGTTGCCGAAGCCGTACGCGTGGGTAGAGTTGCACCCCCTTCTTGTCAGATCACGCTGGCTCGCTACGATTATAATGACAATAATTGCTCCTTTATATTGAAAAGTAATCCGTTCTACCTGAAAGGAATCAGGTTCTTTTTGCATCGTATGTCTTCCAAAGAATAATATCGGACTCTTAGAGTCCAAGGAAAGGTATCGACCAACGATAACTTAAAATTAACTAAATTTTATTCTAATAAATATGAATAATATGCAGTTGGCATATGATTTTTTGATATAAACGCAATTTTATTATTAATTCTCCTTCGTGTGTGAGAACACTAGATCAGAAAAATTTTTATTGTTCATGTGGAAATTCAAACCAATGTTTCGTAAGCTTTTCTTTGCATTACTACAAGTTTGATGAAAGTAACTGAAACGTTACAGCATAATATTATAATTTTATATTTATGGAAAAACCTTCACTCGACGAGTTAGGTTGGGATTTTACGCAGAAAGTTATAATAATTACAGTTACCTATGAATCATATGCTTATAGTTTTATACAAAAATGTTCATGTATAACTGTACTTATTGAAGTTATAAAGTTGAAATTAATAGATTGATTTAAGGAGATGTGTGTAGATAAAGCCACTTATAACAAAATAACTAAAAAAATAATTTTAAGCTCACAAGTTTATTTATAATACATTATCCAAATGTAGTGGAATATTTTGAAAGCTTATTTTATAATAATAATGTAATATTAGAACTGAATAATATGTTAAAAAAAATAGATAATATAAAGTTTCATAAAATTTAAGCAAAATATCAGAAACAATTGTAATTTTACATCTAAATCTCGACTAACTGAAGCTATAAGAAAAGGTCAGACTATAAATTTCTAGAATATTTCTTCGTTCTTTCTCCTAAGCAAAAAAGATCGAAGTCCTTATTGTCGAAAAAAGAGCCGTTTTTTTCTGTCTCTAGTTCAGTTTTTTTTTCTGTCTCAGTTCCCTTGGGAGGAGAATTAGCATTTTCCATTCGTCAAGTACATGTGAAAAATGGCGTCTTACCCCCTTAGTGTAGGAAAAATATGTAGCTGGACGTATAAATTCTTTTTATAAATTGAATGTTGGCAATACAATATATGTATATATCAATAATCGAATATCTCAATCACTTTACAGAGCTTATCAATGATCAAAATCTCTATTAATCAACATTGGAAATCTTTATAGTCAGCGCTTGAACTCGAATACTAGGGGAGAAGGTCGCTAATGTATTTCGCAGAGAGTGTAAAACAATCAACTAGTGTCGCACTTTCAGATGCTTTCGATCTCACAAAGCGGACACAAGGGGGAATTGCGCCCTCCGTCGCTACGCGCACCCTCACTCGGAGGACGAAAGGCGCAATCTGTCGGCATGGAGCGCGCGGCACGGCATCCGATGGAACGCTGCAGCAAGCCGCCTTTAAGACGTGACACCCCACCCTCTATCTCCGTCTCTCTCGTGCCGCGTGCGGTACAAAAGCCAGAAGAAGAGCTTCGCTGAAAGACGCGCGAGCCGCCGATCAGACGGACAACTGGTATTCTGCGACTACTACTCCCGCACCCTCGCCCGGATGAGGGGAGAGGGGTCACGCGCACACAGCGACAGCGCCGACGTAGCGAAGTTCAAGAAAGGCTGTTATATTGCAGGAGAAAAGAGAAGAGCCCCATTCGTCCTCTCGAAGTCGTTTTAACGCTCGGATGCGCGCGACGACTACGACACGACTTTTCTAGCGCCCGTGAGACTCTGGTGCTTTACATAGATACATATATATATACATCACTACGAGCACAACCCCCTCCACCCGCAATACTGCTCGGCAACGTCTTTTACTTTCGCCTTGTTAATTAGGGTCTTTAAGGGTGCAAAGCACGCTTTTCGCTCAGTGCCTGCGATTGGGGGATTTTAAGGGGTGCGGGGGTGGGTCGGCGGGAAACGGATTGGTCGGTTCGCTCGCCGAGCGACAGGTTGGGAGAATGATGTTACCATAAGGGTGTGAAATATGTTGCGCTCCTCGTCGAGAGTCCCCTTTTTAAGGGGTTTATTAAAAAAGACGTGATGCCGGGCAAAGTAAGGGTATATACGGAATTTCCTTCGTTCTATAACGGGAAGTAACGGTGGAATGGGGGGGGGCGGAATAAGGAGTTGAAGGGGTTGTTACATCTTGACTGAAGGGTATAATTTCTACTCGTCGTGAAATCCTCGGTAAGTTGGAAACTGAATTATTTTATCGTGGAATCGGAGAGGCTCTCGGGGAGGGTGAAAAACAAGAATTATCTCCGTTCACTGTAATTGCTCTACTTTAGTATATAATTAAGTCAGTTGATTTTATATATCACGAAAATTAATCAGATTTGAGCTCCAACATCTACAGAAGCTTTTTTCCAACGTGCTTTTGTACATTGTGAATTATCTGCTTTCGTGCGAATATAAATTTATGATCATTATAATGGTAATGGGCAATTCGCGATAATGAACAGGAAATTTTATTTTCAGTATATAATAGGGACCTTTGATAATGCTCTTAACTTTATGCGTTTGTATTAGAATTCAATATATAATATTAATTTCAAATACTGCGGCAAATATTCGAGGTGTAGCGTTTGAATAAGAGAGTCCTAATTGACAAAAAC
Organism: Sycobia sp. Sy_11; assembly: GCA_018907035.1. Lineage (NCBI taxonomy): Eukaryota > Metazoa > Arthropoda > Insecta > Hymenoptera > Epichrysomallidae > Sycobia > Sycobia sp. Sy_11. The sequence continues at coordinate 5,206,898 of JACCIC010000002.1, read as the reverse complement.
CTGAAAAGGTCTAAGATTATAATATTGCCTTTTGTCAACCCTTCAAGCATTTGCCGAGTAACGAAGTCACACCTCAGGCGCTCAGCAGACTTTGGATGACCATTCAAATAGTTCCTTAGTCAATCGCTTAGGTTTCTTTTTCTGATCGCTAATGGGAGATGTGAGACTTTTGGAAATTCGTATCGCAATTTAGAATCTAAAAGGTGTTACTTGAACTGTGGTTCATTCACTTAGCAAATACAAAATTTTTATTTTCATTATAGATTCTCTATTGGGCGATAAATGGGTATATTCAATTGCCCTAAATATTGTCAAAATTATTGTTATGATCTATATATAAGTGAGAATGGAGAAGAGCTTTGACGTGTGTATACTGTTTCTTCCATAAATACATAGATAAAGCTATCGAAATGTTCCAAAAGAAATAGATGGGTTTATCTATTAACTAAACAACCTGCCCTGAATAAGGATCTTGTCCAGTCTTACTTACATTTTTCAAAAAGCTTAACTTTGTCGATCATGTCGAAGGTCATATAAGAGAACCTGTACTTTATAATTCAAAACACTTTTTCTATTCTATTGGAAAATAACGTAAAACCTTATATTACTACTCAGCTACTGGTCATACTTAAATAATCTGATAGGTAAAATTTACCACAAATTCCGTTAATTCCAATAAGTCGCGTATAGTTACTTATTCTTATATAAATATATGTATGTGTAATGTATACATGTGCATCAAATCAGTCCGACAGTGTGAGCAGTCCCGGAGTCATTTGTAAACCACCCGCCTGGAATAAATCCGACAATCGAACAAAGACGGATAATCTACGGAAGCTTTCACTTTTACTACGGAGATTAAAATGAAGAGCCGGCAGCCCCTCTCAGCCAGCCCCCTCCTCCCCCATTATAATGGAAAGAAGCTCGCGCATGATCGACCAGACACCGCTCTAATTTCCATCCGCCTCCCCCGCCCTATACACCCCCAAAGAATCGATCAGTTCAACGTAATCTTCCTTCCTCGTCACCCCCTCCCACCGAGTCGTAAAAATCCCCCAGCAACCGTTAAACGAAGGGAAAAAAGCCCAAATTACAATCCGCGCGCTCGGCTGGCCCGATATGATGGTTCTGATCTATATATGGGTAGGCTCCGCTACAACCAAATAATGAATGTACAAGGGGGGTAGCGCCATCGGGGGTGTAAGAGGGAGGGTGGTTAAAAGGGACTAATTCGAGCTAGAATCGGATACCAACTCTCTCTCTCTCTCTCTCTCTCTCTCTCTCTCTCTTGTGTGTGCGTGCGTGCGCGCGCGCGTGTGTGTGCGTGTGTGTCTCGCTTACACTACCCCGCTTTGGTCGTTTATATACCGCGTTTAGTGCGAATGTCGATGAGTTTAAATTATCGACATGCGCGCCACTGATGGGATGCTGCGCAGCTCCTCGAGGGGGGTTTAGTCATCGGGACTGGGGTTGATTTGAATAAAGCTGTTGGATCCAACCGTGTACCTCTCTGTCTCTCTCTATCTCACGCGCGCAGACAAATACACTCACCAGGTAGAGAGGAGAATTGTGAGTGGTGTGGGTTGAAGCATTAACAGCTCGGATAATGCGCTGGTGCGTACACCAGCACCGGTAATGGATTCCCATGCGCTCGAAACGCTTATATGCCAATGGCGGAGTCGAGGGGAGGATGGGTGTGTGGCAGTGGCATATTGTGGCCTGCGCCCCCGTCCTACCCCCTCCCCCTCCACACCATCTCGACAGGCCGCGCGAATCCAGCGACGCTGCTACCGCCGCCCGCGCTGCACGCAGGAATTTGCATTTTAAGAAAGACCATCGAGGGGTTTACACTGCACAGAGGGGCTCGTGGAAGCCATTGATCAGCACGCCAAGGGGGCGACGCGCAACCTGAGCCCTTCTCTCCCTGACGCCTCCCTCCTCTCGTCCCACCCCCGCGGCACCACTCTGCCGCAAACGCGCTGACTTTTGATTGGGAAGCTCTCGGTGAGGAGTAAGGGGAAGGAGAGAGAGAGCGAGAGAGAGAGAGAGAGAGAGAGAGAGAGAGAGAGAGAGAGAGAGTAGAAAAAAAGAGAGACGGAGTGAGCCATTGAGAGATACTAACCCCCAGTTTTCCTTTCTTGTGATTCGCGCGCCGCTACGGCGGCACCTGTGCGCGTGTCTAAAGATTTCCGTGTTATACTCTTTTTCCCTATGGCGGGCTGGTAGTAGCGATCGATTAGAAAGAGTGAGAGAGAGAGAGGGAGACAGAAAAATAGAAAGTGGGAGAGGGATGGAGGAAGAAAAAGAGAGAGAAAGAGGGTGGGAGGCTCGGATCAAAGTTTTATGTGGTGTTTTTTGGAAGGGGGAGAGTTATTGGGTCTTTTTGACATTATTGTACGTGAGACGTTTGCGGAAGCTGCTCGGCGGTGATAAAATATCGCTTTAAGAACACGAAGTAATAAGGGATGTCGACGGTGTTGGATTCATAATTTTTGCATATTCATTAGATTTCTTGACTTCTTTATCTGCGATGATAAAAAAACTTTTTCAATTCATTACCTCATTTGATGGAATGTCTTTGAAGATAAGATAATTATGTTGATCAACCAATTTCTGGTAAATTTTTAGTTAAAAATTAGTTTGGTTTTTAGTTAAAAATTAGTTTAGTTAAAAATAGTTTCATAGTAATGCTGCTTTGTACCAGTACTTACTTTGCTTCGAATAGTTCAATTTATTCACCTCTTGTTGTTAGAAATACATGTTCTTAATTTTTTTTAGCTCTGAAGTCTTGGTTAGATTTAATGGGCAAAAAATATTTTCAAAATAACAAATGTTGAAATAGTCCTCTATAGTTTGCCAAGACTCGAGACGAGAAAATAGTGAAATGTTTTCATATACAATTAATAACTTTAGAATAGAATTAAAAGAATTTAGAAATTCAAAGTAGTTATATCTAAGGTAAGGTATGTTTTTATGTACGTAATGGCCTCACATGCCCAATGACTGGTGCACTTTTAGTGAACATTTTCATTCAAACAGATATGGAAGATCGTTTTAGTTATGTATGAATAGGGATTAAAAGCATTGATCAATTCATGGACAATTTTTAGCACGAAACTGGCTAATTTTTGACATAAACTTATTGTCCATCTTTATCAACCAGTAAATTGATATACTTTATGGAATTAGGCAAGATTAGCAAAGTTTAGTTAAAAAATCACCTCGAAATTATATTGCGTTCAAAATCTATTTGTGCGCCTGCATAAAATAGAATTTGATCAATATCCTCCCTGACTTATACATTTAGACTTTTCGCACACGAGCTATAATAATGAATTACGAACGTACGTAGCGCCAAATTTCGCTATGATAGATATATTTATTAGCTTTTAATGAGCCAACGGATCCCTAGGGACGAATATAAAACCCCTTCGACGACCCCTTAACATGCATGGAGATTGTGCGGTGATTGGTATTTTAAATCGATTACGTAATAGCCATTTCTGCAATATTAGTGTAAATGCGTTCAACGCTTTCCGAAACGCCGTCTCACGGAATTTGCAAAGTAAAGTAATTAAGTTCAAGAATCTTATTATAAGTGTAAAATCCGTTTAGTTTAGCTTTCTACGATTGTATAATCGTGTAATGAAAGTCAAACATGAGACGCGAAGGAGCAGAGAAGGGAGGGTGAGACCCATCCACTTCGGTTAATTTGTCTTTGGAATAATACTTTCCCAATTTCGCCTGGGAGCCACCGTAATTAATCAGCAAATGCTCGCCCCAATTGCAAGACTCTGTTTATATATATATATACATACACTTGCTTCGCTAGAGTGGGCCCTTGCTTCCTCGTCGCTTTTTCTCGCCACCTACGCAAGTTACCCCCCACCCCTTTTCCCAAACCCTGATTGGCTAATTTGCCCCCACCCGTTCGATGGGGATTGGGGGTGAGGGGGAGGCGTGGCATTAAGATAATCACGGGGGCAAATGAAAAATTAGCCAATCGTCGGTCGCGCTTCGCGGGGAGTCCGTTGGTATAATCTCGTGCGATCCTACGGAGAGGGTGCGATCCCCCAAACCCCTGCCACCCCCTGCCGGTTTAGCGCAAACATTTAATTCGAAAACCCTAAATTACCGTGTTCTCGGCCTCGTTAATTGCAGTAAGCCGCGCTTATTTATATTGTACATCACGGGATCCGTTTGGGAAACTTTTCAATTGCAATCGCTGGATGTGTGCGGGGGGCGGGGGTTGTAGCCAGGAAAACATACCAATACACTGTCAATCATATGATATATAGAAAGACGTGTTTTATATATTTGATCGATGTGTATATTCATTATAAAATTAATTAATAATTTTATACAGTATCACATTTATAAAGAATTTTTTTTCAGATAATATATTTTTATTTCAGATTAGTCTACGGAGGTGATATTAAAGAAAGACAGTCTGACTGTCATTATAATTTTCAATTAATTATATGTTGATATGTATTAGTATTGATATAAATATATATTGATATTATTATGTATTAATTTTAATTTACTTAATTGGACTGTAAGACCAATAGAAATATTTATTAATTTAAAGTATCACAGTTCCATATTATAGCGAAAGTAAGACTGTCCTTGTTTCTAATCAATCAAGTAAAAACTGAAATATAAAAGTTGTTACATTATACCGTGAAATTATAAGTTGTTTAACAAAGGGCGTATGCATGCCCCCTCCACTAATTTATCTAGCAATAATCCAATAGGCTCTTCTTCAAGAATTAACTAATAACCTACAACAAAACCTTATACTTCCACCACTCTATAACCCATGCTTTTTTCTATCCTCTTCATACTAATAAAAAATGATAAATACTATCCAAATTACTTGACTCTAAGGTTAAATTACATTCTTTTGGTTCTTTAAAATTTAATGCTTTCCACACCTTAATAAAATTTTAAACTATCACCCCTGTTATACTTATTCTTACTACCTAGTACCAAAAACATCCATACTCCCGTAATCAAACAAATGTACAAAAAGTTAAACGATCTTCTTTTAATCCCGATGTAATAGATTAGAATTCTTTTAATTACATCGATGCACATAATTTTTTCTATATGTTTACTGATTTATTCTGCGTAGTCTTCATTACGCAATCAAAACTATTAATTCGATGGATAACTCGATTTTTAGAAAATTTAATATCCATATTCAAATACTTGCTATTTTTGAAGATAAAGATGGAATATTATATCTCACAGTAGTATTTCTCTGATCTTGTATAATTGTTGAAATATTAGTGTGATATATAATGCTATGTGGGATATTTTTTAAATTCTTCTAATTCGTTTTTTTCTATTTTTTAATGTCTTCTAATTCTGATAAACCTCTAAGATCTGGCAACGCAATAATAGCCCCCTTTTGAATATTTTTTCATATTATCAGGAATTTAATGCACTCTCTCAGAATCATTTTATCTAGAAATTCTACTGGATAAATGTTACTGGTGAGCATGTAATAAGTAATCAGACACTTATGTGACGGTCCTTTGTTGGTTGCCGTTTATTTGTCTCGACAACCGGAAATGAAGAGAATAGAGAGCGCGACAGTAGCGCTTGAGTAGACAGAGAAAGGTATACGTGAGCGTAGTTTGGAAACAGAAAGAATGCCAGCAAACAGCCGTCAAGGAGCAGTAGAATAATTTGAATATTTGTTGAATAAAATTATTTACAATATTGGATAGTTCTTAAACACCTTTATAAATTTATTAGCGATTAGTTTTAAGATAAAAAAAATAATTTTGGCTCAATGTTAAGAGGATCGACATTCATAACCTGTACTCAAGCAATGATTAAATTTCTGATTTTTTTTTTCATACAAATGGTAACTGCGTTAATTCAAATATGAAGAGATTTATAATATTTAGAATTCCTATTGAATCAAAGAGAAGGCAAATTTGTCTTCAGCATATTAATAGAAGAATTGAAGATTTATTTTGTAATTAAACTATTCGAAAAAGATTGGGTTGATATTCAATTTGTATTACATCGAATAATGTACAAATATTTATGAAATTATAATTTCAAAAAACATTATCGATTACCGGTGTCTAATTATTTTCAAATTATCTTGCCTAAAATGTTCGTCTGGTAATGTAATTACTCTGTCAATTACACCCCTTCACGTTCCTATCTTGTTTCCAAATTAGTGGTGTGATTTCAAAACCAATAATCTACCTGTAGATTTTCAGTACAGATTCAATTGCACTTTACTATTATAAATTTCAATAGTCCAATCGTCCTTTGCAAATGCCATTATTCTTTCAGGATAATTATAGCCATAACAATTTTTAAATTTCAGATTCTAACATTTTTTGGGAGCCATTCTAAACGAGGACATTGTGACTGTCATATTAAGGATGTAATATCGATAAAAATACTTTCTAATTAGTTAAGAAAAAAACAGTCGATATAAGAATTTTAAACATTCATTATGAAAGGGAAAAAACCCTGCAATAAAATAAATAATAAATGTGAATCGAACAAAATTAAATTAAACGTAGCAGAAGTATAGATTCGGCAATGCAATTCCGAGCAGACTGCGAATCGTAGACACGAACTGACAAAAAACAAATACTCAACGTAAATGCGAATTATATATGTAAGGTCCCAAATCAACCTGGAACACTTACTTATTAACAGCCCTGAAATTGACGCAGAACGGAGAATACAGCGATTGGCTAAGAACATATATATGTAAATAATTTAATAATCATAGGACAACATCGAAATTTAATACAGTTTATAGTTAAAATAGAATATAGAAAATTCATGTAAATACATATGTAATATTATAATTATTAATTAATTATACTTGTAATGCTAATAACCGACTAGAGGGGTTCGATGTTGAATGAGGGGGGAAAAACATGTCGATTTGGGTACTTGCGGCACATAGACAATAAATATTTATAGTAATGTCTGACAAAGTTTGGTAAAGTCCAATAAAGTTGTTGAAAAAAAAAAAACATTCTTTATACAACGCAGAAATGTCGATCGATATACTTCGAACGAAATTTTCCCATTATATTATATCAGAATTTCTATAGATAACCCATTCATAACCTAATGTTTTTCTTTTGCCATACCTTGCTCATATAGTATTTCACTTTTACAGACTTTTAGCAATGCTCGGCAAAATACGTACTTTTCAACTGGGGGAGGAAAAAAGAACGAGATCGTCTGTAATCTATAAAAAATTCAATTCCGTTTCACGCATCGCAATCAATTACGAATGCGGGACGGGGCAGCGATTTCTCTCGGTGCACGACTGCGTATGTTCATACCGTATTTACTCTTCTTCTCCCCCCCCCCTCAATCGCCGACCCCTTCAATCTCTCTCGATCACTCCCTCTCTGCGGAATCCTTGAAAAATTGAAGGGCCTCTTTATCCGTGCAACTGCTGCAACTCTACCCTTTGTATGCGCACAAATCCCTGCCTCTCTTTTTTACGCTGTACTGGATGTTTTGGCGTTGGCTTTTTGTGCCATAACGGTTCGTTAGCTTCATAAACGTATCTACCGCTGCAGATAGAGTGAGAGAGAGAGAGAGATAGTGAGAGAATGATACGACTGATGGAAAAGGTAAACGAACGAGAAGAGGGAGAGAAATCAATCCTTCGAATGCACTGCGCACACGCTTTACAAAATTTTTCTGTATACTTACCGTATTTTAAAAGCGTATCGCGTGCAAAAAGAGAAGAGTAAACGTAGAGAACGAAAATATGACGAGGGCTCTCACTGTTAAACACGACATCGACTGGGTATATAAATATAAGTTCATTTTAAAATCCCGTCAGTTTTGGTCGATCGTTAAATGATTGGTAAATATGTCGATTTTTTTCAGATAAAGGATTTTACAGTAATAGTTTTTTGGTATAATTTTTGTAAAAAAATCATAACAAATTTGAACCTTAATTGGTAAATATTCGAATAGTCTGTTATGTAAAATTTTTTTAAATAAGTTAAAATGATAAATAGATGGCGGTTTATCATTTTTCTTTTCATTAATAATATTTTGTACTTTTAATTTCTAGAAGACTGCTATGATAATATAGTAATCAAAATGTACATTTATAATATTTGTCATATATTCTAAATCTATATTATAAATATATTATAAATATATAGTATGTATATTATCGATTTTATGTAATTCAACTAACAGTTTTATCCAGTTTATATGTATTTACATATAGAATATTTAATTCTTTTAATAAAGAAAATTTTCAAACACTAAGTAATCAAATATGTCCAATATGCGTAAAAAATAATTCTCTTGTTATATTTAACAAACAATTCTGCTTTGAAATACGCGTTATTGACAAATTATTTGTTAACGTTATTATAATAATTATTTAATGTATTATGAATATTATGAGAACGTTAATATTACGGAAAATTATAATTATTGATTATAGCAACGACTTTTTTGGAAAAAGCCAATGAGAGAAAAGTGATGAGAAAATTTGATTGCAAATTTGATATCCTTTACTACACTTGTTCTGTAACAGCTTAAATAACTATAAAATGTAGTATTTATATATAAATCGTAACTCATATGAGGACTTAAAAATTTTGTTTTTAAAATCATATTAATTAAAATTTATCACAAATTTTTATTAAAATATTATAAGTTTATAACTACTTTTTCATAACATTAAAAAGAATTACTTTTTATAATCCTATATAATTTTTTGAAACCTCCAAAACTTTTAAGAAATTGTCCTCGAAAAAGAAAACGCTTCATATTTAAAAATGTCTAAATTCGATATTATTAAACTAAAGATTCTCCAAAAATCCAAGAATTTGTATTATTTAATGAAAAATCGAGAAATTTGGATTTTCAGGGATGTACTAGTTGATAAAGTTTATTAGATGGAATTGTGAAATAATTAGTGTATAATTAGTGAACAAATCAATCATTTATTGAAACTTAATTCGGTCAATACAATAAAAACTGTTACATAACCTTATACACGTTCGATAATATATATTTATCACCGTTTTCAATAAAATTCTCTAACCATTGTTCATTCATCATATCCGTACCGCCTCAAAAATAACAAATACTTATATCGCCGTACTTATTCAACGCATTCCTCAAAAAACACAATCTTATTTTTTCGTTTGTTTGTTTCTTTTCATTAAAATGCCTCTTGTATATTCACTTATTCTTTATTTTAATTGTTTTTATTTTTCTTTACACAGTCTACAATAAAAACGATATACTTATACACGTATACTTATATATATATATATATATATATATATATATATATATATATATATATATATATATATATATATAAGCCATAAATTTTTCACGAATACATCCTTTTATTTAATCTACATAATGCTTTCGAGTGGAAAAAAAAAATTATTCCCGGATTGCGAGAGTCAGTATGATGATTTCTATTGAAACACGTTCCATCTTTTCTTTTTTGCCTCTTAAATACAGGAATAGATTTTTTTTTATACGCCGAAGATGTATTTTTATTATAGTTACAATGTTATAGAAATTGTCGCGCAATGTCGAGATAAGCACCGTCGTTCGGGAAAAACAAAGAGAAGCCAATGGGCATCCCGTATAAGCCGAAACGCGTCATATACATTAACATATATATTTTCCGATTTCACCAAGAATTTTCATCAAACCTGTTTGGGGGATAAGATCGTCTCCGCTCGATATCATTATAATTAATGGCTGATGTGCGCGAAAAAGCGATCGCCGGCATCGCGGCGATACAAATCTGTCTTCTTGGGTTTTCATTTTGTTCATTATTCCACTCTTCATACATAATTATTACATTATTCTTTGAAAAATGTATATTACTTTATGTAGGTCACCGATTGTGCAATATATGACATATCCGAAATCAAAGTCCAATTACGTGCGGATATTTTGTTATATATTGCACGACGTTTCGCTGTTACAGAAAATATATGTATGTATATTTATATATAGGTTATCCACTACACAATATTAATATGTCCTTTTTTTGTGATAATTTTTTGTAGTTCATCGAGAACAATCAAAATATTAAAAATTAATCGCTGGATCGATCGAACATTTCCTTTATATTTTAAATTGTAATTTACGCAGTCGCTTAGACCGGAACATTACGAACATATAGATATCGCAAAATATAAGATTTCACTTAATTCCAACAGTTGGATTGTTCGCTGAAATTGAATTTTTGAATTCTTGTAAATCTTTATAGAATAGTACATCGTACAAATAATTTTCTACAATTTGAGATTGCAAGTAAAATTTACTCAAATCAAATACAATATTCTCTTGTATCAAGTAAGTATTCTTCCGAACTGTAAAAAATTATTCACTTCGTAAAAATCAATGAAATAAAAAATATTTACTTGAAATTAGAGAGAAAAAAATTCTTTCAGCGTTCCGATACAATTCTAATACAAAGATAATGACGATTATTAACACTGAAAAGCTTCAATGCACATAGTATCATAGCCCGAATTATTTTCACAAACGATTCTCACGATTTTTGTTTAAAACAGCTTTCATTTTGATTGCTCTCGCACTGCTCGTCATTTTTCCGCACGTTTCTCGACATTATTTTCGTCTATTATAATATTTTCCTATTATCGTTTCTTAAATCATCATTCCTCTCACACTCATTCGTTCACAATCTCGCTTTATTATAGTCTCTGAACAAAGTGTGATAAAAACAGTAAAATCGCTTGACTAGTGAGCGCACGCCCCGACAAAAAAAAATAAAAAGAAAAGTAATGTATTATTTAAAATGGAAGTAAAAAGCTGGATGATGATGATCTGATTAATATTTCGCACCCCATGTCTGATATATGTATATATTTTTTCATACAACGCATTACAAATCGCAAGAGGCTAAACATTCATATTCAAACAGAATTTTTTTTTTTATAAATAAATTTCTCTCGACCAATTATAAATAACGTTGACGATTGGTCGGATTAAAAATAGAATATTTTTCTAGAATACATTCTAGAAAAAAAAGTTATTATTAAAATGCAACTTTTAAAAATTTACAAAAATAAAGCACAAGTTAAAAAAAAACAGAAGATAACAAATACAAAATCGTTTCGAAAAAATGCTTAGCCTTTTTTTTCTTCTTTTTTAATACAACGCAATGTGTTTTCAACTACGCATGAAATGCTAATTGTTATTCACGATTCTCGGACATTACATTTAATCGTTATATCGACAGATAAATAAATGAAAGTGAAAAAAGGTCAGCGAGCAAGAGACTGGCGCGGTTATTAATCTGCCAAATTCTGAAAGGGCTATCGAAGTAAACCGGTACTGTATTTTAAATCATATTATAGATGTAAATTAATTTATTGCCGAGTTTAGTTAATCGAGTCCTTTATTTTTACGTATAGTTACGAGTAAATTGGCAAAACGGCTAGGAAATGAGCGCTATTTAAAAATTTCATAACCATAAATATTTCAAATGAAAATTTCAGAAGGTTCTCATTTTTACAGGGTTTAATACTTCTGCTAGAAATTTTCGAGCCCTGTCGAATAGACGCAAATAAAGCCCACCATTAGTTGAAATTCGTAATAATTTAATGTTTACCCATTTAATATCAGATAGAACAGAGAGAACATTTTTATCGATCGGTAAAAAATGACTTTGACAGACCCTTTCAAGGATTCGTCAAAAACTTGCTCAATTGCACGCTTTAAAAAAAGAAGTATATATACATATACATATACATATATATACCTATATATCAAACGAATGTTCAGCGTACATCAGCACAGACACACGCGCGTTTCATATACATTAGTTAGTATTCTATTACTATTCTATACCGCGTTTATTTCTTTATCATAGGCCCGTCGCAGTACGCAGGAAATCTATACAAAAGTTTTTCTTCTTTTTTTTTTTTTTGTTTTTGTTAGAACCGGCTTCTTTGTAACTGCGCACGCGCGCTTTGTGTCCGTGCACAATATATTATTATATACGCAAAAAAATAATCTCGAAGCTATCCGTCGCGCTTCAGTATATCAATTTATAGTACACGGATATATTCGTGAATATAGCGGTTTGCTGCTTCGTTCTAATATCAGGCGTAAAAATTTAAAATATCCGCGAAGGAAAAAAATAAAATACCAAAAAAAATATATATATATATAATTTAAAAGAACATGGTTTCAGTAGAAAATTTATAGTCTCAATAAAGAAGTTAATAGAATTTGCTTTATAAACCTATACATAAGAAACGGTCCGAATTATTATTATTCGCCGTCGTTCGCACGTGTATGCATATATTAACTATCGTTAATAATATAATAATAATAATAATAATAATAATAATAATAATAATAATAGTAATAATAATTGTTACTTCATTAATTATATTAATTATTAATTAACATTATATATTATTTTACATTTCCGCGATCAATTGTGGCGACTCGTCACGGAGAGGCGCGCGGAGGGGGGAGATACATGGAGTGAGAGAGATAGCAATTTGTAAATCCCTCGCGCCGGACTAAAAAAAAAATCATATAATAATATTAATAATATAGTGATAATAAAATGTTAAAACGAAAAGAGCGGCGCGCGCTTTTCGAATCTCCGGTTTTCCTTTCTCTCCACCGCATATAGTGTACATAGCTGTGTTATGATAATTAGCGGGTATCTCTCATCAATTGCTCTTCATCCTCCTCTCTGTACGTTTGTATGCGTGTATGGAGTGGGGGCTGTGTATGGATGTGTTTCGTCTTTTTTGTTTCTCTTTTATTTACAAGCTTTATATGTCCGAGAAGGATGAAAATGTAACCAACGTCGTTTCGTCTCCCACGGCGAGCAAGCACCTCGGCATTCCTATATACATACATACATACATAATATATATATATATATATATATATATATATATATATATATATATATATATATTTATATGTCTATGAATATTCGAAGCTGCCTTCGGGAATCGACATTATATAGGAGCCGCTAAAATAATAATCCGCTTAGTTCCAGCTGCTGGTGATTTTTTGCTCTATCGTCATCCTCTTTGCATCGGCACGGTATAAGTTTCCGGTCGTCAACTTATAATAGGAGATCTGAAATGAAAAGAGATTGATTTCAGCAAATTAATTAGATTCGACGGAATCCTGTACTTTTTCTTTTTTAACAATTCGCATTCCCCCTTCCCTTTTGTAATATTATACAGTATATCTTTTAGATCACGTACTGTAAAAAATCCAATAATTTCATCATAATCAAAAAATTTCAATAAACACACTCCTAGTAAGTATCCAAAATAGTCTATTAGATTCTTTCAAAGATATTTTCATAATTAAAAGTCATTTACATAGCAACAAAAATAATATACGATATAAATTTTATAGAACAAAATATTCTAATATTTAATTAAGTTAAACTAACAAATAATATAAATAAAGTTCTTAAAATTCAAGGATGCAAAAATTTTCTATTTGTTAGTAAGTCTAAGTGTTGAAAATTAAATTAGTAATAGATTAAAAATCGTTTTTTCATATGAAAAATAGTTTATTTAAAATATGAGTAGTCTTAAGATTTGTGAATGATTAGCTCTAGAATTCAGTAATTAATTTTTCGTCAGCGATATTTTTCTCAAATGTATATAGCTGTAACGTATGATCTGAAATTAGCGCTGCATTGAAGGCTCCGGAATATTATTTTATGATACGAAGTACTATAAAATTTCTAAAAGTTATAGTAGTTTTTTTAATAGATATTTTACAGTCTATGATCAAATTACTAAGCACTTATTTTAATTTTTGTAAGAAAATTTTTCTCCTTGTAATACTTAAATTATTTTTTTAAGGGTGGATGTTGAAGTACAAATGATTCTTGAATGCGTGGCGGACTAAATAATTAATTATAAAATAATGAAAAAAATTTTAACATATTTCAATTTGAAAGTGTTAAAATATAATTGAAAATTTTAAAGAGATAAGAAAATCAGCCAGTGTTGAGTAAACGTTTCAAAACTAATGAAAAACTGTGGACAGCTAAGCTACCCATTGGCAATATCTTTGGTCATACTGCAATCAAAACGGACTAAAATTGAAATTTTTATTATGCAGTGAAAAGTTTTGGTATCGTAAAAAACTGGCATATTTTTAACAAAGGCAATTCATAGCAAAATCTTTTATTGAAAGCAATAAAATATAAGAACATTAAAAATCGCGTTTTGATCAATAAAAACTTTACAAGAAAATTAAAAATTTTTCTTTATTTAGATCTAATTAAATTTATACAAATATGTTTAGGATTTCAAGTTAAAGATGACTTCAAGTATTTTTTAGGAACAATACTATAAACATTATTATTTTTTAACATGTATCTTTTATTCTAAAAATGGCCCCGTATTTATCATTTCAGATATAAAGTGATGAAAGTAATTGTTCTTTTAAATTTTAAACATAATATATAGTGTAAATATAATAAGTAGGGTAAAAAATTGCACAAAATCTGACGGAGTGTCATTTTACAGTGAAAAACGATTAAAATTATGAAATTCGTCAAATTAAATTTTTTTTTTTTTAAATTTGGATCTGCTGATAGTTTAGAACGCAAAATTTTTGTTATTATTTTTGAAAATATTTTTTGACTTAGTAATATAAAAATTGAAGTTTCTGACGTAACTTTAGTTGCAACTTGAAAACATAACTGATTACAGATTATAAAACAGTCTTTGACACTTTTACGTGTGAATGGAAAAAATAGCCATTACAAATTTTCAGTTGAAAAATCCTATGTACCCTGTGTATCCATTTTTTGCAAGCGTGTTTTTATTATTTTTTAAATCCTCGGGATTTTTATCAAATTTCTACGTCAAAAAATTAACTCTTCGCCCCGCTAAACCTTCCCCCCCCCCTTTTACGCATTAGCCGACAAATCATCACGCTTTTGACATTAATTATCAATGCAATAGCCTGTATATCGTCAAGAAATCGCTTTTCGCTCACCCGTCACTTGGTTATCCGGCTGTTGCTGCTGTTGCTGCTGCTGCTGCTGCTGCTGCTGCTGCTTGTTGTTGGTGAAGGCGTCCTGATGGAACGGATTGACGTTGGCAATGCCGCCGAAGTTCGGCATGAACGGTATCGCAGTCGGGTTCAGGTTAGAGTTGAGGCTGTCCTCGTGGTCGAGGCCGACGCCGACGCCGCCGACGACGCTCGTCGGCTGCATCAGGAGTATGGGGCCGCCGATGTTATTGCTATTGCTCAGGGCGTCGAACTCGGAGAGGTCGAGGAGGTTGTTGGTCACGTTGTTTTGCTTGCTACAAGATTCGGGGGCAACAATGAGACAAAACAAAAAAAAAGAGACAAGCGTAGTGACGGATGAGGGAGAACCGGGCGCGCGAGGGAGCACGAACGGTTCGGGGGGGGGGGGTTGAAAAAGGAAACAAAACAAAACAAAACAAAAATGAAGGGAAAACATATAATGGAACAGAGGTAAAAGATTTATAATGTACGATGATAAACGAGAAAATATAGGGAGTATGACAGAGGGATGATTATTCTACGGGGGAGGGGGGGTGTTGGATAATTTTGACCTCTTTCATTTCGTTTTATCTTCTCGTTATATTTTGAGTGCTAAGGCACTATTACGAGTTTATAATAGAAATTCTAATCTCTGTTGTGTGAAATGAATATTGTGAATGATTCCGTGAATGAGAGTAAAATCATAACAATACAACGATCAATATCGTACGAATTACCGAATATTTTAGAAATAACAAAAATTATAAATTAAAAATCGATTTTAATAAACACTTATAATATTGTTGATAAAGTCGTTGAAACTGAAAAAGAAAAAAAAACAACAATAAACGATTCCCAAACTGTATTCTAGTAAATGTCAAACGTGTGAAAGAAAATCGTGAAAAAATTTCTAACAAAATCACAGAGGTGGCAGACGAAAAGGTCGACAAAATATTAAAACAGAGCATTCAAAATGATAATGTGTTGAGATGCAGTTATGTGTAAATTTGAAGTGTCGTGAACTTTATAACACAAAATACATTCGCAAAGAAATTATTTTGCGTAGGAAATCAATGAATGGAAACTATAGAAGGAGGATAACATTGTTTATACACTAACACGAACTATTGTATCATCGAATGAAAGATAGGACATGAAAGATATTGTTTTTTTTTGTTTTGAGATGCACTATGCTACAAAATAACAATTTTTTCTCGTCTATAAAAGATAGAAGCTTTATAAGATACTAAGCTCTAATAAACTAAAGTTCCTTAATTAAAAGTCTCATTTTCAGAGTCTAAGAATGCATTTACATTTTAGCTTGAAAAAGTTCATTATGTCTGAAACTCTTTGATAATCTAAAATATATTTCTTGAAGTATACTATCAGCCTGAAGCAGTAAGCCGTAAACTCATGAAATATAAACAAGATATTACAGCGATTGGAAAAATTAGAAATCAGTTTTTTTTCTTCACTACAATAATGATGAACTTAAAAACATGGTAAAAGCTATTTTAATAATATTTTCGATAATATAGTAAGTTTAATCATAAAATATCTAAACGCCCACATTTTATATAAGCAAAAAAAGAATTTTAATCTACATGAAAAGCATATTCGCAAGCTTAAAGGAATTGATTCACTTTTTGTACAAAATAGATTATAAATAAATTCTAAATTTCAAAACTAACCTACTGAGGATTTTGATCCTCATTGATTCCTAATTATTTTACAAAAAAATATCCATAAGCAATAGTATCTGCTCGTTAAATTCACGCAAAAATTTCTACGAGAATTACACAACAAACTTTTCGCAGTAACGCATACCTTACTATATATGAATAATATCGATTAATAAATTTAAAGAAAATTACAAATCATTTACCAATCGCCGACCGGCTCAAATAATATGGCATCGGCGAACCGTAGAATTTTCGGTACACAGCAAAAGTAGGCAGTAAGTTGACGTGTGTATTATATAGATATATGTGAATAATAAACACATGTAACATAAAGTGAAAATTATTTGCACAAAAATGAAAACAGGCGTTGGCACAGATACAGGAGTATTACATGAACAATCGGATAAGGTCATGTACACATTGCACAGTAAGATTTCAAGTTTTGAAACATCAAATATAATCACTTTACTAGCTAGTATTTGTTACATTCTTTCATGATATTTAAGAAATACAACGAAATACTTGTTGAAATAGTGCGTAGCAGTTACAAAACTGTGATTGAGAGGGAGAGAAAGAGAGACAGAGAGAGACAGAGAGACAGAGAGAGAGAGAGAGAGAGAGAGAGAGAGAGAGAGAGAGAGAGAGAGAGAGAGAGAGAGAGAGAGAGAGAGAGAGAGAGAGAGAGAGAGAGAGAGAGAGAGCGTAAAAACCATGTGAGAGGAATCTTCATTGAAAACTATCCACTAAGTTAAAGGCAAATTTAAAACAAGATTTACATCATGAACTTTTTAAAGTGAAGTTTTTCTATATTTAATCTGACAGTAATTTACTCCAGTTATCAAGAGGGTAATATTTATTAATCGTCTTTCAATCAAATTAATTTTAAATTAATTTTTATAAATAATTCAATTGTTTCTCATAAGGCGCATGATAAATTGTAATTTATTTAATTACTCACATTTAAAAGTAAAAAAGTTAATTTGATTTTTATTCAAAATATAGAACCTAATTATCAATGCACTAAAACAGGGATTTTCTTTTATGAACATTTTATAAAAGTTTTTAAACGTTAATTATAAGTTAAGTTTTTAAAAGTTAATTATAAGTAAAGTTTCTTATAGATATGTATGTTTCTTGAATTTATAATTTATAATCAAATCTATTGAAATAAATAAATAATATTTACTTGAAAAAATTACTTAACGCATTTTTAGTTTTTCTATCGATAATTTTTTTACATAATATAATTAGACTAACTTTTGTCAGTCTTTGGTTAAAAAAAAATACAAAAATAAAAATCTCAAGAATGATCAATCATACTTATTTATATTGTACGTTTTAGATTGATTACAGTTTATGTATCAGATTTACTTTTGCGAGATTTTAAAAAAGTGAAATCAATCTGTGCAATACTTGAGGTGTAATAAATACATGCAATTGATAAAATGCTATGAGTAACAAGCAATCAAAGGACAGGGATAGAAAACTATAAATATGTGCTGTGAAAAATGGTGCTGCACTCGATGGCTGATGGCAGTAACGACCAAGTTGTGAAATCGCGCGTGTGATTTGCTCGTGCTGCTGCAATAAATCAAGCGACGTATATCTGTTGTTACTTCTCTCGAACTATGGTGATAAGTCATTATATTAGGAGATCAGCATAAATCCAAAGCATAGAAAACATCCGATACCTTTTTGTTTTAGGCTTTAAGGAAGAGAAGAATACAGGAGCTTAATAAAGATTCTTGCTTCTTTTTAAAGCTTTTTTAATGTACGTCTTTACTAAGCTTTTCTTTGTTTGCATGAAATCACGAACAAAAATTTAGATGACTCATTGCATTTATACTATCTTCGATCACTATACATTATGTACACTGTTTTTATTACCACATATGGTAGTAGAACATTCAATTTTTGATAAAATTTGACAGCTTTCTCGCCGAAAGACAGCATCTTATTAATATTATCGCTTTTTCATATTCTTATGTGCAGTTGAACGCTTTGAAATATACTAGACAGGCCATTTTTCGTTTAGTCATCATTTAGTACGCTGTTACGTTTAGGATATTTATTAAGTTTCGGTTAAACATAGCATTTAATGGAAAATGACCTATTGGCTCGTATAAAAGTGCTCTAAGTATGCGTTTACTGTCGCAATTCTAACACAAAGAGATCACAAGCGTATATTGTTTCTAAAAGTTCGTTCGACGTATTATTTTTATTGAACAACAGTATCCACTAAGTACTTTTCAAAATATAACTGCACACTAATGATTTTTTTTTGTTTTTAGACAAGGAGAAAAAGAAAAACGCACATATTCTTTTATCAGTATCAATTATAAAATATACATAATTACGATTATTGTACAATTGCAATATACAATTCTCTTGATTTACGTAATTTTTATGCTTGATATTATATCATTGATTCGGCGGCAGCTTAAACACAAAAATATGTCGTGATTATAATTAAATAGTCAACTATTCTGGCTACTTTTGCAATGTACAGTATATGAAATGCAATTCAACTCGCATATATTATATTATTATGACTCCGCTTTCTGAATATTCTTCATATTCTGCTACAAAGCTAATTTTATTTTAAAGAGTAACAGGCAGTTTATAATCAATGTTTTTTTTCCAGTTATTGCGAATGCTGTCACATTTCGTCTTTGTTTTTTGCACAATATGTCTTTATATTAGTTATCTTTCTGAAAAAATCAAACAGCTTTTACAACTTTCGTGCTTCTGACTGATTTTAATAAGATTCTTATTAATTTATATAGGACCGTAACATACACAATTGCTTTCCTTGATCAGTATAGGATTACATTAACAATGACATTACTGAGCGAAATTTTCAAGAACGTTATTTTAATATTTTTCTTTTATATATATATTTTTTAATAATTAAGTATGCTTTTCAGCATATAACGTGTACTTGCGACACATGCACATATACTTAATATTACTTTGCATAACGGACATCATGGCATTATAAATAAAGAATAATAATATATTACCATTTATAGTATAGAATAATCGTCATAATTAAGCGTACACAATTGTTAAGAAATTACTTTTTTATTATAGTTATTAGCACTGCAGAAAAAATTTTTAATAAAAAAATTGACTGTAACATGTATGTATGAACTATATTTTACATTACAATTAATAACTTATATTAAATAATCATATTTCGTAAATAATTACTTAATATCATTAACACAATCGACGATGTACGTATTTGTTTATCCTATTCAAATCTTAAAAACGAAAATTTCTCTCAAATTTTGATAATAATTATATAAAAAAAAGAAAAAAATTCTAACAATAACATTATTAAAAGCTCATT
The DNA here is from genome assembly GCA_018907035.1 of Sycobia sp. Sy_11. Taxonomy (NCBI): domain Eukaryota; kingdom Metazoa; phylum Arthropoda; class Insecta; order Hymenoptera; family Epichrysomallidae; genus Sycobia; species Sycobia sp. Sy_11. Next base: position 5,186,810 of record JACCIC010000002.1, on the reverse strand, counting down.
CGAGTAACTATTCGCCATAAATATTAGACAAAAAATTTTTTTTGAAAATAATCTCGCAGGCACGGTGTAGAAATTGAGCATAGCTCGATGTTCAAGCCCAATTTTTTTAAAGGCCATGATGACCCTTCGGATTCAGCCACATTCGTACAACTTGAATCTTATATATCACTTTCGCATAGTACAATTTCTGTATCTACAATTTGAGTGAGACTATCCATACTAAAAAACACTAAAAAAAACAACAACAAAATTATTAGAAAAAAAACTATTTTGACATTCGACAGTATTTGCGGCTCGACGTCGCGGGATATGTTAATTCTATTAGATTAATATTGTTCATTTACTGACCCGTTGTGTTATTTATCAAGTGCCATACTCTGTTTAAAAATCGCTAACAATGTTATTAAAATAATTAAAATGTTTTACATGTAGTATATGAAATCCTGAATATAAATTTATTTCTATCTAAAATTAACCGAAGATTAAAAGCACGCCATCCTTTCTCTTATATTTTTTTACAAAAGTTCATGTAATTTTTGTCTCCAGATTTGTTAAAAATTCTATTTCTACACCACGTTAATGTAACAGTATCACTCTAACTTTACTCTCTCTAAAATAAAGAAATAAATAAAATCTAATTTCACTTTATATATTTGCTGTTTCACATTTAGAAATAAATAATAAATAGTCTCGGGCACCCTCGGCAAATTATGTAAATGTTCAATGATATACTTTCATTTCGACTAGATATATAGCTTTATAAAAAAAGAACGTCGCGATTACAATTGCAAAATTGGCATCTCGACGTCAAGTATATCAATAAAACAAAGAGAGAAAAAATAAAAATAAAAAAAAAACATATATACGGGTTTGAACAAAAAACTTCGTCTCACTCAAAGTGCAATAAATACACGCCGTCGACTATTTCGAGGCACTCTGCTCGCCTCGCGGGAGTTTCTTTCTTTCTTTCTTTCTTTTTTGTTTATTATCTAGCACAGGACAAATTTCCTTTTATTTTCATTCTGTTATTTCTGTGTGTGTTTTTTTTTCGCAGTAGACGTTGAACGGAGGGACGGAGGTGGGTGGGATACTTACACAGTGGCATTGTCCAGTGCGATCGTTTGGGCGCCTATACCGTTTCCGTGATTCGTGTTGTTGTGATGGCCGTTGAACTCTTGCTGGCCGTTCTCCTCGTTGTTGTCGAGGACGGGCTTCGTCGTCGGCTCGCTTATGCCGTTGGCGTGCGTCCCGTTACGCATTAACGCGCTCTTGTTCGACTCCTCGGCGTTATTCGATTCCGCGCAATGGGCGTGCTGCTCGCTGTTGATGAACTGCTGCGTGGCCTCCGATATGAGACTGGTCGTCATCAGGTCCTGGACCGTCTTTTCGCCGGGCGCAGGCTTGTTCTCCTCGCTCGGGCTGTCCTCCTTCGACTTGTCGCCGTCGTTGCCGTCGCCCTGTCGCGAATTTTTCACCGTTTTACATAAATACGCAAGGATTTTACGGTTGGCGATGGTTATTGTAAGTATACTTTTGAGGACATAATCACTCGAACGATGATAGCGTCGATTTTTAATATAGAATTTTGGAGGGGCGGGGGCATTTAATAAGTCTTATTGCCTACCTTGTTAGGGGTGTTAGGTTGATTTTTTGCTCGAGTTCTTGACATTATAGCTTCAACACGCTTGCGCCTGGCGTTCCTTTCCGCTTCCTCTTTCTTGAGGCGTTCGACCATCTCGAGGCGTTGCCTGAAATTAAAGTGAACGTATTATATATCAAATCAACATTTGAAATATTTAAGCCAATTTTAACTAGAATAATTAGTTACTAGGTAAAGTTACTATGGAATAATATTTCATAAATTTCAACAGTTGATTTTTATGTCTTGTTCTAATTTACAATAATAATTATGAGGCTATAATAAATGTTAATTAAGGATGTAAGGAATTTTAGTAAATAGTATTCTAACGTATATATAAAATTTTTTAACAATTGACGAAAGATCCTATGTGCTAAATAATAATTATTGACAATTTGAGACTTGAAAAGGACCATAAGAAGGGAAAAATGGTTGCACATGTCGAATATGTATTGAATACCAAAGTTTAACTTATAATTATTCTGTGCTATTCATTAAAGTCTCATCGTTATTATTGTAAATAATATTTTATTATTAATGAAGATTAGATTTGGTTTCAGTATTATTACTTTCAAGACTGTGGTTGATACTAATGTTTAAATCAAATATTTTTACTTTTCAAACAGAAACCAAAAATAATAAAATAATCTTGTACAATCATTTAAGCTGACTTATAAAGTAAATAGTAAAATGAACAATTTTATCGATAAATAATTAATCTTCCCATGTAAATTCTTAATCCCTTCAACCACAGCAGTGTGCTTTATTATTTACTACATTCAAAATTTTTTTAAATAAATGATTAAATTTTGAAATTTTAATAATACTTTTTATATTTATGAATGTTTATAATTCATATAAATAAATATATAGCAATATAATCATACTTTTTGTATTCGATTTCGAATGGCGAGAAACTTATATTCAACATATATTTTCGATACGATCGGCTCAAAATACATTTTATAAAATTATCGTTAGTGCTGTAAAAAAATTCAAAACTAAAGTGACTTCTAAAAACTCCAAAACTTACTATGTATCCCTTTCTTATAGTCGTTTTGCACGAAACTGATTTGATATTATGATAAAAATAGTTGAAAAAAAAAACTTCTCAATCAAGCTAATTTCCATTAAGTGATTGAAAAGATTAATTTTAATGTTAATTAGTGCCCTCTTCATGGCCGCCTATACTAAAAGCTAGATTTCAAATTTCGAACGAAAGCGAAGAAGAAAAAAACGAAAACGGAGATGAGCCGACAACGTGCTCAGTTCCCTTACTTCTCGGCTTCCTCTCTGGCCTTTCGCTCGGCCTCCTCCTTCTCCAGTTTCTGCCGGGCCTCCTCCTCCCTGCGCTTTCTGTCCTCCTCCTCGCGCTTCTGCGCCTCCTCGATGGCCAATCTCAGTCTGTGCTCCTCGGCCTCCTTGGCCTCCTGCGCGAGGCGAAGCGACTCTTCCTCGAGACGACGCTGCTCCTCCTCTTCGGCCTGCAATCTTTCGGCTTCCAAACGCGCCTCCTCTTCCTGCGCTCATTAATCATAAGTTATTTCGAAACTAACTAATTCGGGCTTTCTAAAGTAATGTGAATACTAACTGAATGCAACGTGCGAAAGATGCAATATTGTTTAACGTAACGAAAAAGAACAGACCGAGCATGAAGAAGTTTAATATAAGAAAAAGGATAAACGAGTTTATGAGATTAAATTCGTGATACGCACCTGTCTCTGTCGTTCTAATTCGGCTTCTCGTTCGGCTTGCTCGCGCGCCAATCTTCGACGCTCCGCCAAGGCCGCCTTTGCCTCTTCTTCGGTCGTAATTCGAATTTTCTGTATCATGGAGGCTGGAAAGTAAGATTGGAAAATAATTGAAATCTGCGAAAATACGTATAATTTTTATACGGAAGTAGGTCGATTACGGTGAAAAAATTGTGCGTAAAGAGTGAACTTTTCAGCGAACGCCCAAGAACGTTCGACTCGTACTACTTAGTCATTACATAGATCCTTCCAATTTGTTTACAGAATTTTTTTACGCGAATTAATAGTTACAATTTAATAATTATATTTTTGTTTATCAGTAAGGAATCTAATAATCGTGAAAATTCTTAAAACATTTCAAACAATCCCAGAATAAATAAGACAATCAAGAATAGTATGTTATATTCACGATAAGAATTAACATGTACGCGAAGTAGGTGATTCACGAATCACCTACTGAACAAGTAGTATTTTTTCAAAAATAGCGGGTTTATGTAATGCACACGAGAATCGTATACTAGTTTTCCTATTAATTTACGAAAAGTTCGAGTTTACGAACTGTTAGAAGTGCGTAAATGGAAAACTTTGCGCACAACAGTAGGAAAAATATATTTAAAACAAAGAACACTCTCGCATCTACTTAATTATTATAAATAATATTACATTAAATAATTATTATATTATTATAATCCGTCATTATATTTGTATAGTATATTATTGTATAAAGACTGTAAGATCGACAAAAATATTTATTAATTTACTTAATTACCGACTATGCAGAATTATAAATGACACTACTTTGAATTTATTATTACAAGTGGTTCTTATTTTCTCGAATTCAAATCAAGTAGAAGCTATTGGTAATTCTGTAAATTTTGAAAAATTTTCTAAAATACCAAAAACTTGTAGGACTTGTATCACTGCATATTTTTAAGCGAACCGGGTTATTGTAATAAAAAAACTCTAACAAAAAACTAATATTCTACTGAGATTATCATTCATAAGTCCATCGACGATATTATCCGACTTTTTCGATTACAATTAATATACGAAAATTTTAGGAACTCTTGCGTCAGAGCAGACAAAACGGCTCAAACAGTTTGAAAAGTCCTTCGTCCGATAAGGCACGACCTTCGGTTCATTTCTCACCCTCTCCCTCTCGATATATACATGCGCCCGCGATTCACGTCACGCTCTCGCAGATTACAATTTCGCCCCTCCTTTATATATACACACACATACATGTGCACACGCGCGAGAATGGCCACGCGCGCTCCTGTGACCTCCCCCTTCCTCCCACCCTCCTAAACCCATGTCAGTGGCAACAATAGCCCGAGAAAAGCCTTATGGAAAATTCCCACCCCATCCCTACCAACCTGTCATGTCGCACTGCTCCTCGAGGTCGCCCTCGACTTTGGCCTCTGGCTGCTCGTGCTGCTTCTTCTCCGCCCTCGGCTCGATTTTCTTCTCCGCGCTAACGACGGGCTGCTGTTGCTGCTGCTGCTGCTGTTGTTGCGCCTCCTCGACGTGGTTCTGCTGTTTCTCCTTGGGCAGCAGTGGCGCGGCAGTAGCCGGATCGCAGGAGGCAGGCGTCGGCTCGCTGCCGTTGGCCTGGGACTGAGGATGCGACTCGTCCTTGGACGGCTCGCTGTCCGGGACGACGATCTTTTCCGTGGCCTGCAATGAGGGATAATTATTATTATTTTGTTTTTCGTTCGTTGCGAGGATCACAGTTCGGTGTGTCGAAGAAGTATATCCCCCCTCCCATTATTTGCTCGAGGTGCTGATGTAAAAAAGGAGGCCTGGCAAAAATCCTTAGCCTAGTAAAAGTTCGCGTGCTTTTTTAAGTTATCTGGTCTTAGTGGCACAAAATTTAGACTCTAATGAATTGCTAAACAGCCTAGAGCATCAAGATATAACACGATTTCCACTTATGTATAAAGAGCTACTTTAGCTACCTAAATGTATATTAAAGAGAAAAAAAGGAAATCAGACATTAAACTTTTAAATATTTTCAGTATTACATTGTACACGATGTTCAATGGATTTTTTAATTCTTTATAAAAAAAATGACCTACAAGATAAATTGGAATGTATTGGCTAAAAAACAAGAAAGAACTTCTAATATGAGGAGAAATGGATTTCTTTTTGCTTAACTTCATCAGAATTAATAAAGAACGGAAAAAATTTAGAATAGCACTTACGTAATTTATCTCACACTCGTCATTTACTTCCCTACTCTTAAAAATTATAGTAATTTATAGTATATTGTGTAATAATAAAGAATAATCAGCAGCTTTTATGTAGAAAATTGCTAAAGGCAAATAGAGCACATTTTCTTAAACGTAATGCAATTGTGATGCTATTGATGGTCGTCCCTTCGAAAATTTTTTATATCAATATAATACTCTTAAAGATTCTGATTGTATATGATTTTATTACAATTACCTTTCTATAACGTAACCCTTCCCAAGAAAAATGTCAAGTTTTCGATTTATTTAAAGGAAGAGCCTAAGACTTTTACAAAAACTTTCGACGATGGACTTTCTATGTTATAAATTATTTGAATTGATATGTCTATCTGAAATCTATATTCAATCCTACATGAAAATCATATAGAATGATTTTTATAGATAGATGATGAAATCATGGATTTTTAGAATTGTCTTAAAAACGTGTACAGTTAGAAAATAAGATCTATATTTTGTTGATTGAAATTTGGTTTTTAGTCATTCTGGCTGGCTATATTGTAAAAAAATAAGCTATAGAACTAATTTATCTATATGTATGCATTATTCGTTAACTTAAACTTTCAACAAAAAAACAAAAACTAATTTCCACCAACCCCTAAAAAATCACATCGCTTCGAATAGTGCCAAATTATTGAATTTGAATACAATTAAAAAAACAAAAAGACTTGAATATTTACACGAATTTCCGCTTTTTCTCTGTTCAATCAATTTACCATCATTTATATATAAAAACGTTTTACCGAGTATTCAGAAATTCTTTCATTAATAATCAAAAATTCCACACACGTATTTAGATTTCTATACATAGCGTAAAGGCACAGGTGTGCAGAATCCTCCCGAGTGGAAAACGTGCGGTATCGATTTTGTCCATTTTGATAAGAGCATATAGCCATTAGCCTCGAATTCCATGGTTCGAATTAAGAGAAACAAAGAAACGAACGCGTGTAATTCCGATCAGAAATCATGAAATAAGCGCATTAATTTTCCTACCTTCTCCTCACTTTATATATATAGCCATAAATTTTTCACAAATACATACACTTATTTATTCTTTTAATTTTTTTTTTCACACCTCATCAACACTGTAACATACTTATCGCACTTCGATACTAATCACGCTGACGCCACCGTCCATTTCATTGATCAACACGAAAAAGAAGGGCCCGAAACAAAACAAAACACCGATCAAAACAACCATACGCAAAGATCAATATGTAGGCCAGAACGAAGTCGGAGCAAAGGCTCTCACCCCCCCTCCCTCCTTCACCCCCTTTCCCCATACGCACCTGCTGCTCGTCACCAACCTCGGTCCTCGTCTCCACCTCCTCCTCCGCCACCTCCTCCGGCCGACTCTCTACCCCCGCCTGGCTCGGCTTCTCCTCGAGCTTCGGCTGCTCCCTGACCTCGGACGACGACAGCGACGACGACGTGGGCAGCGGCTGATGCTCGACGCCGGGGCTCTGGAGCGGCGTCGCCCTCGGGGTGATCCTGGGCGAGGCCCTAGCCGCCGCAGCCGCCGAGGACGACCTGGCGCCGCTGGCTGGTCTCGCCGAGGTGGGGGCGCCGCTGGCGCTTGCCGAGGACGGCAGCGAGGACGAGGACGCGGACGACGGCTGTTTCTTCGGGTTGGCGTGCACCTTCGGCAGGGGCGGCTTCGAGTCCTTCTGCGCCTTCGGCTCCGTCGTGTCTGAGGCGGGCAGGAAGAACGAGGGATTTAATGATTTAGACTGGATTCACTCACTCGCTCGCTCGCTCGCTCGCTCTCTCTCTCTCTCTCTCCCTCCCTCCTACGACGCTATAAGACCGTCCGCATCGTACGGAGGCGCTGGCAGCTACTCTATAGATACTGTTTTATACTGGCAAGGTCGCGCTCGGGTTAGGTTACAAGGGGGCGCGCGGACGAGTGGGCGGGAAAAATCGAAGTCGCGACTCTCGCGCACGACACACACACACACACACACACACATATATATATATATATATAATATACGTTTTCTTTCACCAATGTTACAATTATTCATCGACACAGTTTATACAGTACACACTCGCTATGAAAGAGAGGCTTTGAGCTGGTAAATTTTTTTTATTATTAATTTAGTTGAATGAAAGAATTTTTGATGGAAAGAACATTTTTTTGTTTGAAATCTCAATAAACCTCTATCGGTCCTACAGTGTCTTTCATAAACTAACATAATTATGCTGGAAGACGAACTGCAACGGTTTATAAAAACTTCTCATGGTAACTAAAAAATGCAAGATCAAAATTAAAAATTACATAATGCAAAAATTGTAAATGTAAATTCAAACTATTGTACGTTAGGGAAGGTCAATATGACTGAATTCGTCCTCCACTACTTATTATCGCGGCTGGTAGGTGAAATCTCTGATAGTAGAGAACGAGGCAGCCGTCGAATTATACATCGTTAACAGAATATTATACATTTAAATTTATAATTTTTTTTTAATCCAATTTTTAATTTTGATATCGGTCATTTTAGATTCGACAAGGTGATTATAAAGAAAGGCAGTCTGGCTGTTGGCATAGCGACTGTAGAAGAACGATAAAAACTATTAGTTTATGTTTTATTAGTTATGTTTTATATACACTGAGAAAAATCGACATTAATATTTATTAACTTATTTTTGGCAGTTTTTGGGAGAGACTGGGCTGATTAAAAAATTCCAATTATGCCTTTAGAGAAAAAAAAATCTTATAATAGTCATTGAAAATTTTTATAACAATGAAGCAAATATTTATATATTAAAATCATTAGTCTTTCTGGTATAAGATTTCTTTATATACCATTGAGAAATTTTCACTTAATCGTACTTAAACTTTTTAATATTTAATTCTTAACGTACTAAAATGAATTAAAATACTTTTATTGGAATCCGACAAAAGCTTATTTGAATAGAATAATACACTGTTTATTTGATTTAAATAAATAGTTTAGAGGTTTAAAAATGAATTTTAATTAAAAAAAATATATACATTCTAAAAAAATTATATTTATTTGCTACTATTCAAAGAACTGTTGATTCGATTTCAACAATTTTTTTTTCAGTGTATATTAGATTAAACGTCTCTTTCGAACAGAATAGTGTTTTGGATTTAAAAAAACATTTAAATGTTCCACTTTAAATCATCTAGATAATATTTTACTTTCTCTTACTTTGTTTTTATTTTGATAAAATTATTAATAATCATTATATGAACAATACCGTTTCAAATTCAGTCATTAATAAAGGATGTAAAAGTTTAACAAACCAATCGCGACATTGCCAGTAAAACAGGAATTCCAGACATTTGAGCATATTAAGAAAAGTCATTACGAATGTTTGATATTTGTTAATACATAACAAATTATTCATTTTCTACCTACAAACTGCGAAACTTTATTTGAATTATAAGCCAACTTTCAAAGATTGAGAATAATGTCAAAGGTTCAATGAAAACAGAATCGTACGAACAGTACTATAAAAATGATAGATGATACTTCATAAAAATTGAAGCAATTTTATTAATAACGAGCTATGGCCAGTCTGTAGATTTACTTTTTTATCAATTTTAAAATAAAAATCAATTTCGTCTTCAAAAAGTTGCTGAATTGCTCTACCAAGTTAATGGCAATTCGTAATAAATTTTCTCATATATACATTAAAAGCGCGTTTTTCTATGTTTTTTCTGTTGCAATAAAATATTCATAAATTTTTTTTTCTTCTCCAAATCCCCCATGCAATCCAATAAATGAATATCGACGTGGCTTTGATATTTACGAGCCAGAAAATTATTCACAGCTGTTAATTTTATGCTCTGCAATGATCATGGATGTATGATTAATGAATTATCATTCGCATTAGTTGCTTATGTTTGATTATTGCAACATTCTTTTAAAAGCCATCTGTACTTACACTTTTTCGTTACCTTTTTCAAGACACCTCTCATTCTTTTTAAATAGCATTGAAAGATAATATTTTATTTACAGAGTATTTGATTGTGCAATTTTTTTTTCTTCGTTTAAATATAAGGCAGAGAGGATGATCTATTGGATATAAGCGACTTGCAATTAAATAAATGTAAGTATTAATGCAAGCGATAAATGAATGAAAGTATGAATTAACTGAAATTACTTAAATGCAATTTAAATCTCGAAAGGTTGCAGATGTGCCAATCATAGATACTAATTAAAAAAAATTATTATAAAAAATAATAATTTAATTATTATCCGCCTCTATTTATCTACCTCTTTCTGGTTGAGCCTTTTTTTGGTTTTAAATAAATCTCTAATTCCCACATAAACTTTCTACTTGTTTGTTCATTCGCTAAATGACATTTATTTCGTTATAAACGTAAAAGAAGGTGTATAAAACATATATCCAAAAATAAGTGAACGAGTAACGAAAAGTATAAAATTATCATACACATATATCTATGCAGTAATAATGATAAATAAAGTATTATGAATGACAGCGACATAGATACTGGGCGGAAAACTTTGATCTCGTTAACAATGGTGGTATGTGTATATATACAACATTTACGTATACACACACGTGTTGATAGACGTTCGCGTTGGGAAAATTCTCCCGCGATGTTCTAATTTTCCACCCAGCCAATAGATGGATAAATACACTACGTATGAAGCCGTGTGCCCGCTGCAAGGGTAATAATTTAATGCTCGGAATAATTTCCAACGAATAATATAAATGGGAACGTTAAGAGCGAACCGCAAAACTAAACATATTCTTGAGCAAAGTTGCGTACCGACAGTCTGGCTCGAGATCGTTTCATCGAACTGTATCGCATCATTGATTTTACAGAAAATGCATGTTAATGTGTCCACTGGTCGCCCCAATTTCCAGACGAAGGAAACAAAAAAAAAATTGTTTAATTTTTGAAAGATAAGAAAGAGCAATCTGATAAATTTATTAATTTACATTTTGGTCTTGCGCAAATTAATATGATTACGAACAATAAGAAATTACTCTATGGTGATAAATCAAAAATAATAATACACATATTTAGACAATTATTACGTAGATTATTTTACTTTGTAATTTTAAGGAATAAATTTAAATGAAAATTATTAGAAAAATCATCTTTTTGAGTACAATCTACGACTATTGTATATGCGCAAGCGCCTTAGACTTGGCAACGTTGCGTGTGCACGCATTATACATAATTCAGAAAAGTGTAGATGTACGACCGTGAGTCGTGGTTGTTACATTTCACCGTTATTGCGAAGTCTTTCTTTTCTTTATCAATTTGCTCAACTTCGGTTGTGATAAATAATTTTGTTATCTTAACAATCGCGTACACGTTGTAAGGTGCGATAATTTTTTTTTCGTCTAATATTATAAGTTAAATTTCGAAATCAACTCTAGCCGCGCTTTATTGACCAAATGTTCGAGTTTTTTGACCGAATGTTCGAATTGATGTCGAAGTAAAATCTGACCGTCAGAACGCCGCGTAACGAGACCGTGAATGTGACGACGACTCTTCGTAATAAAGCAATTTGTACAACTCAATGATGAAGAAGGGTTTTATTGAACGATTCTTTATTCATGATAAACAATCATAATTTGCCTATTAGTCGTACGAAAAATAAAATATCCAAATAACATATTTGCGTCTGGCAGCGAGTCGAGAAGCTTGCATACGTAATGAAAAATGATCGTCAAATATTCTGTCACGATACGCCGACTTATGCTGATCAGAATTCACGCCGACATCGCCTGAAAGGAACCTTTTCACGCAAAACGCTAAAACGCTAAAACTAGGAAAGTCTGCGTATAAACTCTATGTATGGGTTTCAGGTGTATGCGCCTATGCGTTCGTATCTGGTTTTCAATACGTTAAGCGTTCCGCGCTCAACGTAAACTTTAGCATATTAGCGATAGACAAATTTCAACAGAGTTTGTGAGGGTTAAAAAAAAGTTTATTTTCTGCAATGAAAAAAATAGTTCATCTTGCGAAATGGCCAAAAGCTTAACTGAGTGAAATTAATATTTATTAATTATTAATATTATCTATTAATCCTAACGTTTTTTCATTGCATAAAACATATTATTAATTATGTACGTAGAAATTCTGTAGGATCATACAAATCGGTTTAATAATCAATAAATGACTTCTACATTACGTCATGAACTCTTCGTATCATCAGCGGAAGCCATGTAAACAACAAATATTTAGAGGATATACAATTATTAGCGTTTTAGACTTTGCATGAAAGAGCGCCTTAAAAAGGTCGATTTCCCATTTCTACCGGTTCCTGACTGGACAAAATGTTCAAACTCGAAAAAAAAAACGTTTTTACACGAATAAAAAAAAAAAGAACCATCATACGATCTGCTTGCCCGGCGAGCACACGCGCTACACTGTCAAAAGAATGGAGTATAAGTGTAAAAAACCAGTGCAAAGTGGTTGTATAGGGGATTGTTTCTTTGGTTTTTTTCTTTTCTTTTCTTTTTTTTTTTTTGCAAACGGCCGCATGCTCACTGTTGCTAGATGTGACGCCGGTCCCGGCGATGGAGGCGGGCCTCGGGCGCCTCGGGGTCGTGGCGGTGCGCGGGCGTAGATTGACGCTGCTGCTGGCCACGCTGCTGGTCGCGCTCTGCTGGCTCATCGAGCTGTGCGGCCGGGACGGGCTGTTCGGCGTCACCTCGCCGCTCCGTATACCTGCGCATTCGGGGTCACCAGTTCCAAAACACCGTGTCACACACATATATATATACATATATATGCATATGCATATGCATGTTCGCAACACAAAACAACAATCTCCCATATATCCAACTCTCCTTCCTTCCTTCTCGCATTTTTTTTCCAGCTCTCTCACTTACTTAAGTCTATATATATATATATATATATATATATATATATATATATATATATAGGCTTATTATAAATTAATTTTTTTCTTCTTTTCTTTCTGAAGGAGCTTGGAGAGTTTTTTTACAGAGACAATCGGTTTCGAAATAATATTTTTATACTGTTAATTTAAAAAAAACTCGAGGAATGAATTAGTAAATTTGAAAAATTAAGGGGCTGTCGAAGTCAATTTTCACAAGCTTTCAAAATTTCACAATCCAACAGTCTCATTTCAAAACAGATGGATAAATTTATTTAAAACTTTGCTGAGATGTAAATCGAGAGCATGATTTACAAGAATTTGCAATAATTTAATAATATAATTTAAAGCAAAAAGCTTTTTGCTCAATCGGTAAAAACTGAATTGGACAGCTCCTTCATTATTTAATATAAGATAAACATAAATGCAACTTTCATATTTCATACTCCAAGCTTCTTCACTTACTGCTCAATAGATTCATATATCCGTAACTATATTTTCAACATCATTATGAATTATTTCAATTAATGAATTATTTATTAATGTATGGGTATATTATCAGATTGAAGAGAATCGCTGTTACGTAGTTAAGGATAATCAATTCTATTCTTACATCAACGCATTTACTAGAAATTCACGTCAACCAAATGTTGTGCTATATATTATATTGTTGACATGAATTTAATATTAAATTAAACTATGTCACAGAGTCATCGAAAATTTTATTTCTTACCACGTTTTGTGAAATAAACTTAGAGTTTTTCTATATTATGTTATACTAGATATCGTTCTATTATAATTTTATATCATACTTTGATAGAATAAAGTTCAAACAGTGAAAAATCAAATTTTGCGATGAGCTCGTGAATATTCATATATTCATCATGATGAATGACAAACAAACAGATTATTATTAATATTATAACTATATTATTATAACTATTATGATTAATTGCAATCTTTAGTTGCGTAAAACACAATATACTAGTGAGGCCCACCACCAACAGCCGAAGCTTGCTTTTGCTGCTGCGCTAACGTTTGAAAAAAGAAAACAAAAAAATAAATTAAAACAAAACCAATAAATTTAATGTTAAAAAAATTTTATTTTTATAAATTAAAATAATTGTAATTTGTGAGAATACAGTTAAATAAACATTTGTTTAGCACACACAAAAAAAAAGTAAAGGAAAAAACCATAAGTCAGTGCGATGGTGAAGAGAAATATGGTGTTATTGCACAATAAATACATATTTGTTTCTTTTTTCTATACATTGCTGTTTTCTGGTGTTAGTTGAAGTATATATATACATATATATCTAATTATAGTGAAAAACAAAAAATTCCGGCTTACCGACAGAGCGAAGAGATAGCAGCGCTTTACCATCACCCATTGTCTTCCAAAAAGCTGGTTTTGTTGATGTTGCTTTTGTTTTATAGTGATAAATAATGGTGCGGGAGCTCTTTGCGAATCAATTCGGACTTTTTATTTTGTCCGATGATTTTGATGATAAAAAAAGTTGTACAGTTTCACGCGAATAAATAAATCACGTCAACAGTGAACATTCATTTTGTCAATTCATCCGTTCATTGTATGAAATTTTTTGGGAGAAAAAGAGATTAATTTTCTAAATGTTATCCAGTTGATAATAAACGAACGCTATTAAAACAAACGAAAACCAAAACTGGTCGTCCGACTATTCCACGATAGTATCTACTTGTATATTGATAAAATTCGTTCGTTTTCATGTTTTCCAAACCTCTTTCTCGACTTCGTTAAAAATCTCGTAATGAATAAACTTTCATAAGTCTATTATGCTAATTATTGACCGTCCGATTACCTGTCATTATTACCTTGTAATTGTGAAATACAAATATCAAGACTAGTTTGTACAATTTTAGAAATTTTATGATTTTTTTTTTTTTGAACAGAATTGAGAAAATGATAAATATATATAAGAATTACATTGCTGATTCGTAAATGCTCCCGCTTAATGAAACATGCAAAAAGTACGTTTGTGTGCTTCCAACTCGCAGTGCGCGTCCGCTTTTTTATAATGCGTTCGGGGAGGACAGCAAACAGTCCCCTTTTTTTCTTGCTAGTTCAGTTTCCTGTTTCTAGATTATGTACAAACATCTTTATCGCCGGTTATCATGAGTGGCTTCTCCCGTCGCATATATGGACAAATTCAGCTTGACGTATCGATATTTTCAGTGTATTTTTGATTATGTAATTAAGAACAAATTTGACAAAAAAAATTAACTTTATTTAGCCGATTAATAATTTTTTTAAGAGACAGTTTAAGGCCAGCTTAACGGACTGCCAATAAAACTTTTAAATCGATTGAGAAAATAGTGCTCTATTTTAAAAGATATTATATCTAATCATCAATTTATTACAAATTTTAGTTCATCATGCCTTTTATTTGGATTTATTTTAAAATGATATAAGACTTGAAGTAAATGAATCAAAAAGTATGAGAAAGTGAACATTCTAAAAAAAATAAGAACGAAAAATATAAATACGAGCTTCAAATTGTTCTACTTTACGCATGTATTGAAAAGTGATTTTGAAAGTTTGCAGAAATATTAAAACAATGTAAATAAATGGCATGATTACCGAAAATTTGAAACAATTTACGTTTTCACATAAACTTTCAATGAGTAATAACTTTATAAGAGTACTTTGTGCCAATTGAATAAAGATCAACTCTATCAGTCCGTTTAAGCAATAACTTTTTAGAAATTTTCAAAAGATAGTCTTAAAATTTTGTAAAAAATTGCTTTTGCCAAATCCATATTTTACAGTTGAAACTGTAGGCAATTAAGGGGCTGTCGAACTCGTATCACTAGTATAAAAAATACTATATTTAAAATAATACAACGTTCAGTTATCGAAAATTTGAATTAATCACGACCATTCCTTACGTTTACTCTAAATTTTTCCAAGGTTTCAAACATACTCCTCAAATGGAAAGAAATAAGAACGTTATGAAAATTGTATAATTATCAAAACGTGCTCATTTCAGAGAGTGCGGTACAAATGAAATACATTGCAATAACCGAAAGTTTACGGCTAATATTCTTTACAAAAAAGAGAGAATTTTTTGCTCAGTCGGTACAAAAGAGCAGTCGACAGCCCCTCAGGTATACGTAATTTTTGAAAACAGACAAGTTGAGCTGGTACAAAAATCATTTAACGTAATTGCAAAACTCTTTGTCCACATAATGCTCCCCCCTTCCCCAAAAACAACCCCAGCAAACCGCGCAATTTTCATACCAAGGCCCCCCAGAGCCACACTTTCCCGAGCTGCCGTGGGCAGGAAGCACAGAACACGTCCCTTTCTCCTTACCTGACGCGCCGCTGCTCGCCTGCTGCTGCAGCTGCTGCTGCGACTGGCCGCTCTGCTGCTGCTGGTGCTCGCGGGCCTTGCGCCTGAGCCGCTCCGCCCTGGTGGGCCTCGGGGTCAGCAGGGGCGGCGGGCCCGCGAGCCCGGACCCCGGCAACGTGCCCATGCTACGCGAATTGCTATCCGAGCGCTTGAGGGGCCCACCGTGCAGCGGCAGCTGCTGGTACTGCTGCTGCTGCTGCTGCTGCGCGTGTTGGGCCCCCCTCGCGCCGGCCAAGTGCGACATGCTGCGGCTCATGCTCGAAGCTGCGAGGCTCTGCTGCTGATGCGACCGCGGCTGGCTGTGCTGCTGCTGCTGCTGCTGCTGGAGCGGCCGCTTGCCCGCCCTCGGCTGGGCCAGCTGGTCCAGCCTCGACATCGAGTATGTCCTACCTGGGCTGCGCGTGAACGACTTGGCGCTGGATGAGCGGCCTGAGACGGGTGCCCCGGAGCTGTCCCTCGGCGAGGGTATCGTCGGCATCAGGTCGGTGCGCCGCCGGTTGGCGAAGCGCGTGCCGCAGCCCGCGGGCGCGCCCGGCGCGGTGCCGCCCAGGACGCTCGCGTCGCTCTCGTCACCTGCGAACGCACAACACGGCACAAAGACCGGACTTTTAGAGGGTGCGGGCGCGGTCTCTTGGCGGCGCGCGACAGCGGGGCGGCGGGGAGGGTGGAGGGGGGGGCCGCCCCCCGGCCCTCGCCGCTCGCCTGCCCCGCTGGCCGCGCTTGCGGCGGGCTCTCGTCCCCTGCGATGATGCGCTCGCGGAGAGGGAGAGAGAGACAGAGAGACAGAGAGAGAGAAAGAGAGAGAGAGAGAGAGAGGCACGAGTGTATTAATCGACCCGGAGATTAAATCTCGCGCTGCTCGGAGACGTGTAAAGACGCGGAGGGTGGTATAGACTGGACTGAACCTGAGGTGGTCGTTCGGAGTCGGTGGTCCTCGTCGGCGGAGCTTCGTTCGAAGACAAGCCTACTAATTTTGTTACGAGCGCGACGACGGAAATCTCGTGAAGAAAATTTCAACATTTGTTGGAACGGTACTGATAAAATATTCGTTTAATCGTATTAATTTGAATAGAAAAATATTTATTACTTTTAAGAAATGATATATGTCAATATACCTAAATATTTTCAATTGTAATTCGCATTTATTTAACCTAACAGCTATTTATTTTATTTATTTAATTAAAATATATATTTTCTAGATGAGAAATATTTTCGTAATTTATAAAATTATTTTGAATAGGATATTGTCATGAATATGTATTTGAATTTAAGAATTTTTTTCTTGTATATGTATGATTTCTTCTTAATAGATTTTCAATATATATTTAAGAAAATTTACTTCATTTATATTTCATATATTTGAATTTAACGCAATTAAAGTTTTGTAAGTTTGGCATTTTTATAGACCCCATAGCCTTTAATTTTAATAAATATTGATTCTAATAATAATAATAAAATATTTCTTTTAATCTAAAATAAGATTTCAAATAGAATCATATTTTTTTATGAAGATACTATTCAGATTGAAAATATTTTGTATAAGTTAATTAATTTTTTTTTATATCTATTAAGTACTTTCTTAATTTACAAAAGTATTTTGATGGTAATATTATAATACAACTTATTACTAAATTTAATTAGATTAAAACTTAAAACTAATAAATTAAAATAATAATATTTTTATTTTATTTTATATTATTTTATTTTAATTTATTATTATTTTAATTTAATAGTTTTAATATTACAGTAGTTATTTACTGGGATTTAAGACATTTTTGCTTACTGATATAAAATCTTGAAATTAATTTTTATTCTAATAAAATATTTTATTAGCACTATGTAAATATATATATAATAATCATTGATTAGTCGTTGATTTTAATTAATATCTATCGTTCATTTATGACTTTTTCTTACTATTTTATATTATTGATATCAATTTAAATTCTTATTTAAATATTCGATATTTAAAAAGATTAAAATAGAAAAATTTTCTACATTCAATTAATTTAAATTTAGATTAATTGATACAACTGATATCAAATCTCAGAAAAATAAATATAAGATTAATGGGCAAAAGTTCGATTATTTTCCTATTATCTATGACGATAAAATATTATTATAACAATTAGAAGAATAAGGCCTCGGTGACTTTTAGCACGGGGATGATTCATCAAATAATATCGATTGAAATGTTCAGTCCTAGCAATACACCCTCCCGACAATTTTTACTGACAAAACATAGTTTTTGCTTTCAAAAACATGCACTCTGCGACTTCATTGCTTTTAAATGGCAATAAGTTTATAATGCAGAGCAAAATAACTAATAGATATTCTTTTTCTAAACAGTTGCATTATAGAATGCATTAAACTTATATAACACACTAAAAACAATTTCAATAATGTACGAGAATGACGTAGAATTTTCTATAAATATATCTACGTCAACGAATAAACAATTCTTGACTGAACAAAACGCCGTTTGGCTTTTGCATGCACTTTGCGAACGAAGCGAAACACGTTTCAAAAGACTCTTCAAGCGACTTCGCGCATTTACCGTACAAAAGCGCAACGAAGTCCACTACGAAACACACAAATGTAAAGACTGCGAATTTTATGACAGAACATTACACATTTACATGTAATTTGCTCACTCTGGGTTATAAGAAGTTTTTAACTTGTCCTTTTTTTTGGAGGTGCATTACATTGTATTTAACTGTTATATATATAATACATATCGATCGAGCCGAAGTTCACAGATTTTTTGTCTAATTATAGATTCGAACTCAACTGTTTTCCTATTTCGTATGAATTTGTATTTTTTTACATTTAAAATAGTTCATACACTGTATTACAAAAGTGATTATTGAATCTTCAATTTTTTTTTTTCACTTTCAATTGTACATTTTAATTATTAATAATACATTTTCTTAATTAATAATATTTTTTAAATTAATTTTATTTATTAATGAAATTATACATTTTAATTTTCAAGTAAAATGTGATTCAAATTACATGTAAATGACAATAGGTGAAGAAAAAGAGAAGTATAATTTTGAGTAATTGATATTGTACGTAGTTTAAAAGGAAATTGACATTGTAATTTGTCGAGAGACACATTTATGATTATGGTGGGATACTGAGCTATAGACTAAATTTTGGAAATTGTATAAAATCTTGTATAAATGCAAAACTATGTTAACTACTGTCTCCAACTCCCAAAATACACCCCCCCCCCCACACACAAAATCTTTATCAGCCATATTTTACAATTGTGTGATATGCTTCTTAATACCGCATGTAAAAAATGTATAAGAGCTATGTCTAACAGCAACTAATGCAACGAAAAATATATGACTTTTCACGGATATTTGGACTAGATTTTTAGATTAATTACTTTGAAATTATATCTAAATTTCGAGCATGAAATCAAGAAAATTACATACTTTTTTCTTATTGTAAATGCATTATTCTATGAAATTTTCTGTGTAATCCCATATCCTCATAAATGTTTGTCTAAACTTTGAATGCTTCGATAAGAATACTTTAAAATTTCTTAAATTATCTGAATGATAGGTAATATATATAAGCAATATTTATATAACATATATATATATATATATATATATATATATATATATATATATATATATTTAAAAAATCAGATTAAACTAATATAACTTTTTTTGTACATAAGCTTTTCTGAACAATACCAAAAGTTAAAACATAAATTCTATCATTTTCGAGTGACTCTTTTAACAAATGAAGTCATTCAATTTCCTTTCACAAGCATACAAATTTTACATTGTAAAAGCGTCTATAAACAATATCCAACAAATCTAAGACTGTTTTTTCTCTGTTTTTTTTTTTTTTTTTTTTTTAACAGGATATTAGTCAAAGATTCCTACGAAAGAATGAAAACACAGCTACAGAACACAATATATGGCAGAATTTACGGCTCTCTTGTTACAGTAATAAGCTGTAATTTTTCATTTCAAAACGAAAAAAAAATCTAGAATTGATTAATACACAGAAGTAAGATGCTAAAGTAGCAAACTAAACAAAAATCAACTGACGAGCGCTGCACAAACACAAAACGAAACACAAAGCTACAAAGTAATAGGGCGTCGACGTAGAAAGTGAAGTGTACGACATCCTACTACTTGATATTATATTGTTGCGAGTGTCGAAATCGCAAGAATCATAATACTTGTGAAAGTGAAGAATACGTACAAGTAGGGCAAAGTTTACAAGCAAAGCGCATGCCGTTTAACTTTGAAATTTGACAATATAATCCTTGACAGAGGATTCAGTAAGGTATTTCATTAGTTATTATGTTAACTATATATATATATATATATATATATATATATATATATATATATATATATATATTGAAATATGAGTTTTAACTATAGGTAACTGAGTCCTTGGCAAAAACGATAAAGTTCTTAATTAATATTATATTAAAATAGATTTTAATTTTGTGCAAATTAATGAGAAAATTATTTATTAAAGTAAATATCTGCAAATAAATTTTTTTTAAACTATGGTAATTGTCATAGTTAAATTTTAAATAAATAATAATTCTGTCAAGGATTATAAAAGTAATAAAAAGCCAATGTAGTAAGTAGCATGAAATTGAAGGCGATAATGCATGTTGAATAAGTAAAGAAAATAAAGCATGTATGAATAGCGCATTTCGAAGAAGAAGAAATTCAAATAAGAGAGACGCCATATACTTTAGTAAATTTCCAATTTTTAATAACGAATTTTGTTATTAATAGTGTCACTTATTTTAAATAATGGATGAGAATTTTCCAAAAGCTTTAAATAAAGTTGTATGGTTCAGAGGAGGAGGGGGGGGGGTTATTGTACATACGTTTCAAACATCAATTTTGTTTGCTGATCGGGTTTTAAAGATGAAAAAATTTTATATTGTTTCTTTTAGTGAGCAGTGTAAAATTAAATTTGGCCTTTTTTCTACATAAAATTTTTGACGATGATAAGTTGACCTTCAAACGATATTGATGCTTGAACTCGAGATCAAGGTCAACACCATTTGAGCCCATCTGAACCTTGTTAATTTTGGTATTTACAAATTTATTTTTTATCTCCTATAGCATTTCAAATACTTATATACTTATCCATTATTGAAAATGAGATAGTCTGTACATATTATTACAAATTTGTATCATAAACATATGCAATATCATGTATTCAATTAGTAAAGTATATGGCGCGCTTGTAGTCACTAAGGGGCTATTCACTCTAACAAATAAATAGATAGTTACTATTAAGTTATTATGCAATCGTTGCTGGCGATTGGAAGAATAAACGCTAAACATTAAGGGGCTGTCAAAGTGACTTCTTACCGATCGAGTGAAAAGGACTCTTTTAAAGAATTTACGATTACCTAAACAATAAATTATTGCCAATGTTAGTTAATTATTCTTTTTATTTGAGTCGATGTTACATTGTAGTAGGATTTCTATAGTGTTTGCTGAAAATGATGAATTTATTTCAATCTTTACAACAAAACTATGATATACTGAAATATAAAGAGCGCGATTATCTGAAACGTATTATTTGCTCGATCGATAAAGATGGATTATGACAGACCCTTAAACAAAAATTGTTGCAAACATACTAATAATTAAGGTATTTTGCATCGTTTCAAATATAATGGAAATTAT
Organism: Sycobia sp. Sy_11; assembly: GCA_018907035.1. Lineage (NCBI taxonomy): Eukaryota > Metazoa > Arthropoda > Insecta > Hymenoptera > Epichrysomallidae > Sycobia > Sycobia sp. Sy_11. The sequence continues at coordinate 5,165,229 of JACCIC010000002.1, read as the reverse complement.
ATATGAAAATATATAAAATCCTGAAATTGATTTTATCAAGTGATTAGCCCCTCAGCAGTTATCTTTCGTTAAAAGAGAATACAAAGAGAGAAACAATCACAAAGAGTAGAAAAAACAAATAATAAAGAATCTAATCTTCGATATTGCAATCGTACTGTGTATTAGTGTAAAATCAATGATTCTTCCGTTCAGAAGGAATTGAGTTGAATGACAAAATGACAGAGAAACAGATAATGAGAAAGAGATAGATAGAGAGAGAGAGAATGAGATTGTGTGTGAGAGAGAGAGACTCACCGCTGAACCCCCGCTGTATCATCGGACGCCTAATAGCGTCGTCGATCATTGACATATCGTCAATCGAGAAGATGTCGGCGGTGGGGGGCAGAGAGAGGCTGCCTCTCTTGCTTTTCGCAGGAGTTAAGGGGGGATCAGGATTGCAATTCCAATTGAACACCTCGTACATGGACGAGGACATTCTCATATCTGCAAAACACACAAATGCGTCGCGCGTGGACGCCTCGCTGTCATCATTTTGCAACGATATCGGATTTCCATTCTTCCTTCCTTCGGGAAAGGGATTGGGGGGTGGGAGGGCCAGGAGGCGAAGAGGAGTTTGTAGGAAAAGAAAGAGGAGTGGGAAGAGAGGATAAAAAGACATTGCTTCTGCTGTGTACAGCTGGTTTGGATATTTATGGCATGTATATAAAATTATAAATGATGATGATGTTGTTTTTATTTTATTTCGATCGAGGGCTTAGCGTCACGATAAACAATTATTGTAGATATGGTTAAAACTTATACATTCCAAATAAAATCATTTTATCCATTACGTATTGTATTTAATTAAAAAGGCTAAACTTAATTTGCAATATTTCTTTTTCGGCCATTTTTCAAATTTGGAGCTCAGGTTTTGTCCAATTGTGCCGTAATCCATAAATCAACAAAGAAAAAAATTGATCGATCATCGCTCTCAAAATGAATTTTCATCCTTTGATCTCGACCTTCATCGTTGAACATTTTCAACTGAACCATTGAAACTAAAATTGATTGAAGCGACTAAATATAGCCCGAGACTGGAGTAAAATTTAAAAACGCGATAATAATAATCGTAACGATAAGCCCACAACGCCGGATATGCTGTGGCGAAATTTTGCAATAAGATTTAATAATTATTTTTTGGAAAAATCAACAAAACGTTTTCCGAGTTTAATTATCAATTGTAAATTATAATTTAGTTACAAAATTTCATCACAGACACTCCTCGTGATTATAAAAAAAATTTCCTTTTATTTCAATCGACGAAATTGATTTACTACGAAAAGTTAAAGTTATAAAAAAGTCTAAAAATGATCAAACGAATTTAAATGTATATTTAACAATTTTTTATGCCATGATTAAAGAATATTACAAAGTTCTTTTCAAAAAAAATATTTTTTTTAATCTTTTGTCTTTATGACCTTCCTTTCTGTGACTCATAATCTTGATAGCTTATCTGCCATCTCGCTAAAACCTTTTTATTAAAGGAGAAATAAAAAGAAACTTTTTTTTTAATAGTACATTGCGCGTTATTCTGTGAAAAGAAAAGTGAATTATTCATTAGTAATATGTATGTTGTGCTTAAATGATCTACCATGTGAATAGGCTCTGCAATTTTCTGTCCTTTTTATTAAATAATATTATATTACCTCAACCATTGTTAAACTGCAATAAATCGTTACGAGTATTTTGCGAAAGAGCGTTTGAAGTGGAGAAATTTCGTTCAGGGAATGCATCAATACGTGCGTATTATACGCGAAAATCAGTTGAGGTGAGTCGAAATCAAATTTTTGCCACAAACATGGTGCGCAGCAATTTTATTTTAACGCGCACGGATACATACACACGCATACGCCACCCGTCACTTTTATCTATAAATGTTTTCTATTTCGGGCGGCGCTTTCGCTCGTTCTGCATTCCCTGAATAAATCGGGCGTGCGAGAGGAGGATAACTGCTCTCCCGCTTAAAAGAAGCATTGAGAGCGTGTACGGCTACTCGCGAGTGTGGGTTTATATACACGAAAATAGAGGGGGGAGGTGAAAGATAGTCGAAGGGCCAACCAACACCTGATTCCGCACAAAAGCGACCGCGGAAACAGGAAAAGCTAAAGCAGAGAGTGAGTGAGTGAGAGAGAGAGAGAGAGAGAGAGAGAGAGAGAGAGAGAGAGAGAGAGAGAGAGAGAGAGAGAGAGAGAGAGAGAGAGAGATAAAGTTAGGCTGCAGAGCGAATGAACGAGAAGGTGTAAAATGAAAGCGTGGCGAAGGTGGCGAAACAGGGTGTGTTTTTGTATATATAAGAACAAATGTATATATACACAGGGATCGCTTATGCGTGTGTGTTTGGTGCTCTTGCTGATGATTCTGCTGCTACTGCTGCTGTTACTGTTGCTGCGATCAACGTGCCCCATATATAGAGAGGAAGAGAGAGGGAGAAGAAGAAAACGAAACGAATAATACCCTAGCCACTCTTTCCCCTGATCTCCGTAACAGTCGGGTGGAATTTCGATATTGCTTTTTTTTTATGCTGTTATTGGTTCTTGCGTTTCACGGGCACAGCCCGCGAGATAAATCGGGTTTTGACATTATTAGTAGGAGAAATTTCAATTACGAGGTATTAGCGGAACTTCCTTTTTTTGCCATGAAGACGAACGTAAACACCACCATAAATTGATCCGCTAATTATTCATTATATATGAAGTGGGGAGAGAATTTTTCAAAAAATTTAATCTCCATAGTATTATAGTTTAACGATTGTGGTATATCAACCAAGAACCAAAGTAATACTAAAATTAAAAGAATCGTATAGGCTGTGAATCAGTTTCTTTAGTTTGCATAAATTACCGCTACGCGTCGCAGATCGGGTTTATCGGTGAAGCATTATTGATCGGAACAGTGCATAGAATCGAATGACCCGCTGATGGAATCCGCTGTAATGATTAATGAGTGCTTATAATTATACAAATGTAAATGACGTTGCATGGCTTGATTTTCTTCGCTATACTTGAGAAAACTGAGCGTGACTGTGTGATAATGTGATTATTCGCTGATTATGCCAAAGCACGCTTGACTTTTAGATCGCCGTGATAATGCCGATGCTTGTAACAGTTTAAATTTCAAGTGACGCATCGGAGCATTAGCCGGGATGTCGAAGAGTCGCTGTTTTACGTATTGGGAACTCAAATCGTGACCATGACCTCTTGCGGTGAAATTCAGAATCAAAGCAATCACCGGCACTGCCTTGAAAATGATTCAATTATAAATTAATTTCCATTGAAGTCGAGGCATTCGAAATACATCGTAAGATGTCTTACAAGAATTACCACGGAGTAATTGGTTGTGACAGCACAGCGACCAAGAATTTAAAAGTTAATTTTTAATGCTTGCCGAGATGATCTTTTTAATGGTCGCTGTCGTATTTTGACGTTCACGTGCAAAAAAAAAGTAGCTACAAAACTATGATCGCAGTAGCACACGCACTAAGTGAATTCTGAAACCACATTGGTATACTGCGTTATTTGAGTTCCCAATATTCAGCGTATTATTGGCTGGTTTTGCTTGGATGAATATGTAACGCTGAACCATGCTTCCAGTTTACAGTAATAAATAAACAAGAAGTCTCAAGTAGATAAAATTTTCACAGACACATACATATACATATATATATATATATACCAAGCCTTTTACTGCTAATTAAAACTAAAGGGAATGAAATTACAGCATGATTCGCAAAATTCGACTTAAATAACGACTTACATATAAAATACTTTCGCAAATAACATCACGTATATAAATGTATAATTATTAAAGTAAAAAATATACAATATTTATCATTAATGAATAAATGTTATAATTACGTTTATATGACATACACGTATGTATGACTTGAAAAAATTGAGAACAGTCAGGCATCTCAATGCCTTTTGTACTCCATTGAACATCAGCAATACGTATATAGATATTATGTTAACCAATGTTACTCACATTTACAGAGAACGTAATTGACAGCGTCACCAAATGTCCATAACAACATTAACTTATTTTTACACGTACATCATGGTTAATAACACAAAAATTTAGCGGTCAAGAGAAGGATTGATCAAACTTTTACTGATGATCCCGTAGCCTCGCAATAAAGCCACATTAACATTTTTAGACGTAACATCGAACAATTTTTACAGAATTGAGTTTGAATTTCATCAAGTCATTCTCGTGACAACTAATATACAAATTTTTATATCTACAATAAATATAAATATATGTAAAAATCCTAACGAAACTCGGGGATTGATGAAATGATACTCACTCCGGTACACCAAATGCCCATATGAAGAACGGAAAATTCATCCCGGTCCAAAGTGTACACAAGACACGCATGTATATAGTGTGGAATAACCATTAACAAACCGAATAACCGACCCGATGGCTGATCTTCTTCCCAGCTGGATATTTTAGGTTAGCTCAGTCGAAAATTTTACTACCATCATACGCAAAATTATCTCACAATCACGGATGCTGGGCAGTATATAACCATCGAGCCAGTTAAACCCAGGGTGGAATAAAAACCAGGGTGAAAATATGAGAAAAATAAAACGCTCAAAATAGGATCATGTGGGGTCTGGGGTTGTCAGAGTGTGGGGGATAAGGGGTGCGTGTGTGCTTGAAAACATAAAATTGCGGATCCCGCCGTGTGTGTGTATCACTTTGTGTCTATGTGTCTGTGTGGGTGTGTGCGCGCGCGCAAAACCACACGGGCACGGATACGGGGCTTGGGTGGGTGTGATGCGGTGGGGTACCGAACCCCGGCCACCTACCTTCTCCCGGCTTACGGTCGAGGCCGCCCGCCGACGTGGCTCGCTTCTTGCTGCCGTCGAGCTCGCGCTCGGACGATCTCCTGGTGAGTGGCTGGGCCGTCGCCGAGAAGCTCATCACGTTGCTGGTGGAGGTGGCGCGCCTCGTGCCCCAAAAGCCGGCGCCGCCCGTGTCCGCGGGCTCGAGCATCCGGGGCGTCGAGCTGCCGAACGCGAACACGATGTGGGAGCGCTCATTCTTGCGCTTGGCCTCGATGCGGGCCTCGCGCTCCTGGTTCTTGCGCAGGATCGCCTCGCGCCTCGCGTGCTCCGCCTCCCAGATCATTCGCTTACGCTCCTCTACCTGACTGCGTCTGAAAACCGCATTGGAGAGAGTTTAGGCTATGATTACTACATTAACGGCTTTGATCCCGCATACGTATATATATATACTATTAGTGAATTTTCTAAAGTGTTTAGCTATATAGTATGATAGTTGTGACTTGTCCATGTAGTATGTGATAGTGTGATGCAGAATTCTGACCTATTGTATTTTGAATAAATATGATAAAAAAGTAATGTCTCTAGATGAACTGTGAAAACTTGCTCTGATCATCATTTCTCGACTATTCAAAAACAGTGCCTACAGATCGAACGCACTGAGTATGATTGCGCATTCTGATGAAAGGGCCTCTACATTTAAATAGCTGAATTCTTCATTTTTAATAATTTCAACACTTACGAGATGAAATATATATGTGATATTTATACTAGATTCGAATGATTTTGGTACTCGTTAAATTTGTAGAATGTAGATTTTCCTAGACGTTGAATACGGTGGGTTCTGGATCTTTTGGAAGTTTAATACTCTTTAATTTTAGATGCTTTCAAAATTCCGACGCGAGCGATTTAATAATCAGAGGTTACGACGTTTAATTGACCGATTTGATCCAAATTAAATGACGTAACACTGATTATCTCAACAATGAGACCCGTAAAGTTTTAGGACCTAACGCTCTAGAAGTCACAACATAACTTTTTTACTTGCAATTATCATGCTTCTTGTTCTAATTAAATTAAAAAAATAGTATATTTAGTAAAAATTCTTTAAGAAAAGCCTTTATACTTTTGACGTTCGATTTAAAGAAAAATTCAAATGGTAATCAATTTCAACTTTACAGGTCTTACTGTACAAATGCCACGATGGTCTCTTCTAATAAATTTAAATTGACTTAGATTTTGGAACTAAATTTAGCAAATGAATAAATATTCGAATCCTGTTTCTAGTATTTATTTATGATTATAAGAAAATATAGACTCCGAAGTAGGATTAGCCCAGCGGGTGACACGATTTTTATTTGATTCAATTAAATTCAATCGAATCCTTTTTCAATTAAATTAAGAGGCTGACAAATTATAATTTAAAAATATAGATCAAATAAATTTTGTGTAACATTTTTAAAGCCCAGACGATTCATTAAGTGGTCGAAAACAGTTCAATAGGTGCACAAGCATTCCTTCCGTGGTTGAAGTGTTCTAAATCAAAAGAATTTTTCAAACTTATCCTTTTGTACTCTTTGTCCGAAATAATTTTAGTTTAATTTGGTAACAAAAAGGAAGACTTAAAATTCATACTAATATTTTGTTTGTATTAATATTTTAAACTGTTACGGGTCAATTGCACATCAGACTTACGAAAAGAATTTAAATTTGCTTGCTCATGCCAGATTCGAGGTTATGTGAAGATTCTATAGCATGAGAAATTCATCTGATTATTATTCATTATTCGTATTAAATATTAATTCAGAATTATTCAATATTAAAAGAAACTAACAAACTTAAATTTATTTTTATTACGCTAATTTCCCAGAAATAATTAAAAAACAGTACAGTTTGATCATGATTATTTTCGTACGAAACGCGTTATTAATTTAAATTTATACAATGTGTATTTGATAATATCGAGATTTATATGCGCGAAAAACAGTATATAAAATATGCCATAGAGACAAGTTTTATGACATGATACGCGAAACCCTTCAGGCGCCGGAGTTATTACTTTGCGATATAAGGCTTCTCATTTTTCTTCTTAACTTCGAGTCAATATAAAATCGCGTCATATATGAAAATCAGACCAGCGCTGTATAGAGGTAGCTGGGCACCAGCGATATTACAGGAAAAATTGATAAAATTATGCACTCGTGCAAGTTACTCGCGCATTTTCGCAATTTTTACTCGAATCGTTCTATTATCTTTAGAACTCCTTCCACTGGTGAATTATTCAGGATGTTGTTGATAATATTGAAGCCATTGGTAAAAGCAAGGGAGAATAATAAAGGGCTATTTTTCTTACTAATGAATGGATTGGTATATGAACGAAAAGAAAACTTTCAGCCAAAGCAAACTCATTCATTTCGCTGGAGAAAGACAATTTAACGTGTATTCTATAGCCGCAAGGATAATTCGGCGTGATAAGAAAATTGCGCGCCAATTATATCTATATCTAGGATATTAGGAAAGCTTAAAATGATTCGCTCGAGCATCATAAATTATACCTTGACTGAGTCTCCGTTAAGTCGAACTTTTGGGGCTCGTAATCGAAGCGAAGTGAATTCAAGGAGATAATTCCGTATATAGTGGCGCGTTTACCTTTAAATCTGGATTATCGACGGGGGAAGTTTACCAGCCCGCTGCCTTATAAGAACGAAGATAATAATTGAGAAACGCGAAATTTAACTTGGATCCGCGAATAAGTTTTTGTTCGAAAGAAAGGAAAACAAACAAAAACGAAATCGAATATTGCTAAAGCAGCTTATATTTTTATCATATTTTTCGGTTTTTTTTTGTTGTTTTTGAACGAATAAAAAATTTTGTACATGACAAAATAAATCAAATTTGAAACAGATCCACATTCTGCGCGTATGAATTACCACAGGAGCTCTTCTACTTGGAAGACGCTAACGATGCAACAACACACCGGCGTAAAATATTTTTGCATCAAACAGGCAAACAGGGCGTTGTTTCTCCTATTTATATACATACATACAAATACAAACATATATATATATATATATATATATATATATATATATATATACATATAGATACATATATACATATACATATCAGAGAAAGTTTCTGAATACTGCAGAATCAACTGCTTTGTCTTGGCAAAGTTCGTTCAAACATTTTGTAAAATAAAACGATATTGAAGTTTACGTCAGAACTCGTATTCGCAAACATCGTGAATGGGATGCATTATGTATATGTATATAGTCACGCATATAAGCGATGGAGTTTTGAAAAGTAGTTTATCCGTTTGTACACAAAAACTTTTTCTGCAAACCGCGAGATTTGTCAGGGCGAATTCTCCTACTTGCGAAAGATTATTTATTGTAGCCTCGAAACTAAAGGTATACGTAATTAACATAATAGACTAGACCAATGAATTTACGACCGCTTATTATTTATCCAATGCAATTTTCTCGAAAAGGGGTGTTTTCATATAATGTACAATAATGTTTTAGGCAGGTTGTTAATCCATCGTTTTGTTACTGGCTTTATACTTGACACTAGTATGTGTTTAATTTACCTTTCGTTTTCCATATTACTTATTTTACAGATACTGGAAGAACTTATTAATAATACCAATTTAAGATTATGATTTTATTTGAAAACGATCTATAAATTTAAGTGGGGTATCGCTGTTATTCGACCAGTATATTTCGCGATAAAATACTTAACATTATTTGAAAAATTCAAAGTTACAATTAAGCATTAACTAAATACACATGATGTAACACGGGATGACTTTCTTCTATAAATATTGAGAAAAAAAATTGTACTAACTATTGTTAATGAACCCCACTAATGTCGATGCAATTTACATGTCAAATTATTATATAAAATAAATAATCAATGCGCATTGGAAACTAACGTTAAACTAAAATATGTTTTAAATATTGGAATATTATTTTAATTTACTTTACCTCGTAATATTAACTTATATATAAATCATTTAAAAATCTAATCCATGTTTATTTTGCGTATTTCCGAAATTGAATGGTCAACGCCTAAATTAACATTGCTTTTTTAAAATTCAAATTGTATTGGTCATATTATAATACTGTGTTAAGGATATACTTTTGTTGTAACTGCATTTCTTGACTCCTAAAACTCTACTATTACTCTTATACATATTATATATTATAAGTACTCCTATATATATTATAGAGTTTCTAATTATAAAAAATGTAAAATTTTTATTCGGTCCTCGATAGTCTTGAAACTTGAAATGTCCTTGTTTTACTTTGTCATCGAACTAACCTAATTTTATCAAGTGTAATATTTAACATTTGCTACTCTATCCACACAAGTTCATAGATGAGGAATAAATACTGATTGTAATTTTATAAAAAATACGAGTAAATTTTTTTTTCATCTATGAATAAAATATTCTTGGTGTCATATACATAAAATTTGTTTTTACGAACTGTTTTCCGGACCTGAAGTTCAATTTTACCAATAGGTTTCTAGAAAAAAAAAACAAAATAAAGTTAAACCGTTGTTTTATACGACGGAATTAAAACAGCCAACATTTATCAGTCAATATAAAAACGAAAAAATTTTGACGGCTATATATACCAAAAAATCATGTTCATGGTTCTTATTGCGTCGCTGAGCCAGTCCACGTAAATCTTTACGTTCGCGCACGATGCGTGAAATGCACTTTAACGAAGTCGTGAGAAAAATAACTACATATTTTAATCCCGTTTACTGTACCCCAATAATAAGAAAGATTCGTTGGCGCTGCAGTCGTGCGCGCATTTCGAATTTCAATATAAGTCTGTACACATAGAGGTGCAAAAGCAATGGAATCGAATCGCTTATATTTGTTTTTCGTTTATTACGAATACGCAAAGCACAGCTCACGATATAATTCTGCGCATGGAGTAAGCAGGAAACACGTTCCCCTTCCATCCCCGTCTCACCTGTCATAGTCGCGGACCCTGAGCTCCTCGATGCGCCTGCGTCGGTCCTCCTCCCGCTGCTCCCTGAAGCGCTGGGCAGCGAGGGCCTGCTCGCGCAGCTCCTCGAGCTTGCGCTGGCGCTCCTCGTTCTGGCGCTCGCGCACCAGTCGCGCCCTGTCGACCTCCTTCGCACGCTGGTTGGCCGCCGCCGCCGTCGCCGCGTCATTGCCGCCGGCGCCCGGCAACGAGTCTCGACCTGCAACAGTGGGCCGCGCGCCCGCGTCGATTTTTAGTCAAGATTCCGAGAGCAAAGAGCGGGGGGGGGGGGACGGCGACATTAGATTTTTGTCATTATTTATGTGCTATAGCGGACGATTGTCTTTTTTGTTGTTATTTGTTTCAGGTGGACCAGTTGGCCAAAGCACACTTGGCCCACTAGTGACGCGAATTTTTAGCGGATGCCGTGTTCTTGCAGAATCGCCGATTAAGGAATTATTTTACAGTAGGAATTGGATAGGGTATGCTAAAAAATTCGAAATGATGCAATGGAAGGGGAAAAAATTGATGATGAAAAATGGTATTATGTTCTCGAATTAAACGGTAAAATTCGTGATAAATTCAGTTCAATATTAAGTCAGTTTTCAAATTTCAGTTCAATATTAATTCAAATGATACATACATTAATGAGGATAAAAATATACGTAATATAATTTAAAATGGATAAATAATACAGGTAGGAAAATAAAAGGTACCATATGATTGTGGTTGGTGAAAAGTGTAATACCAACTGGTAAATAAAAGTTTCCTATTTTTCATTCTTCGAAAAATAATCCTGCGATATATTTTTTTCCTTTATTTTCAATAATAATTTTTTGTATGTGAATAGGCCTTTAAAAAAATTTAATTCGATTCAAAATAGCCATTTATTTGCATTCTCATATCTTATATTGGATTAAATTAAATTACATTCATTTGAATATCAATTAAAATCAGTAAGAAATAAAACATTCAAAGGGTAGCTTATGAAAATAGAAAACACTTTTTATCCTTGCGGTTTAATTAAATACAAATTGCAAGTTATAAAATAAAAGATAATCATAGATTTTAAAACATATATTTTTTTAATTGATTTAAGTCTTTAAGTTTTTTTCCTTTAGGTTAATATAAATTTGTATATCTTTGACACTATTAATATAATAAACTCGTAATACTTAAAAGAATTTAATATTCATGTTAAGCTTATATTTATTATAAAATTTACATATTTTTAGATAGAAAGTAAAGTTCTGAATATTATCATTCATAAATGTCAACAATATATATTTTTGAAATATTAAAAGTTTAATATTATTTTTAAGTTATCTCAAAATAAATAAATAGAACAAAAATATGAATAATTAAAGCATGGCTATTTTAAAATAATGTGACTTTATAATATTTTAATATGTTCATAATTGTAAATTTTAAATTGCATAAATATAATTTTATAAAATGAAGCCTCTATTAGACATAACAAATCCTAACATTAATTATAATTTCTTACTTAAAGTTTAAAAAAAAATCTTAATTTTTTTCCGATCTAATAATAAGCTCTTAAATTGTTAATTCAAAACTTGCAGTTCTTAATAATTTTTATTTACTAAACAAAAATTCAAGATAAATTAATTTTTTTTATTACAGCAATAATTAATTTGAAAACAAGAATGTTGTAATTTAAATTCAAAAATATTTAAATTCACTGGTGAATTTATTTTGAAAAAAAAATCTAGTTTTTGTCATTGCAGAAAGCAGTTTCCATATGACATATAGTATAAATGTAGTATGATAAAAATGAATGTGTGCAGTTTCACCTTCGTGTTCGTATGGATGATCGCCATCGAGGGAGTCTTCATCGAACTGACTACTGCGACGCCTCAAATCTGCCGAACAACAAATTTCATACGTTTGTGCAAACATCTCATCTGCGATATTGGAAGAACAAGAGATTACGAGGGAGAGAGAGAAAAAAATTTTCTCTCTCTACGGTATTCGACGAGCTCTAGCTCACACACGCACACACAGAGAGAGACACACAAACGCGCACACAGAGACGCACAGAGAGCTCGTTTCGTATTGTCACTCGGAAAATTTTTTTCGTGCGAAGCATATTTTATATATATATATAAGAAAACCCCTGGCATTCAAAGTGTTAGATGGTTCCCCAAACATGCGCAAAATCGTATAGCCCACCCCTTCCACCCACGCAATCAATAATGCCCGCGAATTCGGCTTCGGAAGAAATATTTTACGCAGCTCTGTAGAGCGATGCATTCCATTATGTATGTCGCCATGCTTGGAATGTACTTTTTTTATATGCTTTGAACATGATTCCATAAAGTTTTCTAATGCAGTACTGAAGTCGAGATTAAATTAGAATTTTTTTTTTCAGAGAGAAAGAGATACGTCAAAAGAAAACTAAACTACAAAAAATGTATAAGGTATGAGCTTGAAACGTTGAAGACAGTATTAAGTAAAAAAATAACATGATTTCTGATTAAAAACAGACAATTTTTCTGAATGTCAGAAACGAGCTTGCAAAATACTTTAATTAAATTTTAGACGCGCATGCTTATTGATAAAAAGTAAATATGAAAACCAGAGAGATGTGAACATTATTATGTCGCGGAGAATATTTTTTTGGTAAAGTGAATATTGTTGTTCATTTTTCTAATTGTAGAACTAATTTATGACAAGTACTGTTTAAAGGAGATTATAGCAAGCCATGCAACATGCGAATTGTTCTAGTAGCTATAATTTTATTAAAAATATTTTTATGAAGATTTTAATTTATATAGTTTAATTGCGGCCACGGTCAATTTTATTAAACTTTTATTAAATATAAAATTTTTATTCATGCTTATTCAGTATTTTTTATTAAATCCAACATAGAACTACATTGAAGTTGAAATCAACTGAAATGCCAATTTTTTGTTATATTAAAAAATTAAAATTAAGCCCCAGTTAATTGAAGATCTGTTTTTAAACCTCAATATAATCTCGGATTATTCGTGTGAAAAAAATAGTCGCATAAAGCTCGGTGAAAAATGTTAGATGAAAAACAAGACAAGCAATTCTCGTTAAATGTAAATGGAACGTAGAAACTTTACATTTAGATCGATTTACTTTTTTGGCCGAACAACGGGTTCACGTATTACGAATGCGTCGATTTTACCTGGCAGAAATGGTTTCCATTATTGGGGCAAAAAATTGAGGATTTTTCCATGGTAAATTGTCAATTTATACTAGTCGCAAATTTCACGCTAATGAAACGGCCTTTAAAAAAACCGTTTGCGCCAGTTTTTTTTTTAAAATAACGAATCCATATATAAAACTAACTTTTTCGGCCGGAGTGTCAATAGTTTTCATACAAAAAAAAAAACAAAAAATGTAAAAAACTCACATATTATTTTTGGTCTGCTTGCCAAAAATTCGTTAATAATTCTATAAATATTCATCCCAGTAAGCTGGACAATATTTAATCTCAAAAATATATTTTTGAACAATATTTAAGAACACGAATCAAATTTAATCCTTTAAAACGGATTATATGAAAATTATAAACAATAACAAATTAAAAAAAATTCAGTTTAATCACTTTTTGGACCATTTTTACATAATGTATTTTTACCGATGCTCTTTCTTCATTACATAGTTTTATAATTTTTATATTTGAAAGATATTTTATAATTAATTATTAATACACTGCACATTGGATGAAAACGGTTTTAGTATTAAAAACACATATTAAAAAATCGCTGAATTATAAAACACGTCCAAAAACATTATGAAATAAAGCAATGCATTTTTTGTTCTTTGGTTACCTGGGACATGAATGGAATCTTCGTTAGAACCGATTCGAGCGAACCAGTGCATCGTTCGTTCTGGAGGAATAAAACAAGATTTCATGATAAAATAAAATATTTGAACAATAATTTTCACTCAGATTAGTAACAAAAACAAACTCTTTTTTATTAGCAAGAGGCAAGTATTGCAGGATATTGAAATGAATAATATTTTTAGCGAACTCGTGGAAGCTGAATTAAAGAATACCTTGGAACTTTGTGATTTTCTGAAGAACGTAAAAAATAAATAAATAAATAAATAATAAATGCCCTTCATAAAATTGAAGGAATGCAGTTTTTTATATATAATAATATACTATTTCGATAAACTGGTATGAATATTTATTTTAAAAACTATTACATCAACATAGTGGGCAAAAATGTAAAAAATGAAAATTCGAGGAGGAAATTAAAACGGATGGAAGGAACGAAATTCTTTAATATCCGATCGAGACTGAACGTTGACAGCGGATCCCGTATCGAATACAACGTTTCGAATCTTTCCGGCATTAGATGAGAGGGGGTGGGTGGCTCTTCGTTGACAGTAATTCGTTGGGGACGTTGCTGCTCAATCAATATATAGTCGAAATTCCGAAAACGATAAAAGCTAAATATTATTAAGCATATATAGTTCGATCTAATTTATACAGCAGCATTAATTTTTCCATTTCTTAATGTAGTCTTCTAAAAATTATCAATTATTTTTCAAGATTTTTGCAAAGGTAAATTTTTTTATATTTTCTTAATCAATAGAAATTATTTATCTGCTGTTATTACCGTAAAAATTTTTCACCTTTACCGAGCATATTAAAATTCTAGATATTCAACGAATATGCCAATTATTTAATACGTCTAATTAGAATATGGTTTTTTGACTGAAAGCACTAACAAGATTTATAAGAGTTTAGAAGCTATAGATAAAAAAAAAACAGAAACGTTTTCGGTAAGTTTGCCGACAGCTCTCTACGATTATCCTTTCATTCCAATCACGCTTTTTAATAACAGTAATTATCTACTACTTTAAGCATCCTTTACTTGAGAGGATACCCAACCTATAAATTACAAAACTAAAGAAAGCATTTGAAATATTTTATAAATAGTAGATATAGAACTTGTGTTTTCTACAAGAAGTCAGCATTATTACCTATAATTTGAGGGGTTTCGGGCCTATTTATGTCTGTATGATTCGAAGCTATAATGGGAAAGTAGGTATAAAATCCAAATATACTGAGCGTAGATTTCCAACGAAATTGACAAATCAAATACGCTCGGATTCGATGAGGTCGTTGTTAAATACATTTTTTGTAACACGAACAAGAGAAATTTAACTTGTACAATTAGAAAATATTTTCTAAATGATTGAATGACTTTGTAGTGAATTATTGATCCATTTCCATAAATTTATATTTTTCAATTCATTTTGTATCTTCTTCAACATAATTTCCTCTATTCATCGAAAATAAATATATGAAACTACATTATTCTCAAATATTAGCTCATTTGATCCATCGGTTTCGTTGGAACCGTTCGGACAGTTATTTGTTATTTCGCATGTATATCCTCCTATTATACATTCAAATCACGTGGATTTCAATAGGTCGTCAAACCATCGAATTTTAGGTAGTAACGGGTACTTATTGTGGAAAATTTAAGTTTTATATAGAATATTCATAACATAGTTCGAATGTTTTTTTCTTCTTCTATTTTGTAATTTACGGGTGGTGTGGCCCCTCAAACAAGTAAAAAACAAACATAAAGCTCTGAATTATTTCTATCAATTTTATCTCTCTTGAATTTATCAAAATGACATATAACGTTATATGAGCGTTTAATATATACGGAAACATCTAGTGTTTTTAATCATTGATTAATCTACTAGCATATATAATATCTTCAAATGTTTGAGCATAATATTATTTATGAGAAAGAGACAGAGAGACAGAGAGAGAGAGAGCCAGCTGTAGGAGTAGCTTTCATCATTGCTCGACATTGTGTAAATTCAAACTTGGAATTGAAGACAGCGCATTTTACAGATGTGTGCTTGAGATTAATTTGAATCGCTGTATTGTGTAAATGCTGCAATTTCAATTCCCCCCAATGAGATTAGTTGGCTTATATATATGGATCAATAATTTAATTTACACAAATCTCCGTGAAATTGGTTTTATTTATATCATTAGAATTATATCACTTATACAGGAGACTGTATAAAGAATATATTAATTATTATTGTCCTTCGATTACATCATTATCACATTGGTAAATTACTATATTAATTTTCAAATCCATTGTGTAATCAAAAAAGAAAAAAAAACAATTACTTAAGTCAGAAAATCTGTATCCATTATCGATAAAAATAAAATAAAAATAAAATAATCACGAATAACATCATGTAGGGTCTATATGTATTTATTACTTTAATGAATTCATGTATGTGCAGTCGACTCGAACAGCATAGTCAGCTAGAAATGGACAGGGAGAGAGAGAAAGTGTGAGACGCATCAGTTGGACACAGAATTAATAATGTGTATCTATATGTATACGTTATCGATTCGAAATATTCCACGGATATGAAGTTATGAAGTGTCAACTTGTGAAGTGTGCATGGACTCTACGAACTGTCGATTATTGTACGATGATTGGCGAACGCCATGGGAGAGAGGGCGCTGACAATAAGCTTATATCACACTGCAGATATTAATTAGGTAATGTCGACGCTATGTCGTCCTATAATTTTTTTTTTCAAAGAATTCTCTGATGGGATTTACGCTATCTGCCTGGATTGTGAATATTTAATCATTAGAGCAATCCAGAAAAAATTAGCAGAACACTTATTATGGATACGCGCGAGTCCGATAAAAAATGGAGTCCAGTCTGGAGCCGTAAAAGTGCGCTGTCATTTTCTAAATTTGAAACATAATCGCGAACAAATAAAAAAGGTTTTATTTCACTCTATAAAAATATTCAATTATACTTTATCATCATAACAGAAATTCTTCTTTGTATTTAAAAATTTATGTATACCGATCATATGGTTTTTTTCCGAGATTTTTGTTACAGCACTAATCTAAAACGTAACCTGAATGTGATTCTGCGTTTCTTTAGGGGTAGTTTCTGTAGAAGCGTCCATCTTTGTTGACCCAAAGATTCGAAATAATTTTCTTGCCAGTAGATATTTAGAGGAGCGAGACAAGTTGTCGAAAGCATATATAAGATCATTATAAAAAATCTATAATTTAATATATATCGAAATATATAGAAGAAAAATCGAAAAACATTTTAATGGTAATGCACGTGAGAGAAAAATAATAGTAAGAGCATATAAGTGCTGTATTATGCTATTTATTTATTTCTTCGACTTTTTAAATATTTTATTTTGTAATTAAGAACGCTAAATTGTAATATATTAGCTACATTATTAATTAGCGAAATTAAAAAAATTAACTAATAAGTGAGCTTTGATTCGCTTCTATTGATATATTCTCTGTTTCGTTTGATAATTTAAATTGTCACGAACTAACGTTTTATTTTCCCTGCTGACTACATGTATAAAAGAAGAAAAAAACATTTTTATGCGTTAAGAATGGATATAGCTTCAAAAAAATGGAACCTAATAGGAAGCAGTTTAAACGTATAGATGTGGGTTATATATTAATTATCATCTCGTTTGACTATACGATTATGATAATCCGTGCTCGCTATGCGAATCAATTTCGTATTTACCCGTATACGGATAGTTTTAAATATAAAACTACAGTCGAAGTATTGATCTTAACGCCTCGCAATTGTCCCATAAGTAACTAAGAAACTACCTCGAAGCCGGACCGTCTCTTTTCATAATCCCGTGCAGTTGAAATAAGTGCGTGAGGAAGCGCCCGTCGCGTCGAAAACCGATGAGAAAACGAGAAAACGAACGACGCCTCTTGTCCAGAGACGGCCATTTGCAGGAAAGGCTGCATTCAATGAACGCGGGCAAAAACATCCGCGGACCCCGTATCGGAAAACTGGGTCGGCGACCGACGCGACGCGCGAGCAAATGCGCTACGCGTCCGACTCGATCGGCCTCTTTCTACTTAATGCTCCCTCCCTTCCCCCGCCCGTCCATCCATCCGGCTTTTCCTCGTTCCCCAGCATCCTCATAAGTCGCGCTTTTTCCCCCCCGTCTGAATTCGTTCTCTCAACTTTTCCTTGCTTTTCCGAGCGAGACGACATTTTCTTCTCCTGTATTACTATTGCAAAAGGGCTCTTTTGAGAATGTAGTTTTAAACCTTATTGCATCAATTCAGAGAACGATTGAAATTAAGAAATATGGCAATTATTAGTGTTGAGGTACTGTATTTTTTCTTTAATCCCTTCGTTGTGAGAACATTTAGATGACATGTATCAAGACTGCCCGAAAGAAGTTTCTTAGAAGTTCATCTCGCATTATAATATTGTGAATATTATCTATGCATTTTGTTTACCGACTATTATTTTCAGTACATGGAAAAAATTCGTATAGTTAATTGACTGATGAATTGTTATTCGAAAAATTTTCTGTCGTTGATTTTCAGAATCATTTTTAGCCTACACTTTTGTACAACACCGTTTTATGTTTAAGAATCCGTTACGACATATCTTCTAATAGTTACAACTCAAATATTATCCAATAGGACACAAATAAGTATTTAAATTTATTGATGGAGTAATTACGAAAGATTGAAGCTGTCTCAACGGCTATCCCTGATTTTGAATCTGTTTCCCGTCACGATGACGTCAGAGGACCATAAAGGAGTTGAAGTATTAAATATAAATAATTTTATTGCTAGACTTAATTTTAATAAATGATATACAGCTATATATATATATATATATATATATATATATATATATATATATATATATACACACATACAATAGATATATAAAAACCATTTCCAAAATCAACAGCTATTCTCTATTATGACAGATTATTGAAAGTAACTGTAAATGACAGATAGACACATAGACGAATCGAAGATGTGGACTGTACATATTAAGGAGAGGTATTAACTTGTAACAGGAGATTTTTAATGCAATGGTGTTCAATTGTCACGATTATCATAATACTTCTAGTGAAATAGACAAACTTCTCTGTGGCGCACTAACGTCATCAAAGCGTGAAACAGAGACTTAAATGTAGGGTTACATTCTACTCATAAAAAGCATTATAACATAAATACAAAGAATAATAAAAAAAAAGTGTTAAGTAAATTTTCTTTTTTTATCATAATCTATCATTTCGAAATAAAATAAAAATACGGTTCAATTCCCCACTTACACTGGATACACAAGATAAATAGGGAAAGGAAGATTTTTTTAATAAATGAAGAAAAAAATTAGTCAGGCTTCTACTGCTCGTGAAAATCAAATAGTACAAAATGAACCTGAGAATCAATAAAATGCACCAATCACAAAAATATTGGAAAACGCGTTCTGTTAATATAGCTACTGAATTATAAAGTCATTCATATAGAACATTCATGTTTTCTGATGTTTTGTGTCAAGTAAACAAAAAGCAACGATCTTTGTTTTTCGTCAATGAAGAGGTGAATAAATTATTAAGAAATTATAATTACATATTATTAGTATTCGAACTGTATCAGTATTCAGCTTAATAAATTTCCAGAAACGGTGTAAATATAAACAACTTCTCTTGCCGACGCCGCAGCACATCCATTATGTTAATGACAAAACTTCGTTGAAATGCTAACGCAGACGTTTTATCTCTAGCTATCTTTCCGGGGATCCTTAAATAAGGATAATTTGCAACTCCGTGCCAAAATAAGAAGCGTAGTTTATCGTTAACGATGCTGGCGTGCGCGCGTGCTTCTTGGCTGGCTGAAGGGGTGGACGAAGGAAAAGAGGCTGGATGGTACCCAAAAAAACTCACTACGAGTGGAAGAAAGTATTTGTGTGGAAAAAAGCACAGAAATAATATTAAAAATGTGAGAGAAGAAATTGAGCGAATGAAATTTTCTTAATCAGCCATTACTTCATGCGGGGTTTACATCCTTCGCTGTAAAAGCTCGTTGATGCCCACATACATAAAATAGAGGGAACTCTAGAAATTCCTTCCGCGAATACCACGCGTTTTTTTTTCTTAATTAAAAGATATGAAGAGGGTAGCATTTAAACTCGGTCTCGAAAGAGTAATTGGAAAGTCATGCTTTCATTACCGATGCTCGTAAAAAAGTTTTTTTCTCCAGAATTCACGAGAAGAATAGTCCTTGGATGTGACGAAATTTAAAAATTAAAGTTTCTTCAGTGGATTCTTTACCCTTCCTCGGTATCTTTATATATATATATATATATATATTCCAAAGGGGTCCTGAAGTCGTCATTGCGCGAGAGATCCATAAAAACAGGAAATTATGTTGAAGAAAATTGTCGCAATATTCAATTCGAAACTTCCACCGGCAAGGAAACGGGACGATGAATTAGCGCCCCTCCCCACCCTCTAACTGGTGATTAATCGATAAGCCTGCACAAGAGAGGCAAAAGGAGACAATGAGACTTTAGTCGGTATAGCTTTGACCGTTCAATCGGAACGAAATGCCATACTAAAGCACACCAATGGAATTGCGATATCAGCAAAAAAGATCAATTCCATTATTCCGTTGTCTCATCGGCTGATAATAAACGCGAACAATATATCTATATTGAATTCATTGTTTACAACGTAATTGAAGTCAATTGTTGGATGAGCTTAATTCAGTCAAAGCTGTAGATCGATCTGGTGCCAATCCGAAGTTAATGAAAACTCGTAGGACTCTGCGCCTTCCGCAAACGAGATTCGCAATCGCATTCAGAGGGAAACTATTGTAATTTCGAAAACTCTCGGGATTGTAGTTGGAGATCATTGATTATTTTTTTAAACTTTAGTAATTAAAACAGTTAGTACATAGAGGGATATACGAAGAAGAAATATTCCATCACAAACGCATTTCTAACATTAATGGATAGGTCAGTCAATGAAAAAATATTTTTTTCATCTTTCTACATATAAGTAACAAATTGAATAAACAAGCGATTTATTTTATAATTCGACCTTGAGATGTTTCGAATTAAAAATATATAGAAAAGATTGGATGCAATAAGAATAATCATCGAACCACACAATTACAGTATATTCTTTCTCCATCACTCGTAAGTGAAAGGTGCAAGTTTCACGATCTCCCAAAACTTCTTGCACCTGGTCTTCTATAAGTTTTTAATAAATTTTCTTTAAAGCAGCTTTTTTTTTTAATATCCTGAACTTTTTTGATCCGATCCAACAGTTGAGAAGTGAGTTTTTGCTTGTTCAAATTAAGATGATTCGTATAGAATTTCGATGATGATCGATGTGCTCTTTCAGTAGAAAATTACAAATAGACTATAAGGAACTATTTCTGATAATAAAAGATACAGAAATAGGATTTCGGCAGACCAATATACTACTAATCCGCTGTGCTACTAATAAGTTGCCAATAATCTAACTATCAATAATGATTGTGACTAATGATAAAATTTACCACCAAGACTACGTTCAAAATGTTTTCGAATCCTCTTGATTTTGAACTTTCTAGAAAATAGAACTTTTAAAGTATATGATTACAGAAATAATAACCATAGATCTTATCTAATTTTAAAATGGATACCTTCATTAAAGTAAATTCAACCAATGACGTATGGTTCGATCTACTTCTCTATAATATACGAGTGGTAAGTTTTTGATTGCTTCAATGGAAAATTTAACTTAAGGTAAGGATATACAATCTACCGAATACAGAATTACTTTCTTCTGAAAATCAAACGCGGACGAACTTGTTCCCATCGGAAATTATAAATAAAAAAGGACCTTGTAAAAAATAATTTCAGAGATAAATCCGAAACTTGACATAGTTGCCGCGCAGAAGAAATACCCAAGTTCTGAAGTAGTGAAAATCCAACATCTCTCGGTTTCATTACTATTGTCGTCTGAGGTCGCTTTCTCACCTACAACCCACGAGCGAAACAGTTTATAGTACAAGTGCCCCGAGAGCTCCTTGCTTCCTTTTCTCGCTTGAGGAAAGTCAGTGTATTACAAATTGGTATATGTGGTGAAGAACTCAAACATACATCTACTATACGACGTGACGTGAAGATTGCCCAATAGACTGCTATGTGCAAAGATGCAATGAGGTGAATATCCTTTTTTTTTTAATATTGCACACTAGTCGTTGTTATTGAACCACAATAAATAAGGAACTGTTAGCCTATAGATAGCACATAATACATAAAAATTCCTACTGTGTTGTATAATATCGAATATCAGGGATATGATATCGTGTTGTTTTTTTAAAATAAATCGGATAATCGGAAAAGTGGAAGATGACGCGAATTTTTATTTCGCTTATTCATCTACTCTTTGGAGAATAGCATATACGTGAATAGAATATCTTTTAAACTGGTATATTTCTTTTTCAGTTTTATATTGTTTTATACAAAGATTCAACAGTTACGTAGACCCTTATTTGTCATTAAAAATGAAACTTTCAAGAGGAAATATAAACAAGCATTGCTTAAAATATGGACGGGATATCTTGACATTACTTTATTACATTTAGAATAGTATAGATTTTGATATAGCGGATAAAAAAATTTATAAAGATTTTCAGTCGACAAATATAAAAGATGAATTATAAGTTGCATAGAAAAAGCATGTATCTTTTTCTAAACAATTTTTATCAACGACTTATTTAATATATGAAAAGTGAATTAATAGTTCAGGAAAACAAGGTAAGGATAAATATTGGCAAAAATATTATTGACCATAATAATTGTTTCTTTTACAAACAGTTAAAGTAATAAGTATTTAAAGATACTTGTCTTTTATGGATAAGAATTATAGAAATTAATTAAATCTTATTTCTTCGACAGTAATTATTAGAACACACTGTTAATTTATTTAAACATTAGAACGATAATTCTAATATAAAAGATATAGTTAGCCAAATCTCAACAACTACTTCAACTCTTATAAGACAAATGAAAGGTAGGAAAGGTTTTATAACACAAAGGACAGGTAAGGTACACAAAGGACTCTTTTAGGCATGCATATTTTTTAAAGCTCAATATACTTCTATTTATCGATCGCTATAATTTCAATCTCTTAAGATTGAGTCAATCACAAGTAGACTAAAAACTAATTTATCATATACAACCATTTCAAAAGTCTGCTTGGAATGGTTGATCAATGCTCGTCGACTACTGCTAAGACTAGAAAACACGAATACAGTCGTCGTTCTATAGTATTAACAAGTATAAGAGTTCAAAAATGTATACCAATAGTTCAGGTTTAAGCTGGTACAGATGTCAATCATGCACAATCTATTTTCTTTCAATAATGCATTACGTTACACGTGCAGCCATCGTAATTTTAAGAGCGAACAAGGGATTTTCGAATTGCGAATTTAAATTATTGAAAATTGACAGTTCCGACATTTTGTTCCCTCGTTCACTGATAAAAAGATGGAGGGAGGGAGAGAAAGAGAGCCGCCTCTCGATCAATTGCGTAATCTTACCCTTCGTAAGAGAGTGACGATTGTGTGCGGAGTTAGGCCTTTGGCTGTTTTCATCGGGAACCGCCCCGGCTGTAACAGAGAAAGGACCAATTGAAGTTTTCATTGATTATATTCTTAAATAGATTACATTATATAACGGTACTTAATCTACTATTTTATTGTAATATAAGAAGATATAAAGTAAAGGAAATCAACGACATATTTGACACGTAATACTGGATTTATCTCAGACAAAAGTTAAAACACATATAAAGTATCTAAGATTTTATTTCAATTTAATCATAATTCATTCGTTTGTGTTCAATTATTGAAAATTTATCTGAACATGTTTGGGACGACTTTAGCAGTGGCCAAATTTCATGCTTTAACTTTCTGAATATCATCTTATTTGAATTTATTATTTCGTATTAAAAATAATTTCAGTATAAATCTGTGTTAGAAAATTTAACAAGTTTGATATTTTAAGCCAATTTGTGAGACGTAATTCGGAAAGATATATATAGAATAGAACTTCTACAACATATTTTCATATGCGCATAGATATAAAAAGTATTTACCAAATCACGTTATCGATAAAAAAAAGTAACAAAAATCAAGAAAGTTCTCATCCTCCATGGGACAACGACTCTCTTCTGTAGACCTTCGACGACTTGGGAGGTTGGTCGAGCTAAAAAAATTCGAACAATTGTACTCGGGATTGGAGTCGTACTTCGATCGTTGAAATCCAACCGAGCGAGGGCCATACTGAAACCTCGCCTATCTCTTCTGTTGCAGCCTCAAGGTGTGAAACTGGATCTTCTTGAGAGGAGAGAGTCCGTCGGTCCTCTGGAACCATCGGCTCTTTTATCGGCCGTGAACCCGTGACAATACTGCTATTCGCGTCCGGTCACCGATGAATCTCTTAATTTTTCCACTCCCGCGCTCACTTTCTCGCGCAGTCGCATTGAATCTCCCAACGCGACCGTCGAGGGTGACTGCTGTACATACAATGCGTTGCCGGGGGCTCGGACCTTACAATGGAGGCGTAATACGCGCGCCAGGTGTGGGCGATGGGCTCTGCCTTTGTATCGAATGTGCCTAACATCCAGTGCTCGAAATGCGCCTGCATTACGTCTATGTCGCGAAGCTGGCGAACGTCGAGTATATTTCTATCTTCCGTAGACTTCACTTTCACTTTGCTTCACGCAAACCATTGTACCATTAACAATTGTGTAGACTTGACATTGCTAAGTTGCAACATATATGCTGTGTCGAATGAGTTAAGCCAGTTTTATTTGCATAATTTCTTCCACGGTAAAATTTTAACGAACAATAGTCAACGTTTAAGAAAGTCAAATAATTAATTAAAAGACATTCTTGTATTGGAATTGTTCTGAGCAATGTCAGAAGAGTATATTTAATCTATATAGACTACATATAGTCTTATTTGTTACATAGAAACCAGTACTCATGAGTAATTTTCAAATATCCTACAGCTTTAGAAAATTTAAGTACTAAATTAACTACCTCATTTTCTTATTCATTCTATTAAAAACTTTATGATCTAAACGGTTTGAATAGACTTACAAGAAGAAATTACCGAAACGACACCAAATAAATGTTTCTATTCTAAATTTCATTAAATAAACATAGATGGTATAATCAATAAGATCAAAATATATCCTGAAAACATACAAGAAAACTGCGAGTACCTGCATCGTATAATGCAAGTCCAGTTGTTTGCAAATCATCGTTCGAATGATACAACTGGAGTAGTTTCATATTAGCTTTTCAAAGTAAATTGATACTAATGATTTAAAACGTTTATGTATGCATTAAATTTCAAATTCTAATAAGATGCGTTATATATAGATCTAATAATAAATATCCTACTCTCTAAAACTAAATCAGTGAAATATTATATATATAAAATCCAATAAAATTTTTCTATACTATCATGAATGTGTATTACACAGTGCAAATAAGTGTTTTCATGAGTAATCTAATATTAACGAATCATTGAGCTGTGAAAATTACCATAATTCAATCGATAATTAGTCATTGATTCCCAGTGGTTGACTTTGCACTATTTCCGCACCAATGATTATTCACTGATCGCTAGTGTATATTCTCTGATTTATTTCTTGAGAAAATTTAAGAAGTGCCTGGAATTCTTCAAACACGGGAGAAACTTTTTAAATATTAAAAAAGAAAAAGACAAAGAAGCGTAGAAAATGCTCAAGATTTTCAGAATCAATATTGAACATTTTAACAAGAAGGCTCGATTCTTTACGAAAGGCTTTTTCACCATTCTCAATTTTCACGAGCTTGATGGAAAGCGCGACTCTCGTGTAAATTTGCGCTGCCTTCAACGATGAATTTCAGCGTCGAGGAAGACCGAATAATTGGAGAAGCTTGCCGAGGAGAACGTGTAAAATGAACCAATGACGGAAAAAAGAATAAAAAAGAAGAAAAGGAACGTGAAAGTTCGTGTATTGCGAAATGGCTTTAAAAGCTTAAGGACGTTTTAAAACAGAGCGCGCGGAAGTTGCGCTTTTATTCGGAAACAAATTTAACTAGGATTATGCGCACTTTATTACAAAAATGGCAATAAAGAAAGGCAATTTCGAAGGAGCGATAGAAGTCACTGTTTGTTGTTTTACGAGTTGAGAGCGAATGGTTATATTGCAAGTCGCTTTGTTTAGTCTTGAGAATATTCCAATCTACCTTAGATTTCTGCGACGACGCATTGATAAGACGCATATAATAATTCCCGATAATAAAACAAGATTCCAAAATATTCACTTTAATAATGGGATAAAGTGCGAAATTTCTCTCTTTCCCTTCCTAAATCTACGGAAATGTACAATCTTCTTAATAGAAAGTAATTAGGAAGCGCAAGCCATTCTCGGTAATAACGAGGTTAGTCTGCGTACAAGAAACAGAAGTTGAAACTGTTAAATGAAATTCGTATTACACAGTAAACATATTTACGCGAATGCTTACGATGCAGGTATAATAAAACTTGAAATATACTGATCTTTAACAAAACAAAATGTATTTATAGAAACAACATGGTTGTTCCTTTACTAATCGATATAAATTAATCAAAAATCATTTTCAAAGTACCTACAATCGTTTTGAAAAATTTTTTATTTAAATTAATATTACATGATTTTAAAAACTCTGATGTTTTAACGTATACCTTGAAATTTATTTTATACTGTTAATTGAGAAAGAAAATTAGGTTAATTACGATTAGTTCGAGGCTGTATACGTTGAGTTCCTCAGAATAGTTTAAATATAAATTTTATTGTTATATTTTAAAAAGAACTAAAAGGTTCCGTTTGTCCTGAAAGGCTGGAACAATCTAATATTCTAAACTTACTGTTCTGAACAATTCTTTCGGATCAAGTTTAAATTATTTTATGAAACGATAAGGATTAGCAATACAATAACAGGATACATCCTTATTATAAATATTTATTCTATTTGTGTACTCGAATATAATATTTCTATATATAATTGTCAGCATCATAATACAAAAGAAATTTCTTATATCACTAATGGAGACGATGGAAACAAAGGATCGCAGTGGTATATATTTGAAGCTCGTCGTTACAAACTGTTCACAAACATTATTCTGGAAGGGAATGAAAATCATTAAAAAAAGATTAGTAAAAAATCAATAGATAATAAAATGGAATTTTTTGATTACCATGAAACTACTAATAATAATATTATTACCTAAACGTCTCTTTTCTTCTTCTTCTTCTTATATAAATATATAGCCAGGATCTGCTGCCACAACAACATCGATGGCAGGTGTGCGCGTAATACTTCGTTCAAGAGACAGCAAAACGGTCCGCGAATTCTACACAATGCCATAATAAAAGCTGCATGCGCATGCGCCCATCGCTGTAAGCGTGCGCTTTATGCGTCGTGATGTTTATACCGCCGATTAAGGTCGGCGAAGTTTTTGCTTTTATCGCTCTTCCTACAAACGTACGTGAACTTACAGATATTTATATATATATATATATATATATATATATATATATATATATATATGTCGTGCGCGAGAGATAAATAAAGATTTCTTTCGTTCGTTCTTAAAATTCTAAGTTTCAGACTAATGGATCTCTGTGTGAAACATATAAATATATAATACAGGCTCCTTTAAAGAACAACTCTATTCTCTGCGTTACGTCTTTGCTTGACGTAACGATTTTCTGTCCATCTATCTATCCAATATCTCGATAGGCTCCGCTCTGTATCGAGATATCTGTCGATACCTTCTAGCTGATCATTAAGACGCAGAGGAAATGTGGAACGCAAAAGTATCTCACGAGCGGATCCATATAGATGTCGCCCAACTCGGAAGTCCTTTCTTCTGAAAAGCAATTTTACGTGACTGATTTCTTGGGTTGCTTTTGAGGTTTAGAATTTTTGGTCCATTGTCTGACAAAGAAAATCATTCTTCAAGCAAACTTCAGCACACAGTATTTACTTATTATAGTAAATATTTCTTACACATAATTAGTAAGAAAAGTTCAAATGAAATACATATAGCATCTTTTCATTTTTAAAAGTTTACGTTGGTCACCGCAATTTCTCTTGATCGTGGTTAAGGCGTAGAATTCCCAACAACCCACTCCTGCAACAGCAAAAACTTACCGAATGCTCTTTTCTCTCTCCATTTCTACTGTGCAGCAAGAAACTGTGTGTAACACGGAAGTCGGGAAGGAGGGATGAGAAGACGAAAGAAAAGAATAAGGAGGGATAGACAGGCAGACAGACTGAGAGAGAGAGGGGGGGTGTCAGAGCCAGAGGCTGTGGAAAACACTTCATCTGCATAACGAGCGGCAAACGAGCTCATATAGCTAGGCGCCTTCTGTGCAAGGTGACGTTGGAATTACGGTCACAGACGATTTATGAACGTGTCCCGAGGTGCGCCAGTCACGAGCGATGCTTTGCATTTTCGGCCGGAACCTCCGGGATATCAGAAAACTTTCTTTTGCTGTCGGAACATATAATATAGAGCTTGCATTGCATTACGGAGCGTTGTATTATATAAATTTTTTTGTTATTCATTCGATGCGCTACTCAAGATTTTAAGTATAGATTTCTTGAAATGATTAAATATATTATCCAATTCTAATTAGAACTTCCTCTGCTGTCAACGTAAATCTAAAATTCATTATACCATTTGAAACGATCTTCTTGCGACATGGTTGTAAGATTTCGATGTAATATTTTGGAATATTTTATCATATGTCATATAGTAAGTTTCAAAACGCACTGGCAACGACAGTCAAGTACGATAAAGCTTTATATGAGATTTTTCTATACGGTCATGCAGATAATAAATGCATGCCAACCAGATAGACATTTTATTTTGAAAAATATTCTGCTTTAATTTAAATTGCACTTGAATCTGACGCTGCTTACAATCCAACGTGAAGATCTCTGAGAATTTACGAGACAGACTTTTTTTAGTTTTCTAGCCTCGAGGCTAGGAGACTTTTCTTTAATTCGAGATAGCCATGCAAACGACCGTGACGTGGAAAATGGGTAACACAGCTTGAATGATATTTTCCACAAACATTTTGTTTTAGATTGGATGTACATTTCTAACATTTCATGATTGATAAATACTGAGGTTCAACATGAGATATACTAATGATGATGATAATAACAATAGGGTGAGTAACGATCACGATGAGGATATTAATTATGTTCGATAACTGGAAAAACATGAGATGATGTAGGATTAATTGTTAAGAAAATGGGATGTTAATGTATATACGCGTTTATTACAGAATTTCGAAATTCTCCGAGATTTTCGTAGTGTCTAAATAAAGAAACGTTGTTATAAAAAAGAAAATAATAAGAAGAAAAAGTGTCTTCTGCACTGCATTGTACTTATCTCCCTTTTTACATCCACTTTCTGTGTATATATATACTCGTACATAGACAGTTTCCGCATAGCTTAATTAATAATACCGTCTCTGGCACAAGTCCAAGTTTATTTGGCTAACTTGGAATTTTTTTGAAAATCAAATTTCTCGTGTGCATGCATAATTTAGAGAAATATGACGACAATACGAAAGTTTACCTTGATATAAAAATATACAATCAATTACCGCAATATAAAAAAATAATAATTCTCTTGGATTTGCACTTGGGTTGTCTCTATATCAAAGTGTCCTAATTCCCTTGTAATCAGGTATCTACAGGGTACCATCCACGTTCCCACGGCGTTCCGCTCGATATGCACCTCGTTACCACCGCGTAAACGCAGCCAGTTACATCTTCGCTTCACACGCACGCGCGCGCGCGCACACACACACACACACGCGCGCGCGCGCGTTTATAGCTTGACGCACGAATCAGTCACGCTCGATCGAGCATTCATGGCGCCTGCGCGACGACCGGTCATCTCTTCCTTTCTCTCTCTCTTGATCTCCCTGTCTCCTCTCGTCGCACCCATCATACCTATCGAGCTGGCCAATGAATTCTAATGCGATTAGCATACGCAGAGAGCAACCGCGCCGTCAACGTCCATCGGACAAATAACGTACGAAGACGTCGCACGCCCCCTTGTTTTAACGAGGTGGAATCGACGGACGTAATTGGCTGCGGATATTAGGCCAATGGGCGCGGAGTCGAAAAAGGCCTGCGCCATTCGATTTGCGCATGGGAAGATTGAGAATCAGAGATTGCGCCTCGTCATTAAATTGCTCGAGGCGCGTCAGATGGTTCGGAAAATGTCTGTCTTCGTAACTTATTTAAGTAATGGAGAAAAGATATTTATAGAAAAGAAGATTATTTAAGCACGTTAACAGCGTTTTTCTTCTACAATATCTGAAAAAAATTATATAACGTACAGTTTTCCTGAGATAAAAGCGAAGAATTCGGAACAACATGTAAATATTGATAAATGTAGTATTCAGTTTAAAATAATGTAAGAAGTTTTTCGTCGTTGAGTGGACAGCGTCGATTTTTAGATATGCCATCCAAAGTCAGTGAACGAGATTTGTGTTTCGAAAATTTGTTTTGTATATGAACAAATTTGAAATTTGAATGGTCTCTACCAATTTCATGGATAATGTAAAAGTAATTCCAATGTGAGGTATATGATCTTTTTATAAGGAAGTAATAAAATATCGTTTAGAATCTTAAACCAGTTTAATTCTTATTCAATATTCCAAAATAATAACATTGTCTGATTTTGGAAATGCTCAAGAACGAAGAGCTCTAACAAAGAGAGAGGAATATACTTTTGGAATTCCAGAAAAAAAGAGTGCCAATAGTATAAAAAGATGAAGATAGGTATATGATTTATTATCAGGGAGTGAATAGAAAACTTTTTTGTGGGCAGTCACAACGAGTGAGAATCTATTGAGACAAAAAGTTCTCCAGCGGAATATCACATTCTCGCGCCTCTATCCAAAATACCTCTCTCTCTCTCACTCTCTCTCTCTTTCTCTCTCTGGGTGTGTGGGGAAGATTGAAGAGCACGTGTCTCTTTGATTTTATTTTTAGATTTCTCTTCCCTTACCTTGTATTCTCGAACTCGCACAAAAGTACCAACGGTTCGTTATAAGGGATTGCCCCGCGTCTCTACCAGAGACAGAAGATAAAAGTTTTTTCTCGAAAACTTTATCTTGAAAACTTGATCTATACGTCATGGAGCTTTTATATGAAAAAATCGTCCTTTTCCGAAGCTTTTACAAAATTTCTTGGTAGATTATATAATCAAGAGAATTTTAAGTTTATTATAATAGAAATATTTGTCAATAATTTTTAATGTTCATAAAAAATGAAGAGCAATGATGAAACACTTAAATATTTCCATAAACATTTATTTCATTTATTGATTACCATCTTCAATGGCAAGTCAAGTAATGATCTTTGATTAAAATAAATTAAAGGCTCAAATGATATAAAAATTTGTTAACACATTGAGTGGATATCAAAGACAATGTTCTGCAGATTGAACTGACGCAATAACAATAGAAATTTTAAGCTCATCTATTCACGAATTTTCGGAAGGCAAAATTTTGCAATTTTCCAGCAAATTTTCCAATAGGAATACATTTAGCGGTAGCATATACCTTTTCTATTGATTTCAATCTACAGCTTTGTAATTGGTTTTGTATTAAAACGTATAAGTAAATTACAAGTTCGTATCATACACTCGTTGTAGAACAGCGCGGAAAAATGCGTTCTTTGAACATAAATAAATAAATCAATTTCTTCTTGCGCCATTTGCTTCTACGATCAGCGCGGAGTGCAGGGGCGAGCCTCTAATAATTGCATATCGCCATCGGGGCGAAACTGTACTAAAGGAGGGGGAGGAAGGGGTTAAACGGAAATTGCATCCTGATTCGATTGTCTCGGTCGATCGGCGAGGCGCGAAACATAGCCCGGGCGCATGCGTACAGAATATAATCGAGGATCAAAGAAAACACATACTTCGTTCCGAGATGCTGATCTGCAAAATTCCGATTTATCACGCGCGGCGATGTTCCCGTCAATGGAATTATCCGTTGCTGCAGATCCCTCGGGGAAATCCACGTCATTTTGTCCACGAGTTAACGGCTTATCACGCTCTTAGGATGCGAATGTTAAGCGAAAACAGCATAAACCATTTATTTTTTCTTTTTTTTTAAACATATTATTATTTCTCTGGGATTCATTGCGTCTCAAGTGAATGTTTCTTTCATCTGTTAAAGTTATAATTGTGATTTGCGAATATTTTAAATAATAGTTTAAAACGTTATATTATTTTATACGCGAATACGAGCACATACAGTTGGTCACCTGCGCAGAAATCGATTCTGCTGAACTGGTGACTACTCAAATATTTTTTCGCAGTCTATATGTCGCGGATTCTCGAAAAAAAAAGAAAATCTATCGAGCCTAAAAATAAACGGAAAACTGATGAAAAAGTTCTATCGCCGTCTACTGGGCCGAGAAAGCTCTCTCTGCCTCTATATGAGACTCTGATTTGAAGTTTATTTTCTGTTTTTTTTTTCTTTTCCAAGGAACAAAAACTCACTGCAGAGCTTCGGCTTATGCAAATTCCGCAAACGTTTTTCTAGTTTTTCTATAGATTCCAAGGGACCTGAATTGAATTTACCACCGCTGTTTCCTCGTACATTTGTCGCACAGTCCCGGATTATTTTTTAAAGTTCAACCAAATTGCCAGCTTCAAAGTATGTTTCAGGGTAGGTAATAAAATGCACCAGTAGATGGACAAAGGTGGACGAATTATTCATTACTCTAGATTTTTCCGAACTTTGCTTTAGTGGTCAGTATGTGGATTCTATTGTAGTATGTAATCATAATTTGAAAATGTTTATATCTTTTTTGTAGATACCATAAAAGTATTGACTAATTTCAACAATATCCAATAATCGAATCGAAAACATGCTGGCGACTGCTGAAAAATCTGCGGCAATAGAATCTCAAGATCCATCGAGAAATCTTGACCTAATATGTTATGTTAAAGGCAATTTGAAAACTCTCCTTTTTTCAGCCAGCAAATCAGCCCGTAATAGAAATACTATTGTGCTTAGAAAAACAGAATGCACAAGTTTTTTCATCCCAGCAAGTAGTAAAGGTTCGTAGCTAATGTAGACCGAGGCGAATGGGTCACCGGGAGTAGCTGTAAATTTTAACGATTGTTAAGAAATTTTATTATAAAGCAAAACAAGTGTATCCACCTTGGAACGCGATAAACTTGCATATTTAAACGATATCGTGTTAATGTTTTTATGCATCACTTGTGAGGCACCATCAGGCTCCAAATAGGCTTTTTTTGAAAATTTGTTTATACAGAATACATGCGCAACCTCCAGAGTAGCGTCCAAGTTAAGCGCAGCCCGAAATAATTAAAACGCCAGCTCCCGGCTGCGTTTAACGGCCGATGCGAACTGCACAGGCTGCAAAATAACTCGGGAGTGGCCCATGAAACTTGATACTCCCTCGATATTTCTGAGACACGGCCCGATAAAAAAAAGAAAGACCGCCTTCCATCGCCGATAAAATGCGGTCCACATATATACGGCAGCAGCGCTGCACCAGCAATCTAGAACTTCATCGTGCGACAAAATGAGAGAGAGAGAGATAAAAAAAGATAGATAGAAAAACCAATGAATGACCTGGAGAGACAAATGAAGTGTCGTTTTGATATCAGAGATACTGAATAATATATATTTTTACTTAAATTAAATGTATTTATAGTATAGGATGGAGTGCATAGTATATATAAAATATGAGGAGCAGATTGTTAATAGTATTTGTATGTGCAATTCACTAATGGTAATGCTTAGGAACATATTATTTACCAAAAACACTTTACTCCATTAGAATAATTACATCCGCAAGGATGCAAATTAACTGCTTTCAAGAAATTATCGAAAGTAAAGTTATTCCTTTGGTATAATAATGTACATGAGGCAGTTTCAGAGTGGTCATTAAAGAGATATTGTGACGGAAAGCTGTGAAATGTATGATAATACCTCCATCCATGCCTGTCATAATTTAAAGATCACTTCTGATAAAATACATTATTTTCTTCTAAGGATATATTCGTTATAATCGATGATTCGTCAATCTAGTTTATTATGGCAAACTGGTAAAAGGACAATATGACTAATACGTCTTTCCATTTACCTTTACATAGGTCTCTTAATATTGATCTAAATTAGAGCTCAATCATTTGACTGAAAGTATCAAACTTTTAGTAACAGAATTACAATTAACAATATTTATCGACATTGCTAATTTATTATTAAAAATTACTTATTTTTGTTCTTCTTCGTTTGGACTCGACACAGCGTTATACTTATTGTTTGTCACATACCGTGGGAAATAATGTCGCGTTCTAAAAATTGCATCACTCTGGTGGTCCAGGCAAAAGTTTGCTTACACGGCTGGCTACATTTCCAGCCTGAGGAAATGCATTATTTATTCGTCTGTGAAACTATGCGCAACTATACGTATATATCTTGTTGCAATGAGGAGCACACAAAAATGGATCATAAATATATATATATATATATATATATATATATATATATATATATATATATGCATTCATAAATACATACATCACATAAACAGTAGTTCGAAAAGTAGTTTGGGGAATTTGTGTTGGTCGCAAATTTTGAACTATATGTGCGTTAAAGTGATTCAACTAATGATGCACATAAATACTGATAAAACGTCAAAAAGGTTAAGAGATCCTCCGAAGGCTGCATTTTAACCAGTAAAAGCGAAGCAAATTTAGCGTGAGAGTAAAGAGAGCAGAAAATATTTTCTTTAAAAGAGCATTTATCGATTATACACGGAGCATTTTATGTGAAACGAATTCTTTTCTGATTGTACTTTAAATCAATCAACATTTATCATGCTCGAATTCAATAGCTAAATAAAGACAATCACTACTCTTTATGCCTTGATAAGATTTTATAAAAAGAACCTTGCATTATTCTACGCAATTCCCCATCAGTTTCGATATCACGATAAAAAATAGCAGATTGTATCATTTCAAATATAGGTTCGGTTTATTTATTTTTTTTTAACGTGCATTAACTTGAACCGAGTGACTAATTATTCAGAAAGAATACAATTAAAACTACAATTGCTGATTTGCATTATTTCCCTCAGTCTCGGAGAAGTATAATACGAGTTTGTCGACTGCATCTTAAACAGCGGCCGAAGGGGAACCGGCCCACGTCTAGTTAGTTTACGTATTTGCATACCTCGGGAAATAACACGCTTGGGGGCCAAAGTGCGTCGGGTCGAGAGATAGTTGTCGAGTTTTCTTATTTACGGTGTCTTAAAAGCGCCGAGTCGGCGTATTTTTTCTTTTTTCTTTTTTTTTTTTTTTTAAACAAAAGAGCCACTATTTTAAGACAATCTTAAACTGCGTTGTGTACAGCCAGCAATGATTTCAGATTGTATATACTGCAATTTGAGTCCGTTGAACTTGGCATTTTTTAAAGAGAGATGGAATATATGCAAAATTTACGTTTATATTTAAACGAAGACGTACGCTGTACTACTGCCATGAAGCTTTTCAGGCCATAACTCACATCAATCACGTCATTTTGAGAAAATGGTACTTTATTGTACATAATGGATCGATCGCCACACTATAAATTTAAAGCATTAGCTATTTTTAAAACTTTTCATATAGTTCTTTTTTAGTATATTAATTTTATTCTTTTCTCGAGTCTATAGTACATTTATCATGTACGGGTAATCGGTTTTCTATAGAACGTATTTGATATAAAAAAAAAATATGAATTGGACATTAAAAAGAGTATTTGCATTAAAAGGGGCCAAATATATTAAGACAATTAATTTAAAAAACAATATTTTTATACCTTTGTGTAAATATAAATAAGGAATTTCACTTTAGCTGAACCTTTTCACAATGTTGTACAAAATGTTTTGATAAGCAATTATAAATCACTAGAAAAAGTGATTTTTTCATTTTTATAAATATTAAATTTAATGAAAAAAACATTTCAATGAAAGATGTTTCGATTTTTACGCACTGCTTAACAAAGTATATTACTTACGAACTCCAAACGATGCAGATTTAATTGTGTACAAATCGCTTTGCAGATACTCACCTAAAACAGAAAATAATTCGATTAATTCAATGATTTAATATCTATATCGCATATAAGTTTATAAAGCATTTCATATGTAGCAGTCAATATTTATTATGTTTAATACCCGATAACCAGATAATAGTTGGATGTATTTCAATATAGATATTATGAACATTATGACAATGCTAAAATCATAGTTTAGGTACAACACGCGTTAAAAGCTCCTTTACCTCGAATCTCGAATTATATCTGATTTCAGATGATTTTATAGTTCAGTTCTCGACATTAATGAATTTACATACAGCACGTGTTCTGTCAAGAAATAGTTTTACATTGTGATAATGGTAATAACACGTATATTAAAATATTATTTGATCCACTGATGTCATCATAGCGCGTAACAGAGTTGCAAATTCAGGATTACATTTGATGCAATTTCAATCATCAATAACTAGATAAAAAATTAATTCAATTTTTTGCGTGTGATTTTATAATATTTGTATCTAAACTGTTGGGGAAAAAAGTTTAGTAACATTTGAACAGAATACCATATTTCATCAAACTAAATTATTAGTATAATTTTAAGGGACTCTCTATCTCCCTCTGTCCCCTCGCACCTCTTAAGATTAAATTTATAGATAAATATTTTCAAACCAGAACAGTGTAACAATACATTGATCTCAAAAATTATACACGTACGTAAATATTCTGTTCTCTAATTCACTATCTATTCGTTTGAGCACCTACTTCGGATTTTGTACTTCTGTGATTAAATCTGACACGGGAATCTGGATAATTACGGCGTTCGCGAAAACATTGCGCAAGCATAACGATGCGCGTCGTTTGTGCACATACACACATACACACATACATACACACATGCGCGCGCGCGCGCGCGCCGTTCTCTGCTCCATTCCTGGCGTAAACATTGTCGAACTCCAGGGATCGTTAATGGCTTTCGAGATAAACAGGATGATCGATGCGGGAGCGGCCGATGCTAATGCGCGACCGAGCGGTTTTTCTGACGCAGCTCGCTAAGCCTTTCGACCTCGATGAGAATTGAAAGTAGGAAGGATTCACTCTTCTACTGTTTTTTTTTTTTTTTTTTTTTTTTTTTTGGTCTGTCCGCGCACTTGAGAAACAAAGCTTTCGCTATTCATACCTGAAAGCCACGAGGTTGAAGTGCATGCGGTAGTAGTTTTTTGGCGTGTGGAAAGCCCCGCTGCTGCGTACCGATGGTGTGAGAGTAATTTGAAATTCGAAAAAGGGAATAAATTTGTTTGTTTTTTTTTTTTTTTTTTGGTTTTCATCTCTGGCGGTTGTTCGGCAAGGCGAATGAGTTTCAAGGAAGAATTGGAAACGAGATGAAGAATACGTAAACAGAAGTGGAATTTAGAGCTAAAGCGTAGATCGTCTGCTGTCGAAACGTAAGCTTTCTATTACAATAGTGCGTTGTTAAAAAAAAAACGTCACATTAGTTTTTGTCAAACAAAGTTTTAGCAAACGACTGGGTATGAGATGGATACTAGAGTCTATTTTTTTTTCGTAATAAAGCAGAAGTTTTATCAAATCCAAGCCCTTTCTGGATTAAAAGTTCCAACTTCCATAGAATTTATCAGCTCATTTAGATATTATTTGGGTCACCGACAAAAAGCCAAGATTATGAAAATCTATTATGAAAAGTTTATTCGATCCACATTATACAGAATAGGACGCTGTATAATCGAGTCGCGGGATCCACCGCGTTTCTCTGAATAAAAGATTTGACTTGACGAAGAAAAGAAGCCGGGCAGGAGAGACAAAAAAAAGCAAAGGAATAGGACGTCGGCTGCTATCGCGATAATTAGGTCATCCAGGTTGGTGAAAGACCAGATCCATCTTATCACGGAGATCCCGGATAAAACTATGAGAACTCGCTATATCAATCCAAATGCGGTGAAGCCCATTAGAGAGAATATTTTTTTTTTTTTGTAGCGAGATCGTGTCAGCAAAAGAAGAATAAAAATTTCCGAGATCGCCTTCATCGTGCTCTTAATATTTGCACAACTATAATATCTTAAATATATATACGAGTCTCCGATGTGTTTTATTGTGACAGATAAATTGATTGAAGGGGATAATATTCAGAATCTATAGTATACGTTCTGACTTGAAAATTCTGGAAAAATCTTGGGTTTGTTTCTAACTGTGTTTCAGAAAAAGATATAAGATTTCTTATATTTCAAGAACCTGTTTGAAATGAAAATACATTGCTTTACTAATAACACTGCACATTACTATTATTACGAATCAACTACTTTACAATCCACATTATTTATTAAAAATTATAATGTGAAAATAGATTTTGAGAAAGAACAATACAGAAACTTTTCAATTACTTTTGTTCTCTCCACGGTAGAAACGGAGTGAAAGGTATAAACATTGATTGTATATAGTCAAGCGTAAGAAGAAGAACAAAAGGTAATAAATGCATCCCTTTTTATGGCTGAAAATCGTGTCGTCTCTAGCGCGATATGTCTATATATGTATACACATCCGAAAAGTAGTTTACCTCGTATAGGTTTTCCAAGCACAGGCGATTCACACACAATACCGAGATAACGTATAGCCCAACTTGGTGGTCGTAGAGAATTTCCCACATATCCTACACGAAAGCAAATAAAAATGTTCGCATTTCTCCATTGTAAACTTTCTCCGACAGGGTTGAAATTTCGATCTGCTTTCGAGAACGAGAAGAAGAATTTTTGACTGCACAGCTAAGTTTCATACACCGAAGACAATCAAAAAATATGTAGGCCATAGCATTATATATTAAATAGATCCATGCATAAACACTTGTAATTATGAGTATATAAATGTATAGTTATTCGCGAACTGTAGCTATTTGTAGGAGATGGGATTTTTATACCTATACTTATATAAAATCGTCTATCTCTCACGTAGCTTTACCGTCAATGCGGGAGTTTTTGAAGTCAGCGCACGGTTCGACGTAAAAATTTACGAACCGAACACTTGACAGTTTTGCTTTCTAAACTCCCGTATTCCAGCTCCTCCTCTCTATATAAAATTTTTTATATCTCTTTTAAAATCCGTCGGTGTTTTATACGGTGGCCAAAGGCAGTATACGTGAACACTTTTTCCTTTACGAACAGTGGACCCTGAATCATGCGCACATGCCTCGAAACGCTATATGGCGCCAATTCACTGATTCATCGATCCCAAGTATGCCACGCTTGAAACAGGTACAAAATCTTTTCAATTTCTTTTTGTAGCATTATTTTCCATAGTTAAAAAAAATTATTGCACTATCGCAGATATCTACATTTGAGTGAGTTTAAATTCAGAAGCATTCTTAAGGACGCCATTAAAAAAAATACTGCCATGCGAAAAATCTCAAGGTATTCTTGTTATTTTTAATGAATTTCTATCATAAAAGAGTAAGACGCTGTATAAGCAAAGTATACGATTCTTCATCATCTGTAACATTGGAAAATGTTCCATTCTCATAAGATCTTTGAATCCTTTGTATATTCTCTGAATCCTGGGATTCGTTCAAAAAGCATCCTTATTAATCTCTATCCCCCGGGTATGGAAACTATTTGAATTGGCAAAATCCAAAAACTATATTTTCAATAATACGAAACAGTAAGAATCCTGGCATAGTATTCATTTTGTAACAATTCGTATCAATATCCTCTCAACTTCTGTACACCTAAAATCAAATAAGTATACGTGAGTCGGTGATAATATAAAAGAAATAACTCCAGTATATCCCAGGCAGGTCTATAATTAACAATATATTATTACCTATTTTGATTAAATAAGTGGTACATCATTACAAATTTGATCATTTTCAGATAACATTGTAGAAAACTTGTGGAAAGTTTCGTCAAACTTTAGAAAATCGTTTTTCAAATTATTACTGTTGATTTAAGTTATTTACTACAAATGTAAAGTAATTTGAATCGTGCGCCATTTATCTAGCCCTATCAAATGATGTTATAGATTTCGTTATTAATTATAAAATCGTAATCGTAATTTGAAAAAGGTTTCTCGAACTTTTCGGACATAATTGCACAGACCTTTAATTCAATATTATCCTCAAACTATAATAATGTAAGATTTTTTCATCAATAAGTCGAATACATTTCTAATGATGTAATAGTTTACTGGAGTTAAATGCACATTGAGTCCTTCCAGGCCTTTTTTGCCTTATATCTGCAATTTCAGCTGGAACGTGCCTATGTAATAGTACAATTTAATGTCAAAATCTACTATTGCACAACTGTAAATTAATTGTTGACGATGGTTTAACGGTAACAGACTGCGACTAATACATCATAAAATATTCATTTAATCTCGGGATGGGTTGAAATTTAACATTTGAATTATTGTATACTCTGATATCACAATCAGTTACTCCACAATGACTCTAGTACTAGACATTTTATAATGTGAAATGCTCAGACTGCAATAAACATGATTTTATAATTAAAAATACGTAAATACGATATAGATTACTATGTAAAATTAAATTTAAATAATCCTAAATTAAATGTTTCTTTAACGAGCAACGATTCGATAATTGCAATTTTCCATTCTCTTTAAGACTCTTTATTTCCACATGAAATCTGTCTCGATTTCAAAGAATAATGTCTCGGACAAGAAAACAAATTGAGAATGGAAAAATGAAAGAAATAAGGCTCGAAATTATAGAAACAGTAGTTGCTATCTGTCCGTATTCCCGTGTAAGGTAACTTCAATGTCTTATAAATTTAATATTCCTATCCTGATGAATTATGAGTGACTTGGAATACATAAATACAAGCCTGGTTCTTTCCGAGCTTCCATTCTTTCTCCTGTCTAACTGTTGATATACGGTGTTTACCAAATTCAAATCTAAACCTTCACCTTTCGTACGTGTATTACGAGTAGCAGTAATATTTCGTGCAACCGTAATAATGTTTTGTTAAGACGTTCTTTTGGTTTCTGCAGTATAATAAAAATCGACTATTCATAAATTGTAATCATCCAAATCTTTCGAAGTTATTTCGATTTATCTCCGTGTAAATTTCTTATTGTGTTGTATCTGGTCGTTAACCGATTCTAAAATCATCCATAGTATATAGAATAAATTACTCTGCGTTTCCAGGCAATTCGAAAGTGATTGCTTTAGTTTCAATTTTCAATGCGCGAGGCCATGGCAGCGTGTTTTCAGTCTCTATACTGTCAAAAATGCACATATTCCACTTGACCGATCAATATTTATATAGCTATGTCACTTTTATTACATAAAAAACATCTTGAGGTTTCTGCAAATGGAACAAAGCAATTCGAGATTCCATTCTAAAGTTGACATATCTGACGCGTGCACACCAATGCGCAAACGCGCGCACCACACACACACACATGCGCGCGCGCGTGCAGAGCGAGAGGGGGGAGGGGCACAGAGAGGGGAGGGGGAAGAGAGAGAGAGAGAGAGAGAGCGAGAGAGACTGGCGGAGAGTCTGATGGTGTAATAATAAGATGGCGCGTGCGCGCGCGTAGCATTCCTCTATATACAGAACCACAGGGGGCGCGTTCAACGACGCGAAACTGCATCAGCATCCTGCATCAGCAAACGAGAAAGCGCCCGCTGCGAGCGCTTATCTCTCTCTCTCTCTCTCTCTCTCTCTCTCTCTCTCCGCAAATTCATCAATATCTGGGAAAATTTTCAATTAAACGTTCGAGTGCGCGCTCTGTGTGCCTATATCTACATCTATCTCTATCTTGCTCTCTCGCTCTCTGTCTCTCTCATCTTTCTCTCCATATCTATTCAATTTTCTCGCACGTTCAAGATAATAATCGATGCTAATTAGATTTAACGATAAAATCGTAAAACGTAGCGTATACAGAA
This sequence comes from Sycobia sp. Sy_11, assembly GCA_018907035.1. Taxonomy (NCBI): domain Eukaryota; kingdom Metazoa; phylum Arthropoda; class Insecta; order Hymenoptera; family Epichrysomallidae; genus Sycobia; species Sycobia sp. Sy_11. The sequence goes on along the minus strand of JACCIC010000002.1, from coordinate 5,123,479 downwards.
TTATTTATTTTAGCTCGCTTCTTTCGCGATTGAAATGTATCGGCCTCGCACGCGAGGAAAGAACAAAACCGCGAACCCACTCATTGATTCAATTTACACAACTTATATTTCTTTAAGTCAAAAACTACAATTTATGGGCAATATTATTTGAGACTGTTACTTAGCTCATTGTGATTTTTTTAACAATAATGGGGAAACATTTTTTCATTGCTCTTTTATTTTTATTAATATAGCCCTCGGCAGAAACTTTCCGATTCATTTTTTGAGATTATCCGATCCACCTATCCAGAATAGAGTAAAACTACCCGATCGATTCGAAACGGCCAATATCCAAGAGCTAAAGGGGAAATATAACGTGTTAGAGAAAAATCTCGGGGAAAGAAAAATTCTCGCCGTTTTTTTTTTTTTTTTTTTTGAAGAGAACGAGAAAGGCCACCCTTTACATTGAGCGGATTTCGTCCGCTTCGGGGGTTTCCTTTTTTAATGCACGCTGCATTTTGATATTGCGCGTCCTGCGGGAGTAGGGAAGAAAAAATCCAGAGGGTAAATAAAGTAAAACGAGCGATAAAAGAGTCGTCTCGACCGTGGAGGGCAGCGAGTAATGACGTAAATACACACACTCATACACATATACTCATTTTTTCTTAATCATTCCTTTCGTATACATATGCGTGCATACGTAGTAGTTCTTTTGCTTTTCAATTTATTTAATAACGTTGTACGTTTTCAACGGAAATACATCGCTCCCGCAATTCTCGAACAACTGTAGAGGTGTGAAATTGCATGATCTTTTGCTTATCTGTGTGCGGATAATTTTTTTTATTATTATTTCTTCTTTACTAAAAATAATTTGGAAAAGCCAGCTATATTTTCTCTTTCGCGAGGGCAGTACGAAATATAACGATTTAAATGAGACACAAGCAGAGAGAGTAAAATAAAAAGATACTACTTTAACAAATTTTATAACAGACGCTGATGTAATAAAAAAATTTCATAATTCAAAAGCTTCCTTAATCCAGACGATCCACTAAAAGAATGCAAGCAAGGCTTAACTTTGCATAACAATACATCAACTTTATAATCCGAATTGAAATTTAATCAAAATCCAATTAAAACTCCGGAATAATCTTCATTTTCGAATTGAAAACAAATAATCTTGAAGATACTAAAGGTATAATTAGAGAAAAATGGCTATTTATTCATATATTGGAAAAAGAATTTCCACTCGATTGTCAGCAGTATTATTGCAAAAATTAGTTTATATTGTAATTTTCTCTGTTACTAGATTTTTTGACAAACATTGAAACTTCAAAATCTTCTACGAATCAACTTTACCATACCAGTATTTATCGTTACGTATTTCTTATTTAGTGGATTAAAATCATATTATTTTTAAAAAGCTTTTTAAGAAAGCGCTACATAAGTTTAGCTATATAAGTCTTAATGGTCATCTTAAAAAAGTTGATAAAATTTCTTCCTTTTCACATTATATAACAGCGCTGAGCTCTTTAAAATTTTCTCACTTTCCTGGAGCGATTTCATCGGAGTCCTTCGTAATAATTTTTGAGTTTACAAGAGCAGCCTTTAAGTCCAACCGAGAGAATGCAATTAAATTTTAATTATAGAACGGATGGAAGGGATAGATAATGTAAATAAAGGCGGAAAAGAGCTAGAGAGAGAGAGAGAAATTCTTCTTCCGGCGTTTGCTTCCCCAGCTATTCACATTATCAACGACCTCGTATTTTCTTTTATCGGTGTTATATAACCGATGTATATACAGTCGTGCGGGCATTGGCCGAATTGTCATTGTTGCGGTTCAATATGCTCTCGAGGCAAAAGATGGCGAAAAGAAGAAGGAATAGAAGAAACAGCTCGACCGATTCTTCTTTCGATTCTTCGAAGAAAAAGCTCCCCCCCCCCATTCGCTCGCTCTCTCGCGCGCACAATCGACTTTCCTCCAAATGAAGTGCACTTCTTCATCTGTCAGAGGGGTCGTGTAGGGTAGCCAAGAAAAAGAAGAAGAAGAAGAAGAAGAAAAAGAATATTCTAACCAGAGGAATAAAGAAAAAAAGAGCGGATGGCTCAAGTCGCAATTCCTCTATACCCTATGTATAGTCCTTAAAGACAGGGGTGAAAGGAGAGAGGAGAGAGAGAGAGAGAGAGAGAGAGAGAGAGAGAGGGAGAGAGAGGGAGGGAGGGAGGGAGAGAGAGAGGAGAGAGAGAGAGAGAGTGGCCGAGTTCCGTGACAAAGGGGATACACAATGGGGGAGAGATATAAAGGGTGTGGGTTAAGAAGGGAGTACGCGCAGTAGCGCCTTTAAACGTAATTGCGCGCGACCTCGTAGCGATAGATACAAGATAAGCAAAGCCGCGCCATCTCTTGTATACCATCAGGTCGATGAAAGTAAAGTGATAATGATAGCTATACACAGAGGGATGACGGGATATACTTGACCGTTTTTCTAAAGCTAATTTAATCTAAATTAATCTTCTCTTTTTGCCCTGTGCAAGAGTGGCGGAAAAAGAGGCGGATCGATGGGATTTCTAATTATAATTCATTTTCATAATGATAATGACTGTGTCATCTGAATTTTACGCACAATAAGCATTATAATAACAAATCAAGATTGACATTGTGATCGGGGAAAACACCTATGAAAGTAATGTACGCTATAACATGTACAGTTAATCCTTTTTATCGATTTTTATGGTATATTCTAAAGTATTATTGATGAAGACATAATTATGCCCATGACTATTAATTCATTACGTTAAAATACAAGACACATAAGAGGTTTATTTTATAGGTCATTGCGCTCAAATACTCCTAACATGTACTGATGAAAATACATTTTAGTTATAAAAATGAAGCTAACTTACATTTAATTAAAATTTCGATAGACAAATTTTATGAATATTACATTGTTGAACGTCGAAACAATAAAATGACCGAAGTATATTAATACCGGTTCTAAAAAATACTAATTAAGTAAATATATATGCTATTTTCTTTCCATTTTATTCAATCATTGGCGATAATTTCTATTAATGAACACTCTTCATTCCTCCTTATGCAGAGTGAATGATGTATATTCACCATATTTCGATGCTGTTGCTCGAATGACTAATTACAGCAGTCATCGTTTTCTACTCATCATTTTTGGATTTCTAAACGATACCCTTCTTGTCTTCACTCCCCTGTTCCAATTTTTATAATAAACTTGAAAACAATACAATACTTCTATAATAATACTTGAAAGATATAAAGTACATAACCATTTCAATTTCCTAAATTATTTATATCGCTTTGCATTAGCAAACTAAATAAAAAAATATTGATCTTTCTATTCATTCTCCTTGCTTTATTATACCTATCAGTTGTTATATTCTCATAATTCCATTACCAATTGTACTATCTATTAATATGTATATAGATCTTCATCAAAATTTCTAGAAGAAATGTCAGAATAAAATGCCATTCTATTAAGAAAGATTGTTTTTCCTTTTTTAATTTAGAAAATTTATTTTGTATGCGAAATGTTCTAAAAAATTGACCATGAACCAGAAAAGATTTAACAATTTTTTCTACTGTCACATATCGTAATTACAATTTATTTATAAATTAATGCTCATGTACTAGAAATATCGACTACAAAAAAGATGCCTATTTTTATTTATCTCTTACAAAGTATCGTTCTTCCGTAAGATTAAAAAATGCTTTACACGGTTAATTGAAAATATTATCGACTACAAAATACTGTTAGGGCTTCTATATGGTTTAATTATCAAAAACGGACAACTGGATATATGAATATATGATGGAAACTTGAAGGGCTTGAATATGTGTGGGAACATCAAACAGTAATTGTGTTTCGTACTCATAAAGAATCTAAAATTACTTCTCGAACCCTCAATCTCTGTCCCTTTTTCGCGTAATCCATATTTTCAGAAAGTCGCTTACGAATAAGATCTGCACTTCAACATCTCACCAGAGTATATTATTAAATTTAGCACATCTTGTAATCGCATTAATTCTTGCCGTTCATCTAACTCATGCACTCTTAACATTATGAAGATCGTTCGAATATTTAAAATCTGTTGGACTGTGAGAAGAACACACTAAACCTAAGTGGATCCACAATAAGAAACTAAAAATATACAAAATTATCAGGTTACTCTAAATATGACAATTGTATAATTACAATTTACGATTGTAGATATAATAATATAATTTATGTAATTCATTGATTCCTGTCTATTTTCCGTTTACTTCATTAGTCTCATTATTGTGATCAACTGACAGTTTCGATATCAAACCCAATATAACGCTTCATTGATCTGGAAGCTTTAAGGAAACTGCAATTTCATTATAAAAAGTATCTTCGGAAACAGTTTAGTGTAATTGTTGACAGTATCGTAGTAAATGTTGAAAGTTAACTGACACGCGACGAATTAGCAGATATTACAAAGTTTTTTTTATGTTCTCCCAAATACGTTATATACAAAATTTTTATAAAAATTCGTCAAAAATCTCTTACACCATTCTAAGGTACAAATTCATCTCAGTTTATAACATAGCCAATGGCTACATCGCCAACCTCTTTTTCCCTTAGACTTAATTAGGGCGTCCCGTCAGTATAAAAAATATTCACAGATCGACACGCATCGACGGAGACTCCATATAGAAATTGGAGTATGCTGCGCGACTGCGCTGTGAATATTTAATTAAGGCTGCGTGCGCGTACGTGTACGTGAAACGCGCGTCGACGACAGCACTCTCGCGAAGCGTTCGATGTCTGGCGGCGTAGACCGTGAAGGGGAGCTCTGTCGGAGACCCTTTTTTTTTTTTTTTTAGGAGCTGCAGAGCCTCAGCTGCACGATCGCTGCAGGAATCGACTGATTGGAAGTTTGTTCGGCATTCCGATAATTCGCGAAGATTTGCCATAAAGGTGCTTTCAAGCGTATTTTCGCCGAGGGATTGAAGTCACTTTTCTATGTAACTGTGCGTCGGATTCAGTGAAATAAATTAGTATGGAAGAAATCGAAAAGCAAAACTGCTGTTTCTCCAGATTTATTGCTGTTCATATAATTATCAATTAACACGGTGATGATAACGTCATTATTCATATGAGTTGAAGTTTACTTGCAAAAAAAGGATCATTATTCCCCAAACATTTAAAAATATGCTATTAATCATTTCTAAATTACAATTAAATATAGTGAAACTTTATCCTACTCCAAATGATAATGGAATTATGGTATAGAAAAGACTGCGTTGGACTGAATTATACAACTGGAGTTTCACTCAAATTTTAAATAGCATAGCTATAAATCATAATTAATTTTTTCATTCAAATATTTAGAAAATAACTGTAATCACCTACTCACCGAAGTTTATTTATGTCAAAGAATTGAGAAAAATAAATAATACTTGGTAATCTCCAAATAGCAGAATAAAAAGCAGTGAATTTATGTATAAACATCGTGTTTTATTGATTGCACTTTAGACACATCAGTACATATTCTCCTCCCGTTCTAAATATTTACCTTAAATTTGATTTTAAATTTTACGAAATATATTTCATCATCCACAGTTGTTCTCAAAATAAAGTATATAACAAAATTGTCAAAACGATACCTTTAATTTCATTATTTATATTCATTCACATTCTTAAGTAAACTAATTTGACTTCATGAAAAAATTTGATCTTTATACGATCACTCATGATACTGGAAAATTCTTGTTCTTTCTTGGAAAAAAACCGAATTTTCAACTTCAGCCTACATTTTTCATCGTATGCATCATTTATTCGTCGTATGCTATTGAGTACAATAAAGCAAATAGATCTATAACAACGTATCTGGTAAGATAAGCGCATTCTCCAGATATGTTCGGAGGAAGCTGCACTCGAAAAGAGAATTCTTAAGAAATGTTATATCCTGCTGGTTGCAGGCGAAGTTTAAATGGATCCTGCTTCGATCGTGCTCTCTCTGCAGCTTCCGATATCCAATAATTTACTAGGGATTTGTCGTCGAAAGCATTCTCTATATACTCTATCTCAATTTCTTTCTTTTTTCTTCGAGGATGCTCGTAGTGTGAAAAGAGAAAGAAAGAGAGAGAGAGAGAGAGAATGGGAACAAAGGGTGGGGCGTGAGATTGCCCACACAGCTTGTAAGGGTGCAATTATTCAACAAAAAGATGTAATCATTCAGTTCAACGTAATGGAAGCTGGTAGGAATTGCAATCGAACACCTGAATTTATACGGTTGACTGAAGTAGGAATATGAACAATTGCTGGTGGCAAAGTGTTGTCGTTCAGGCGCTGACGATATTGTAAATTTCCAGATTATAAATTTGATGTAAAAATTGTGAATTACCAAAATGCATTTCAATTATATCGTGCGCAATAGGTTAATCAGGGCTCATTACAAGTCTCTCAATTAATATTATTGTCGATTCATTAATGTTCAGTTTTTAACATTCACGTTGGTCTTGCTGTAGGTAATTTGGACTGCTTGAAACGTAATCTTGTGAAGTGTGCATTTCTGACATTTAGAAGTAGTAAAAATAATATTGATCGAAAACGGTAACTTCAATAGATATTATAAAATTCATACGTAAAATTTTATTTAAGAAAATTATTTTTTGTCACTGACGAGTTCAATTTTCAATATTCAAAAATCTTCAGAAGTTAAAACTGTGCCGTTGCTTTTTCATCCGGTATTTACTTTGTATTTAATGTAGTATAATATTTTTTAATGTAGTTACAAGAAACTTAAGATAAAATTCTAGAGAATATCTAACATTTTACTGTTTGCTTCGATATCAAACTAACAAGCAGAGTATCTTAACTTCGATCGCAGATTTTCATGAAATGTGCTTCCCTACACTCTTCATTTCTATATTACCTTAATCATACTGTTATGACTTATTTACATACTGATTTTACATATGATTCCAATATGTAGAACTAGATTAAGCTATTTTCATGTCCTTTCCTGGCTTATAATTGCCATTAAGTCAATATCAAACGAATTTGCAAATAATCAAATTAAAAGTAGATATCAAAAGAATTTGCAAAAAATCGAAATATTAAATGAAAATTGAAAGTTCAATCTAGTAAACATTAGTGTATAAACTATCCAAATTATAAGTATTATTAAAACATATGTAGTCGTTTAGCACTATCAAACGTTGATTACAAAGTCAACGTTATATTTTTATCTATTACAATATTATTTGCAGACTGTTGGATTTATTGAAAATATTCGTATGGATCAAATCCTAGTAGGATTACGGCAGACACATAAAAATGGATCAATCCAGTTACGAGCCATTGGAGAGTTATGCAAATATAACATTACGTTCACAGCAGCATAAATAAGAAAATGTTATGCTTTAGAAGCTACTTTATTAATCCTCTCATGTTAAAAATAAGAGTAAATAAATTTCATTAAAATTTTTGATCGAAAATTAGGGCATTCTCCTAGTAAACGATATTCTAAGATTGAGGTTACATTTTATGTTAGTTCATAAAAAATTACGACTAAATTAAGTACTCATTTAGTTACATACATCATCAACTAAATTTGGACTCCAACAGCTGCCTTGGGAAAACACAATCTCGAGTGCATCGTAACAACGGACATTAAAAATTAACGCAATTTCAACGGAATACTATTGCGAACATCAGCGTCTCTCGAAAAGAAGCGAGCAAGGTATATCGTGAAAAATCTTCGGACGCGAGACAGACAGAGAGGGTGGCAAAAAGAGAACAGAAGAATCTCGGTCAACTATTTCAGCTGGGTTGAATAATACAACAAATGGATAGCGAGTATGGATAGTGAGATGGGGCAGGAGGGATATCGAAAAAGAGGATAAGTGTTCGATTGCTCAAAAGGGGAACGGCAAGCTCTCTTTTTAATTATTCCAGCTCATTATACTGAAGACTCGTAAGTTGTCGCGCCCGGAACAGAAAAAGATGGAACAAACATTCTCACATGATTATTTCTATTATTTTTTTGAATCCCAATTATCCTATGTCTTGCGAACCCTTCCGAGGGTGTTTTTAGCGTCACTTCAAGGTACAATTTCTGCCAACGATTAATGCCATGACTATATTATTGTTCTAAGAGTCTACTTCATGAACTTATTCCAGTTTTATAATTTATCATGCTTGTACATATACGCTCAAAATTACCCTCATATATTTTTAAATTTAGCAAACTTTATTGAAAGCCACACATATTATTATATCAAATTTAGGTTTAATGCCTCCTTTTTGGAATGAAAATACATTCGTCTTATCGAATATTTATTTAAATTAATTAAATTTCTGCGTCGGTGATAACTGTATCATACATCGTAATATCGGTTGTAATCTTAACACGCACAAGTTAAAGTAAAAAAAGTCGACGTCATAATTTTAAATAATTTCTTTAGGAATTTTTATCCATCGTTTTTTTATATATTTATTGTTTATTTTTTTTTTATTTTTTGATTATTATTATTTTTATTTCATTGAAATTGTTGGACTGTAAGACTAAAAAAAAATATTTTTAATTGATATGGCAGTGACGAAGTACAATTCAATGTTATATCAATTAGGAAATGCCTCCTTGCGAATGAACTGACTGGCTTACGAATATTTATTAAATTAATTCTGGTTCGGACGTATCACATCAAATCGGTTGTAAAACGCACAATAAGAACGCAAACAAATAATTCTTTAGGAAATCCACGATAACATTAAAATTCATACCTTCTTTCAGTGTACGAACAGAATTCGCAGAAAGGAAGGTGGTATTAGAACGGAAATAATTACATAACATTATGAACAAAAAAATTGTTGGCACTCCATATACGAAATTAACTGTTCAACCGATTTTTATTAGCGTCTACCATCTTTTAATATTACTCATGTACTATTATAATTTAAGTACATTTATAAAATTTGCCAATATAGTTTCAGTATTGTACAAACATAGCTATATCCTATAATTTATAAAATAAATATATCAAACGAGAAAATCAAATCAAACGATCCTGACTATATAAGTTTGCAAAGTGACGGCTGAGTCGCAAATTTCTCTGACAGCCGAGATTCCTTTCAACCCTGCAGGCCGTTCTCGCCACCTTCTTGTTCTCTCGATCCTCTTGACAAGTCGAAAATCCTTAGGTCAGGAAAGATCTTCCCCTATACAACCTCAGCAGCCTTGTGCGCCAATAAAGCCAGGAGGGGAAAACAGAGATAGGGAGAGGAGGGACGACCTGGAGACCCGCGAAAATCGCTCTTATGTAGCGGAAATTTTCGGTTTCGTGCCTCAAGTGCGTTCGAGGAGAAAGAAAGAGAGAAATAGATAGATAGATAGTGAGAGAAGGAGATAGAGAGAAGGAGAGAGAGAGAGAGAGAGAGCAGTGAAAAGAAGGAAGGGAAGGTGGCCGTAAGGGATTTGGCAATAGTCGAGATCTCCTCTGCGCGACTTCTCCGAGGGCTCGCGGGCGGTTCGATGCGGAGGAGTCGAGTAGAGAAGCCAGGGTATAAGTCAGCGATTACAGCAGCACGCTTGGAAATAAAGAGCGAGTGTAGACAAAAATGGGGAATTATATATATATATATATATATATATATATATATATATATACATTGTGTACAATTGCATCACCGAGCAAAATTCTCTCTCTATATATAAAATGAGGTCTGATCGAGGCATTTTTAATATGAAAAGAAGACCGTAAAACTACAAATTTATAAGCATAAAAACTTCGTAGAGAATTTCACCCACAAATTGAATTCTAGAAAAAAACATTGATTGCATCAGCATTACTAAATACTTTTTAGGTTTTCTTAATCTTAATAATGTTGATGTTAATGAAGTATAAATAATATCTTATTCTTAAAAAGGAAATTTCTATAATATATCCTCGAGTTGCCTACCGAATTCAACACATTTTCTCTAGAAATTCAATAAAATCCTCGGTGCATAAATTTGGGTTAAGTATATATATATATAGAATTTGCGAATAAAAAATTGAATCCGTCCAGAAGAGTTTTGGGACAAATAAAGAAAGATCGCTAAATACAATATGAAATTCGTAGCAATTCACTGGAGGTTTCAGATTTTTCAATGCCCCGTAAGATCTTCGAAAGTCGTGGAGAGGCAATTACATGGATTAACGTAATCAACGTTCGGCTGTTAACTTTAACGAGGTCCTAATGGTACATCATTTGTTCCGTGAAATGATATTGAATAAAAGGAAAAAAGTCGAAAGGTGTATTACTGTGCTTGTTATACCTATGTTCTATTAAATTATTAACTTTGGTCTTTAAAACTCTCTATTTTTCTTCAGGAAATCGACGAAAGCGATTGTAAAATATGTTTTACTGGCGAATTTGAACGTTTTCAGAATCAGCGCAATTGCTTGCCAGCTATTGGAAAATATGATTTGGCATATGCACATATTTTCCTTAGTAGTAATCTTGAATTTTTCAGTCATCGGGCTATAAGAACCAAGATTTTAAAAGACAATGCACCCGGAAGTCAGGCTTAGCGAAAATGAGAAACGTAAGATCTTTAAAAGCCATTATGTACGTTTTAAAATGCTATTAAAAGTTTTGAATTAAGTAAGTGGCACTCCGACCAGCCGACACCGATGCGATATGTAGATTAACGATTTACATTCTCTTGGAAAAATTCGAGCTCGGAACCATCGTACATTAAACACGAAGAAAAAAATTTTCTCACGAATGGATTATTGACAGACTATTTAAATTGCTCGACTTCAATGGAAAATTCGGATGCGTATAAAAGAAAAATAATTAATTTCAATTTACAGTGTAGAATTTTTATTTGTTTCTTGGTACTTACATCCATGGTAGTACGGAACTCAATTATCCTTGTTTTGTATTGAGGCCATTTCGAAATTTATTTGATTACTTTTAACGATGCACGAGATTTTATTACTATGGCTCACTTTACATTTATTTTAATATTTGAGAAGACACCGACTTCACATTTATACACTTATATTAGGGAAGAATTTATAAGTGTTCCATGCATTTACAAAATGACATCATTTATTTTACAAAATTTTCAACACACCGTTTACAAATTTTCTAAAACATCATTCTCATAAACCTAACTTTTGATACCCAAAACGTATTTATCTGCCTTTACAGGATATGCATAATTTAAATGATCAAAAATTTTAACGTAGTTTGTTAGACGGTTTCAATACGATAGCAATATTTATTTTACGTATAGCTGCTGTTTTAAACAATATTGAATGAATAATTAAACTATTCAGATATTTACGTAGATATTAATTACATGTGCATATTTTATTTCATTAGATTACCGCAACGGTTCTAACCTTTAAACATTGACACTTCGAAGCCTTGAAAGTAAACTGTTCGGTTCTTTGAGAGTCAATGTGCTTACATAAGGAGATAGAGGCATTTCTGCTAAACGAATTGTTTTCTTTATTATTTATTATAATCTAATAATCCTATTCTCGATTATCCTTCATAAAAATACCAAGAGTAGTATTTAGCACAGAAATCCTAATCACAGCTCCATGTCTTAACTTTCATAAAACGAATAACGTTACCATCATTATTTAACTCTCAAGACAAGTCCACTTGAATCTTTCTTATTCACATATTTTTCAATGACATTAAATTACAAAAAAAAACAACTATTAATTAAAGTCCTTGCAAACAATCATAAATTTTCGAATAAAAAAATTTAATTCCCAAAATATATTCAGCATCTTCTGCTCCGTCGCCAAAGCAACCGATATCATCATCTCTTTTTCCGCTTATATATCCAGACGTGTACATATGTACATATAATTATAATACAAACGCTCTCCACGCGACTCCCACCACCGTTTCATATATACATATATAAAACATTGCCTCATTCCCTCGAGCAGTCAGTATAAGCACCAGCTGCTCTTTCGTTAAGAGGATACTTCCGCGGGTTCTTCTCTTTCACTGCCTCACTCCGCGTCCAGAAAATGAAGAGGACGATGTTATTATCGATACACCCGGTGTGCTTCGTTTTGCTCGGGGTCGTCCTCACCGGCGTTAACAGCGACCAAGGATACCGGGCAACGTTTCACGCCAGAAGTTCGACGAGGTATATACATAATAGATTTATAATAACGCGAACGATGCGAAAGGAAATCGAAGTTCCATGAAAAGTTTGATTTATCAACCGTCGCGGTAGAACTGCGTGGGATTTACGAAGGTATACGAGTCTGAGCTTGTTGTCCGTCAAAACAGGTTGTAATTATTATATAGCATGTTGTTGTAGGTTACGGAAGCTAAATGAAGAAAGTAATCATTGTAATCTTGATCCTGTAGCCCACATATAGCGTGTAATTTAAAAAAAAGAAACAATTAAAAAATTAGATATATTCTAAAGAATAGATATATTCTTATATCTAATAAATATATAGCAGAGCGATACGAGTTAATTTCACAATAATATTTAATTTTCCGTAAAAAGTTTGTATTATGAATAATGTAAAATTTGAATGTGCCAAAATTCTAACTAATATAAACGTTTAATGTTTCTTAGCGCTGTTTTCGAACCACTGCGTGAAAATAAAACCGCAACTATTATTGATGGTAAGCCTATGATCTTATTCGAAATAATTAGCTATTATTTACTATAAAAAAGTCACTTTCATAGATATATAAACATTCCGCGTAGAATCTTTTTCGGCGTATCCCCACAGTCGTGCGTACATAAACAAGATAATAGAATTTAATTTCCTGTTCATCTCGTTTAGAGTGCAATAAGCAAGTGACCGAGCCCTTCGGGATCCTCGAGCAGACCTACACCCTGGGCTCGATGAGACCTTCCGAAATCTGCAGCTGGCGACTACGCACCCCGGACAACAATCAGATCGTCAACGTCATCAGCGTCGAGTTCACCCTGGCGAATAGAACGACGAGGGGCCGCAGCGACGAGTGCAATCTGAGCTTCAAGAATTGCACTCGCATTTCCCTCTACGACGGCACCCAGAGCGACGAGAACAAGCTGCTAACTAGGTAAGGAAGATGATACTGATACGATTGTATAGGCACTCCAGGCGAACAGACACGTTTTAGGTCAATCGAAACAGATTTAAATTTAATATACATACAAATTGCATAATCCTATTTGGGATGAATTTTGTTACGATATGAAAAATGTATTTGCTGTTTTTTATGGCAGGTAAAGCAAATGAATTTTTTTAAATCGGCTTTTCAGGTAATTCTTAGATCTCAGACAAATATTAGTATTGGCAAAATGGAACGTGAGGTTTTTCAAATTTTTTACTCACTTTCGTACTTTATTTATAACATTTTGCGTGAAATCAATAAGTTATCAGTTCATCCATTATCAGTTGAGAGTCCAATCGTTAAAAAACGTCAAGTCAGATTTTTTTACTACGATTATTTGATGAAGGTATAAAAATCTGTGTATTAGGAAAACTGCGTTGATAAAGTATTTGAAGAAGAAAACGAATTAGATTAGGGGACCAAATAACAGTTTTTATTCTATAGCAAGACGATTATTTGCTAGCTATACCATAAATATAATAATCAACATAACCCTAATATTATTTTTTATTTATACAGTTACGTGGTTTCACTGAGAGAGAAGGTCGGTTATTTTGCCCTCAGCATGTCCTCGAAACAAGATATGCTTGTCCAGATCGATTATCACGATAACAAAGATTTTGAGACTCAGCTGATTCGAATAAGCTACGAGTTTCTCAACCTCGACGAGATGAAGGAGCTTCTTCGTGACTTTTGAATCGAGGGGAAGGCGACGAGTTGGTTGCATAGACGGAATTTTGTAAAAATGCATCGTGAGCATTAGCAAGTTATTGTTAACGGAGACCTTTGTTGTGGTCTATCTGATCCTGCAACGGCTTGAAATCCATCTGTATAATCAATAAATCTTATTAAGCTCGCACAATTGATTCATTTCATTAAACTATGAACAATAAATGGATATTTTATATGTTCTATGTGCATTATGCAGGACTCAACGATCATTAATTTTAATCATTGAATTTAATAACAAATCTATCCAAACTTGAGTCGTAAGCTTCGTATAGACAACGGACGAGTAACCGAGAAATGTTAAAGGCATTTCCTCATTAAACAATCTAATGAGCCAATGGAAAAGAAACGAGGCTCGGTCATAGCGAATGGAAATAAGCGTCGCGCAGGACGGAAGCGCGTGACCTGCGTGAAAAGCGTAAGCCCGCGCAAAACGATCGATACCCGGTAGCTTGGATCAAACATCAGCGCTGGCGCTGCACAATCTCGTATATTTTTAGAGTCGCTTAATTAAGAGGGAACGTTCATATTCCCCCCCCCGGGGGAGATTTTACCGAAGCATAAGGGTCGAGATATTTTTTTCCTCGATTCCTTTTTGTTTTAATTAATCGAGCGAGAAAGTAATTGGAAACAATGAAGAAGTTTTCTCGCTGAAAGGCGCAACGATTTGCTTATAAATGGGGATATTAGATTTTCGTTCACCTGGAATTTTGCCTGAACTGGCAGTTTCTTCATCATTGACTTCTGACTCGATTATCATTCATTGAGACAAAAATTAACTTACGCACAATCAATTAGTTGACATTAATTTGGTGCACAACGAGGATACATGTGAACTTACCTGAAACAAATAGAAAAAATACTAATTAGTTTATAAGTTTGGACTAATAAATCAATAAAATAATATCATATAAAAGATTTATGCAATCAAATTAGTGTACGAATAGTTTAGAAGCTTCTAATTTTTACTAGACCCGCACTAATTAATTGTTCGTCAATCAATATAGTTAATTTTATATAGTTGCATATATTATCAGAAGCGATATGCAACGATACATATATATTTTTTATATTCATTTTATTATTATAATATTCGTTAAATAACGAATTTTAAAATATCGTAGCTGTTGCAATTTCGATGGTGTTAGTTACACGTATTCGACATTCGAAAGTTTCCAAAACATTTATTTCTATTTCTTCCAATGACAAAAGAGGACGATAGAAGAGTTTTATATCTTTTAACGTTTAGTTGAAAATATCTCACCAAATCAACTAAAAGATAATCAGGCCATCTAATTTTCATTTCTATACCGAATGTAAAAGGTTCTGATTTGTTTTTTTTAGTTTTTATTAAAGTTTGTTATTCTGCTAATAACACAAAAATACGTATGCTTATAAAAAAACAAATCCTATTTAACAAATAAGAAAGATCGAATATTCTTTTAAGTAAAATTCGTCTTTGCAAACGCTGCGATTCTCCAATACAGAAACTATAAATAACAATTTCCAAGCTATGATGGAATTCAGTGCTCTTCCATCAAAAGTATACTGGCCTCATAGTTATTCCATAGTCTAATCCTAGTGAAATTTACGGAAATTTCAGACTTATAATCCACCGCGTAACGAGGGGGCCACGTGCGAAGACCGCGGCCTATCTGTATATATACACAAGGGAGACGATTAAGCCAAGTGAGCCACTTCTTCTGCTCCCCCGTGCAGCTAACTCAGGCCGCGGTATCGAAGCTCGAGTTTATTATGCAAAGCGTATAGTGAGCTATACCGTATTATGAGAGGAGAGAGAGAGAGAGAGAGAGAGAGAGAGAGAGAGTAGGAGCAGTGGAAACATCTGATGAAGTATCTTCTAGGAGTTCTACATTCATGATTATATGTTGTACAGTCACGCGTGCCTCTCTGTAATCTAAAGCGAGGTGGAAATGGCTCTAATACAGGAATGATTGCCTGCATCATTAATTGTCGAGCTTTGCGGGCTGTGTATATATATATATATATATATATATATATATATATATATATATATATACACACACAAACATATACACATACATACAGATACTTAAGTAGACTCGCGCAGGTCAGATGGTCTTCGCCAACGAGCCACCTCTTAAGATATCGGCGGCAGATCACCAACACTCACTATATCATACATTGCCTTGTAATTCGCGGTAACACTTGCTTCTGATTCATGGCATAATGGAACGTCGATTCCATACACTTGCTTCGAGTTCTGCTGTGCGTAGCTGTAACGCGTGTCTTACGAGGAGCAGTCAGCCAATAGAGCAGAAGCTTTGGCTTACGTAATTTTTATCGAACCACATTATTCTAAATATGCGATGTATATATCGTGTATGCCAGCATCGCCACTTTATGATGAACACGCGAAGTCAATTCAGTGACGTTGCCGTAACTTGTGTATCTTCGTGGATAATAACGCGTGACCATGCGGATATCGACGACGAATCGATCGTAAATGGAAATTAAATTATAGACGGAGACTTCATCAACCGAAATCGGTTTTTCCTTTAATAAAACACATCCGGATCAAATGGATCGAGCGAATATTCGTCCGAGGCCAGCAATACGGCTTGCCTTACCCAGCATTAAAATCGAACGATATCTCTCTGCTAAGTCGGATGGTTGTTGGGGGGAGGGGGCTTCAAAAGGAAAACTCCGCGAAGAATCTCGCGCGGCTTTTACCACGCCGCAGCTGTCGTGCCCGTTTTCTGACGTGTCACGCAGTCAAGTCCCCCACACCTCGCCCCCGGGGGATAACGAAGAGAGCTCTTCTACCGCGTGAAATCAATTCCCTCTCGATCGTCTATACGTGCACGCGGGCGGACAGGTTGATGGCTTTTCGCACTATCGGTGCTCTAGCACTATATATATATATATATATATATATATATATATATATATATATATATATATTACATCCAACCCTTCCGTTTTTTTCTTACTACAGTTCCTATACGGATCTCTCCGAGACTTTTTCGTATAATGCAAGCGGGTGCATTGCTATCGCGCGTATAATATGTAACACCTTGGGGGAAAAAGTAATTTTGTTAATGCGACTCTCTCTCTTTATTTCGAGGGCCAAACAGGGGAAGCGCGATGCGAGCAGGATCTCCAGAAGTAATGAATATTTTGTTTTTCCATCGTCTACAAGGCCGAAAAAGGTGAGAGATATTACACTGCGAGATTCTCCGTTAATGTATTCATCGAGATATTGGAATGCGTTACATAAAGCCTATTGACGAATGTGAGCCGCGAGGTGCGTTTCGGTGTATAAAATTTTTACGATGTATACAACGCCCAAGGATAATTTTTTTCGTCACACACACACACACACGCGCGCGCGCGCGCGTATATAGTAGATTAATGTAAATTACCATTAATCTAAGAGGAACTGTATGAAGAATATATGTGTAAAACTTCGTCGTTGATTCCGCATTCTATTTATTCAGCTTCGTCAACTTTATACATCTCAGGGATTCATATTTTCCCAAGATATATAAAAGCATGCAGTAAAATTGAACGACAGGTACACTTAGGAAAATTTTCCATTAAAAATAACATTACAATTTCATTAATTAAATCACAGACTGACAAAATTGAAAAAATTTCCACACTTTCTGGAAAAATTTATAAGTGAGAATTTATTAGAAGCTCGAACATTATTAGAAAATTTATTAGATTTTTACAGTCTGCAATCAAATTACTGGACAGTATTATAATTTTTCTAAATTTTAACATTGTCGTTGCATAGAGGAATAATTTAAATTATCTTTGAAAAATTTGAAATTCACCGGAAATATTTATGCTAAAATCCTGTATTAGTTAATAGTTAAAGAAATATACTGAATTTAACCATTGAATGCATACAAATGATCATTC
The DNA here is from genome assembly GCA_018907035.1 of Sycobia sp. Sy_11. Taxonomy (NCBI): domain Eukaryota; kingdom Metazoa; phylum Arthropoda; class Insecta; order Hymenoptera; family Epichrysomallidae; genus Sycobia; species Sycobia sp. Sy_11. Next base: position 5,105,720 of record JACCIC010000002.1, on the reverse strand, counting down.
ACTGAAATATTCACTTGTATTGAACACATAGATTCGAGAGTAAATATTAAACACTTGAGTCATCTGAAAAATTACTGTCCGGTACTATAAAATATGGCTAATGATATGCTCGTGTCTTACAAAAAAAAATATTACACGCGAAGTATTTCTTGTATAGTAGAATGAATTGCTACTTTTAAATTTAAAACAGTACCGACTGGAATGGGATTATTTACGACTGCTTTTGCAATGGAATCTTCAATGAAATTCACTATGAGATTATGCCAAAGTTTCAGAATTACTAGGTTCATTATTATATGTTCGAAACCCGTCCACATTCTAATTGTATTAAGAAAGGTAAGACGTATTTTCAGTAAGAAGATTCTTTCCCCAGTAGTGAAACCGTACAATTTTTAAAAAATTCCTTTTTTAAAACAATGGCGTAACTAAAATCAATAGTTGTGTAGATGAATTCAGTATTTTTGTATTTTATCCTAAAAGCGATTATTTTCATTTTTTTTATTAATTATATTGAATGAGGCCGATATTCTCAGTAGACTGATATAATATTTAAACGTCATATATTTACCAACTGAATGTCGTACAAAAAAATATTCAATTTATTTAATGATATTTTTCAAACGAATAATGTCAACATTACTTTTCTTAATTAAATTTCAAAATAGACGAGGCTCTTTTAATGCACAGGCTTGATGAATGTATAATAAGAAGATTACGCGTTATATGACTATAAAGGCATGGCCGTAGTGCCGTGAACGCAGTATAGCTAAGGTCACACGTGGGCGCTTAATTGCTGTAATATAACGCGCGCGCGCTCACGATGCTAAACTTTCGTCCGTGTCCGGTTCCTTGTGCGCCTTTATTATTATTGTAGAACTGCTGTAAAAGCAACGGATAATCGACCATTTTTTTCTATGATTTCAATTTCTAACAGAAAAAACCGTAACAGGTTGGATAAAGCATTGACAATGAAAACGGAAGTTGTGGTACACATTTTTGGTCTGGTCACAATTTTGGTTTTGATACGACTTAGAAACGTATGAAGTCATGTCGTCAGTTCAAATTGTATTAATATTATCCAAATTTTATATCATATGATAAGGATTGAAATAGATGTATAATTCAATACTTTACAAACCATTCCAAACCATTTGACATTCTCAAAATGTGACATCAATGATTAGGTGTGAATTGAAATGTAACGGATTTAGATTTGAAATCCTCACCGATTCGAAACATTAATCAGGGTAGTTTCGATTCGTATCAACGATGTCACAGTTAGGCGATAAAATCCATTGCACACTGATCAAAGACTGCAAAAATGTGACATATTGATTTGAACGAATATATGATTCTATTCGTTTAACAATTTGTTCGAATCCGTTTCAAATCATACTCAAAACTTGACATTATTGACAAGAAATTCATAGGATCCAAACGGATTTTCACAGCAATCACAGCCCTTAAATGTAGATGATGCATCCAATGCAATATGTTTCAACCCGTTCAAAATCATAATCGAAATTTTACATTATTGATCAGGATAGAATCAGATCGAAATGGATTTACGATAGAGAACGTTTCAATCTACACCAATTTAAATCATTACCTATCAGAGTCGTTAAATGTAGATGATTTGAAACGAAGTCAAATTTAGTGAATCACCGTCATAATCCGTTTCGATCGACTTCACGCATTATCAACGATGTAAATTTTTGTCATACTTGAACGGATTGAAAAGCAGCCCACCATTCAATTAATACTCATGATGTGAAATCTTGCCGTTCTTTAACGGATTTAGTTGGATAAAAAATCAATCCAATTGAATTCAATATTTTCAGCATGGCAATGCTGCTTTTAAGGAACTAAAAAAAAAAAACGAGACGGAATTCCTTCGACCATCAAGCGGTTTTTACCGGGCGAGAAGAGGCAACTACGATTCCCTCGACAGAGGGAAGCGCCCCGAGGCTGAAGCGGCTCTATTGTTTCGCTATCATTGTTTGCGCTGCGCCCGCATTCGCCCGCGCGCGCGCACACACGTATGTGTGAACGCGCATTTCACGCAAGGGTGAAAGACGGAATATATAGTTTCAGCTATTCAGTCGGTCGTGCGTTCAGACTGCGCGGCAGCGTGGCACTGACAGTGTTAGGCGCGTTGCATATTCTACGTATGCGTGCGTGTCTGTATGTAAAACAATAGAAGATGGAAAGTGTCTAAAAGGGACGTTACTTTACTTCTCTACACTGACAGAGGACGAATATCACGAATAAACTTTGACTTATTTATTTCGAATTGAGAATTGAGAACTGTACTCTATATACAAGTTTGTAATAGGGTCACGTATATATGCAACAAAGGAAAATATATACATTTGAGACTTATTCCGTGCATCTTCTAAAAAATTTCAGCAGGTGCTTAATATAATTCGAGCGTACGATACGAAGTATTTAAACAATACTATTCGTAGCGTAATAACACATAAATGAGCATTAACTCATATATTCCAATGAATTTCAGTACACACGACGCCAGAAATCCATATCTCCCTAGAACTATTTGGAAGAGGAAAAACTTTAATAGGACCGAGGCAACGCATACACTGTGGCATGTCGCGAGTGCCGCTTGTGAAATGTAAAATATTTTCGCGCTGAACTTTTCGGATAAAAATTCAAAGCGGCCATTCTAGAGCCTCGTAAATAAAGCCCATCGGCGTCATGCCAGAGCCATTAAGTCCGCTTTATTTGCATTAAAATTCAGATGGAACACGAATATTTTTCATTTTTTATTTTACTATATTTTTTTAATTAATTAAAGAGTGGCTTGATTTAAATAAGCCACTGGTGTAATGAAAATTTCATCCTGCATGTAGCCGTTAATTTTACTTAACTAATATTTTGTTAATTACCAGAGCGTATAACGTACATGAAACCATAAAACAATCCTGATATATAGCAGGAGCAAAGCATGATCGTCAGAAATGAGTACGAAAGGGAAAATACGTAAGTTACGACATGCCTATTAATAGTTTGACACTAATAATAGTTTGACAAACACGGTTTGTTTATTAATTTTTTATTTAGTTATTTAACATCGCATCCCTTGTCTGTGTATTAAGGCACCCTTATATGATTTGGTGAAAAATGACAAATTTTCTTTACTTTTCAGTCTCTGACCCTACTTTCCTTCTACATTATTTATTGAAAAATCATTGGCTTGATTTTAAAATTTTAAAAAACTAACGAATCGGCTCGCTAAATGTTTTCACGTATCAAAGTCTTGGTCGTGGATTCTATCATTTATTTTTATACGTTGCTGAAAATTAGCTGGCATCGCAGTCTTGTAATGAAACGCCATGACTATACAATCTTAAAATTAATAAAAAAATACTAACCTCTTCTTACAAAAGAAAAACGAATTAAAAAAACTCATGCCTAACAAATTATGATTTGAAATCGAATTTTTACCAAATACGGACATGTTAGTTTGAATAAAATTTTAATGATGTAACTGAGAGTACTGAGACTATGATATAATCAAGTTTGTTGAGAATTTAAATTGTTTTCATTTTTGAAGACAAAGTTTATAAAGTTGCTTCACGAACTGAGGATGCCATCGTGTAATCTCCTGAGCCGAAAGTGTAAGTAAATATACAAGTATTGTAGAAAAGCAATGAAAAATATCCAAGTTTTATTAGTAGAAACAGTCCAATGAAAATAAGCACAATTTTAATTGGTCAGGAATTGATATTCAGTATAAAAGTTATACAATTACTCGCTTCTTTCCTAAGAATTTCAATTTCCTGCAACTAAACGATTTTCTTACTGAAAAATTTAAATCCCATACTTTTAAGCTGGATTAAGTTGAAAATAGTTATTACACTAGCTATTTCCAATAGTTAAGACGTTACAAATTATTAAGATAAGGATATGCTATTATAAAATAGACAAGCTGTTATTTAATATGATCTACATAATTCTCGTTTCTAATTTCATTGTTGTAAATAAAATTGAAATCAAATGAATTTTATTTACAATGAGATCTGTTATATTCTGAAAATGGCTTTAATTTATTTGAACTTCCAACATATCCCGTAGTTTAATAAAACAAAATTCGTTTACAAAACTACAAAGCGTTGTGTCAAACAAAATTTGACTCCTTGGATTAAAATAATATAAAGTAAAAGTGTTTCTTTTTTCAAGCAAGATCAAGTTTATATTGCGAGCATAGAGCCGGCCATATCGATGCAGCGAGCTGGACTGCGATCCTCGTGAACAAACTCTACCCAAAACCGGACTCGCGTTTGTCTGATCGCTCGGTGAACGCATGAAAACGAGGCAAAATGTGCAGTCCCGCCGAACGTTTGTTTTTCATTTGAAGCTCGATAAAAAGGAGTTACGTAGTACGCCGCGGCGCGAACGCACGAACGCTCGGGCAAACTCAATTACGCGCCGCGGGATTCCAGTCACGCGAAACTGTACATCCGTTCGATCGTCCGATCACGTGCGACGGTTATGCGCGTCGACGAGAAATCCACCCGCGATCAGCGTGATTAAAGTGCGGTCGGCAGCTCGGTCCTTAAAATTATGGAGGGATAATTCTCGCAAAAGTTCAACAGAGAAGTAAGAGAGGCGTAAACTCGCTGCTTGTGCAATATCAAGTTGGTAGATTTGCAGATCGCTCGCCTAAAGGTGACTCCGTGATTAAAATTTCGTGATTTAATACTTGGAAAAAGGCTATATTCTCCATCGAGATGGGAAAAAAGTTATTTGTTATCTGGAATTTAAGCTTCAAAAAGTCCTGAGATAATGAATGTACATCTTCACAAAAGCACTCATCTTTCGAAAATATATAAGTTTACAACTAAGTTTTTCATTCTAACATCACACTTGATTCAAATGTTAACTTTTTTTTATTATTCTAAATTATATTGATACTTTATGAATCTAGAAAATATATAAGTAAAAAGCCATTATGATTATAATATATTTGTTTAACATGCTATCCATCAGAAATTTCATTCACTGATCAGAATACTATCATCTATTTACATAAAATGCATTTCATTTTTTATAGATTCAGGATCAGTTTTATTCGAAACAATCGTTACACAGTTGAAAAAACTCTGAAATATCAGTGATTTTTCAGTGACTGTCTATCATTGTCAATTTTAAATTTTATACTATGAAATTTCATTTAAGTACACGTATATGAATTTAGAGTCAAGTACTATTAAATTTGACGTAGAATTTGAATGAATATTTATAATTCCAAAAATTTTTTTCAATTCGAAGTGCACGAAATGTGAATAGATATTACTGAAATGGAAACCGAACGAGCATTTATGTTTTATAGAAAAATTCTAAACAGAGAATAAATTACAGATGCTTGAAAGCATTTCAAACAGTTGGATAACAGTGGATTTTCATGAAATTTCAAAATTTCATCAATTCATATTTTTAACAGTGTACCATCCCGTGAAACAATCGCAACGATCCAACTCAGTCTGACCACGTCTCACCTTCGTCGCCAGAGGTGGATGAATTGTCGTCAGGCTCGGGAGACGAGCCGGAAGATTCGTAATTTTGCTGCTCCTCCGGTTCTTGCCTGGTGCCGCGAAGCATTTCCGGCGAGGCAGACCTGCCTCGCCTGTGATACTGGTGGTAGTGGCGATGTTGGTTTTGACGGTGTTGGTGTTGGTGGTGGTGGTGGTTGTAGTTGTGGTGGTGATGTCGGTGGTGGTGGTGGTGGTGGTGGTGTTGGTTGTCCCTTGACGATGATGATAAGTTAGACGAGTAATCGGCGGTGGCTGCATAGGGCGAGCGTCGGCCGTCCCTTGACTCCAAGCCGCTCGTGGTACGTCTACTGCTGACGTTTGTTGGCGCTGCCGGACGTTTCCTGCGACGTTCGTGGTTTGTTTGTTTGTTTTGTTTTTTTTTTTTAAAGCTTTTGTTTCGGCTTTTCTTATTGTCTCGCAGTATACTGGGCGCGATTTTCAATGGTACTGATCTGGCGCTCTCTAGAGGAGGCTGTCTATTTGTTATTATCCAGGCAGAGAACGTGGATAGCAAAGTGGATTGCTTTTCACGTGCATTTTAGCGATAATTCTATGAGCTACTCGACATTTCACGTGTTTGAATCTAATATAAAGGTTGAACATAAGAAAAGAAAACCATTTCGATGAACTTTATCTTTAATTTTTGTATATAAATGTATTTGGAATGCCACAATTTCATTATATAAGTTTCTATTGTTATCTTCATGAAAATATAAAAAAACTTGATATATTACATACCGAGTTTTTCCGCGGCAATATAATCGAAACAAATTTTTCCCATGCAATTCACGACAAAATTACTCTTTAAGCTGTACAGAGCGCCAGACCATTCCGAAGAATCAATTTTCCCACAAACATACTCGAGAAATTCGGTAACGGATCTTTTGGAGAATCGCCCGGGTATGTCGTGATCCTGCTCGTGGCCAGCGGAGCAACCGACGCTCCGTGTCTCGACTGGAACGCTGTGATGGGATTGCTGCTGCTGCTGCTGCTGCTGATGCTGATGATGGTGGTAATGCGAGGTCGGCTGCTGCTGATGCGGCTGCTGCTGCTGCTGCTGCTGTCTAGTCTCCTTGGAGGGCGAGGGCGGCGGCGAGGACGGAGGCGATGGCGAAGGACTCGCCGAGGAACGCCCGCTGCTGTAGCACACGGCGGCCTTACGCAGGGTCTCCCTGCAGAGCTCGGAGAACATCGCCCCAGCCCCATGGCCAATTTACGGATCCAGTTTCGCGCACCGCCCTCAGTGGCGCACTCGCGACGAACGGCGTTCCCGGTTGCATCGTGCGCGCGTGATCGTACGAACTGCGTGCGTCATTTCCACACTGGGGCACACTAGTTGATTTCTTCTTTCATCGAGGTGGACAAAAAAAATACGTATCGAGAATTGAGACGGTTGGATATCGAGCGGCTACTAGTGTACCGGTGTTGGAATATGCGATTTGAACGAGAATACTTTTTCGTTATCCAAAATCTGATTCGTAAAATATGGTTCGTCGAACTCACCAAAATCTTATTGTTGCAATTCAAAAATTAACGTTTACGTATGAATGTTAATCCCTTGATTTACTTTGGCAGAATTGAATACCTCCATAATTATAGAATTCATGATTCACACCTCTATTACGAACTCTTTTATGCATGCTCATCATTGTATGTGATAATTAAAAACGTCAAACGAATAGATCTTTTGTGAACAACTTCATGAACAGAACTATTTATTGTTTGTTAAATTTTAACAAAACGTTTACACGCGTCCTTTTAACAACGCTCGTCCACGACCCACGCTGAATCAACGCGCGCTCTTTGTCCAGCCAATAAATAACCGCAACGAACAAAAAATCCGAGCTGTCCACTCGTATCAGCAACAACGCGCTCGACCTCGTAAATTTTTCACCCCGAAAATCCAAAAACTCGAATTTATATATATATATATATATAGTGATGATCGATGCTAAAATGCCTCGCCCAAATTCTCGGCGTCGGAGCGGCAGCGTGCATAATCGCTTTTCTTTACAACCCCTGCCCACCTCTCATAGTCTTCCACAGGGGACGGCGTTCCGATGGGCGAAATAGTTTCGCCGCGCGGCTTTAGCGACCGTTAACGAGCTGAGAAACGAAGCGGGAGCGAAGAGCGCGCGCTGGTCAATTCTCCCGGGCTTTCGACCGAGGAGAGCCTTGCACACCGCGGTTCTTTGAGGCCGACAGTAATAGCTTTGACGGATCCCATCGGGGAAAGGACGTTCTCGTTCTGATGCGAAAAGGATTTTTTATGTCTTTTTTCTTCGTTCTTTTTATGCAGAAGACCAATTCTATAAAGATCTAATTACGATCGGACGGGACGGGTTGCCTTAGCTCGTTTTCTTTGATAAAGGAGGGAAAAGGTGCACGCGAGATGGCTAATTTTACTCTCGAACGTTACGGAAAAGGCCTTATCGAGTTTTTGTCGGGAGTTATTTCAATTGCTGTGACAGCTTTAGCACCGATCGGTTAGAACAAACTTTTCAGTATTTGCATATTACTTATTATATTCGGATATGAACGAGAATAAACAGAATTAGATAATAATGATAATGCTTATGATGATTATCATAATTAGTCCAACTACTTTTCTACTCTCTATCTATCAAATGTTTTACGTAATTTGATAACTATTAATAAGCATCTGTGTATTTACTTTGTAATATAAAATATCTTTCATTTACTGATACATTTAATTTTACTTTAATATTCATTATTCTTAAAATTTCCGTCTGATCATTAGTAGACATTGATTACAGAATGTAATGAATGCATCTTTGAATTTTATTGTTTTTTTATCATTACATTTTCGGAACGTCTACGATACATCAAGGATACGATAGTTTCAAAAGTCCCGATGAAATTGACTGAAAGAGCTCAAGTTCAGAAAATGAAATGAACGAATACTTTATCAATGAATGATATAAAATTAAATTAAAACTACATAGCAAAAAGTTATGGATGTGATTGAAAATAAAAGGAATATATTTTTTTATATAACTATAACATCGATTAAATTCCAATTTCCGTGCTTTAATCTATTTCATGAAATGAATATTTCATATCGATAGGCATTGTAATTGATTTCATGTTAGGTAATGATTCTCGTGCATAATACATGGTTTAGAAATAAGACGACAATAAGTTTAAAAAAAAGTACTTTTCAAGTAATATGAATTAAACTAATATTTAATTATTTAAACAGCCCATTATATATATATATATATATATATATATATATATATATATATAAGTCAAAATAATTTTTTAAATTAGTTCTGAAAAATTTTTAAATGTTTTTATCAATTTGTACAAGTCGAACAATCATATTTACTGTTACAAATATATTTTACAACCTTTCAATATCTACGAATAGGTACTATTTAACTCGGTAGGAGGAAACAAATATCGTTTAAAAATTGCTTAAAACAACGCTCGAGTTCCAGTGTTCCAAAATCCCTCCCTGTTACCGTATTTTCCAGCTCGCGGCAGTTTTTACAATTCATAGCTCTATGAAATTGAGAGAGATCGAGAGAGACAGAGATCTAGAGAGAGAGAGAGAGAGAGACAGAGATCTAGAGAGAGAGAGAGAGAGAGAGAGAGAGAGAGAGAGGAGGGAGAGAGAATAGAAAGAAGATTTCTGTTTTCGCACAGCTTCAAATTTTAATGCTGGCCATGAAAAAAAGAAAATGAAGAGCCATTTCAATTGAACTTTATGGTCTCCCTGTGCATTTTTATGCAAATTGAAAAAAATCTTAGGGAGGAGCTTAATGAAAAAGAGATGAAGAAGCGAAGAGAAAGAAATAGAGAGAGAGAAAGAGAGAAACGGACAATCCCGAGCCTTAGAAGAATGGAAAAATTAATTTATATATTCCAAAAGCGACGCTTTCAACGCACGATACTGCACGAAGCTTTGAGGCGCTTTTTTCTCGCGTACTTGCGATGGTGTCAGAGAAGGGGAGGGGGATGTATTTATAATGTCAAAGAAGTTTGTTTTTGATTCGTTGCGCGTGCATCTCTCTCTCTCTCTCTCTCTCTCTCTCTCTCTCTCTCTCTCTCTTTCGAGCTTATTGTTTCAACGCCTGCGGCGCCACGTCGCGCGTCTATTAGCCGGTGTTATTATCCCCTCGTCGTCCAACGTACAATAGGGGAATCCCATAACGTATTTCGAAATTCAAAATGGCGTATCTTAAATACCGACCACGTATACTCTTCTTTCATTTATTTCTAAAATTCTTCTTCTGGAATTCATCAGAAACAAATAATTAGAAAGTATTAAGATTGCTGACTTGAAATTTACAATTAGGATTTTAAAATTAAATACCATGGAGCCATACTAGTCGATATGGATTACCCTTTTTGAATTTGGAACTGTGATGATAGATTCGTAGCCAAGGATTCTAAAAACTTAGTTTCAGGCACTAATATTTTTTTAATGTAAAATTTAACAACATTCATTTCGACTCGAGAGGTAAAAAAATCTTAAATTTTATTTAAAAAAAAAATTATGGTATTATTCTATTCCCTATTCCTTATCCAAATTCATTGTAAAACCTTTAAAAAGATATAGGATATTACACTTATAAAGTGCACAAAGAAATTTTGTAACAAGACCGACATTTTCATCATCTTAAGGAAGTACATTGATCGATTGAATTTTTGTACCACGGATTCAGTGAAATTACAAGCTACTAACGGTAAATTTGTAAGGCACAAAAAAATCGGAGAACTATAATCGACGATTATCGATTATCCAATGTAGATAGAAAAGTTAAGTTGAAAAACATTAATATCAAGCAAAAAAAGTATCTGGAAATGACCGTACTCTGGCGCCCATTAAGAAGTATCGAATCGAAAGCGTGTCCCTGTAACGGACAAATGGCCCGACAATAGCGCGACTCTCGAAGCTACATTTCCAATGACGTTTTTTCGCGAAGTAAATTAAAAGTTCGCTTTGGCAGGGCGAAAATTCTCCGCCTTTCTGTGTTTCTCCGTTTGAACCTCTCCATTGTCACTAATTAATATAGAATTCCGAATTCACCTCCTCCCCTACTCTCTATTTTGGTTATGGAGCCGTGAACGGCGAAGAAGAACATTATAGAAGTTGGTTAATTCGGACGGACGATTTGTAAAATTTTTCGTCGGAATTAATTTGCATATAACACGGATCGCCACATCTGCCGTACATTATATTAGCTTCATTGAATAAGCACAAAAAATATCGATACAATTTTGGCATTGTCCGTATAAAGGATTTATCACCTTTCATAATGAACTGTAAAGAACCCGAAAGTAGAATAAAGACGAATGCAAGAATAAAGGAGGACCTTGGCGAAAGATCTGAACTTCCTCGCTGAGCATTCACTGACGAATGAAAGGACGACGGTATAGAATGGTTTGATGGAAAAAAGAGAGGAGATCGGATACAGAGGAAAGATTAATCTCGGATAAGAGACAGAGTCTGCAGGAGGGTAACAAAGCAGAACTGCTAAGGAACTTAAGGAGGCAAGTAAATTGTACAATGAATTATCTGCGAGAGCAACTGATATGCCCACAATTTTACTTCTTGTTCAGTCACAATGCACACAAAATTTTCAGAAAATAGTTTGGAAAATTAATATTTTTAATATATAAATTCAAACTTATTTATTACTTTATTCTTTCATTTCATTTATTCTCCTCTCATTGATTTTTTTCTATAATGAAACACAACTTCGGTCATTTACATTCTTCTCGAAATACATATGTTCAATTATTCGACACATTTAAACACGGATAATTGAGAATTATATTTATGAGATTCATACAAGAATTTTAAATAAATTAGTTATTTGATATTTTGTTATCCAAAATAAAAACATGAAAAGCCAGAATTGTTTTTATGTCCAATAATCACGTGTACAAATCTATTCATTCAATATTTTAAAAAAAATGGCCTACTATCAACTGAGAACATTAGTCAATTTATAATTATTTAGACAATGATAAATACATTTATACAAGAATAAATTGTATCGAACAAAAAATGCATAGTTTGTTCGTTTAAATTCTTCCAATAAATATAGATGTCATGCATAATTTGCTAATTTCCTCGGTTTGATAATCTGAAAAAATCTATGAATAGCGAAGGATTAAATCATTGTCGAGGCTGGAACGGTAAATTCGCATCCACCCGTAAATCAGAAGTCGCCGCCCACGTCGAGTCCGAAACCTCGACCAGATGCAGAAACCGCGAGAGAAAGAGAAGAGAGAGAGAGAGAGAGAGAGAGAGAGAGAGCATATTTCGAGTGTAAAGAATTTTTTCATGCTTCAATGAATTATTATTCGAGCTTCGGTGTCAGCTGTCGGGAAGATCTGTGACCAGAATTTCGAGAAACAGCGCTCTGCGAGGAATCATTATTAATCGAATCATTGTCCCGAACCGACCCCCATTGTTATCGAACATTTCCCTCGTCGCTGGCTAGTCGAAGTAGTGGATCGAGAAAGGAATTTTTTTTTTGCACGCACCGGAACAAAAGGATGTGAATCAAGGAAGATCTGTTCATTCTTGATTGAACCAATTGTTAGTACAATAATTCTCATTATCAATGCAGATATAAGTCTGAAAATTGAGAACTTGGGTCTCAGATAAGACAATGGAGAAAAAATGTGGAAGATTGTTGCAAATTTCATTTTTTAATTTTATCAACTTTAACTTTGTCTTTAATCTTGTTGCCTCTGTAAATATGAAAGGAATAGCAAAAATTATAGTCGGAGATGGTTTTTCTACCGGTTAGATTTATTTTATTTGGAATATTACAATCTTGAGCACCAAAGGATTAAACATAAAATGGAACTAGTAAATCACTAAAGAAAACAAACAATAACAACCTTGATTAAAAATAAGTAATTAAATGAGAATTGAAAAATATGTTTGCTTCTGTTCACGTACATAGTAGTAATCCAATAAAGAAGAAAGTTGTACTCGATCGATTAAAGTCAAAGGAAAGGGCACTCAATTAATTCAACTTCATTCAGCCTAATAGCGTGATCGGAAATTTGTCCAAATATCTGGAAATTATGTGCCCTCAGTCGTATGCCCTCGAAACCCGACTCACGAATGAAAAATGCGAGATGTTAAATTTAAATATCCTCCTAGGATCACGTAACTGCGTCTGTTGCCATCGCTTATTTCGAGGATATTAATGTGACAAATATAACGGCAGAGTTACTTAATGCATTCGGAATATTATAGGTAGCGCATGAAAATGAAATAAATCAAAATGTAAGTCGCAATAATTATCATTTTTTCATGATAATTATTGCGATAGTCGGGATGGGCACACATAAATAAAATGTATCGCTATTCTATTTTGCATGTTAACATTGTTTTTATATATACGGATTAGAAATACTCGGATTCTATTCTGTTCCAGATACGGAATAAAATAACTTTCACGCTAATATTCCGATGCAACTGATTGCTTTTGGCACAAAGTCAACTGAATTGAGATGTAACAAAAAATTGAGTAGAACAAAAAATCAATAAGAATCTTTTTGAACTCGTAAAATTTTTCGTTTTAGTTTTGGAATATTCGATGTAAAACAAAATTAATAAATATAATTAATTAACTATTAGAAATATTATATATTTAGTTCAATCCAAAATATATATTTCTATACAATCGATAAAATATTATCAGGACAACGGGATGTTGTATAAATCTTAAATATACTACTGATGAACGTTGAATAGATTATTTAAGTATTACACCATCTCACAAAATCTTCTGTACCAGAAGAATTGTCAACATAGGTTAAGTTACCAAGTGAAATTAAAAGTGTCAGCTAGGCAGCTTTTCTCGCTATTTTTCCTAATCTAAATCGGTAAATTATGAATTCTACAACGCAGAACCGGGTTTTTTGAAATCGGTATCACAGGTGTGACATGGGGGCCACCGGATCACGATGTGGAATATATGGCAATAGCACTCGAAACCGCAATTACTCCATGTTTATAGATGGCGAGCGATAATTCGAGTGCAAATTCGACACGGTAAATTCGACGCCCTCTTGAAATTTCCCCGATCCCGGCGAATCGCTACAATGATCAAATTTTCATATTGTCGCGAAAAGATCTCCAGAAGAGATCGAGTATCAGACTCTCCGAAGACGGAGGTACTACGCGTCTCTCCAACACCAGCACCACTATATTTCAAAACTCTTTGCCCTGGTCTACCAGTGCGTCTTGGATAGCCGCTCGAGATCTCCGCCTCCTCTATCACACTGGTCTCCTTTCTCATAAGAAGAGCAGAGCGGCACAAACAACACTAATAGGGCGAGAGGAGGGGAATTTAGGGGGGTGGTAGACGGTACACGCGCGCTCCGCGGCGAACCCGCGACGACTGACGGCGAGGAGAAGAATGCCGGGAATGCGCGGTGCTCCGCATCCAGCCGAGGACTGACTGAGTCCGGAGCGGAGAGCCGTGGAGCGCGAGAGGGTGGCGGGATGCTATAGGTTTATATATAGCATGTGGGGGAGGCGGGCGCGCTGCGGTCCGACCAACCTCCCACCGCCCCCTTGAAACCACCCACCCGGCCACCCCACAGAGAGGGAAGAGCAGGGCCGTAAGTAGCGCGCGCCAGCTGCGCGATATATATCCCGGCCAGAGAGGAATTGCGAAGCAAGGCGAGAGACAAGTCTCTCTCTCTCTCTCTCTCTCTCTCTCTCTCTCTCTCTCTCTCTCTCTCTCTCTCGCTCTCTTCCCTCTCTCTATGCCTTGATGGATGGGCTGTACGGAACGTTCATCAATTTTTTTTTCTGGTCTATAGATCAATTGCATGGTTTCTTATATTACATCCAGGGTGGCGTTCAGATCTTCCAATATGTGAACACACCTGAAAGTAACACTGTATCCATAATTTAAATGATGAAATTTTACGATGGCAACTTTGCACGACGACGATTCTAAGTCAGTTTTCAAATGGAGATAATTCCAAATTCAATTTTTAGTGGTTTCAAGTTTTGAATGGTCATTGTTCAAACTGATACTTGATGTAGGAAAATGCTGCCTAAAATGTTTAGTAGTAATCGTCCCTATTTATAATCTGAGTAAGCATTGTTTTCATAAAAATTATAATTATGATTATCTCCACACCAAATCTGAGTTTGAATCGTTTTCATTAACAGTTGGTGTTCGAATCATCCCCATTCAATAACTAAAGCGAATATTGCCTCCTGCATTCCCAAAAGTGCAATTGTTGAACCTTTTTCTATTACTATGTATTTAAACAAAACAATTTGAGAAGCATCTGAAAAGTAACCTAATACCCTACTAAATGCGAAAGTAGATGAAGAATCATCCTAATAAGCTGTAAGAGAATTTATTGGTGTTTTTAATTCTTGGAAAATCAGAAGATTGTTAGTAGACGAATAGAATTCCGGCTAATTGAAATTAGTGTGAACTTAATTTATTTTTACTTTTTACTTTAAAATTCTCTTTTATTTTAATGTAATCTTCCTCAGGATCTCATATTGGTCAAATCACCAAATGTCGTTACTAAACTTGTACGAATGAAATAGAGCTTCTCTACTGGCATCATACATCTGAAGGTAGCACGTTGTTGCACACAGGAAGGGAAAATTGTGCGAATAAAAAAGATTGTTCAAAAAAGACAAAAATAATGAAAATCGATATTCAGAAAACACTCTAAGTAGGAACAATTTCTTTTACACAGTCTTAGTTTCTCCAACACTTGAGTTTAATGGTTTTTATAAATTTTACCGGATAAAACAAAGAAGCAAGAGACCGTGTAATTCAAATTTCTACGAAAGCTTCGCATTCGATACAGCCTCGCAATAGAATTTAACAAAGTTAGCCGCCTCGCCCCCTTCCTCTCACTTTTTCCGAGTCCGTAGGTATCGATCACACCCGACGCCTATAAGACCTGTCTCGAAATACGCGGAATGTCAGTGACGACGGCGCAAAGTTAAATACCAGTCATCCTTCAAAGATTGGCAATGGAAAACACTTTTTTAATCAGAAAATTCCATTTAATACGAGCGTCCACCAAACCGAGATCGAGAGCAAATGAG
Organism: Sycobia sp. Sy_11; assembly: GCA_018907035.1. NCBI lineage: Eukaryota > Metazoa > Arthropoda > Insecta > Hymenoptera > Epichrysomallidae > Sycobia > Sycobia sp. Sy_11. The sequence goes on along the minus strand of JACCIC010000002.1, from coordinate 5,090,072 downwards.
GTCAGCGAAGGAATTATATTTTAGTATGTATATATAGATATATACATTCGGGTCTTCATTATAGTGTCGATTAATTATAATTCTTAACGGGTGACTAGCAGACTGAAATTGTTAATATATATATTTCACGATCCACTATGCCATAAGCGTACGTATATTCGGATTAATAATTATCGCAGAAATAATTTGACGTTTCTTCCTACGCGGACTCCATTGTTGCTAGTATCAGACGAATGTCAATAAATTTACTTACTGGAAAGTGCTGCATTTATGTGATTACTTATAGAAGAGATACAGTAACACTCACCTGAAACATACAAAAAATATTGGCATCAGTATTTATGAACGACGCATATTGTTTATAGATGAATTTAATTGAAATTTAATTAAAAATTGTATGAAGCTAACTTTTTATTAAGATCTGAAAATTATTCATATAGGTATCATTACCGTAAAAAGCCTTTCTCTTTTTATTCACATGCTTTTCATTGGCTCACTGCAGTGTAGGTACGTCCGCACTGCGTACATTTGTACGTATCTTTGCAAATTTGGAAAAATAAATTTTACAGACTTTCACGTTCTATAGGCCCAGATATGTTCCTTGGCAAACCAGAAACATTTTGATGTGATCCACGCTTTCGAGTTAAACATTGGACGACTATTTTTGATATAGTTGCATATGATTTTATATTTTTAAAATTTAATTTTTATTACTTTTTATTTCAATTTGTTACATCATTGATAGTTCAAACATTCTTTTCCCCATCTTTATTCTATTGATTCAACTAGATTCGTATTTAAAATTTTTGTATTAATACTAGAATATTAATGAGAACCACTTAATCGCGGGTTAGAACTCTCTAATATTCTAAAATATATTAACTCCATCCCCTATGCGCGCGCGCGCGCGCGCATGTGTGTGTAATATAAGCGACTCGTAAAATCGAGGTGTATACACAAACTAAACTGCACTACATTAACTCCTTATTAACTTATTAACTCCAATGGTATATCTAGAAGTTCATTCTTTGTGAGGATCAGTTTAGCTTTTTAATTAAGAGTTTCAATGTCCCTTTCTTTTAGGATTAACTCGAGTTCCTATTGAAATTCAGTCGTACAAACTAAAACATTAATACGAAGATACTGACTCTTGTTGTTCATGAATTGTGAATTTAATATCGTATACTTAAGAGAAAAAAGAATTTAAGTTTAGCTGTTTTCTTATAAATGTTTATAAATAATGCTCCATAACTGACAGGTAAAGCAACTGCTGTTTGCAACACGAATTTGTTCCGCTCCAAATAAATCGTTCGCCCGTGTGTACACAACTGTATATTTGCTGTTGTATATATAGATATAACGTTATTAAAAAAAATTTCTGCAAGCTCAAAATCTTTGAAGTTAGCATTTCAATTAGATTTGAATATAAAATATGAATTACACGTTTTTTAATAATTCAGTAGTAATAATCCATAAAAAATTAAGTTATTTAAATCAAGTCTATTTTTACTTTCAGTTATAAAATTAGGAAAAGTTCAAAGTAAATGCAAAAATACACAAGAAAATTCTATTAAAAGCTATTTTAATCCATATGGAAAAGTTCATTTAGGGTTTGTATATTAGACAGAAGTCTACATTAACTTAGTAAATTAACAAATAAATACATAAACAATAATCTCTCTCAATTAATAAATGGCCTTTATTTGTAAAAGTCGAGGTGAAAATCTTTCACACTTTTCCAACAAAAAGAACACCTTCATTTTAACAACTCTTTATTCGTACATTATAATGTCATCCGCCCCCTTTGTTTTCCACGCACGTTATCTATTTTACACGCTCCTCCTTCCTCTTCTTTTCACCTTATAAAATTTTACAGCATTCCGCGCTTTTTATACCTGCTTTCACTCGTTATTTATTTCAATAATTCGTTTTCCACACGCGCGCGCACACACACACACACACACACACACAATTTACTGAGTTACTGAAACAAACGTCATTTTTAAAAGATCTATAAACAATGGCAAATGTCAGATTTTGGATAGACCTGACGAGGCCCCGATGTTCCATGCCTTCATATACGTGTTTCCAAAATTTACGAACATTCACAAATACACTGATAGGCAGTTCGATTTGCATGCATATATATGGATGCCGACAAAAATCCCATCCGAAGCATCCAAACCTGTTCAGAAGTCGGCAACTCTCCCGTTGTAGTTTCGAGCTTATTGAACGAGACGTGAAACCAGAAATTTGTTAAGGTCAACAAGGATTTCACTTGATTAAGTTGCAGAATACTGAACATCATTGAGATGCAGATATTATAGGCATTTGATAAAGTTAATCGGGATATCGTTTAATTCTTCTATCATAAATAATTTTAAAGTTGATGGTATTTGTTTAAAAATATATATGCCATATATCGTAAACTTAGTTTTCATTTACATTTCTTTTAATGTTTTGATGTAACAAAAATTTTGACAGAATCCAAGTCCTTTAGAAAGTTTAATTTGAAAGAAGAGCTGGATGTTCCAATTGATATATTTTATTATCCTTCAGATTACCTTATCCTTTTACAACATTATACTTTTTATCATTATTTCTCGCATTTTTCCATTTTTCCATCCAATCAATGTGTATACATTGATACATACATAATGTTCTCTCTCAGTGTCACACTGTCGTACTCCAATGTTGGCATTATTTTATCAGACAAATGGACAGCGTCTAGAGATCCATCTCTCCTATAAATTCATTAAAACTATCTCATAACTAAGTGTGACCATTCGTCTCCGAATTTCATTACCTTTGTTTCGCAAACTGTCGGAGAGTTCTCGGCCAGGACTCCCTCGTCAAGCAAAAACAAGCCCGGCCAGCAGCACTCGTATTCGCCGGGGCAAAAATGGCCGATGCTCTTCTCGGAAAGCGTCGGCCTTGAAAAAGAAAGCGGCGCGCGCTCGCATTCGCCTCACGTCGCGGTATCTTTCGTCCGTTTTATATGTACTTACTTGGGTCCGCGACAGTTGATAGCCCCGCTTTGCCTTCAATATATATATATATATATATATATATATATATATATATATATATATATGCCTACATAAAGAGGCAGGAGGACTAAATGGCAGAAAAAGAGATGGGAGGAGTGGAAGGGAGATAGAGAGCTTAACCAGGCGACGCGGAAGTATCAGCAATGATCACCTTGGCCAGCTTCTATATTTGTATATGTATGCAGACGGGTTTTTTTTACTCCCTGCGACAGCGAGATCAACTTTATCCGTGAAAAGTGTATAGTTTACGTTTGCCTTATGCTATTTAGAGTTGAAAATATTCGCCAATTTAAAGCGAAATTGCAATTTATAGTCGCTTTAATGGCGATAGGTCGATAGTAAATTGTCCGATCTTGCAAAACTAAGGATTTGATGTGCCTCTGTTAATCTCTAATGGAAATAGATTAGATTTTAGATTTCAATATTTTGTCAATGTAATCTTGGAAATATCTCCGAAACGAATTTGACTTCAATTCTATGACTAATCCATATCATGTGAAACGTTATCAGAAATTGCTATGCTCTGACTTTTAAGCCTGCTGATAAATTGCAAAACTGACTCATTCTCTATTTCCTTCTCATGTTAAAAACCACGTTCGTGTAAAAGATAAAAAATGAAAACGGAAAATTGAAATAAAACATATTGAATTTTTATTAAATATAGTAGGTGGAATGTTAAAATAAAGATACACGAAATAATCTTTTAACATAAAGTTTATTTCAAACGAGGAAAGAAAAAACGTCTGTTCAAACGAAAGGACGACGCAAGACGAACTGTAGTACTCGAAATTGAAAACTCTGCAAGCCTTTGTGAGAAGCTTAACACCTATAAAAAAACAGCAGGCATCTAAACAATAAACTCATAAATCATTTGTCGCGCAGGGCAGCAAAGACGCAGACCCAGTGGACACAATTACATCCTTTTACGATGCCGTCCAATATTTGGTTTCGAGTATTTTTTGCTTTATTATTTATACAAGGCTAAAATAATCTAACAAAACATATTTCCCCTTGGCCGTTTACATGAACATTGTCGACTGTTTAAGAGAACGTCATATAGAATTTGAAATTTCTGAAATAACTTTGCCAGTCGAGATTCAGAACGACGTATGTGTAGTGAGAGCGCGCTAATGGCGGCGCAACCAACTTCGCATACTTGAGAACACTTAAAAAGCCCCATTATTACGGGTGAAGGGGGGGGGGAGTAAGGTCTCTTACGTCGAACGAAGTCAGCATAACGAGGGATAGAGATTCGCGCGAGAAGTTCCAGGAGAGGCTCGACGTTACGCACGACTTTACTTTATGGATAACCGTGGCAAAAATTTTTCCGGTTAAGGACTGTGCACGGCGTAAACGAAATTTTCTCCACCGCGAAATCGAATATCTTCATTATTCAACATATATAGAATTTCGTTCATTTTAATATAGGAAAATACGAAAGTGTTCAATACAAAACATTTTATTTCCTAATAATACATAATTGGGGGCAAAAATTCAGAACTGCCTCCAAGAGAGCTTCAAACTAAATTATACCATTACAAAAGGACAAAGTTAGAATTCAACCGTTCGTTTACTGTACTCCACTTCTCAATCTGTCTGTTCGGCCGCCCTGTAGAATATAGTATAGTAGACTGTGCGACATTCAGTTGGGGAGAGATGTTAGATGGGGATGTGTTTCTCTCCCATCCATTACAACTTAATTCAGTTAGCGAAGTTCTGCTGAGCTAGGTAAATTGAAATCAATAATCAATTTTTCAAAGCCTCTCCGACCATATTAAATATTCAATCGGTAGTTAAGAGTTACTCGCCTAATCTATTTGATGATAAGCTTGAACTGAAATTTTATCAATGATTAGATTATCCAGGTGAACAGGTTCAATCGAGTTCAATCGCGATTTCATATCTTTCCTAGTGAAGAAACTTACAAAACTTAGCACCGGTACTATATATTAAAAGTTACACATGAATTAATAATAAACAATCGTACTATTTGAACGTGTGTCCTGCATCAACAATTATATCTCCATTTTGGAATTTATAGATCCTTCAAACAAATTGAACAAGAAGAAAGTACTCGGGCAGAGAGATGCTTTAAAATTCTAGGCTCGTTTCGCTATAAGTATTTTCTATATACCCTACAATTTGCGTTGCGAAATAAAAAGAATTGATGGAGAGAAACGCACAAGGTGAGAGAGAGAGAGAGAGAGAGAGAGAGAGAGAGAGAGAGAAAACGGGAGCAAGAGCCGCCGCAGTCAATATAAGGATCGGGGGCAGGAGAAAGAAATACTACAGATTGCTAGTGCCTATTTCTTTCAAACCCCTTTGGCCTGCCCCGGGCTCAAAGGAAAAAACCTCGTTTTCCATGCCGTTACTTTCCGCGATAGCGGACTAAAGCGCCTCTATAGTGCCTGGAAAAAAAATAAATACTCCTTCCTACCCCGACTTTCTCTCGGGGCGTCGCGCGGCCTCACGTTCGTGAGGAATAGCGGAAACTGGGATAAAAGGAATTAGTGCGATATTTTTTCCCCTGCGGGCACAAAATGAACGAGCGAATCAACAAACGACCAAAGTTACGCAGACAGTGTAAATCAGAAGTAGAGGCAGGACGTTAAATCGAAATACATCGGATTATTGAATATACACCAGCAGTTTATTCATTCATCATCGCGTGAATGGGAAGGTTTTTTTTTTTTTTAAATTTGCGACTTGCAATCGAATCGCACCACATAAATATTCCAAATTATTAGAATAATAGAGTTGACATTTATCAATTCCAGGAATGTTAAACAATTTTTTTTTCATCCTTATGAATTCACCTGGGACAACAGAAATTTTATGAAAATCAATTTACAGCTAATTTGAGTTAAGTCCGAAATGAAAAAGTTCGAATTTTAAAATTACTGTTTTAACTTTAACTGGAATTTGACCTGTTCTTTTTTTCTGACCGAGGATCGCTCGCATACTGCGCCGAAAACTTTCCCAAGCAGTTTTTAACTATGTATACACTTCGCGCAATAAACTTCCGCCGGATTTCCAAGATATATATATATATATATATATATATATATATCGCAGAGTGAACGGAAAAAAACGCGCGTACGCGAAAGAAAGCGCGAGGGAGAGCGGTAGGAATGAAATAAGAACGAGCTGGGAGAAACGGGCAGAGGTTGGAAATCTCACTGGTACGCGCGCGGCATGGGCACACAAGACAGAGAGAAAGAGGGGTCGTGAAAAAGGAGACATTTATGGGACGTGCCCGCGTGCGCGATCTCTTTTTCTGCCTCCTCTTCCTTTACCCCACATCCGCATATATGAACAGGCGCGTAATGCTGCGATCTGCCGCGATGCCGGTAAGCTCTCTACCCTCCTGAAATATATTCTTAGATTCCCGTGAGGGGGCGTGGAAGAGTAAGTGCCAGCTCGTATATGCAGACGCGCGTCACTGTGCGCGCGTTCGAGAGAAGCATTAATCAGGCGTTTAGGGAATGGATTTTAAACGACTGTCGGGTTTGCGGAACTGATAAACCATGGCTAATTGCGCGGTACAATAGATCCTTCGCGAATTCGTTGCGCCACGATGAAGACTTGGGTGAAGGAAAAAACGATCTGATTGGTATGTTTACTCGGTAGTACGAATGACAGACAGGGGGTAAGGGCTCTGTAGTAAATAATGGCGATATTTATTTGTTCTTAATGCAACGTTCGAGGAAGTTTCGTATTATTTTGAATTTTTACTGACACGCACGACGTAAACCGAATAGTAGGAATAGCGTTTTTCAACATTGCCATTTCCTAGTAAAGAAATATTCAGATGTAAGATGTAATACAAAAAACATATATATAATTAAAATAAATTTCTAAACTAGGCATAAGTGAAGTGATGACACATGGTATAGTCAGTAAAATCACTGAAGTGTGTAAATCATGGATTGTAAAATGATACTTTATTTACCTTTATTATGAAAGAATTGTAATATATTTTTCTGAATAAATATGTTGTTTAAGGAAGGAAAAAACCGAATTATACCGGTTCTATTATCGGCCAAGCAAATCCAGATGCTCTTTTATCTTCAATTTCTTCTCGCCCTATTCATTGATAAATGTTACACATGTAATTGCGTATATAATATAACGATTGTATAGTAGGAAGTACAAGAAAGTCAAAATATCAGAACGTTGAAATAATAATGAATTGTAAATTCATGAGGAGAGACTGCTCGTGTACCAAGACTGCCTTTCAAAGAATGACTGTATAGAGTATTCAACGAGGTATTCAAGTTTCAAATACAAGCTCTGAGCGCTCTGTATAAGACTGGAAAAATTGTATGAAATATCTATAGATATGCCAACTATCGTAAAATATTGCCATATATATATATATATATATATATAGAGGACACGAAAAACCAGCAGGAATACGCAGGCTATAAAAAAAAACTGCGCGACGTGCGGCTTACCCTAATAACAGCCGTTCCAACCCAGACCCTGTGATAAAACACCGCTTGTACGCACTTTACAATAGGTGCAATAACGCTTATACCTTTTCATACTTCGTACAGTTTAAGACTGTTTGTATATCTCAAGTAGTTTCTGCGACTCTTATTGATAGTCAAGGCTTTTCATCGAAAACTTTGATTTAGTCGCATTGATTGGATACGCGATCATAATGGGAACCATATTCTGGACTGTTATAATGTCAGTCAGAGTTTACTGTATGAGTTCGTTGCTAACATGTGAACTGCTCGGTATCCATTTTACATGTCCGGTTAGATGCTGTCGATCGCTCGACGTCTGATTGATAAGTGCGAAGTGTGGGCGGTGTGGAGTATTTTTAGAGTATTTTTATAAGTATATTTGTAAGTATGGGACAGAGACTTTAAACTGCTGCATCCTTGAGTTTTTCACATTTTGGAATTCGTCTCTCCCTGCATTGAAAGATACGGGGAACGAAGAACAATAGTAGTATAGCATTGTAATAATATATCTTTTAATCCTTAAGAGTACCGGTATGACGCATATATGCCTCAGAAAATAAATTATTGTAAAATACCTATTTTGTACCGAATAATGATTAAGAATAATGGATAGATGTTCATAATAATTAGCAATTAATAATAATACTTATTATAAATAATTAACTATTATTAGTATACATAAATACATAGTTATATTATCAAAATTTTTAATTATATTATCATATTTTGTTCATCAAAAAGTTCGAATTTTTGAATTTTGACTTCAGAACTTTGAATCAGTGACCCAAAAAATCTACAAAGGTTATAAAGGTTGAGATTATTCGAATAAGAAAAACGTGAAAGACATTTTAGACACAATAAATACTTAATTTTGTTAGAATAAAGTCTTACTATTGCACTGGAAATTATTAGACTGAATTTCTTGCTGTTCCTCAATGTAAAATTTAACAAAATTTTCAATTTTCCAATATGCAAGAAAATGGGCGTGAATACATTTTGAACAAAAATAAATATTTATGATCTTTTATCAGACGCCTCTGCCTTCTTATATTCTTATTTTTTTTTTTATCTTTCCTTTTTGCTCTATACGTCTAACGTCAGTGGTGCGCAAAGAGAAAACTATATAAGTTATTCTAACGGATTTTATGAGAGCCCTGGCTCTGAAAATTGAACCGAGCGAGATTCGGCGGAGAAAATAACAGCGGAATTTCGCGTGTAATAAAACGCTTGCATGCGTCATCTGCTCCCCACCCCCTCTCTTCCTAGACGAAATTACGTCCCAGGGTAAACTCCAAATTCGTATATTACAGGCGGGTCTGAGCTAAAACTATGCCACCCCTCGCGGAGTCCTGGAATAATTGCCGAAGATTAATTCGGGCGGGCTAACGGCTGTCAATTGAATTAGACTTGCGAGCGAGCGAACGAGCCCGCGCGCCGGATAGCTTGGGCAATTTCAGCCGAAGTCTCGCGTCTCGACCCGGTTTCTTAAACGTACAGCGACTACGCGATATCATCCGAAAATTCTCCTACCTGTATAAGCAATTTATTCCAAGACGCTGCTTCTCGTCCGCCCGATCGCGCAATTTGCATTAAGGACCGAGTTTTCTCGAGATTGAAGGATTTTTGGAAGAATGCGAGGATGTTTTTATCGGCTTCCTGTTTTTATAATGTCTTATACAACAACGATCGTTCTGCTCCTTAGATATTTTTTTTCCGTCCTGCTTGCATTATTGTATAGAATAGCCTGTTACTTGAGTACATTAAATAAATAATAACAGATTGAGTAAAGCTATTTTGATATAAGAATTTTTAATTACAAACGACAATGATCAAATATTTAAGATTGACAATGTGTATGTAGACAGGAGATTTCTACTTGAAACATCGGATTTGGTTATAGTAAAAGTTTCGTTATAGAAAAAAAATTGCGAAAAGAATTGCTAAACTAGGACGACTACGCTTAACTACTAATACATCCATAACAATATTAAAACCATATGATTTAGATTTACAAACTCAAAATTTAAAATTCACATTAGAATTTATGTTTTTATTGGGAAGTAACATTTTATTTTTGAGCACGAGCGTGTCGATTAGAATTCTAATTAATCGAACTTATCAATCGTTGTACTTTTTTTTTTAAATATAAGACCTTCGAAATATCACAATTATTATTAAAACAATTATTGCAGTACATGATAAAATGAAATCCGCCAAATGGCTTGTCCTATTAAAAATCGCTCGAATATAATATCCAGAATATATATATATAAATAAGACACGAGACGTTCTGTTCGACCGCGTTGAAAGCATTTTCCAGACGTGTATATAATAATAATACGAATAACATGAGGCTCGTCCTCCTCTTACTCCACCCCCATCTTCTTCGGGCACACCTTTAGCGTGTATATAAGATTATTCCATACCAGCGGAGTTCGCGTACCCTCGTGGGACGTACCCCACCTTTCGATATCTATATATAGCAGTTTACCGATTCAGAGTGCCGATAACAAATGATAACGGTATGATAACCGAAATGAATAATGATAACCGAAAATTGGGGGGAATCGATCGCGTTCCTTGGTTCCCAATTTCTCATTGTCGCTTTAACATTTATCGACATATTCACAAAAAAATTAATTGTCAAAAGTCGCATGCGTATAATTATTGAACTCACAGACGTAATAGAAATTTATTTAACAAAGTTATAAAATATAACTTTTTATATGTGTATTATAATACACATGTAAATCACGTCGAATAAGCCAAGAAATATCGCAGAACATTCGCCGTGTTATTTGGATTTCTGATTTAAGAATTATTTATAAAATACATTTATTATATACAATGAGAACAACAGAATTTGATCTCGAAACTATCCAAAATTGACTAAGTACACAACTCTTTTTTACGCCCGGATTCGATCGATTTCGCATTATTTCTTCCACCGTACAAAAAGGCACCAGGTCCTCCATTGTAATTAACTAAAACACGGATGAATCGGACCGATCGCATCGTCCACAATTCAATGGAAATCCAATCGTAAAGGATTACTTAGATTTTCGGAAGTCGCGGGAAAGTTGAAAGCGAATCCGTTTACAACCGATGTTATTTTTTTCTTCAATTCAATTGAATGATTGGAGCGCATAAATTGAAAGAAGCAATCGCGGTGCTCACAGGCAGATCTGCTCGCGGCAATGCAAAAGTCGTAAATATTCCGGTCGACGGCGTCGAGCGAAGGAGAGACATTAAACTTAATGAAGATGTTGTTCCCCCACGTTATTATACATATTTACTTTCGTCCTGCATCGGAATTTTCTTCGTTCTTCTTATTTTTATCCCCACTCGGTGGTACGCGGCATTGATTGATCATTGATGCGTACATGTACCAATTTCGTCCTAAATCTGATTCAGCTTTTGCGTCGTTAGAACATAAAATAATATTGTTAGATTTTTATTTAACATTTTTATAAACTGAATTTCTTCATGGTGAATCATTTTAATATAGTACGTTATAGAAAAAAAAAACGAAGATAGAAGCATTGAAATCGTTGCCATGAGCTCTCGTTGCGAAAGGTGATTGGCCAACACGTTGTCTGGAAATTGCATGCAATACCACTATTGCACTAGTATTGATTATCGAAAGAAGCACGGAGCTCGGCTCTTCGAACTCCTCGACATCGTGAGGAAGTGCAGCGCATCGCTCTAGCCGGTACACGTATACATATAGATCACTGGAGCGCATCGGTTATTTTCGATTGAGAACCACTTCTGCAGCGTGGCGGACAAAAAGCGAGGGCGAGAGAAGCACGGCAGATGACCGGCGGTGAATTATGAAGCCACTTCTTGTCGACGTATCTCTACGTAGCGATGCCACGGAGGACAGATGCACTCGAGGATGGATATATATGAGATTTTTTTATTCTCGTCCACTTGAGATTAAATGTTATATATATATATATATATATATATATATATATATATATATATATATGCCCGTGCTTGCTTACGTAACTTTGCCAATATACGAGTGACAAGCCGTGCGTTAAATTTCGTTTGTGCGTCTGGGATATATGTATCGTATGTATCGTATCATTCTTCTACCTGTTAAATTTCAAGCCTATCATGCATGTAGTTCGACACACAAAAAAAAGAAACAGGAGCGATTTCTGGGATTTAGGAAAACGCTCTAAAAAGGCACTACAAGTATAACTACAAGTTATACTTGTAGTCGATGTGACACAGTGAGAATCCAAGCAGAAAATCAAACGACAAGGAGGCAACCAATGAAATATCTTAAATCGAATTAATAAATAACCATATAAAACATCGTCCGCTGTATTATTTTTATTTTATTCCTTTTGTCGCACCCCTTGGTATAGGTATTGTGGCAGTTACAGGTTTAGTCAATATAATAAGTTTATGGACTTATAATACATATTTCAATAATGAATTATAATTCATGAATACACATTACATTTGGCACGACTGCATTTATATTTTATTTGCGATATACATTTTATACTATATTTTGCTTATCTACTATAGCATCTATAAGTATAATTAGTTTTTGGGGTTGTTTCATCTTATTTAGGATCGATTTGAAATATGTTCCTAGTTGTTGGTGCTATTTCTTGTCTGTCCGTGCTCATATATCTGCCAGAATCTATTACTTTCTTACCTTTCCTGCATTCGCTTTACTCCTCTTTATTGATCAGACGTTGCTAATTTAATTGAGTTAATCTTTATTAATTTTATTAAGTTGTTCTTTATTAATTTTCACCATCCTCGTTTTAATTATGTATGAATAATTTTGCAGTAATCATCTTTGAATCGGTTAACATCGTTCATATTTCCAGGTATTTATTTTGGAAATTCTATATTCATTGGCTTTGAGTTGATAGTTACTCTCGCCTTAATTTGGATCTATCTTTACCTAACTTACCTAACAGGTATCTTTTTATACGATTTTTAAGAATGTAGTGAAACAGATGAAAATTTGAAATACTGATAGATTGAATGAAATAAATGCTAAAGTATTAAACACTTATTTTGTCTACAAAAGTATTTAGACATTTATAGTTTAAAAAGAAAATGATGGAATAGTTGCAGCTAAAATTTGAGATGTTATTTAAAAAAGCAAACAGATTTCAATACACTTAACATTTGTTTAATTTGTATTAGAAAAAACTAAAATTGTATTTAAAAATCTGTGTTCATTTCTGAAGTACATTAGTAAATATCTGCTTTAAATACATTTATTGTAAATAAAAAACTCGTTGTGGAGGAATAATTGCGCGGCATATTTCATATTTAATATCTCCCATAATAATGTACGAACTAAACTGACACTTATTTTGTGTCGATTTTATGACCGCACACGTTCACAATTTCCTTATTTCATCATTCTTAACTGAGACTGTATTTTATGGAATAGCTATTTGAATATATCTCATATTCTACCTTGCATAATAAAATTATTTAAGTAGATCTAAACGATTATGCAAATAGGCAAATTACTATCAGACAAAGATAGCTCGTGGGCATATCGGCTATATTAGATTTATAAAACAAAAATTAGGTGATTTTATTCTTGAGTAAAGTCTTTCTGACCGCATTTGAATATTAAAATAATAAGAATTTCAGTTTATCGATACATTTGTTCTTAATTCAATGCCTGTATTCTTTCCAAGTTCCTTCTTTTTGTCATTACATCTAATATTTAGCAAACTTTCTGAATACAGTATTAACTAATCGTTACTTTAAACGACAATAAATAACGTATCAAAAGTAAAGAGGATTCATTCAATAAATAGAACGTTCGATCAGTATTCAATCATTTATAGGACGTACGGAAAGCATCCTGGAGCTAATTTAAGATGATGGCCGAATTGGACTGCATGCCGAATTTCTACGTCACATAGAAGTCTTTTATAACCATTATGAAATTTACGAGAACTCGTACATTCTCCGTCCGATGAAGTTTTTCCGACGCCTGCTGCTTTGTTTTCGTTGGCCAAGAACCAAAGACCGGAAGTTTCTTCGGCTCTTGGCTCGCTTTTCCACCTCTCTCCGTGCGAAACGCATAAATCTGTTTCCGAGTCGCGTCGTAAAATGTCCCCTTTCTCGTCGAAAAAAAGAAAGGCAGAGGAATAGGCAGGATCGACTTGAGCGACGGGTTTCCGTTTGGTAGGTGTCGAATAAGACGAGTAATCGTACATTGCCATTTGAAATTGATTTTTTTTTTACGTTATAGAGTTTTTTTTTGGATGACGAATCAAATTCTCATGGTAAATTCGTGAATGAAGAAATTATATGAAGGACTTAACCAATATTTTGTTGCGAATTTCGACAGTTTTTAATATAGTTCTTCATTTGAACGATTAGTTTTTGCTTATTCTATTGTACGTCAATCGAATACTTATGATAAAAGTTTTTTCTAATGCCGGATTAACTGCTTTGAAAAATGCAGGATGTGCTCGGAGTCATCAATAAAAGATTTCAAGGCCGCTTGTTCGATAAAAAACGGAAAGTTAAGTTTACAGGATAACTTTATTTTTCATGTATTTGCTTATTATTTAATATAAGCGATTAAATTTACGATCTTCCACGTTACTTTTACGATGAAGAAATAGTACATTTATAATTTAAACTCATTGTACAGATTACCTTTCATCCATATTTTGGTAGGTTTGTCCTTTCTAGATAATTTAAGTAAAAAATAAAGAGCTCGTGTTACTATATATGTCTCACAAAAAATTAAGAGTTAATTACGTACTGCATTCATTGTTGCACATTTACCATTCATTATTAACTTATGAGAATTGTATACCTGTGAGGTATGGCATATTAAAAAACGAAAAGAACAGACGCGAGAAATATACTTTGAAATTGTATTTATTATAACACGAGGAACGATTGTCTAAAGACTAACTAAACTTTTGCAAACTCAAGAGTTCTTGGGTTCCAAACCTTCATTCTTAAACTTCAGACATCTACATAATAAACACATAAACCTTTTTTCCAACCACCCGAACTCAGGTGACAATCTTTTAAGTGACTTACGGCTGCTTTTTTTAAAATGATTTTTGATATATTATTTAAGTAATGCCTAATTAGTCCAACAATTCGTAAGAAAACAAACAATATTTGCATCGTCCATTTAATGAAAATTGTTATCATTGAAATCCTCGTTAACTTTCTTCATAATCTGAACTCCTACTATGAATGCTCGAAAATCTCTAGTGGGGGAGAGCATTAGGGCGACACGACACCATCACCCCTCGTTTCTACGAGAGTCACGGGACGCTTTTGACATGCACGGTGAAATTCAGGAAACGAGAGAGCGCTTCTCTCTTCCCTCTGTGTGCTCTTCCTCAGAATTACATAACCGCGGCAGGGTGCAGTCCTCGTTGACAAGCCATAAGCCGTCGAGTGTATTATAGTTTCGGACTTGAAGATAAGAGCTGAGTTTGAAATGGCCGCACACGGCAATGTTCTCGTAGTCAATGATGAATTTATACGCAGACCCATGAGAGAGAGAGAGAGAGAGAGAGAGAGAGAGAGAGAGAAAGATTTTAGTCATTCAATTTAAATATATATATATATATATATATATATATATATATATATATATATATACTAATATTTACTTTAAAACCAGTTTCTAATGATGTGATAAAGCGGTTCGAAACGTTGTATGAAACAGATACATATATTCGAGAAATATGGTGGTGGAGGCAGTTAGATCATCTTTTACAAACAGTAGTATATTCATTATTTTTTTATAATTTTTTAGTATTAGCATTAGGTAACTATAAACAAGGATAGCCTGACTATAATTATAATTATAATTATATTTTTTTAAAGACTGTTAAATTGACAAAAATATTTGTTAGTTTACGAGAACAGCCGTATATTTATAAAATTTTAGAATCTCTCCTCATCTCGAGTAAATCTTTTATGATCTAATCCAGTGTCTACAGAACTTTCGGTATTTGATCCTCCACGAAATTCGTATAAAATTCAAAACTCGTCTCTTGTCCTACATGGAATTTTTTCCGCTACCTTTATAGATACAGCACAAAATGCGAGAAGCTACCTGATAACCCAAGGTGCTCCAGGCACGTGGCCACTTGTTTTTAATGACATGTACGAGCGCTTGCTCACCTTTGGTCGTAAATACAGCGCGACGTGTACACGTAAGCGTACTGTGCGGGTTTTTGAAGAGTAGGAACAACAAAGTAAGCCGATGGAATAAGTTTTGGGATTAAACAGGTTCGTTTCGGATGCTGAGATCTAGAGGTTTTAGAAAGAATTTCGATTTCTAATTCTAGCATGTCACTGAATATATTGCGATGACGATAGCTTATTAGAACGTTGATAGCTATACAGTTAAAATAATTGTATAAACTGGATTTTCAACAAAGAATGTTTAATTATAGAAAAAAGTTATTTATGTTGAGAACATTATGTAATACTGTTAACTTGACTTTTTGATGACATGAAACGAACAGAACTATATCTATCATTTACATCAGCTTATAGTTGAGTGAATGGTGAACTCAAATCATTACCATGACATCTTACGATCAAATTATAACTAAAGCAATAATAAAATAATTTCCATAAAAGTTGAAAAGTTTAGCAATACATTGTATAAATAGTCCTAGATGAACTATTAGGCAAGAATTGGCTTTCGTAACAGAAAATCCAATAATTTTTAAATGTTCGTTTTAATCTAGTTTTAATGCTTGCCAAAGCAAAATTATTTTTTTATGACATATATGGCATTTGAAGGCTTGTCTACAAGAAAAAAATGGTAAAAATGATTGGCATATACAAATATGGATTTCGAGAACATGTTGGTCTAATATTACATAGCCATATCCCCATCTGAGCTCGCAATAGATTATATGTTTTATTTATCAGCGTTAATTCTTTATTTCTTTCGCATTTATTAGCAGGTAATAATAATTGCGTTATTAGAAAAAATGAAAAAATTTAATTGACTGAATTGAAAAGTATTAAAATACGTATATTGGATATGATTGGATATGATTCAAATATATAAGGATGATCAGCTATATATTGATTTTTATCCAATGAATTGAAATTAATACAAGCATCCATCTTTCTTTGAAAAGAATTATACCTAAAGAAATTTTGGAAAAAAATAATCCCATCATGAAAACCTGCTTTTTTTACAGACCTGCATTGGCATTGCAAAAACAAGGTTCGGCTTTAAGTTCAACACAATAGAGAAACTGCGATTCCATACATCAACATTGTAAATTTGATTATTCTTTATGCCTTTGTCCGAGTCGCGTATAAGCCAGGATTTGAAACTGCGCCGCAATCCGATTCTCACCGCGGCCGTAGGTTACAATCGCTGGAAAGCCACGCGCGATGCAGGATCGGGATAATTCCGGAGGCGCCGCACAATAGGGATTAAGAGACATCCTCGTGGCTTTAATATTTCCTGGACCACTGAGCAGAGCAGGTCGACGAGGAGGAGGGGCTATATCTGGGCAAACTTTTGGATTAGTGCGAGCCTCGTGAAAGGGGTCGGGAGTGCGTCAAGAGATTGTTCGATGCTGTAAATGGTACTGCTATTCTCATGCATATTGAGAGAATTGCACAACGCAGAGATGCATATAGGCATTGTTGATAAAGTAATGTATTCAATGACATTTTTTCATAGATTATATGATACACTTACTTTGATTTATCATCGAGGTGTTTGTCGTTTTCGATATTTTGACATAAGTAGAAATTTGAAGAGCTACTGTGCTCGTCAAATGCGAAATGCAAGAATCAATATTTCGAGTATATACGACAAATGCGCAAACGCGTATTTAATTGTTCCGCACGGGTCGTGCGTTAATTCGTCTAAAATTGGAATTCCCGAACTGGTTGACAAAGGATTTATTAGATTCGTGGAATGTATTCACAGGTGAAATGGAATCGATCACGGATGGTAGTCATATGCAAATTTGACTCTGTTCTTTGCAGATTCTTGAAGAAGTTTAATTTATTTTTCGAAAATTAAACAAAACTGATTTAAAGCCTTTACTTGATTTTTACTTTGACATATCTTTCTGAGGTCCAGGTTCTTATTGGTTATATTTTTCAATCATCATTATATTTGCGACTAAAGACTATAAGAAATAAGTGATAAATCAATTTATAAAGAGAATAATACAAACGATGTACAAACCACTTTAAAAACATTAAAATATCCAAACAGGTTATTTTCTAAAAGCTTCATAATTAAATGGATAAAGCTCTTTAATCCAATATTGGTTCATGCCAATAAATCCTCCCATTACCGCGATTGATGCTTCTTCTTTTTTTCCCCATTCGCAAAGTTCGAACGAAAGGCATTGTCAGACTCGACTAAAAGGGCAATTATATCTTCGTCAGTAAATTCCAACAGTACTGCCAACGTTAGAGCGAGAAAGTAACAGGCGGGGGGAAAGTGAAGGGCAGACAGATGAGTAGGAAGTCCGGAGGGCACCGATGAATTTAATTATCTTGTATTCGAGAGGCGCCCACGCGCTGTTCGTCGGTAATATAACTTTTGGAGGGTTGCAAGTAGTGTCACCGGCGTGCTCGCGCCCTATCATGGATAGGGAAATTGCAATTTGGGCGATTCGCAATTAGAGAAGCAAACGCGTACGGTGGTATCTGCAGATTTTGCTTATAATTTCAGACTATTGATTGATCATTTATTTTGTTTCTTCTCTGGTTCGTCGATGTAAAAAACGATGCAAAAGTAAAAAACAATTATTATTCGGTGTTTTATATGTATATATGTGTATGGTTTGCCGAGGACATATTGATAATCGTACGTGCGAAATTATGATTTCTTTTTTTAGTTGAGCTCAATTGCTTCTTTTAATGCTTTAATATTCAAATTTCGGAAATCAGAACTGAACTATATATATAATTAGAGATGAATCAATTTTCCGATCATTAAGATTCCTTTTAATCTTATTTAAACAAGGTCAGCTAGTATGAAGTTTTTTGAAAGTCTTTCATTACTTATTTACACTAAATTTTATGCACACATTAATTATAATATTATATTTAGTTATTGTACTGTTAGAGGAGGACGGATTAATGTCGCATTTTTTGCTACTTTTTTAAAATAAATACTATTTTGTTTGGATAGCAAGATCATTTCAATATCCATGAAGTTTATATACCACGCCGTTATCAAACTCTATATTATAATAACATACTATCGTATTCTCTGATTATTTGTAAAGTATTTAAAAAAATGGAAAGAAAATGTAAGATTTACAATTAAATATAGTCTTACTATACACGTGACTCTCCTGCATTGCTCATCAACTGAGATTTCACTTCCATGTCACACAAGAATGTTTCCAACTAAAGCGTGTACTCACCTGAAACAGAAAGAAAAATAAAAATTAATAACAAGCAAATGAGGGACAATCAATTGATTATCAATAACATTTTTATTTAATATCAATTCGGTCCTGAAGTGAACTCAGCTATATCAAAAGTTCCATCAATCTTAAATCAGAAATTACTATTTCCCAATCTTTCAATTCCGATGCTTTTTGATGTGCTGGACCTCATTATTACTTTACATCAGAATTGCTTCATTCGCACAATGTTTTTGAGATATTCGAACCTCATAGTGGAAACCCATATCCATGTCAAATTTTCAGATTGTCGAACGTTGTGAACTTTTATTTCCTTATAAAAGCACACATTATATTCAAATGCCAGTTTTACCCTTTCAAATACGATTGAGTTCACTAAAATATCTTATCTCGTATTTTTCGTGCAGATGTCCTAAATTTCAAGTTTCATGAACCTCGATTGTATTTCAGTCTTGTGAATTGTGTTAATATAATTTACCAATGTAATACTTATCAACCATAGATAATTAAAGAAATTCAGCGACAGACTCAAAAAACTAAATCGTGTACATTAAGTTGATTTTAATACTTTTTAAGAAAAATGGAATATACAGGGTTACATAACCTAGAACTTGGGCAAGGACAGTAAATTTTGCACTTTTAGGATAGGATTATCAAAATTTCTGACGTGGTTCACAAATTTTCCGATACAACTTGAGATCAGCATATCGCAAACAAGCATAAAAAAGTATAGAAACATTTTTGTAACACCTGCCCTTGTAGAGTTGTATATTAAATTTTCATTTTGAACTAATCGGTTGGCAAATATAGCCATTGAAGGAAGTTTTGAAGTTTGGAAATAAACTCAACACTACTAACTTGATATTTAATTTATTCCTGGTCAAATATCTCCATCAACGACTATCAACGGTAATATTGAAATCCTCCTAACAAGAAAAATAACAAAAAACCTATCCACTAGAATTATTCAAAGCGATTGGCAAAAAAAAAAACAAGCGTGGCTCTCCTCTACATCTCTTTCTCTCTCCATCGACTGCTTTTATTCATTACCGGCTCGCCATCCACATAAATCACCCTCTCAAGAACAATATGACGGACCCCATGCGTTCTCCACCACCGACTTTCTCGCGGCCTTCGCCTTATATACACGTGATGCCACAGGCCCGCCGGCGATATATACAATAATTATTAATCGCGCGCGATAAATCAATATTGCGCGCCAATTACCCACCGGGGCGTTTCCCTGATGGTTATATTCGCGAGTAAGAAGAGTGCGAGAAAGAGTGTCTCGCTATATTATATATATATATATATATATATATATATATATATATATATATATGAATATATGCAGATATGCACGTATTTATGTATATATGTGTGCATGTACGTATATGCGTATGTATGTAAAACTAGTCTATATAGAACTCGGCGTTAAATGGACGTAACTGACTGACAAGCGAGACGAAGTTGCGGATGCGGAAGGGGGGAACTGTCATGTCAGGCCCGGTGGCGATTTCGACAAGCGGATGCGCCCGATCCCAATCACACCCCATATAGGAAATGGACACGATCCGCTTTTCTCGCAACTATATGCATATTTTGGTTAAATATGACATTGTCGAATCGTCTCTCTCTCTCTCTCTCTCTCTCTCTCTCTCTCTCTCTCTCTCATTAAGATAATATACGACTATTGATTAACTAATTAATGTATTATTTATTTCGAAATTTTATTTAATATCCAATGATAGTTCTCTAAAAATATAAATATATTAAATTCGTAAAGCATTAAAGAAATTCACAAGCATCCTGAATAATTTTTGCATTTCTTGCAAGTAGACTCTTTTGTTGATTAAAGGAGAATGATAGATTAATTCATAGTTTTTTGTTAGTTCTATTTTGATTGTTGATTTAATTTCTTTCTTCATGTCAATAAACAAAATCCAAACGATTCCAGATTAATGCCATTTGAATAATGTACAATTTTTGTTCATCAAAAAATATAAAATCGTTTGATCTATCTCTACTGTCAAGAATTTAATTAACTCGGAACATTCATAATATTTGCTTTCTTTTCTTTCGAAAGCTAATCCGTCAATTCGAATCACGTTCCATATATATGTATAATTAAAATATAACAACAACAATAATAATATATAATATTAATGTTAATATTATATAATAGCAATATATATGGACAAAAAACAATGGAAATCTGGCTGTTTTATTTAGTTTGTAGCTGGCACATTCTTTTTTTTATATGTTACGAAACAGAATAAAAAACACGCACGTTCATAGCATTTATTTATTATACTAATCGAAAGAAATTTACCGAACCAAAAATCATTGAAGCTTGTAGCGTTGCCAATTTGATAGCAATTAAAACTGTGGTAAAGATATGAGTTTGACCACGCTGCATTTCTCTTAAAACATTGTTCTGATTAACCGACGAACTGGGTCAACTGTATCCAATCGAGTCGAAATTTTCCAAGGATGTCGATAGAAAGGTCATTTTTATTTTTGTTTACACATATATATAGAAAGGAGAGAGAGACGGGGAAGGGAGGGAAAAAGTTATAAATGTGATTAAGTATTCAATAAAAGTGAAATATTAATGGCGAAACTGCAAAAGTTGATCTTCAATGAAAACGTTGATAATAAAGGACGAATTATTTACAAGACTTGTACTGCGGAGGAGGCTGAGAATTTACCCAATGACGACGTGTTTTCAAAACACGAATTACTTTACAATTACGCATTAGCAGAAGTAATATTAAAAGTTTACCGCTCATAATATACATATATAAACTCAAAATCGAATGATTGAATTGAAATTGTAAATGAAACTGAACCGGTGAAACTATTGGAATCCAGTCCAAATTTAGCACTGATTGAATTTATCCTCGATTGCGACTGTAGGTATCGTCGATTCAAATTCAACACTAAAAATAAGTATTCAAGTACTTATATAGAATACTAATAAAAAGAATCCGTACAAGTTATACGTAATAAATCGGTCATAAAGTACATAAGAAACAGCCATATGTAAAACATTGTACAGTTGAAAATTATTGATGTTCGAACAGCTTCAACATTTCTGACTGTTGCAGCAGCAGTTGCAACGTAATTAATCGTTGTAATCAAGCAGACTGCAAGGTTCGAAAGTCTCGACCAGGCCAAAATATTCGAAACTTTTCGTGTGGTTTTACCTTTTCGAAGATTTCGAACGTGCTCGAAAAAAAATCAGAGTTCCATTTGAATTTGGACGGCTCCTTCATAATGCGTATATGTGTATAGTAATTATACCGAGCTTTAAACGTCTTTTACATAACTATGCAATTATGGCGACGCGACCGCGCACGCTTCTATAGCGCGAGGGTCAACGACCCTCTCGAGCCTCGGCAGTCGGCATGTATAATATATTAGCTAATATTAGCCGCTTCGTGGAACGAAATCGGGGCGAAATGCGCGAAAGACGAGCTAAACAATGGACATTGGCGGCGCGGCGCAGCGACCTCGCGATAGGCCCCCAAACGGGAGCGCATATATCGATTCGACCTCCCGGGCGCTTACGTGAACGCGCGCGCGCGGACGTCGGAGAAGGCACGTTGTTGCGAGCTGGCGCCGCGGCGCGGAGACAAACGGAAGCGCCAACGGCCATTGAAACGCAAATATGTAGTAAGTATGATGAGCCCGCGAATCAATCGGATTATTCCGTTGCAATTTCAAAGTTGCCATAGAAAATTTTTTTTCTATCCCACGTGTGTATGTGACGACATCTGGGACACTCTATGATTCGGACAAAGGTACGAATATTTATTCTTTCCGCGCCTTACGCGTGTAATTATGGTTAATTACAGAAACAAAAACTTTCAGTTGTAATTATGGCATTACGGTGTCCAAAATAACGAGCTCTCAGCTAAATAACTAGGCATTACTCACGCGAAGCGGCAATACACGCATGTATCATTAATTTGTATACTAATTAATTCGCCGAAAGGATGAAAGACATTCCCGTATTTACCCGGATCCGTTTTTCATATAAACCTCCTCTCCAGCGAACATCACATCGGCCTATTCATATTTATATACGCACTGTACAATTCAAAAAAGGGACTTTCAACTGATTGAGTAGGCGAACTTGATTTGAATTCTATATAAATAAATAGACATTCATTCGTGAATATTTTGTATTAGAAAGTAAAAAAATCACTTTTTAACTTTATTGGTATGTGCATGCCCATATAAATCCTATTATTTTTTTTATTACAATTCTATCACACTTTCTAATAATTCTTTTTTTTGTTATGAATTAACGGATGTCACGTATCATAATGTCAAAAATATTCAACAAATAATAAAAAAGTATTCTTTTCAAATATAAAACGATATTTGTCGTGAATGGACTCAAGATCTAAAAAATTTTTTTGCTTGATCTATTATAATGAAGAAATATTCAAAAGTATTCTTTCGAATAATATTATTTCCAAACTAACAACTTTAAAAATATAACTTTCAAAACTTGAGCACTCTTTTATCAGTTCTACCAACGTCCACGAGATGGCGACCTATACTTTTTAAAAATATTATATCAAAGTCGTAATCCTCAATGTCTGGAATTCCAGAAGGTATATTTCAATCGACATATTCGATCAACGGACTCTTCCAACCAATGGCTATTTCATACGTTACAGTAATTCTCAGGAAACTGGCGACAATACCTTTGGGGCAGACCTTGCGCCACGCCTGGCGGCGTGTCAGCTGGTCCCTGATGCTGAGCTCGCGCGGTCCCAGATTCTCCCGCGACAGGGAGTTTATCAGGATGCCGCGGAGGGCGGCGAGGGTGGCGATCGGTATCTGTCGGTCCATTATTTCTCTCAGCCTCGTTGCTCGCGGCGGCTCGCGCCGACTCGCATCTTGACTCGATTCACTGGCTGTTCGATGGTTTGTCTCCTCACCCCCTCACTCACCTCACACTCTGACTCCACTCGCTTCCATTGCCTTGGAATGGTGTCCGCTTATAGCGTTATGGCGTGGCACACGTACGCGCACCAGTTTCTTCCACACTGACTATCACAGTTTCACTGATAATTATAATTCGACTGATTCGCAGAATTTTTGCACCCGCAACGAATATTCTTCATTCATGAATTACGCCGCACGGATGCGTTCCGATTTATTCTGTGACAGATTTATATATATAGATATAAAGGAAAGGTTCGATTTCGCGGGGAAAATATTTGGCCGATTATGGGACTAGAAATGTCTATGGAGGACAAGTCTATGTTGTGGAGATGGATTAAGAAGAATCTGTGTTCTGTAAAATTCTTGACGAAAGCTTTACAATTATTTGAGTTATATAAAAAACTAAAATTCACGAAGAAAAAAAAACTAAAAAATTTGTTATAATTTTTACAGAAATTTTTATATTAGAATTTGTATGTCCTCCCACGGCAAGTAAACAATACGTTATTTACTATTAAAAATAGGTATGTATTAATATTGACAATCAAGCTTATAAATCAATAAATTAATTCGCATTTTCTATTAATTTACAATGAGCTTTTTTTTTTAATACAAAGAACTGCGTTCAGTTGTTTTATAAATATACAGTTTTTTGAGTACAGACCATAATACCGATTGATCCATTCCATTGGAATATTTACAACACATTCTTGAAGGTATAGAATAACAATTTCTGAACGTGATCGATTTTGAAATTGTGCGGCTGTCTGAATTACTTTATAATCTAATTTCACACAGAACTACAGTACGTGATTTAGCATTGATTAAGTACAGTAGTTAATTAGCATTCTAACGGTCTTGAAAATACGCATATTATAGAAGTATTATCGTTTATCATTTTAATAATCCAGAATTAGTAAATTCAAATCATAATAAAATTCAAGCCTAATTAAATTTATAATAAAACTTAAGCTGATTATCTTGGATGATTTCTAATTTAATCGTATACTTATTCGAGTTGATGCACAATCGTTCTTTCTTGCACGTTATATTCATTAACTGTAATAGGCACTACAGGATTTATATGATCAAACAGCTACTTCATGGTGATTAAAAACTAAAGTCTGAAAACTAATTCTGCGTGAATAAATTTAACGGAATAATACGTTAGATTAATATACCATGAAAATTAAACATGTTTCAAATTTGTTGGCTTGCCTCAATTCACGAAGCACTTCATTGTAATAGCTTCCGACTAAAATTTTCATATTGTTATAGATGTTTACGATCGTTAAATCCATATCGAAATAAATAAAATTGCATTGGTTTGAAAAAAAATATTTGTTTCGTCCGTTTTTATCTATTAACCGGACTCGTTGACACATCATTCTGTGTATACAATTCCAGAGTAGAAAAATTGTTCAACGATTATACAATCTATAGTTTTTTCCGAGCTCGCATCGCACGCACTTTCGCAATAAACACAAAAGTTAAAGAATATTTTTGCTTTATTTAAATAATAATAATGCCCGCGTAAAGCCAACGTAATCATCGAGAATTTGCCCGACCGCGAATGTAACATGGATATACGGCAAAATTGTTGCAGGATCCTATCGTGCAATTCTATATGGGCGAAAACATGCAGAGGAGATTTCTTCCTTCTCCTTTACCCGAACTGCGCTGGGAATCTGGGTTAAACCACGTTAAATTCATGTGTTCTCTCCCTCCCTCCCCCCTCTCTCTCTCTCTCTCCCACCCTCTGCCGAATCGTCGCGGTCAACCGAGCTTGCCGAACAAAACGAGATCGGTTGGACACGCCGCGCGATTTCCATTTTTGCGTTACGCGGCCGGTGCGACGTAACGAACGTCCGTTTCACGCACTCTGATAATCAATGGTGGAAATTTTGCAAGAATTTTTTGTTTTTGTTCCGGCAGAGAAGGATTTTATTATTATTCCGAGAGTGTCTATTGAATTCGTGGAAAAAAGATAGATAAATATTTTAAACATGTTTTGTTACATCTTCAATTCATATACTGAGAAAAATTCATTAGAACGTTTCACCTGTAAACTGTAAATCGTAAATTTTTTTTTAAATTGCGAACATATAATTGACAATAGCAGTACAGACTGTTTTGTAAAAGAGGAATAGTAATGAAAGCCATTGCGTATTGCGGCTCTATTAGATTTTATCATGTCTTGAACCGTTGTCTTTTGAACTATGAGCTCGTCAAAAAGTTATCCCAAGTGTCTAAAATTCAAACATTTTCTCGCGCCATTACATAATAATAAATTTATTATCTTCATTTTTCAGTCAACTATATGGTGGAAACGAGAATGATTCTACACATTTCTTACTTAAAAATTAAAAAAAAGCTTTGATATTTTCACAATAAACTTTTTTTTTATTATAATTTGTAAGTGTATTGTAAACTTTTCCTTTCGTATTTTCATAAACTCAATTTACTTTCTAATCCGTAATGAGTCCAAAATTTACTCTGTATACAAAATAAAACTATCCGTTGTTCTTACAGAAAAAAAATTGAAAGAAACGATCAACAAAAAAAAACCTAAAAAAGCACAGAATTTCAGGGAAGGTAAAAGCTAAATATTTACAAGCCTTGAAAAAAACTGCATTGGCGCTGTTACCGAGAACCGGCTTCCCCTTCAACGCAAAAACATTTCGTCGCTGAGAAAAATCACCGAGAATGCCCAACAGTGTGTACGTATGTGTAGTACGCGCGCGCGCGCGCACGCGCAGTTACCGCGAGGCCGCAAAGGCAGAGTCGGCCCGC
The DNA here is from genome assembly GCA_018907035.1 of Sycobia sp. Sy_11. Classification (NCBI taxonomy): domain Eukaryota; kingdom Metazoa; phylum Arthropoda; class Insecta; order Hymenoptera; family Epichrysomallidae; genus Sycobia; species Sycobia sp. Sy_11. Next base: position 5,063,372 of record JACCIC010000002.1, on the reverse strand, counting down.
GCGCGCAAATAAAGGTTCAACGCAAAAAACCTAACCTACCTCTCCCCGTATATCGCGCGCACGCGCGCATGCGAACGCAGCCCCCCTAGATTTTCGAACTCGAGTGTGTTGTAATATGTAATGTTTATACGTATACGTCAGACTTGCAACCGTCATATATATATATATATATATATATATATATATATATATATATATATATGACGCGAGGATAACGAGAGACGCGATGACGCCCTCGCGCTCAGTGCCGAAAACGTCGTCGCCGAAGGCCGATTGGCAGCGCATTCGCCGCTGATGCTGCGACTCCAAGGCTGCGCTCGGCCCGGGTTGGGAGGGGGAAGGGGAAGAGAGACAGAGAGAGAGAGAGAGAGAGAGAGAGAGAGAGAGAGAGAGAGAGAGAGAAATGCGCGCTCTTGATCTCCGGGGAATGCAGTCGCTCCGCCGTCGTCGCGCCTTTCTCGTCCTCTCTCTACTAATGCCGCGCAGTCTCTGCGTCAGCTGTTTAGATAAGGACACACGTAATGGCGAGTGCTATTATCTCTCTCTCTCTCTCTCTTACGCTCGTGTACGGCGCATCGAGCGTTCTTTAGGATGCGGAAAATTCTGAAAAATTACGGTGGAATGGTTAGAGTTGAAACTGCGTGTTTCTCTTTTCCAGTAAATGACGAGTGTCGCGAGAGCTGGACTGAAAGATTTTTTTTTCTCTTCTTTTGATAAAAATTTTTATCCAAATAGTATTAATTAAATAACTTATTTGAATTAAAATAAGATATATTTGTGAAAATGTATTAATTAATGTAAATAAAACCTTTAATCCATATAATTACATTTAAAGCTTATGTTTACTTTAAACGTTATAAATAAAAACAAACTTTCTATAAAGTAAACACGAGAACTAAACAAGTGAAAAAAGTATAAATATTGTAAAAAACCTTGTTATTTATGAATAAGCTTATTTTTTTTAATTAAAATTCATAAGAATAATTTTTATATATACTTTATGGCCACAATTGGTACCATTTATATGAAATGTTAACTTTTTATTAAAGGCTACACTGAAATGAATAATCTTAAAATTTTTATCGAAGCATTGGCAAAAACTATTATCCAATAATAATAGATTCGTTATTCCCTTTAAATAACAATACTTTATGATAAATATAATATTCTATTTGGGCATAAAAATATTTTTTCAGTGCGAAAAGTCGAGATAATTATACATCAGTAGATCTCGGTCAAATATGGCAATGCGTGTTCGTGTGTCTGGACTGTTTTTGTCATCATGGCCAATGTAAAATTCATATTAAGGAATTGAGAATTTCGATATTATTCCGCCTACGTAGAGTCGCGTGTCTCTCATTTTCAAGCCGTTGCGTGGGTTTAAAAACTAATTGTAATATATAATTCAGAGAGCTCCTCCCTGTTTCGCTCGCGATAATTCTAATTCTTGACTTTTTTTCTTCTTCTCTTTCTTGTTCATATCGTATTCCGTGACTGAAACTAAAAATACGCCACAATTATCACTTCCGCTCTCTATAACGCGCCGCAGATACGTATATATTGAAAAACAATGACAACCCGGATAATTAGGTAACCGTTGCTGTGTCCTTAGTTATGTAAAATTTCACGCGCGTGCCCGGGCTGCTATCGATGCATGGCCGTTATTATAGTCGGAAAGAAGAGTTTATTTTTCAACTCGTCAGCCCGACAGCGAATTATCATAATTGCATGTGCTGACCGAGCATATGCTTTTAATTTTAATAAATTGATAGGACCGTATCTTATCCGTTGTATATAGTTGGTCGGTACTGACTCATTCGTTAGCCTCCGATTGTCCCGAAGTTGCTTGATTTTGTATTATACTGTAAACAAGTCTGAATTCGCGATCGTGCCATCAGTGTTATAAATCCGATTTTTGATTATTTCATCTTGATTGTACGACGAGCCGTAGCAACAATTGGGCAAATCTGAAACTTTCACTCGATTCCGAATCCATTCGATAACGAAAATTCCCAGAAGCCGAGCACAATAATACGGATGAAATTTTATTAAGCTACAACAATTTGACGATACAAATACTATTTTAATCGAATGTTTGCAAAACAGTATCGAATCAGGAAGTACACAAAATAAAGATAAATAAAAATAAACGTTTTGCAAATTGACAGTAAGCCACGATTAGCCGTTGTGCAATATTCGCGAATGGATGGAGGAAAAAGGATCTCGAGGCTCGTGACCTTAATGCCGTTATTGACAAGATCCATACGTGATTTAAATTCTATTAATAAAATCAAACATATATGACCAGTGAAGCTGTCGTTTACAAAAAAAAAAAAAAAAAAAAAAAAACAACTATTTATACTTTACTCATGAAACTTGAGCGTTGTACGTGATCAATTACTTAAAAATTTTAATTAGAAACTAAAGAATGATCGGTTTATTTTCGTAAAAATGGCATACTACTGCAAAGTTGCTTTTTTTTAGATGTTAATTAAAAGTGTAAAATGCTTGGTACGTAATAAAAAATTACTATTCTGCATTGCTTTAAACAATTCATTATGCGTAAAAATTCGAAACTCTAGAGATTCTAGTTATTAAATTCAACACCATTTCACTTCTGGTATCAAAGAATACAAGCAATACAATTGATTAATACAGGTTTCCTCCAATATATATAAGCCACAGAATAAATAACAACGCCTTAAACCAAATCTAAATCGGCGTCACAGCACCAATTATTACTTTATTATTACACTGTTTAAAAAAATCACATTGTTATTGCACACACATACACACAAAACACACAACGCACAGCACATCGCCCACCCCCCCCCATATAACCCCGTATGCTCCGTCGGTAAAAAGCAACCTGTGCAACCCCCCAGAGACACGCGCTGCTGCTTTCTCTCCCCCCGCGCGCTAAAATGCACTTTCGCTCTCGAGATTCGCGCGTTTGCGCACGCGCCTCTGCACGTGTCTCTCACTATGATATATATTTATATGCATATATATATATATATATATATATATATATATATATATACACACACATACACAACATACATCTGATGAAATTCGCTCCCTCCCCGGCTCTCTTTCTCTGCGTATAATATGTATATGTATATCTGCACTGGCGCGGAGCGAGCTGCGCGCGCGCGCGTGCGTGCAGGCTCTCTCGCCGCGTGTAGCTGACTGTCCGTCGCGCGCGCACAACAAACGCGGCGTGAAAGCGCGCCGGGCCGAGCGCGCGGGGGGGAGGGGGGCGCTGGCCCCCCTCTTTCTCGAGAGCTGCGAAATGAGCCGGCCAGCACGGCACCTTCGTCGCCGCGCCGTACGAGTCCGCGGGCGTGTATAACTTTAATCGCCCGGGCAGTGGGGGATTAACGCAGAAAGAGAGAGAGAGAGAGAGAGAGGCGCGCCCGTTCCTCGCCCGTATGATATTTACAGTACTGTAGCAACGCGCAATTTTTGGATTGATCAAAGGGTTTAAACGAGAGGGGAGGGGTGGATTCGGTATCTAAGAGGGAGTCGTGTCACGCATGCCAGCGGTGTACGGGCGATCGATACAGGAGATGAATAGATACGGGGCTGAGTTTGCGGTTTATAAAAGAATTTGTCGAGTGCGCGATCGCGTAGCTGGCATTAGATTAGCGACAACAGATGGCGTGACGGGTAACCCTATACATATCATATCTCGTATTTTTCTGAGAATTTATTTGTTTAAATATCCCTTTCTATTTATTAATCTCGAAATATTTTTATAAACACAGTACGGGGAATACGGTTAAAGTTGACCGCGATATATAAAAAGCATATTAATCTCTCTTGCTCTGAGAAGTAAGTCACACATTTGACGCACAAACAAAATTTCAATGCCAACTAGCTATATAAGAATGTCCAGAATTGTCTCTTGTCTCTGTCGATTACAGTAAAGTGTAGTTGGATCGTAAAACCCAGTAAAAATCATCGAAGACTATATGTCTTACGTTTTATAATCTTCTCATAAAGTATTCTTTCCACTCAAAGACTTTGAAATGCGCATATCTCTTGTAACGCATCATACGTGTGCGAGGCATCGTTTGAAAAATTAAAATGCTAGATGCAATATTATAAAGATTTTACAATCCGATAGGTATAGTACGGCGTAATACTTGGAGGATTACAATACGCGCTTACAATGCCATTTATTGAATTTTATTTTATAATAAAAAAATGGACGATTGGTTAAAGACTTATGTATGGGAATAAAACACGCGATCGTACACATTCTACCATTCGCGAATCACCGAGCCGCCAAATTGACTTTGCATCATCGGGCTTAAAAGTAGGTGCATGTGGCTTAGCACGTGAAACGAATGAGATGAACCGCGCATCGAGCTTTTACTTCAATGCGAAGAGGCGAATGCTCATGGTGCTCGCGTATGAGACAGAAAATCAGCGTCGTGTTGCATTCAACTTTTCATTAAATATTTAGTATAAATACTTTATACTCTGTATAAACTAATTTGGTCTGTATTTATGTCTCCTAGGTCTCAAGGACCTTGGTTACTATTTCCCTGTGATGCTTCAACCTTCAAAGACTATGCTTAAGATCTAACACTTTGATACGAAAAATTATGAAATTAATCATTTCTGTGACAGTGCATTAAGAAATCCATTCAAAAACTATTCAAAACGAAGAAAAACTGTTCACCAAGTAACAATTTCTCAGTGATACTGCTTGACAAGTACGATATTTTCATCCTTTTGTGGTCGATTCATCTACAGAATTATAATGAAGAACCAGAGAATAGCCTATCTGGCATTCTGCCTGAACGCGTAAAATTAATTACACCACCAATGCCGTTCGATATACCCTGTAAAATCTATAAAATAAAAAAGGGAACGAAAAATCCGAATGAATCCGACTGCTGAGGACATCCGTACGATTCGCTAATGAATGCAAAGGGCAAAATATCGAATCTCTCTTTGTGCTCCTAATCGACGTATGAATAAAACCAAGCAGCAGCAGCATCAGCAGCAACCGCAGGTGTATATAGCCAGGGGTATATTTATAGAAAGTCCAGATTCACAAGAGAGCCACAGATGAATATCTGGCGGATGAATGCGGGCGCGCGATAATTGGCTCGGTGTAATTACGCCGCACGCGGTCAGGACGTTCTCGTTTTACTTTATTCATAATTAGGTGTGTAGAAAAAAAAGTTTTTAATAACAGGAGAAGTACCAAGATCGGTATCTTTGCATTAAACTAACGTAGAGTCCGGCACTGATTCGAATTATTTGAACTTGTTATTTATTCGATTCCAACTAATGAAGATCTTCAATTGTAATTCGACTAGTCCGAACTAGAAATAGTTTATGATAACTTTTAGTCTCCTAAAAACTTTCCGGAAATACGAATTTATGATGAATGCCTCAAATTTCCAGGATCCTGGTTACAACTACTAATACAATTTTACAACGAAAAGAATACAATTATTATATATATATATATATATATATATATATATATATATATATATAGAGAGAGAGAGAGAGAGAGAGAGACGAAAACAAAGATTTTATGCTAAAATAAAGTTGCCTGCGGAAGGATTTAAGTTGGTAAGATCGGACTGAGATTTTCAGAGTCTCTAGATGACCCGGATGGAGTTATACGAATACAATTTGGACAGAGAGCAAAATCGAAAATTATAATACAAAGAAAAAACAAGAAATGAAATAGACTCTTGCTATAGAACTCGATCATGGACATCATTAAAGATTTCCATCACCCTTATCACCCAACATCAAAGTTTCTGGTACACATGTACAGATGCTCATAAATTTGGATGGCAAAACAAGAGCTATACTTTATTTTTGGCCAATCGTTACTTCAGTTTCATCGTTGCATTGATATTCTATAATATTGTACTTTAGTTCAAAAACACGAATTCCAAAAACACCAACATCGTGTTCTCTAATTTATGCTTTTCATACATTTGATTAATTATAAATTATAAAGCCAAATAATAACACATTCTATCTATGTGAATACTCTTGGAATTTTGAACAATACTTTTTAAGTACTTTCGTTTTTTATGCCTTATTTCATATTATCTATAAGCAGTAAGACTATATACTTAAAATATGTACAATAAATCATTCTTAATGAGTTTTATGTTTATAACAAAACCAATTTTTTTCCTTCACTAGCTAATTAACATATGTTGGAGCAGAGCAAACTAATTTTCCAACAATTGTCTTCCGAATATAAATGGTAACCTCATAATGAAAAATAAAGAACAAGATGAGAAAACTTCGCCGTTTTAGCCGAGCTCTCTCTTTTTGAAGCTCGATTCTCGGCAAAACCACATCTCGCTTTCGAACGTATATATATACATTACCACGAGACCACTTTGTGCTGCACTGCTGCGCTGATGCATAAAGTATACACTTGCATGCAGCTCACACCGCTTGGCTCGCGCGCCAAGAGGAAAGATTGCGTAAATCCTCCGCATAGTCTTATGGACGCACAAGAGAGAGAGAGAGAGGAGAGAGAGAGAGAGAGAGAGAGAGAGAGAGAGATGCCCTCGAGGCAGGTTCGGCGCGCACCTCGTCTGTAACCGGCACGTGGATCTCTTGGAGTGGAGAGCTTCTTCGACCTTGACGAAGAGTGGAGGCGCGATTTTTGGACAGAGCCTTATATATAGCTCTGGACCGGCAGTGAAACGTTGCAGCCTTCGCCTGAATGGACAAACGAAGGACTATAACTGTGATTGATAAGGCATCATTGATGTTGAGGAGAGAAAAAAAGAATTTGGAGTCGATTGTCAATATATACACACACGCACGTACACAAGTTTTCGCAAATTTTTTTTTGTAACATGGATTCAGGACTCGGACTGATCAGTATTGAAGATATAGAGTCTATTGTGCCGCATCACTTGCTGAAGAATTGCCAATTTTATCGAACGCGAATGAATTTCTGTATTCGTCCATTATGCGTGATAGAATGCCAAGGAGGCAAGAGAGATTTGACGCTCGTTTTTTAAAGAGCCGAAGTTGAGCAATATGAGTCCGCCAATGTAAAATAGAAATAAGTCCCATAGTATATCGAATAAAATTCGTGCGAATCAGCACTAAAAAACTATTTGTATCGCTGATGGTTATAAACATTTTTTTTTAGATTTTCTTCTTCATTTGTCCAGAAGTGCTAGTACTTGTCCAAGAATTAACAGAAAAAACGAATATTTCTTTGGAGAACTGAAAACAATAACTTTTTTAATGTATAAATTTATTTCACATTTAAACTTTACAGACTTTATAAAGATAATGACTAATAAAATGAGAAGAGACTTACTCATGCGGCTTACTCATCTACTCTCTAGCAAAAGATTTAAAAAAATCCAAATAGGACATATTTGAAAATGTGTATACATATATTTTTTTTAAATATAAAGTTAAATTTTTTATTATTGACCAAGAAATTCAAACATAAAATTGAAAAAATATGGTAATAAATTTTGATCAATATTAATGTAAGATATCAATGTAGTATATACAATACAATAGCAAAAAATTCTAATTTGGTTAGCGAATTATTTCTCAGTACTTATAAAATTTGACTATAACTATGAAAGTAATAATCATTTCCAAATTACTGATAAATAAGAAATTATAAATTCAAGTGAAAATCTTTTTTATGTAAAAATCAATAAGTAGCAATATATTAAATTACTGAACCAATAAAAAGCTTAAGAAATTTTTCTAAACGTACACCATTAATTTTAAGAGTACTTTTTAGTTTTCTAAGAACGTAGCTTCTCGCGAACTTATAAAGTCTACTACCTAAATCCCAAGACGTCACCGGAGCAAAATTTAGCGAGATCTGAAGCTTTTCGAAAGAGGCATTAGCGAAGTTTCCGACAGTGAAATGTTTCGCGTTCAGCAAAGAGTTGCTCTCAGCTTTTAGAATCGTCTAAAATGCAATGTGCTCTACATCGCCAGGCTTTTGATATTAATAAAGTTGGAATAATCATCTGCCGTCGGCTTTACGGGGGAAATGAAGCGTCGACGTTGTCGGGGAACATGATAGAAAATAACTGATAGAATATTAATATAGTATGCTTCGTTGACTATAATCACCCAAGTCTTCCACCAGCTATTTCCACGAAGTATATTTATTTATCGTGAGCTCTCGATGTCTTATATGACTCGGTCGACATAAAAAATTATGTTTGAATGATTGTATACTTCTTAAACGGATCATTAAGTTTTCTTCACATGAAAGATTGCCATAGAATTTCAACATAAAATCGTGTAGGTAAATTTTACCCTAATGCGTAAGATCTCTAAAATTAACATTCGACATTCAGATCGATTTTACGTATTGCATAAAGAAAGTTGGACGTTAAATAAAACATTCTGTAATATACTTTCTGACATGAACTTAATGTACTATATTGTTTTTATCAATACGCCTTATTTAGAGGTCAGTCGTAAATCCTGTTGACTATCTATTTAGCTTGAATACTAATCGATCTCAATTTTGAAGTAACCTTCGACTCAGTTGAAGTCGAAACTTTTGATGTCAAAAATTTGTTATACCATATATAGTTCGGTGTGAATCTATACGAAGCACTTTCCCTTTTTTCGTATGCAAATTAAGTACGTATTGTTCCAGCGCTGCCATTATAATGTTCAATTGTAAATCTTTGTGAAAACATCGGTTCGTTACTGTTCGTTATACTGATATTTTTGCGGCTATATAATATATATATGTACCACAATAATTCTTCCGAAGCGTCCGCTCTTTTATGAGACTATAAATAGTAGATTGCGCATAACTTATGCGCGAGTATGGATTTTTACAAAGATGAAAGCATATAAATTTTACACGGGCGCGCGTACACTGCGTATTCTACATTAACAAGAACAGTGTGAAACGTGCGGGGTTGTAATAATGATGAGAAATAATTATTATCGGTCCATATCGATTGTACAGTTATTAATTCTAAATTCATCCGATAAGGCTTTTTTCTCATTAATTGAAAGCAATAGAATAATTAATTTCGAGAATTTTTTACGCGGCTCGTCCGATAACAATGTAATTTGGAAAATAATGCCAACTTTACAAATTGGATCCGTTTATTGAAGCTATGATTGCCATATATTTACCACGCTAAATTCTTGCTGATACGAGATTCGGATGATGCCAGAACTTCGCTTTCCAAACTTGTTTAACTTCCGACGAAATTAACTACCCGCGTCAGATTAAACTTAAAATTCATATTCATGCTGTAGGCTGTATGCTGGGTTTGACAACTGCAAACGTTTCTCATCCATCGGGGACAAGACGTCGCTATTTAATATTACTTCGTTCCAGCACTTATATATATCTAACTATCAAAGTTTTAGATCGTCAATTGCAGCTCGTCATTACATCTTCCTTCGGCGTTGGCGTTTTTTTATTATTATTCAATATCAGTTGGACAAGAGATAATAGCTTCTTTCGAAGTAAAGTAGCATTTAGAGCCGCATGGAAAGCTGATGCGGTTTCACAGTGGAGGGAAATCTCTTGTTGTTGGGGGACAGAATGCGTCCACGCGTCTCGTATAGCGACAGCTGTATTCTTAGAAGCATTAATACCAAACCATTAATTTCTCTCGGACAATTCTCCTGCGCATAGACACGCGAGGGTGCATTGCACCCTCCTCACATCCATATCTTATCTTGCGTATCGATGCTTGCCTGTGTGAATGTTAAAAATGTTAAAACTGAAGAGGGAGGAGAGAGAGAGCGGGAGGGAGTGATAAACTACAGGATTAGAACAAAGGAATAGTGCGACGTGCTATTGCTCACAGGCACGCGACTTGATTTGGCAAGAAGCCTTGGTCGCTCAGTTTATTATTCAATACGTTCGTTGAAAAGCCTCATACAATGGTATGTGAACGTGAAAAGTTTCTAATGTTGCTAAGGAACACAGATATACAACTTCAAGTTGGTGTGAAGAAAATTCTACTGATTGCAGACGAGAATTGTTGTATTAATGCACATGATACCAAAATTAGATAATACGATATTAGCAATCTCATTTCATATTGTATTCCCTAATATGAAAACAACTACGAATAATGTTGAAATGGTGTTTAATAAAGGGCGAATCAAATGATCATGTATGTAATTGATCCTACAATTAATTGCACTAGGACAGGTGTTGTATTTATCATGAGCTAAAGAATGAACTTCCTAATGAAAACCCATCCTTATATTATAGAAATTTCTATTTTATACGATGGAATATAGAGTGGAAATTCGTTTGATCTTGAGCAACGTTATAACGCAACTATTTTCCGATACGCGTCAAAAATTCAGTCCATAGCGGCGTTGAAATAATGCGTAACATATATGCATATTTAATTTATTATTATACAGGCCAAAAAGTGAAAGGCGAAAGAAATGAAGGTCAGAGATTGTACCGAAGTGCAGAAATTCAATAGATGCATGCAATGCATTGGGTTAGTTGTACTCAAAAATTTTGTTTCTATATAGTAACGATAAAGCTGGAATGGTTAATGAGAAAAGACATTTTCGCACTTATAATTGTACGAGTATCCGTTGGAGCGTATATGACTATCTACAAGGTTAACCAACCAGGTTGATTAGACAAGCTTTTATATATTTAATCTTATTTGAATAATGTGCCTGTATTTTGCAAAGTTAAAAATTTTGTAAACTAAACAACTTTCAAATCAACGGCTTTGAGAAAGAAAAAAGATACCATGCATGGTTTGAAAGCTTATAAATAGAAAAACGATTTTAAGTTAATAATAAATAATAATAAGTTATGAATAGTATTATAGTATAAATATATAAAACTCAAATGTGAAGTATATTCATTAGATATCCATACACATGATATATTAACAATATGATCGTATTTACAACAATTCCTTCGGTTACAGCAAATAATATAATTTATGTAACATAAAACAGAAGATATTCTATTCACGTGTTGAATATCAATATTTGAGATTCTGCAAGTATTTGTACAATCAAGTAACGCAACACTGGATATTGCGGAATAGATCTTCCTAACCTTACATTTTCTCTCCGTATATATCAAAAAACATACTGTGTGTCTTTTTAGTTTCTATTCAGTAACGGAGTCGATAATTTTTAATTCAAAATTCTATAAATTTCCACCATTGGAATACGAATCTTTAATGCGCAATTCTATGTGCTTAATTCGTCAATTTATTACCTCATTGAATGAAGCTCGCCAAAACGTTCCCATGCAGAGCATGCATCACATCGCGTTATTGAATTCCAGCAAAAGCTTTTACACGTCTGTTGTACTAATTGACTATAATGATTAAAACGAAACAAAAACTATTTGTGCAACGTTCATTGCGCAACATTCCAAACACGCTCGAGGTCAAATATATGTATTCGGTCATGACCTTCCTATAATTGTCTTTCGTTGTTGTAGTGCGACATTTTACATTAGTTACATGAACATGTATGTAGACTATTCAATTCTATTATGCATATTTGTTAACTAAGATCGAGGGAAGCTCATCTAATGGTCACATAAGGTCATAATCAAGGTATCACATATAAATCTTACAGAAAAATTTCATTTGAACACGATTCCAATAACAAGAAGCTAATCATTAAATTCATTCGGAGTGAAACAAATTCGGTCATACTAAATATCAAAATAGCTAAATAAAAAAATTTTTACAAGGTATAAGCATTCTTTTTTTTATTTTTTTAATAAACTATTTGAACTACGGAAGACTAGTCCACAGGCATCTAAATGTTTTTTTGCAAGTTTTTCAACACAGAATTCACGCCCGCCGTTGTTCAACGCCGTAGAAGAATGAAAAACCCTCCATGACAAACATATATAGGCATTCTACCGCAGCTTTAGCGCGCAACAAAAGCCGCCGCAGATCGGGGCGTCTGTATATCGAACTCCCAAAGTGCGATAAATTCGATTTCGCTGCTGGCGTTCCCTTTGGAATTCACCAGCGGCACTAATATATATATATATATATATATATATATATATATATATATATATATATATATATATTCACGAACGGGACGAAATAAACCCTCCAAAACGATTCGTATACACATATCGCCCGAAATCGGCGGGAAACCTTTTTACTTCCTGCCCCGCCTCCTACTCGTCCCCCAACCCTGAGTCGCGCGATTTTTCTTTGGCCGCGATCGAAAAAGCAACTCTGAGAAATAGAACACGTGCCCGCGCTTTATATAGAAAAGGTCGAGGAGAAGGGTATAAAATTGACGTTGAACCCCATTCCCACTCCTCTCTACATTTTACGCAAACGTTAAGTTTTACCCCGCACTCGACATCTGCGTGCATTTTTAAACCCCCCTCCCATTAACACTGTTTCGTAGAGAAAAAATAAAGGAAAATGGAACACGCGCGCACGGAGAGAAATCGGGACGAGTGAGTCCGCGTTCGTGCCGTGCTAATTATATAATAACTGCTTCTCTCATTCTACTTCTCTGGAGAACTCGTGCAGCGTCGTCATGTTATTGCTTGGGATTTGCCTTTAATATCGCGCAGATGTCGTTTGCAGATGCCCGAGTGAGAACAATTGGGACGAAATTAGCAGGTAATGCTGTATTTGATTAGCACTACAGATTAATTAATTAGCTCGGGGAGCACGTTTTTATTTTCGTTTGATTTTTGAAGCAGCAATTGGATGTTTTTTTTTTCAACCGCAAAACGTGTTCTTCAATATATGTATAAGTGCCATTTGAAAATATTTATTACATTGATGAGACTAATATTTTATTTTAGAAACAAAAGAAATTATTCTGTTAGAATGAATGTAATTTATATATTAATTAAACTTTTAATTTTCAAACTAATGATCGTCACGAATTATTACAGTTATTAAAAAACCGATTAATGTCCCAAGTAGAGAGCAACAGGTACATAAAAGTCAGGGCTTTCTTTAAGAATCTACAACTTTAAAATAAGTCATTAAAATTGTAATAATTATTATTAAAAGTTATTAAAATTATAAAATCAGTCAAGGTCCAAAATGTGCATGGAAATACTGGAGAAGTATTTATAAGTAATTACTTTTCAAATAAAGCTCTTCATAAATAAAATTTTGATTAACATTGTCTTATTAATGAAATTAACAAAATTGATAGTATTAAGTCATTAAATTTTTTATTCATACAATTTAAATCAAACAAATAGCTGAAATAAGCAAATTGATGAAAGTTTTTTGCTAATTACTTATATGTGAATAGAAGAGAGTAGAATGTTCATTTAATTTTGGGAACAACATTTTTATAAATTAAGTGCGATCAATTGCCATTTTCCGATACACTTATTGAAACGTATTCTATAATCGTTAGAAAAATATTTTTAAACAAAATAATAATAACAAATACGTAAAAAATAGTAGAGTTTTAAATTTACTTATGGTATAACATTGAACTACGACATTTTTAAGTAATTCAACAATTTACTGGGAATGATTCAGCATTTTTCTTAAAAAATATTAAAATTTCTAAATATTATTAAATTGTTGATCAACAGCTCGATTCCAACTATCATTCGGAATTTTTACAATTGTTCCATTACAAAATGGTCCATTAAAGTTTTTAATGATACATCTTAAGATCGTCGAGCGTCAAGATGGATTGATTAAAAAGAGCAGAGTTTCGTTATTTTCAAAACCCACCAGGAGACTCGTGCAAGCATATATGTTTACGAAAATGCAGGGATTCTGGGGCTTATTACAATAGGCTAATCATTCGCGTCCTTCGATTTTTCGTCCTATGCTACGTCCTAGTCGACATTCTAAAATATCAGCATGCATATATACAAAAATAAAGGCGCAGAACCGAACGAAGGAGATGATATATAGTATAGTACAAGAATAATAACGAATCGATTTCGCTGTATAAAAAACGAATACAGGTGGGAGGGGGGCTGGAGCAAACAACAAACGCATATAGACGTAAGGTTGAACACACACACACACACACACACACACACACACACACCAATTCCGCTCAAGTTAATTCCGTCTATTTTTGTTTTTTTACTTCTTTCTCCTTTAATGCGAGAATCGACGTTTTTCTGCGCGACGGGGCATATTTGCGATCCCCGCGGCGATTGGCAGTCACCGAAGCCCATACAGACGATGATTTTGCCAGATATAGTTATGTTTGTAATAATAACGAGAGCCGGAAAAAAATGCTTGTTCTAAACACCGGGCTAGCTCCTCCGACATTTAGGCTTTAAAAAATACTGTATTCAAATTTTTAATGTACAGTACAGTGATGGAAAATTCAAAAATGTTTTCTATTATCGTTTGAACCTTGTAGATTTTTCGAATTTCTACAATTTTCAACGTTTCCAGTAGCTTCGCCCCCCCCCCCCCAGGAACTTCTCATTATTTCTCCGTTAGTCCTTTCTAATTGGAATAAAATTCTTTACGAATAAAATTCATTTTGATTCTATAACTTTAGGTTTTATATTTCTATAAATAGAATAACACTGAAGATAAGATTATTCTTAAGCGTTTTTATATAAATGAATGTAAAAATAAATAGTTAAGTGATCAAATTTTAAAATTTCATGAGGTCTTTCCTTCTTAAGGGATGTGAAAGAAAAATTGACTGTCAACCTAACAATAAAAAAAATTACGGGCACTGTTTGTTAACAAACCATGAAATATGTTCATCGGTCTTATTAGTACTATGCTAGAACAATCTGACTATCATTTTAATAAGTCTGGCTATAAATTTAATAAGGCTATAAGACCGATTATATTTCAGAAATTGTAAAATAGGAAGATTTTTTCTTGATTAAACATGTTTTAAGCATTTACAAATGGCAAAATACTGTGCAACTAGGTAGCCATCTTGAAAACAAAATAATTGATACGTCTTTAGTTATTTGTGTTAAACGGAAATACGATGAGAGCCGGTAATGCTACTTTACGAGCCGTCGCGAGCTCTTCGATATTTCTTTAAGGGACCGTCGGAATAAAATCTGGTCATAACCTCACGTATCGTGACGGAAGATTTAACGAAGATTTTTAACATACAATGGCTTAATTATATAACAAACTCCCCGACACAATAAGACAAAATGGCCAAATTTCTCTCATTTTCATATTAATTCTTTCATCAAATTTACATCTATGCTTAACTCTATTTCTCTAAATATTAACCAGACACAGATGTCGCTTGTTTGCTTCGACAAAAAAACGAAAACCTTTTCTTTTCGTCAACAAAACCATTTTTAACCGTAGAGATTCGAAAGATTCCAACGACAAACATGTATTATGAGTCCTTTAGTCTCTTCATTCGACGACGTTGAAATCGCGCACGAAGCGATTTTCTGCTCTCGTTTCGATACATATTTAAATAAAAAAATGGCTCAAGTTTCTTTTGCTAATATATAAATCTGTCGCGTATTCTGTTGCTTTTGACCTTGGACGAATCTCGGCGGCAACGCGGAATGTAATATGCTGAATAAATAATAGATCGACGTCGATTGCTAACTTTATTTTGCCGACGAGCTTTATCTTCAAATTATAGCTACGTGGACTTCGGCTTATCGAAGGATCGCTTAATAAAAGCAAACGCTTTTCTATAATATATATATATATATATATATATATATATATATATATATATATATATAATTGAATTATTAATTCTCGACGTGAGAAGCGCATAAGCTCGGCCGTAAATTCTATAAGTATGTGATTCATGCGCGATGTGTAAAGTCGTCGATTGATTCTTAAGAAATATTTCGCAGTTTTTTCTTTTGAACACGACTTAGCATAACTAAATTACAATCGATACAAGTAGAGAAGCACGCGCAAATATATAAATATATTAAAAATTTCCTCATGCTTATGCAGTTCGCGCACATTGCGGATCTGTAGCGCATTTTAGAAAATGTTATTTTACTTACTCGTGCGTGTGAGTCACTTATATAATACACAAGGAATTAGCTCTCGTTCACTTACCTAAAACAAACACAAGAAAATACTGTTAGCTATATGTACACACTCCAAAATATTATATATATATATATACACACACACAGACATATAAATGAATCATATTACAAAATAAATATTGCATAAAATAAAATATGAGAGGCGCACAGAACGCTTCGACGCTCCATCAATTATATGCATTATTTATAATTTTCGCTTTGTATACAAGTTCATCCTCAAAATTAACATAAATCAAAGAGATCGCAAATGAAATTATAAAGAAAATTACAGCCGTGGGGAATAAGACGTCGCGCTGAATTTGCATCGAATGAAACTCCCCCACACTATCATCGGTCGGAGGCATTGTAATAAGAAGACAAATCGTCTCCGGGTAAGCAGTGTGCAGTTGTTTCTCTGCGTGTCTGTGCGTGAGTTTGTGTCTGTGTGTTCACGAGCAGCCAATGACTCACGAGAGACATACTGATTCATTGTAACTGAGATAGACTCGATCGATGAATTATATATAAAAAAAATAACTAATCTATCAATATATTAAGAACGTTTTAAAGGATCAATTTTTTTGTCTGTTTCTGTTTCATCGTAGATGAAGGCTATTTTAAATTAACCTTACGCACTTCGAAGATCAGATACGTGAGGATTAAAATGTTTTAAAGGGGCAGTTTCGCACATCCCAAAATCGATGCTGATAAATTACAACTTTGAAATAGGTAATTTTTTCAGAAAATAATAGGATTGAAGCAGCTCTAATTCAACGATGAAATTGAGACCGAAACGTTTATTCACTATTTCAAATTTAATATTTTCCTGTGTATATCATAAAAATGCAGATTTGACATATCAGCAGTTGCGAAACTTTTCTTTCTCACATAGAAAATTTCTCGGAATCCGTTTGCTTTCATTATTTTTTACATGACAAAAGTTAGTAAAATTAATGTATGTATATTTAGATACATCAAAACGATCAATGAAATAGATCCACCTCTATAAAACAAAAAGAAATGATCAAAAATTACAATACTGCTCCTCAACTTTCAGTTATTTAAAGTATATGGTGTTCCGTCTATACGCTCAAAAATTTACTACAGATTCTTTTATAACATAACATAACATAACTCGTTCTCTGCTGGAACTTTTCAGTGATTTGGACCAATGCCACTTTCAACTAAATATGTTTCTCAAAGAAAAAAATGCCAGAGCAACATTAAAATGCAGATTTTTGTTTTTTGTTGAAAGAACGGGTGTGAAGACTCCACCGGCGATAGAAGAGTCCATTATATGTATATATAGGTATTCGCATAGATTTACGCGTCGTTAAGCCTGGAGCCCCGCGGCGTGTATTATGCGAACGCAAAAAGGAATGACCGTAAGACAATGTTACACCTGGCGCGTGCGCGAGAAGAGTCGACGACGAGTCGTGCGGAGAGAATGACGAATCGCGTTCCTCCGGTAATATATGGCGCGAGAGAGATTCATCATCGGCGAACATTTGAAATCTCTGTAGTATATGCACGTATGCGTATATACCCACACGCATACACACACGCATGCCTGTGTTGTCCAGAACGAAAGAATCTCCACCTTTCCTACAAAGATGAATTTAGAATAGAGGTTCCTTTTTATTTCTCTTCCTTTCCAGTTCGGCGACCATGTATCTAACATTGTTTCACATCAGTGAAATCGATACTTTACACATAGAGCGACAGGATATGTCAACGCAGCCGGAATTCAGAATTTTATACTAAGGTACATGAAGATACAAACTAACTTGTTCTAGGAATTCATCCATCACATTAGTTTTTTCGAGATCTTTTAACCTAAAATCGCACGATAACGTTGCTTTTGTTAAACAATTATTAAACTTATTTAACTTTAATTTAGCTAATATTATACTCATGCATTGCCTTCCCAAATGAACTTTTTTTTACAGAAGACTACAAATAGATGATTAAAATATAGCCTTTTAAGATATTTTATACATCTACATTCCAATGCCCTTTATTTTGTTAAAATGTCTCTGAACTTTCGCTGATATATTCTGTAATGAATTTATCATATTTAGAAATTTACTTCTTACAGAAAACATTAAATATCAGAACATAAAGTCTCTACTTTATCTACACAATATAAATGATACACAGGCATATGTGACAAGTTGAGAATACAGTCTTTCAGCAAAATGAAGAGATATTAAAGCGCAAAATCAAAGGGCAACAATTATTTGCCAATTGCCTGTAATTGTGTTTTAGAAGATTTTTATCTAGAAATCAAAAACGCACTTTGAACTCTTGTAGATTAGTAGATTCAAATAAATCCAATACGATAGATTAATTGTGAAACCAAAAACTGTCTTATAAATTGAATCTAAGAAGATTATAATTGAAAAAATACTTGATGATTTCTAAACGATATCTATTGATTCTAAGTGTTATAATATACTAAATATACTAAATATACTAAATAATGACTAGTTATTGATATTTTTGGGCTGTAATATAGTTTGTGGTATTTTCACGTAGGAAAAATATATTACTTTTAGTACAGAAGTGCAGTAGTACTTTCTTCAATCATTCCCTTCTTTCTCCCTCTCTCATTTTAGAAAACCCATGCCTTCAATACGTGAAAGGCATAAGACGGGATATGATCACGCGATCCCTATAAAGAAAGCACTGGAGAAATGTGTACTGTTATTAGGAGAGAATAATCCAGAGCTTTATTATTGTGTAAGATCGTACGCATGAATTAATCGAAATACTACCACGTTTCTTCTCTAGCGATGTAGTTAGGACATCTATATATGACCCTTCCCTTGATGCATACTCACGGAGAACGTCACTTCAAAGTCCAGCATGCGCAATTTATGGAACAATCTTCCCACAGAGATTCGTAACCATTCCATTCCGTCTCTACAGCCGATTTAAAAAATAATGAAGAAATACCTTTTTCAATTTGACTAAATATTCTAGAACAATTCCATTACTTGATATCGTTCCATTTACACCAGTTTTTATCAGAGTAAATGTATTTACGAGATGATTGACAGGCTGATTCAATTGAATGCGTGAATATTTATTTATAGTTATCTCATTGGTTGATGGATGTAGGCAAAATAAATTTATGTTTTCATTAACATAAGATGAATTTATATTATCATCTTCCGAAATACATATAACTTTTATGAGTACATAATGCTTCAAAGCAGATGTGATAAATATTTTAATAATGACTCCACATGCATCAGTATTATTATTATTTTTAATAAATTTATATTATATCTACGGTTCATCGGCGAATTATTTTATTTATTTATTACAATAATTGCAATTGCTTTATACGCATCTGATAGTTTAATGCGTATTTTTACATCTTCTGTATTCTTTTACGAATAAAATTGCGTCTATCCATCTATCTATCTCGCGATTGATGTTTCATCACCTTCGCACACATGCTACATATAATAAACGCGACTCAAAAATAGCTCGATAAGCTCGAGGGCATCTCGGACGAAAGCGCGGACGAGGGTGTAATCGAGATACCTCTCGAGCTTCTTTCGGGCGCTAGCTCAAAATTGAAATTCGAGAGAATCGAGAGACTGACTAATAACAATCGCCCGACACGCGAATCTCGCACTTCGCCTGGAAAAACTACGAGACGACTATTCCCCCCCCCCTCTCTCTCTCTCTCTCTGCCGCCCTCTCTCGGCGAGCAGGTGAATTTAGTATGCAAGGAAGCGCATCCACGGCGGTAAGTATCGCAAGAGGGACTCTGGGCAGCTGATATGCAATACCAAGGCGTAATATAAGATCCGATAGATTATTCTATAAAAAAAGAACTGATTTCAGCGCGGTAGAGGGTAATGAATATTTCATGATCGAATTCTACCGCCTATGCGACTGCGCAAGAAAGTTTTCTTTAAATCCTTCCTTTTCCTTCCTATATCTATAGGGACACTGCGAGTGTGCAGCACCCTTTTATATCTGAGTTATAAAGTTTATTTACTTTATATATACACGGAAACTTTGATAGGAGAGAAGACTGTAAATTTCGGCACAAAGATGATTCGATAAAACGTAAAATCTGTCTAGTGTGCTCATTTTGCTTAAATCTGCGTTAAACTGACATTACGCAGTTTGAAAGAAGCTTCGTATAGTTTATCTCACAGTGTATTTTCAATTGAAGGAGGGGCAATGTGAATGATCTCTATGATCTGATCAAAGAAACAAAATTTATTATAGCTAAAAACAATGGAGGATTGAATTTGCATAATAATTCTGCGCGTTAAAGATTATGTTATTTATTAGAGCAGAATATGTAATTGTCAAATCTTTTTCATGTGTATCTCTTGTAATAATATCATAGTTGTTGGATAGAAAAGCGTGCATGAAAACGTATTATATTTAGTGGCTTTCTACTTAGAGCACCTCAAAGGGCGAAAGACTGTCTAAATATATTTGTTACTACTTGAAGATCGCATGTCTATAATACAGAACAGTTTAATACAGTAATAACATTGATTAAATTTTAATATATTTCATCATCTGAAATTCATACAGTTTGCTTGAAGAACTGGCCAAAAAGTCAAGATGCGGCTTTGGAAAAACTCAGTTGCAGTTTTGATAATTTCGTTTTGCCCGCAAAGGTAATTTTACGATGTCCAAATGTCTTTAGTTCTACTTAAGGATTCAGAGAAAAAATTTCTTCCGATTTTCGTGTTAAAGTTATAATTAGAGTTTTCAAAACTATGTATTTTTCAAAATATTTTTTATAAATTTAAATTGTATGTAAACCATTTTAGAACGAACAAGACCTCAAAAAACTAACTAGAACTAAACGAGAAAGTTTGATTCAAGCGATTTCAAAATTACATAATTTAAAGTTTCTTACTAAAGTTTTTCAGTTTGCTCTATCATTAGAATATCAAAAATTAAAAAAAAATTTTAATTAAGAAAATATTGAACCATAGCATTTAATTTCTAGAAAACAAAAATTTTTTCAGATTAAAAAAAGTTATTTAATTTAATTTTAATTTAGCTCAGTGGTTTTAAATTTCAAGAACAAAAAATTCAATTATGATCAAATTTCTTTTCTTCATATTTTGTTTTTTATTATTTATTTATTTCTTTATATGCATATAATAACGATATATATATATATATAATAACGCATTCAAGGAACACGCCTTCGATTGCTTCGAGATGGCGGTACGGGCTTGACCATCGCATTATTGTTATTATTATTGTTATAGCCAGAGCGTTAGACGATCACGGCGCGGGCGTCTGTTTCGCGGACACATCGAGGTCGTCTGGATTTTTTTGATTTTTCTCCTCGATCGTTTCTTTTTTTTTCTTTACCTGTGCGTCAGACAGAACGTGGGCGGATACGGACGGCAAGTGCGCGTATTCATATACACGAACGCGCGCGCACCTGTAATTTTGAAGTCCATTGGCGCGATTTTCTAGCAATGGTTCCGAAGAAGAAATTCTCGTATTTTCTTAAGAAAGTGATCAGACACATTCATTTATACGTAAAGCACGATAAATTCATTTCTCAAGATTTTGGAAAATTATCCATGTTGAAGAATGTTAAAGAACCGCGTGAACAAATAAAATTGAACTACCTCTGTGCCAATAAAAGCGTTCTGCTAAAAATTTTTACGAATATTATTATATATATAAAGTATCATGTCCTTTTTTACTAAAAATAGTACAAAAAAGCTTGTATATATTTAAAACTATAAAGGCACACTAGAGACCCATTTCGAAGCGGATTATATATGACCTATGTAGGCTTTGCGCAAAAACTTTGTAAATGCGGAGCTCTGCGTAGAAATTCTTTAAGGGAGATTTATCCGATTTTGCAGCGAGTTGTGCGAAAAAAGTAACTGAATATTAGAGACTTAGTGTCGACTGCGACGCAAGTGGCGCATTTCTTTTTTTTAAATTTCAACGAATTATATAGTTTAAATATTGAAAACTGTATAATAAGCGCTTTGAAAATGTTCAATTTATGGATAGATTGTATAGTGAAACACATTTTTTCAGTTAAATTTTCATTACCCAGGAACAGTAATAATTTTTACACCTGAATTTGGTATATGTAACAAAATAATTATACAATTTTATTATGATTATCAAAAAAAACCTATTTTTATAAAATTATAATGAAAGATTCGGAAATATAAAATGTACACTTTCAATACTAATTATCCATTATCGAGCGTATAAAACTAAGAGATTTTACAGAAAAGAGAATTAATTTGGGATTAACAATTTCAAAAACTTTACTCTTTATTAAAATTTTTTAACGAATCTATAATCCCTTCTATCCCTACATAAAAGTTTTTATTATATTTTGATGTATTACTTATGTACGAGTCCACCATGAGTCCATAGTTAATATCGCCAGACAAACTTTTTGCGTTGTAAATCAACAGCTGACAAACACACACTAATGGAGACATGTCACTCAAATTTCACACGGACATCAAGAAAGGTTGTATCAATTTTACCGATTCAGTTTAGGCGCGGAGTTTACATGCACCAGTCCGGGTCCAATTTGATCATATGGTACTTAGTTCATTAATTAATGAAGCCTCGATTGTTCAGAGACTATTTGCAAAGATATCGTTTTTTAACATCATGTTATATACAATCTTATTACATAAATTCGAACTTTTTTCATAGTTCTTTTACTTTTTTTCGTAATACTTCAAGAATAATTTAAGATCCAAACTGAATTATAATCGACTACATTGTAATGAGCAGCACAAGACAATAAATTTGGAAAACGAATCGTTTAAGAACAATTCGACCATTTCAGTAACTTGAAATGAAATATTATGGTTCTTAAATTGTTTTAACAAATTTTTCTTCTCAATTTATCTTAATAAATTATAAAATCTTTTAAATGTAACTAAAACAATTTTATATAGTCATTTAACGAGGTAATAAAAAGTTAACGTCTCGCCCTAGCTTACCCGTTGAGCTGATTTTAAGGACCATAAACTTATATTTCAAGATTTGGAAATGGTCGTATTGTTACTTTTTCAATTTTGCTAATTTATTCGCATACGACGATCATTAGAGTTAATTACAAATGAGTTTATATTTAAAATACAAAACAGGAAATTCTTTATATTTATAATTTATAATACAGTTCCCTTTTTTCCATTCCTCTTTTACCTACTATTCAATTATAATTATCAGTTTTTTTTCCTCTCGTAGAAAAGTTTCATTCTACAATTATTTATTATAAATATACATTTTCATTCAACGAATCCTGTTCTCTTTAAAAGAAGTCTGTTATTTTAAAAATCTTTATTACGGTTAATAAAATTGGAACTTAATTTGCACATATATGCTGATATAAAGATATACGCATATATGTATATGTTGGAAAGGACACCGAACTCCCAAGTAGAATCCAACGCGATTGAGCAATAAACGTATTATATATACACAATAAAAAAGGACTTATTAGTGGCAGGCTGATTTAGTCGAGGACGAATGTTCCTCGTTCCCTTAAACGGAACGCGATGCGTCGTAAATGTGCGACTTCCTTCGGAACATTCGGATATATATAAAGGCAAAGAAGAGATCGGCCGATGATAAGATACTAAGAATATATATATATATATATATATATATATATATATATATATATATATATATATATATATTGTTTTTCTCTATGTAATGGGACCCTGGCCTTCAGATCCTGTCTTTATCGACCAACCGGAAGCTCGGATACAGAAGGATGGTAAAGTAGATAGTTCGCGCTGGTCAGTTATCGACTGCAGGTTATTTTGAAGCTGTTTCGACAAGCCGCAAACGTCAATTTCATGAACAATATGAAAGAGGGCAAAAAGTGTTTGAGAATTAAATGACGTATGGAAAGTGATAAAAATAAGATCGAGTTATTTTATTATTTTACTGCGCAGTAGAGAGAGTTTTTTCATAAAGATATCGGGGAAAGTGTAAGCGGGAAGAAAAAATGTCCATTGCAAGCTACAATGGTGCCCAGTACTTTGATCACAGATTCTATGTCTATAGAAGGTATAAAATGTATAAATGAAATGTAAAAAAAAAAACGCCATAGTTTCTAATGGTAAAAGATCAGAATGGTGTAAAATTTCAAATAACATACACTTATAAAATGTTACTAGACGTATAACTTAGATCTTTTTTTACAATATGCACTAATGGATAAAATATGGTAATTATTACAAAAAAATCTGAGATAAACATATAACCGTACTTTTTTTAGCACTAAGTCCGTAATTCGTCGATATATAAATATTGTACTTCGACAAAGATTATATAAATATTGTATACGATCTAATCAAGACTCATTCTTATCATTTAGAAATTAAAAGTCTCACAGAGACTTTATTCTGTTGATAAGCGCAATAATAGAAGGATAAATAGAGCGTCGTTAAAATGTCTTTAAGAAATCTTTGTAATCTAAAAAAAATAGAGATTAAAACTAGATGGGATTAGCAATTAACGGGGTCGTCCGGCCGGTGACAACCATTTTTAGAAGGTTCTTTAGAAATTTTATTTTTCCCGCCAAATCAAAATAATACGCTTCAATAGAGCTTCAAATTTTTGCTAATATTATATTCAATAATGAATTTCATCTCTCTACTTTTTCGACTGAAATTATTCGTTTGGTTGTGTGATATAATGCTGCTGGAACTGTCTACATCATTCCGGTGGACCGGCTCGTCGGAAATATTAAAAATGTTAAATCCACACTGATTCTGTATGATGCTGGCCATCGCGGTATAGAATTATTTTAGAATAGTGTGAATAGATTTTTTTCTTCTTTTCAAAATCATGGATACCGGTTTAAAAAACAGAGTTTCGAGAAAAACTTTTTTGAAAGTTCAATATTTATATGAACGTACATCTTGGATTTATCCCAGTTTATCGGATTTGGAAAAATTACTTCCAACTACAAATTCTGTACTTCCGTACATCTCTTATACTGACAATTGTTAAGAAACATCTTAGAAATACTATTCTACATTCTAATTATTATTTAATTTTTAACGTATTTGAATTCACGTAGTAACCATAGTTTTTGGAAAAAAACATCTTAAAATACTTGAATAGCTTATTTTTGTTTCAAATATTAAATATATCAAAAGTATCTTCTATATCATCGATTAAAAAAATGATTTTCTCAAATTATTGATTTTATGATTTAAGTTCAAATACTACGATGAATAATGCACGAAAATTCTATGTCAATCTAAAAATAAATTGCACTTCAGAGACAGAGAGAGAGAGAGAGAGAGAGAGAGAGAGATAAAAAATTTTATTTTTGCACATGATGTTGTACATTTTCATACAAGAATGAAAGTAATATACTTATATTCTATAATTAGAACTACGCTTAATAAAGTTTAATTAAGTAATTATAACAAAATTAATTAAACTAGTATAATACAATACAATATATAGTAAGCAGTGGAAAAATAATCTTAAAAATGTGTACTTCACAATTATCAATTATTATATGAAATCCAATAAGATAATGAGTAAAAAGAAGAAATCGATAGATTCATTTTTTTATTTTCATTGAAATTAATTTAATTGATTTAAATATACTCGTAATTTAATCCATTTGGTCCAAAATAAATTTGTACAATAATTCCTTAAAATGGTGTCAAAAAAAATTTTAATTAAAAAATCCCACAAATAGACACGATAAATATGTGTAGGGGAAAGGGGAGATGAACGTAATTCTGAATTCATGTATGAGGATTAAATGAAAGATGCACTTCTACATTTTCAAAATACTAATTTACGCATACGAAGGAGAAAATATAATACCAAGGATCCCACTCAAACTCCAAATGGCTATTCGCCAACTTCCAAGTATATGTTTGAACATTTTTTAGGGATTTAACCAACCTGTATACACACACGAGCGCGCGCGTATGTATATAGCAAAACCACAATCCGCGACCGGCGTCAACTTGTCCGACCGCGGGATTTCAGCTAAAATACAGTAAAATGACCGTTCCATTCTAGTTGTCATGGTCCGTCTACTTCGCCCTGGCATGACATTAAAATCCGTGCAAAGGTTGATCTGGCATTCTATACGCCAAAGTACGTACAAATACCAACCAAATATATATATATATATATATATATAGATATATTATACATAAGCGCGGAACATTTAATGCCGTGGTTGGTGCATGAATATCAAATCAGGAACCATCAGCCTATTATGTCCCGAATGTAAGATAGTTGTGTCTGTGTGTGTGTGTGTGTAAGCATCGGCGTAAACCGATTCCTCATCGAAAAAATTTCGTAGCACTCCAACAACGATGCACGAACTTCAGACTCGCCTTGCAAAGCACTTTCTACAATTCAAGCCACCTCAATTATTATAGCCAAATGGTAATCCGAGTATATCCGAGACTTTGCTTTATATATATATATATATATATATATATATATATATATATATATATATATATATACCTACGAACTTCTATACTTTTGTATAGAACTCGGATTGTCGCAGCCGGGTCAGCTAATTATATTCCACCTGCATTTCATCATATATGAAAGATAGATAGAGTGAGCTATATATATATATATATATATATATATATATATATATATATATAGAGAGAGAGAGAGAGAGAGAGAGAGAGGAGGGGTGACGTGCAAGACACCTGTCACGATCATTTTCATCCTTTATTACCGGGGATAGGTCTCGACAATTAATGAAGCGACGAACAGGAGCTCTGGCATACTTGTTCTCTTTTTGCGCGCGCCTACTTGTCGCTTGAAAGAGAGAGGCAGTCAATTTGTATATATATATATATATATATATATATATATATATATATATATATATATCCATCGAATGCTCATTTACCGAAAGTTCAAATGATATTCAAGAATTTCTCGTTATTTAAAAAAACGGGATTCTCTTACTTCATATACTTGCAATGGGCTAAGTAAAAAAATTCAGAAAAATACAATCATTGTGCATTCTATATAGGGTAGACTATCAATTTGGGACCTTATACTCAAGTCAAATTAGTAAAATTCACCTTTATGGTTTAAAAAATTGTGCAAATTGAAATTACTCTGGATAAACAGTGAAATATTCATTAATTTGTCATTGATGTTTCACAGTTTTAAAACAGTGAATTCAACTCTATAGACAGTACTAATACCAAATAAATGCATTAAATAAAACATCAAAATCTTATAGTCTAGATAAGTGCTGACATATCTTGCTCGTCTTGACTTTGAAAAGCTACCTTATAGAATTAACTCCTCTAACGAAAATCCAGATAAAATCTCATTAACGAGTAATCAGGTAAATTTCGTCGAGCAGATCTTGTAAAGTCCATTAATTACATCCAACGTCAAATCGATTGGGGATAAATCAATCAACCCGGGTAAAGACCCAATTACACCTAGTCGGGTGCTTATACTATATTTATTTGTACCTATAGCTCATTACTATTTTTGGGTAATTCCTTATTTTAGACGAAAATAAAATCGGTAATAATTTTTCTTCTATATTAATGACTCCCTGCTGTATTGTTCGTTTTATATTTTAGAAATCCTTACTCAATGTGACGCAAACGTTGTGAAAATTTTCTAAAAAAAAAAAAAAACAATTGCAAGAATAATATGTTGAATATCCACTTAGACTCTAAAGATCCTGCATTTGAAATATACATTAATTATAAATATTAATCTAATAAATAAATATCCGTATACAATTTTGGGCTAAGTATGGTAAACAATTCAAAATTAAACCAATCATCTCTCAAACAGTTGTTCATTCAAATACTTTAAAAATACGCCTTATATGTTTCACTCGTAAATATCTTCTTCTAGAACTGTGTCTACTCAAACAAAATTATCGCAAACATTCAATTCACTATACTCGAAAATCTGACCAGGCAAGCTTATCTTGCATACTCATGGAACACTTTTACGCCACTTTAACCTCAAATTTATGAATTTCAACGTCATTTTTTCGCTGTTCCGGTACGAAATAAGGTTCTAAACTCATGTGAAAGTTCAAAAGATTGAACTTTCAGACGTGTCCCGAAATTTACATATCTATTTTGTGAATTTAATTTAATCCAACCTCTTCCTCTTACAAGTAAACCAGTTTGAAACGATCACCTAATCCTTGACAATCTTATAATTTAACAAGATCTGAGTCGTCGCTGAGAAGCAATTTATTAGATAAATATAAAGTATACAGGTATATCTACACGTTGTCACAAGCTTTACTTGTATACATAATCGAAGAGTAAAAAAAAAAGAACGCCAGTACCACCCACATAATCCCTCCCCTCTAACATGAACAATTTTACACCACAGCCGGATTCCGCAAACGCCGACTTCTGCCCGACCGTCCTAGCTCAAACCCACCGATGGAATCACGTCTCGTAAATGAGCTGGGCTTTTGACGCAACCGCAAACAAACCTTAAAAAAAAGGCAAGAAAAAAGAAAAAAAGCGAGAGAAAAAGGTGGTGGCGTGCTGTCGAGCGCGCTGGAATCGATAACGCATCAGGCCTCGGCTCTCCACCCACGTAGCGAATGAGAGCCACTGGGCCGGTCGGCGACCCCCTTGTCTGGCGCGCCCTCGTGTCGCCACTGCACACAGACGAAGATTGCGTACATGTACATATCGTAAAGGAATGAAAATTTTCAAGAAGGCTCGAAACCCCGCTGCCAAAGCTCACAATTAGTTTCCAGCATTTTCGCCTATGGATGATGTACAAGTTCCGCTCTATTCAGAATCACACTGCAATTTTATGTATTTTTCGGAATATTTTTTTACTGCTTTTTTTTTTAATAAAATATTATGTGTAAATGGAAAAAATTTGATGTTTTAATGTTTTCTGATAAAATATACTTATTTTTACTAATACGACCTTTGTGTTTCTAGTAAACATTGAAAAAAAAATTCTAAACTCCAAAACAATCTATTAAAATTGCGCAGTGGTGTCAGATTTTTCAATAGGGATTTGAAATATTGAATACACAATATTGAAAACATGTTTGAATAAAGCACAATTTTACCACATCGAATTCAATTATTTTCTTTATTAGGAAATAGAAAATAAGTACGCAGTTTATTATATACATAATATCGTAAGTGAATTTTATTTGAAGTCATAAAAATCTGGCTTTTCATATTCCAATTATTAATCAATTACGAAATTAACGGAAGAGTTAATTAATATTTGACGTATACGGACATATATAAAATACTTATACCGCTTTCTCAAAACATTAAAATTGTGTGTGTGTGTGTGTGTGTGTGTGTGTGTGTGTGTGTGTGTGTGTGTGTGTGTGTGTGTGTGTGTGTGTGTGTGTGTGTGTGTGTGTGTGTGTGTGTGTGTGTGTGTGCGCGCGCAACGATTATTACGCTATTATCGATTTAAATACAATAAATTTTTTATTATTTTCAATCGCATTTAATAGTGACGGGACAGAGCCTTCCCGTATAACACGGTAAGAGAAAATATCTTGTTAAGTATAATATAAACAATCATCGTAAAATATAGCTGTTCATATATAAATATCATCATGCGTATTAATTTATAATTAAAAATAATTTTATACGCTATTCGTTTCAGTAGAGTATATATAAACTAATTTCTTAATACGAGAACCGCTGTTTCACACGATTCCGTATAATATCAGATCAATATTTCTAGAGGAAAAGTATGCAAGGAATTATTGATTGCAAAGATCTTGAACATCTTTTTTTGAACACCCGATACGTTATTTTATCTACGTACCCTCCACGTCATTTTTATTAGTATCAATCGCCGAACGAGAAGATAAATAATCGTGTCTGTGTGCACAAACTGCGGAATTCTTCTTTTCAAATATATATATAAACATACATGTATCAGTTGTCGATGTAAAACACTATGATTTTTCTAAATTAATATTGTAAGAATTTATAGAAAAAAATATAAACAGCCAAATTATTTTACGTCTTGAATACAAAAAATATTTTATTAATAATATACATATTTTTAGTTCGAACATTTTCAAACGTTTAATTATTTTCTTTTCGCTCTCTCTCTGTCTCTCTCTCTCTCTCTCTCTCTCTCTCTCTCTCTCTCTCTCTCGCTTTTCAATCGCTTAACGCTAAATTACGCGGCGTAAATCACATCCTGACCGCGCGTATCATATTTTCCCGGCAAGTAATTTCGGTCGTAAAGAGGCCTCTTCACCCCCCGTCCCTCTCCACCCGCTGTAAAAACCCTTAAAAATGTGACAACGGCCACGAGAAAAGAAGCCCAAAGCGCTAAAGTATCCCCGGGCTTCTTTCCAATTGCGGGCGCTCCTCGCCCGGCCTTTCACGGAAAGCAAGATTGAGCCGTTCGTTTCGCTTTTCGAAAGGCCACCGAGAGAGTCGATTTCCATTATGACGCGCGCCGGTCATTTTTTTAGGCTCTCTTCAAAAAAAAAAAAAAAAAAAAAAAAAAAAAAAAGAAGAAAACAAAATGCCGGACTTAATGAAACAGCCGGTTTCATGTACACGCGATATTTAATTTACCGCGGCGCGTTCGCGAATGGGAGAATTACGTTGATAAGATCGGGCGTTTAAAGGCTTTCGATAACTAATTAAGGAAGTGAAGGGAAATGATAGAAAATGATGAAGGAATAATTATATTTCTATTATATTACTTCTATTATATTATTTATTTTTATTTTATATATATATATATATATATATATATATATATATATATATATATGATATGATGTTACTTAAAAAATATTTGTATGTAAAACAAAAAGTAACTGCACAGTATATGCATTATTTTAAATATAATTTACAGATTATTTACAAATGATAAGATATATTAAATAATTATGTAAAAAAGAAATTGAAAAAGATACTTAGGTCGATTTTTGTAAACTAGAGTATCAAAAATTTGTGTCGGTCTGTCAGTCGTATAAAAGACACCGTTTGTTACTATTGTTCTTTTCATTTATAATGAGCAATATATAATATGAGTAACACTTACTGTTCTTTTAGATTTTCAAATGCATTTATTAATTTTAAATTGTTTTCTAATATTGAAAAACCAAAATCTGGGATTTATTCTAATTAGACGAGATCACACGATCATTTTCTAACAAATGTCCTTTTTGGAAGACGATGAAGTAAAGAATCTGTATAGAATATGTAAAATATTTTATTATATTATATTAATAAATTATGTTAAAAATTAACATTTAGGTTGCTAAAATTCTTTTTAAAAAAACTTCGGAAAAAACATTCGTTTATTTAGCCACATATAAACTTTAACATAATAAACTTCAGTATTCACACTGTAGCTAGTTCATAATATATTCAAGAAGCAATTTTCTGAAGTCACTCAAACAAATTCATAACCTACATTTTTTTCTGGCATAAGGTCGCACCGAATTAATTTCTATCGTAGTTTGGATTTGCCAAGTGGCTTTGAATTATCATAGAAGCCAATATTACTTTCTGGTGGCAATCGATAAGTACCGCATTTCACGGCTGCATCGACGGAAGGTAACGAATGTATGTTTGTCCGAAGTTTCCCGCAAGTGACAAAAATTGATATCGATTGGCACATGTAATAAGGTCAAGCAAATCGTAGCACAAACAGAAAAGTAGTTGTTTTTGATGAGTTTAACACATATTCCTATAATTTATGTAACCTTTCACGAATGAAAAGTCTGGAAAAATATTCAATATGCCGAAGTATAAATATAATTATATAGATTCACTTGGTTAATGAATAAATAAACCAGAAATTCAATCGATAATTATTCACCGATTTTCAGTGGTTAACTTCGCACCATTGGAACCCATGACCAGGTCCCTAATTATCGATAGATATTCGCTGATTCATTTTTATGGATCCTGAAACCTTTATTGCGTGTAATAAAAAGACTCTCAAAAAATACATTATTTAATGCTACACCACAGTGACCCGGTAAAGAATCACTTATACAATATCAAATTATTGACTTCTTGAATGCTCGCCGGTTCATTAGTAGAAAATTATTCATGAGAGTCGTTTTTCCACGACTTTTTGAACTGAATTTCGCTAATTTGAACATTTTTGCAGATTCTGAAAGGTCGCTTCAGCTACAGTTGCATCGAGCAGCAATTGCACCGATCAACGGTGGAAAAGTACGATTCCGCATAAAAATCATCCAAACGTTTTATGAATGCCGCGTTAATACCCGCTCGCCCAGCGAATAGCCGTTCAAAATTATCGGAGAAAACTTCGATTTTAATTTGTGCGACAAAAGCCTCGCAAAAGCAGCCACTATATCATGGCTCTTCAATCCCTTCCAATGCCATAATGACTTACAAAAGGACGAGTTCTTACACACGTGGGCGGGAGAAGCGGCGGTCGAGTCTCTCTCGCTCTCTCTCTCTCTCCTTACAGAACAGCCCGTAAGGAACAGGATCCTGATGGCGTGTCTGTTCGCTCGCTTTCTCTCTCTCTCTCTCTCTCTCTCTCTCTCTCTCTCTGTCCCTCACCTTTTTGCGAACGCGCCGAAGAGCTCGCGGAACGTAGACAAAGACAAAGCCATACCTCTGAAATCGGAGAAAAAGTCTATATATAACGCCTTCGATAGGCCGGCCTGGCCCGGGCGAGTAGGAAGGGTAGGTGGTTAAAAGTGTGCGGTTATGCAGATGAAAGCGCGCGCACGCGCCAAGGATGTATACGCGTGCGCAGAACGATTATATATATATATATATATATATATATATATATATATATATGTGCGCGCGTGTGCGTGTATCATCGCATTGTGCTGTCACGTGAAATTGGAATTTTTTATCGATATTGAAATTCGACTTATTCGGTTAAACTCGTTAATACTGAATCAGGTGACACGCGTTGACAAAGATTTTCTTGATTGCATTATATGGATTTTCTAATGATATTTTGAATATCATCAGATTCTGTTCTGTATCTAGATTAAGCAAATTTTTTATCTAGAAAGTAATTTCACAAAAATGAAATTCGATCTTATTTTTAGCAATGCAGGACTAAAACTTTGACTAACCTTCGCACCAAAACTACACGAATTTACAGAAAATATTTATGTTCAGCGGATGGAATTCATTGTAGAAACTACAGAATGTTTTCTAAATGAGGTGTTCGTTACATTTCAATATATAATTTGTTCTTTCTTCCTGTTTTTATTGAAACGATCCTTTTTATGCATAAAATCATTAAAAACGTTGATGAAAGAAAATATGTAGTACTTATTGAACAGCTTCGCAAAAAATATTACATTGTGTCGATTATATTAGAGTTCAAATTTTCAAGCCATATTCAAGATATAATTCAGATGGAAACTAAAACCGACCCGTTCAAATATTTTTTTTTAGAAAATTATCCAAGGTTTTTTTTTAATTATGTCACGTCAAATGTAGATCTAAGCCCTCATTAATTATATTTCTCTAAATCATTGTTTTTTAATACTGCAGAAACACCTTTTATCTATAATCGAGCCGTACTAATGCGTTCGTTTAAAAAGATCTCTTATAAAACTAAATTATTCAAACAATGGTTATCTATGTTAAATGGTCGAATTATCTAGAGTACGACATATTCGTGTTTGTTTATCTAATTGATCAACGAGCTCGTTTACACGTCTCGAATTGAAAAGATACAAATCGTTACTCACTGAAAACCTTGTCGAAAAAACATCTAATTGAATCGGAAGGGGCGAGAACAAAAAAACCGGTAGTGAAATATTAAAAACCGTAGCCTTCGCACTTTGAATTGTATCGGTCGCATCGACTGAAAACCAGTGGTGAGAAAACGTATCCAGCGTGTGAGGAAGTTGCCGTATATAAAATACACCGCCCCCCCCCCTCCGCGACCGAACACATTCACGGAGGTTCGATCGACGATGAGTCGTATATATAGAAAAGCAGTGATTGCTTCGAATGATCGATCGATCGGTCGCGAGAGACAGAAAGAGAGAGAGAGAGAGGGGGACAGAGAGCGAGAGATAAACTTCATCTCTCGCTCATCCGAGACGTTCGTAAACTCGCCAACAGCTAATTTCGATTCTTTTGGTGTACCTATATTAGAGGAGTGTGCGTCCGTGCCTGTGTGCGTGCCCGGCCTCGAAATGAAAGCAAAAAAAAAAAAATCGATCGTTCGTATCGCGCATTAATGCTATACGGTGCGGCCGATGTTACACGGCCGTTTCTAGATTCGCGAAGGGCATCGCCCGCGGGCACGCGTGATCGCTCCGGCATTATAATCGTGAAAATCGGCTGGACCCCGCGCGTGCGAAAGAAGCGCGGGCTCTCGGCTCACTTCACACGTGGCTGCGAGAGAACAAACTTTCAGGTGGGGGGGGGGCTCTAATCCGTTTGTTTGTTCATTTCTTCCACGTCTACATTATGTTCGTGCATATAAGTTATATACGTACATGCGAATATCTATATATATAGTTCTTCGATTTGAGTTAAATATAACAATATTAGATGTGAACGTAGGCGGAGCGCGAGGAAAGGTCGCCATACCCACGCACACATAGACGCGCCCGCGCGTAATTATCATGTTGACACTGGAACCTGAAATACCGAGCTCTCGTTGTAATGAATTTAATAACGGAATAGTTGTATTTAACGGAGAAAGGACGCTGAAAATAAATGCTTGAATTAACAAAGTCACGAAAATCAACTATTAACATTTCTGTAGTCTTTTTTTCATTGTATCATTAGCATTAATATAATGCATTAATGATATGATACATTCATATATTTTTAATATTAATAAGGGAAGCAGAAAATTTTATTATTCAGCCTCTATACAAATAATAAAATGTAATGTAAATAATCATAATGCTTATACGTCAGCCTTATAAGAAATTTAGTTTTTAAGTTTTTATGCGTATGTTTTTATAGTATTTCTGTTGGATCGCTTATTAATCTTATTAATATTAAATTGAAATGAAAATTTGATACTTTCGAAAAGTGTACATTTAGGTGCCTATAATACACAATTACACTAGGATCTTTTGTATATTATACACTGAAATTTTTTTTTGTAATTAAATAAATATTTACTTGTTTTGTACCAATTCATTCAGAAACATATTCGTTGGATTTAAGACGACGAAGGTTGATTGGAGTGGACTATTGTTGCATAAAGTAAATACTTCCTTCATTAAAGAAGATACTTTCTCAATTTATAAAAATAATTTACTTGGGCCAAAACAAGAAAATATTTACTTCATAACAGACATAATTTTTGTCATTGCAAAACTTATATAATACAATTCGAATGAGCGTGCATCTAATTCTTTGATTCCAATCAATATTTTTTACAAAAAAAAATATTCTTTTTTACATTATTGAGAAAAATTCATATGTAATAATGATACAATAAAAATATAGTGTATCAATCCTAGTATCGATCAATGCATATGGCACGACCTATCTACAATTGTTCTAATAAATTTTTTTAATTATAAATTCCAAAATATAATGTAAATTTTCTATCTAAATTTTTGAATGCGCGATATATTATTGGCCAAGGCAACAAATTACTGGTTTCGGTATAGATTAAAAATGAACGAAAAACGTAAAGAAGAGCCTAGCAATAGAATTACGAGTCGAAGATAGCGAATGATTCAAAATTGATTTCCAATCAGCCTTCTTGAGCTTGTGAAAAAAAAAACTATTGTCTAAACTCTATTGTCTTTGAATTGTTGTACATTACACACCTCGATCATGCTAGAAAATCTCGAAGTAGCGCATCGTACTAAAATAAAAAAAGGAAAGACGATAAATTCAAAAAAAAATCAGATACAGTTTTGCTTATTTCTTCGGTGTACAAGGCAAAGATTCTCAGAATGATGCCCTTCTTCTTCTCTCCTATATAAAATTGGAGTAAAAAACATTTTTAGGAATACGGTGAAATCCGTGCTGTATTTTCAGCAAACAAACGCGTTTTAGACGTTAGTCGCGCTTGTTTACACCACTTGAATTACTAGAATTCCCGACGATCGCGTTATAATATAGCAGCGTTCTGTGTTATAATAAGTAGAAAATTATTGGCAACGTTCGAGCACGGCTTATTAAAAAGTCGAAGTGGAGGCATCGGAGAAAAGCAAAGTGTATAGTTCCTACATTATTAATTTGTACGTAAAAATATCCCGACGCTTAATTTATACAGTGCGCGCGCACGCGGTTAAATCGTTAAAATACGCGAATAACGAAAAGCGAGATCTCCATTACGCGATGACTTCTCGCACTTTGAATTTGAATTCCACATCATACAGAGAGATTACAGCGCGACGCTGAGAGAACGTCGGAGAAGAGGGAGAGCTAGAAAAAATTACGTGGCAAGCATATCAAATGTGTATAAACAAGGCTTGCAAATTGTTCTGCACGCGAAATGTACCGTTTGCTTTCCTGAAATATTAAAGATTTTCGAAACGTGCACATTGTGCGCAAAAAATTATGCGTCGAATAATTACGTATAAATCTTTTCTTTTGTGCGTAAAACGCATGAAAGAAGGATACATTTCTGAAATTCTTTCGTTTAAAACCACGGAACGAAGAGACTGTTGAAAATTATTAAAAAGAACAAAGAAAGGATCCTAAAGTTTATCCAACGGCAATAGGAGTGAATCACCGACAATTCCATATAATCCGCAATTCGAAGACTTGCAGCGTATATAACGCCGAAAGAATGACGTGAAACTCCGGCATGACAGAAATCAACAGTATAGTAACTCGTCTATATATATATATATATATATATATATATATATATATATATATATTGATCACAATAGAACGAGAACGGAGGTATGCGTAATTATATCGACGCCAGACTCGACGAAATTAAGACATTTAATTTATCGAGTGAAAGAGACGATGTGATTAGCATTTTCGGATCCACTGCATACGCGCCACTCCTGTTAATCCGAAGGAAAAAGTAAATAAATAGGCGAGGAAGAGAAATCAGTGTTTCAAGCATGAATAAATCGGAATGATATAGAAATCTGCACAGTTCGCGAGATAATGAGTAGTATAGCCGCAAGAAACGTAAATTTAAGAATTTTATTAATTCATATTTTATTTCAGTGCGTAAATCGACGGAATAACGACTGGAGTGTCAAAATAATTACACATTTATACATACACACATACAGGTACACACAGTGTTTCTGTGACGGTCTCACCTTTTCTTCTACGACATCCTAATCTTTGTGCAAGTACGCGCACGACTATGTATGTACATGAAAAAATCAGCGGATCGATTAAATTTGTTGATATATATATATATATATAACTGATAAAACTCGACGAGCTGACCATTACGGTTTGAGAGTTAGAAAAAAATCCTTAACCTTGGTCTATCTGTAAATAACTAGTCGTAACGTCAAACGTATTATGTAAAATTTAATCTTTCACCTCCCCTTTTCTTCACTTCCATTTATAGACAATCCGGGTAATTATAAAAACATAAATGATAAAAATGTCAAACTAAAGAATAATGAAATTAGCAGTATTTTTCATTTTTTAACTCTTCTTCACAAAAGGCACCTTTCGATAGAAATTAATAATACAAAAAAAAAAAACAAGAAATACGCTTATATTCCAAGGCAACAGCAGCGGCACTTAGATGAAAAAAGCAGGGTTTAACGGTAAACTTGAACGGCGCAGTTTAAAGGTATTAGTGTATAATAGAAGGAAATAAAGTGAGAGAAATGCGCGTCTTCTCGGAACTTTAAAAAACTTCTCTCTCTCTCTCTCTCTCTCTCTCTCTCTTCTCTTTCTTTCTTTTAACTCTTCTAGTTGGAGAAAAGGGAGCTCTGCCTCAGAATGTCTCCTATATATATATATACACAAACACACACATACACACACCAAGTTGACCCAGAAATCATCTAGGATTTAATAACGAATGCAAGGCGCGTCGTTCTCGTGCGCCATTGCCACCGATTTTTAAAGTAACTATAACTGCCTCACTGACTTTTCTTCCGTTCGCGGACCGAAGGCCGAGAGGCAGATACAAGGATGCAAAACAAAAAAAAAAAACAAGATTGTCTTTCGAAACTCTCGAGATTTGTCGTAGTCCTTGGACCGAAGATGAGTTTCGGATGAACGATAAATCTTCGTGCGCATATGTCACCGTGAAATAAACGAATGATTAATTAATGGATTTACGGTTTCTTAAGAGTTATACGCTTCTTAAAGTGTCAATTGTTCGGCTGGAGTAAAGGTGAACAGGAATCATCTATGGACAGTATTTGTTTTTCAAACTGCAGATTTTTCTTAAGTTCTTGTTAAATTAGCTCGATTTTTTCAACTTAAAATTTTTGACTTTTTAACAGATCATTACATCTGATGACATTCGTTTGTGATAATATAGTTATATTGTAAGTAACTGTATGCAGTTTAAAAGCATTTCCTATAAAAAATTGTTTCTCACGCTATTTTTTCCACCTATACGATGTATCAGGCCAAATGAAGGTTGACAGCTTCGGGCGAAAATAGTTTTAGTCACATTGTAAACTATGTGACCATGAAACGTGATCAGTAAATACACAACTTAGGGCTGATTTTTTGTTAATTCTGTCCCACGACAACCCACTCGGCTAATTAGATGTGACATCAGTTTTCAATGTTCTTTTGCATCTTTCGCATCCACTTATCTATCAAAGTGATAATATTAAAAAAAAAAAAAAAAGGGAATAAAAATGTCCCGGTGACGATCGATCGATGTTATTCAAGAGCGAACACACACACACACACGAGCGCACATCGCGAACTGCCCGGACGCCGCGGCCGCCATCGCAGGGGTTGAAAGAGGGCGGCCCCACTCCCGATTGCCTCAACCCACCGCAACGCCTTATCTACTCGATCCTATCGGTCCCTTGAACACACGCGAATGCGTGATTACAATATATATATATATATATATATATATATATATATATATATATATATATATACATACAAATGCGGTATATAAATCACCCCGTGACGCGGACTGGGGTTAGGTCGTGGTCGCCAAGCCTCGAACCTTCAGTACGCGTGAGCGCAATGTACATGTCTGCAATGAAGCCACGGACTCTTCACTTTCACGATTCGACGAACACATTGTTGGCATTTTGTTGTTGTTATATTAACTTGAATTTCGATTATAAGACTATTATATAGGATAGTACGCGCAACGATTCGTCATACAAATAATATTTTGACTCAAACTTTCATTTGATGCTTAATCGATGATATGATGTTTTGCGAACGGAAAAAGCCATTTGGATACGATATAGTAGTCGCTTTAAACTTCAATGCTTTTATTTATACTTATTTCAAAAGAAGCTTCCATTTCATTAAAATTAAGAAGGAAAAGATAACGGATCAGAGTCTTACATCGTACACGTAGAATCACTCTTCTGTCACTATATAATCGTCGTAATAATAAAATAATAGTTGCACCGGTAATGAGCCTAAGCCATATATCATCTATGTCGAAATTAAAAACTTTCTAATCTATTAATTGCATCGCGATGGCTTCTTTCAAGCATAAATTCATCTTCTCTTTCAGATATCCTTCAATTATAAGTGTATGTATATTGTATACATTCTACAGGTCTACTAATAATAAAAGTTTATCCAAAGAACATTATCTGATCAAAATGTTCTCGATCCATTTCGAAAGTACCTTCTGCAATCTGTAATATATTTTAATCCATTCGCGGCGAATGTCTGTAAAGAAAGTAAATGAGCATCGGTAGCGCGAAAGTTACGAAGTGCGAAAAAGATGGAATAAAGATTTCAATTTATTCGCTCATAACTCGAACGAGAAAATTCATCTTCGAAGAAGAGTCAGAGCCGCAACGAAACCTGTCGGCTGGGCGAATCCTTGATAAAACTGTATGATACATTCGACTCTGGCCTCATGCAGCTGCGCGAAGGATCGCATGACGTGAGCCCGCTGCTTTATCAGATGACAGGAGTATGTACGCAGAGATGGAGAGGACGCATGAGTACTATGTATACGGCGAGGGGTAGATAGCAGAGAACCCCCACGTGCGAGCGCTCGAACTCCGGAAAAGAGCAGGGATAAAGAAACAAGCAATTGCAGAAAAGAAAAGCAAGTGCCCAGTTGTGCGCGCGCGCGTTTAGAACGCGTCACGCGATCGTCGCGCATCACGCTCGCGAGTCGCGTTACAATTCAACCCCCTGCGAGCTGCTTTAATTGATCCACATCTCCCTACCCGAAGCAAGGACGCGATTTTAAAATCTCGTCTTTGGCAAAGAAAAAAAATGTAAGAGATTAAATGATACAGATTTTAGTAATGAAAATAATATTGCTGGAGCTACGTATCTCTTCACTTTTCTGATACTACTATTAATTTTCCTCTGGCGTCGCGGACTGGATTTATAAGTAGGCAGGATATACGATCGCTCGGAATGACTGAGAGGAAAACAATAAAGGGAGCTGCAATATAAAGATTTGTGCTAGCTGAGGTACATAACTATCTGATTAATCAGAAACTAATGAAAGAAAAGTACCGTAATAAAGTAGCATTAAAATCATTATCTCATTTGAGTTGGAGATCATCCAGCTAATGGGACTACAGTGGTTGATTTTCAATATCTTTGAAAGA
Organism: Sycobia sp. Sy_11; assembly: GCA_018907035.1. Taxonomy (NCBI): domain Eukaryota; kingdom Metazoa; phylum Arthropoda; class Insecta; order Hymenoptera; family Epichrysomallidae; genus Sycobia; species Sycobia sp. Sy_11. The sequence goes on along the minus strand of JACCIC010000002.1, from coordinate 5,022,672 downwards.
CGCGGATAATATCAATAATTGTAAAAACGAAAAGTACAGTCAATACTCTAAAAATATACAAACGAAGAAATCATATACTATTGAAATGTTTTCTTGTACATCGAAAGATATGTTGAATTACTTTTGATGCTTAAGATCCATTTTAAGATATTTGCAAATATAGAGGAGAAATGTATTTTGCACCAGCTGCCTTTTTATCTTGGTCATTTAAATCCTGAGTATTCCTTTATAGATAAATACATTTTTACGGCATGCCGAAAATCATTCAGCTGCTTTCTGAGAATGGATAATGAAAGTGAAGGTCGAGATGGATAATAGTCTGTGATCTCCTTCAAGAACACTTAGTACATTATCAAACATTCTTAAATAATCACCATTATTTAAGCGTATAATAGATGAAAAGCGGCATGTTTTAGAGTGTGTAGTTCCAGCTTCTACATCCATATGTAGAAGCTGGAATGCCCGGTTGTAAGTTATGATACTAATTGACATGGGTAAAACATCAGCAGCGCATCAACTTTATATAGCAAAAATATGTGTAATAATATACTTACTCTGTAATAGTTTCTTACCTAGCGCATTGCTGAAGATAAAATTAAAATTAAATGACTTCCAAACGATCGACCCCAAATATATAAATTCCTCCCTATACAATATTCAATAGGCTACAAATGAAGAAAGTAGAACGTATCATCCTTAGATTAAATTCCGATCTTTATTAGATATCTGCGAGTAGTATATAAAAAAGAAGAAAATAATAATCCTTGTCCATTCATTTCAATCATGCATCTGTGGAGTCTGTTCGTCGATTAGACGGCATAAAGAAAATGCAATCAAAATTCTGATACGATATGTATTCTAAGAAAGGAATTACGACACAGTAAAAGAAGTCAAAAATACCAAGGCTTTTATCTGAGTAGTCATAGAGCTTTTAATAATATGATTCCAAAACCGAAATGGTTTTATGATAATCTTAGTATCTTAATAAGAACTTCCTAGAGACTGCGACCTCTCTTGATATAATAGGTTTGGTATTCGGTCAATACTGTCTAGCAACTCAAATAACAGCATGAAAAAATTTATCGGCCTTTTCTAGTATCGGCAGTCAAATTTCTAATAATACAAGCAATATAGTTTTAAGTAATTTTAAAAATCCAAAAGTGTCTGCATTTGACCCTTATTCGAATTATATCACTTTAATCTCCTGATAAGTCAGGAGGTCCATCTCTATTTTTGTACTGTTATTCGACATTTCATAAGTAAAGAGATTATGAATTCGCAATTTCGCAAACAGTAATGATTTCTAGCCTTTAATTAAATTAACTGGTGTTATCTTATTTTTAGTTTAATGTTAATTATTTCCAGATTCATTGTATTGAACTTAATTTATATTGAAGCACTACCGTTGAATTAAACTTATAATGAAAACTGCAGTTTTATTTCGAGTCCATTTCCTATCTTCTATCTTCACTTCCTCGATCTCGCTGAAACGCTACAGAGATCGCATCCCAATTCAAAGGAAAAAATAAGAAAAACTATCATTCACTGCATACAATATAATGAATGAAAGGAAAAAAAACTTATATTACGTTGATTTACATGTTCATATAAATATTAAAATAAATTAATTTACAATTTAATGAATGTTATACCTGGAATTATGTATAAAAGAAATATAAGACTCGTAAGACTTGAAGACACCGATTGTTACGGTATAGTACTACTGTTAATTAACTGACATGCGCGTTAATTTGATTGTAAATCTGTTTCACAAATCTATTATTTAATTACCTACGGTTAAATTGAATTTGCTTTTGATACAGCTCAAGTAACGAAAGCGTAAAACGCTTTTTTTCTTATTTAATTTAATACAATTGTCCGTCTGGTTTTTATATTTTTATCTAGCCATAAAAACCACGACACAAAAATAGAAGCAATTGAATAGTATAGGAAAATCTATATGCGCTTGTTGTTCTTCTCATAAAATAATAATTGTCAACATTTACAATGATTCTTTTGCTCGATATATTGTTGGTCACACGACAAGTGTAATCAACCCTCGCGCTTTTTTATACTGTTTGCACTCGTATATTGAAGCATTATGCGGATACCTTAGCCAAGATCATCCCCCCCCCTGTGATTCCAGAAAAAAAAAATGGTGCGCGCTTGAACCAGCAAGACAGAACCAATTCAAAAGTCACGGGAGCGCACTCGCACCGGACCCAAACGCCCTCGCACGGTTCCGCTTGAGAGGCCTGAAATTAAATATAATAAAGCGTAATGCGCGCGCCTCGCCCCCCCTCTCTCTCTTTCTCACTGGCCCGTTGTTTTTCTACCTTTGCAGCAGCGAGTGCATCACGCGCAGCAGCAGCAGCAGCAGCAGCGGCGGCGGCGGCGGCGGCGGCGGCGTTAGCAGGCCGCGATCGGCGAATTAACGGTTACAACGCAACGTCTGGAACGAGGATCGCGGAAAAAAGAACTGTTACCCCGGCCGTGAACCCGATCGATCGGCCGCAGATCGCGGAGAATAAGAAAAAAAAAAACCACTACAGTGCGCTCGCACGATCGATCGCGGTCAGGGAGGAGGTGGCGGCTTTTTGGAATCGAAAACCAGCTGGAATTTTAAACATCTGCGCGTTCCACAACGACTTGCTCCACGGCGAGGGTCTGGCGAGATAAACACCGAGTTAATGATGATTAAGAGTAGGGGGGGGGGGCTCTCTAACGCTGGAACACGCGCTTGTATATAATACGTGAATGCGCGCCACGCAGCCACCGAGTCAGCACCGATAAAAGGATGCAATTTAAGAGGCGCTTTTCTTGGACTTTATATCACAGGCATCTAAGAAGGTTAAAATTGTTCCTCTAAAGTTTTGCTTTTTTGCGCTCCAATTCACCCGTGCTGCGCTGCACTTTTGTGGGTTATCTGCGTAGTTCCTCTAACTTCTTATTGGGGGCGCGCGCGCGTGCGCAAGGAAAACAATATAAAAAAGGTATCGGAGCAGTTAAAAATAAAAGACACGCGCTGAATGTTTCTGTTTCATACGTCGTAAAATTAGTTCAAGTACTTTTATTATAACGAGCAGAACAATAAATATGACCGACGCGAATTTACAACAACTGGAATAACTAAGTAAAAAGTATCTTGAACGCTGGTAATATGTGTCGGCAGGGTTTGCTTAAAATTATCGTAAAAAATTACTAAAATCAATAAAATTAAAAAATAAAACACGTTAAGGTTTAATCTGTAAGAGAAATATTATGGAACTCTCTTCGAATTACTCTATACTTTCATTACATAACCAGAATTTTTTTGCAGTTGCACACCCTCGTGCACGCGGTGAATATTAAGTTTCTTAATACAGTATGATTCACATTATCTTTCACACTTTGAGTATTAATATGGAATTGATACTTTATCTCTCAGAAATTATTATGTAAATTTAAAGGAAAAGGCATTGTTTATCCAAACAATTTTATATTGTAAAGAATTATACTTTAAATTTTGTAACAATACCAATTAATGTATTCACAAAAGTGTCAAATGTCTTAAATTTAACATATACACAGGATGGACCTGGTCATCTCTTAATCGATGCAGGACATCGCGCAGGAGACTCCATCGACAACACAAATGTAAAACATTTGTTATTAGGAAAATTATTCAGCACTAAGAGTTCAACTAAGAAGTCAACTGAAGGTGACAGTCGGTCTATGTAAATATCAACTCCCATGTTTCACTAAGGACAAAGTTGTTAGATTTCTCAGATGACTCCCACGATCCTGAATAATATTACATTTGGCTGCCAAACAAAATCTTCTGAAGACGCCAGATTCGATATTTTACTCGACTTTACTTCGATAACGTATTTATGTCGAGTTCTGTCCTGTGTCAAGTTAGGGCAAGAGTAAACTTCTTTTATTTCAATCGGACTTTTTAAACGCGCGATTATAAATGTAATACGAGTCTATACAGTGTAATTTCAATTTCAAATAAAATCTACTGAGATATACTACCGTAGCCCCATAAACGGCATATTCTAGAGATAAAGATAACCTATATCTTTCTTTATCATGTGTATGCGATCCAAAACTATATACACCCGACTTAAATGTGCATAAAAATTTGAGATCCGCACGCGATTCAAGTGCAACAGAGCTAAGACGCTGGAGAGATTCAAGCGCCTTCTATATACCGCGGCGCGTAGAAATGTTCCAGTACCCCCCTTAAATTTCAAAAACAAGCTCTCGTATACTCAGCACATTCGGCTGTTATCTTCTCTCCCCCCTTACATTCATACATACATACATACGTACATAGAACGCGGCGCACCTGAAATTTGCGCAAATCAGCCGGCTCGGATCTCGGCGTGTTCGCGCATTAAATTCGAGCGATTTAAATCAGCCGGGAGGAGAGACCGCGCCTCGGTCACGTGGCGACAAACAACCGCCACGATACAGGTACAGAGGGGTGCGCGCTTTAACTTTCTCACTCTCTCTCTCTCTCTCTCTCTCTCTCTCTCTCTCTCTCTCTCTCTCTCTCACTTCGCATAGACTCCGTGCGCTTGCGATTCACGCCGGATCGTGTAAATCCGTTCCATTCCACTTATCCGCTTTGCGCGCGCGCTCGCGCTCGCTCGCTCGCTTCGCTGAACGGACGGGGAGAGGGAGAGCGGGGAGTCATGCATATCATCAGGTCCGCGCGCGCGTGCGCTGTCATGTCCGTGTAAGCGCGCGCGTCTCGAGTAGTTTATACAGGGGAGGGGGGGGGTCTTTAGTGCCCCAATGAGAAGCTAAAAAATATGTATATAATTAAAGGGGTCAGTGTTTATTTTTTCGTTTCATGGACGGAAGTATAGGCGACACACTGTTTTAACGATTAACTTTCGCGCCAGAGAGATTAAATTAGCCCGCCTAGATTAGCAGGATATGAAATGTAGATTTCGTAGTATATGTGTATAAAAATCTAAGGCACTCGCGCGAAGTGTTTTTTTTTCTTTTTTTTTTAATTCTATACAACAGTTAATTTACTAGAGAAAAATATTGTTTTATTTCTGATAAAACTAGCTCTACCTACTTTTCTGTTATCTCACATCAGTTCTTAATTGTTCAAAATTAAATGAGCCATCCTTTACAATATTACATTTTTTATCTAAACAAATCCATGTCACTAATTTCTAACGAGCCTATGAATACTTTAGACATGAATAACAACTGATTAAAAAAAGATACGATTTTTACAGTAATCGCTCAGCGTGAAAATAATTAAAGAGCACATTTTAGCTGACTTTTTGGAGGAAATGATTTACTCATAACAAAGAATACTGCGAAATAATACTTTACTTGATACACACCTTAATGAACCAAATTGACCTTACTTATAAGTATAATCCTATTAATATTTTTTATGTTTTGTGAACAATCTAGATAGAGCAACATTATTCTAGATCCTAGATTCTTTTTATCAACATTTTACGACCGTAATGCAGTTAAACTAGAAAATCTCACGGTATAACTATTTATTAGAGCAGTAAAGCAAATCATTTCGTTTCAGCTGAAAAAATAAATTGTTCGCTATATATATATATATATAAAGCAAAGCAGACGTTACTAATCATGACAAAGAAATTTTCACTCCAGCTATTTAAGTAGGCTAAATTCCTAATTAAGAATTCCTTGTATTTTAGCACTAAAAGTGAACCATGTGTGCTCGATATATAGGTTAACGACGTAGTCCTATCAGTGTGCAAGTAATCCTGCAGCCATCCTATATTACTATTCGTTATAATCTCTCTTTCTCCCTCTCTCTCTCTCTCTCTCTCTCTCTCTCTCTCTCTCTCTCTCTCTCTCTCTCTCTGTCGCTTTCTTTCCATCTCTATCACTCTTGAAAAGAATCATCGAACTTAGGAAAGAATATTAGTTTTATGATTGACTACCACTTCGTCTTTGCGTTAAGTCGTATCATGTTAATATTAAGAATATCTATGATTTATTAATTGTACCACAGTCTTTGTAATGGTTTAATAAAAAAAATTTACATCGCTTACGACGTATATTAAATTTTAATTGCTGAATCATGGAGATCGGGAATCAAAGTATGAATATATTATAAAATTTTTTAACTAAATTTCATTTTTAGTGGCTGTTTAAATATTTTTAAAAAAGATCATTAATTTTCAGGATCTAATATTAATCTTTCTACCGAGATTTAAATACTATTAGATTCGGAAATATAATAATTAATTTAAGGTATAATTTAAGTATAGTTTTCTTCTACATTATACTCACGTATCATAAAGAGGATGATAAATTATTACTGTGACTGACAGATGTGACCTTTTTTTCACTAACTTTTTTTTGTGATATACTTATCAAAAAGCGAAAGTCAAATTTTCGGAGATTTTTTTTATCCTTTAGATTTACACACATTTATATGGATATATTAAATTTTATTGAAATTTCATAATAAATAGAAATCTATGTCAATATTCAATTTAAATTGTTCCACAATTATTTATCAATTCGATTAATGTATCAATAACTTACACGAAACACATAGTTAGACATTCTCTATCATCCTCAATGACAAGGGAATCCCGTATCGTTCGAGTTATAATTATGCGATATTCACTATATTCTCGGTGACAAGGCATTAATCAACAAACGACAAGATTACGTCTTGTCGCTCTCAAACCAGGTAGTTGTAGTTCCAAGAAGTTTTGCAGAGTCCTCCCGAGGATAAGAAACATTCATACCCAATGATCGATCGAGGTATACGAGAGATAAGAGCCCTCCCCTCCCTCTCTCCCTCCCTCCCTCTCTCCCCTCCACCCTTTCTCTCTCTCTCTCTCTACCAGGTAAGTCCATCATCTGGACTAAGTATCCGCTGTTTCACGGTATATTATCGGCGGGCGCAAATGAAGCTTCGAACATGCCAAGGTCCGAGGTACGAAGCAAGGTTGCGTGCCTCGCCCACCGTTCATTTCTCACTCTCTGTCGCTCCTTCCATGTCTCGAGAATTTACGATTCGACCCGAGGAGCGCCTCTTCGCGGGCTACGTTTTTCCCTGACAATTACCCATTGGCAATTAAATGATGACTTTGGGAGGGGGGGGGCTGTGGTAAAGTTTGGAACAGCTTTAGTCAGAGAAAGTTCTAAACATTATCCGATTTTAATAAGTAACATTTGACGAATATTTGCGATTAAGATTGGGGATGAATTTATAGCTTTGATCGAATAAACATAGTTATGAACATATGGGTAATATATTTGACGACCAAGCATTGCACAAACGTAATGCAATTATCTTCTCTTGTAGACTAGCAACAATTTTTATGCAATATGTAATAATTTTAATCGTGCGTTCAGTATATTTTTTTGCGTTTAAAATTGCAAGTACGAAAATGCTTCTTCATCTCGAAGAAGATGAAAATACCTATTTCTACAATTCCATAAGTTTGTACAGCTCCCTTTCCAATTGATGAATTTTGATTATTAACAATCAAGATCGAAATCTCGTATGATATAATAAACGATGTCTCGCTTCGAAATAGATTTATTCGAGCTATGATTGTTACAAACGATTCGTTTCATATTTATCGGAGTATACAGAATTCTGACCGCACCTGAAATTACTTATATGCAACTATTAACTAGCGACTCGTCCTACTCCACCTTTTACCTGCTGCCATAATAATTTATCGTAGAACTGAACGCTTACAAAAATTGTGCTTAAAAAAAAAAAGAAAATAATAATTACCTACTCGTTCCAAACACCCTGGAACAAATAACCGTCCCAATTAAACCAGAAAAAACGACAATAAACTTCCACATCAAACATCTATTACTGAATTAACAAAACCTCGGAACGGTGAAACTTAATTATCCTCGTAATTTCCACACTTTCACCTATATAACCAGACAGGAATATATACCTCTATACGCCTCTCACGCAGAGCTCATTGAGGATATCCACGTGATAAAAACCCCAACGGGACACTGATTATTCGAAAAGGATAAAAGAAAGTATAAGGACCTATCCGTGTCGCACCTCGTGAACGACGAAGTAGAGAGGATGAAAGATCAGTAGCTAGCCTAGAGTATCGAAACAAAAAAAACAAACAAAACTCAACAAAGGAGACAAACGCCTATATACATCTTGCTGCTAACAACTGACAATGAGGCAGAGCTCGTCTCGTCGATGAGAACAGTGACTTAGCGCTATAACGGACGATAAGCGTGCGTCAACTGACTCTGCATGTGTGCTAGGTACACGCACAAGCACGGAGATTATTATTACTATTCCAGAGGGGAGTATCTGCCGAGAGTGTCGATCGGTTCAAAGAATTGGATAAAGGACTGGATTGTTCGAAAGTGTCCGCAGCACAGGGAGTAAGAGACTCGCACTAGTAACTGAATGAATATTGGTGAAATACTTACGTACAAACCCTCTTATTAAAGCTAGATATTTTACTTTGTATAAACATTTATTTCGTATCGTAAATTCTTTATTTCACAGCAAATTCCGTGAGTCCAGTTTTTGTAGTCGTGAATTTTTTTTTGTTCACTTTTCAAAAACGCCTAGTCAATTCATCTAATTGCTTAAATGAGGGTGACGCCAGCGTATACTATGTGAGAACGATTACATAAGTTATTCGTGTAGATTGTATACAAAAAAAAACATGTCGCGGAATAAAAAAAAGATATAAAACACAAAATTGTTTCTGGCTCAATAATTATCAAGAAATTAATTCCAATAATCTAAGAAAAGGTATCTGTGCACGCTGATCTAATTTTACATGTTGCCTGCCAATATGTAAATTAGTCGTAAATAAAAGTTGAAGAACAAGTTAATATATCCACATTTTTTAACCTTTTAATTATTGATCAGCCTGTTCATGAAGAAGTGGAATCATATTAAAGATTCTAATAGATTAACAATATAATAGTTATGTACGTTATTCTAGAGATTTCAATAATCTTAAGAATTGACGGTTAAACTACATAAGTATACTATCGACAATTATGTGACCGTCGTAATTGTTAGTTTTTATGAGAAAACACAGTAAAGACAAAAATAATTAGTTCAATACATTTAGAACGAATTGCGATTGTAAAGCATCGTTTCTTCTTAAGAATAAATTTTCGATGTCCCTGATGATTGTTAAACACGATAACTTTGGCACATAATAGTTATTTTATGTCTGACGAAAATTTATGACGCGTAAAAATCGCTTGGTCGGGTGGAAAAATTAACTTATTATCGCTACAAAGAAAATTCGTAACCTGCAGGATAACCACTATTTTTTTTCCCTTCCGAAATTTCAAAATGTTTTACTTTCCATCTGAAATTGGCCCTGTTATGAAATTAGGCAGTTTTCGATAGATAATGTAAATGTACTTTATTTGTGATGAAAAATGATTATAAGTAGAATTGTACTACGACGCAAGACGAATTACCTCGAACAGCTAATAAATTTATGAATTTTAAGAATTATTATGATTTATTATTGTGATTCGTATTTAAATTATTATTATTATTATTTTATAAAATGATACGATTGTAAATAATTCTATGCATAAAGAGGAGTCGATACTTTTTTACTTAAGAATACCTATCTACTCCATCTTGAGAGTTCAATTGATTCAACCTCGATTTTAACCAGGTGCAATTAATGATATCGGTCTTGTGTAATTTACAAAGAACACTAAAACATTATCACGTAATATTTTAGTTTGAATCTGATTCATATTTGCTGAAATTCTTTAGCAGAGTCAGTAAAATAAGTAAACTCACTGTTGTTCACATTGTACAAGGGTGCACATCAAAATACAATATAGAAGTTGCTTACCTGAAACAAAAAGAATTAAAGTATCATTAGGATATGCTGGATAGATTTATTACAATTACTAGATAATATTTATATTACTACAAATATATATATATATATATATATATATATATATATATATAACAATTTAACAAGTTGAAGATAAAGAAAATAAAAACACATGTTTACAATCACTTGTATTTTCTTTATTTACTGTTAGCTAATTTGAAGGTCAAAAAACCATTATAGTAAATTACAAATCCAACTGGATTGGCTAATAAAGTAAATAATTTATGAAACTATACGTCTGTTTTTATTTTACCCTTTGTTCCGCATTAATATCTCCGTACCTCGTGTTACCGTGTGTAGCAGCGGTTTGCCAATCAATGATTTACAATACTTATAAAGTTCCGGGTTACACACACACACACACATACACGCGCTCGCTTCTTTTTTTGTTATAAAAAACTTCAAATGCTACTTGTAAATATAAACGTTTCTAATAATCAATATTTATCTTTTTAAGCTCTTTGTAATACCCGATAAACCACTGAAATAAGCGAATAAAGATCTGAACTATTTATTATGATACTTTATTTTAATAAAAATACAACGTTCATCTTTGTCCGCCCCAATGTACGCTTCTCTCTCTCTCCCTCTCTTCTTCGGCGTTCTAGACTTTCTGTGTACAAAGCATCTACCAATGAAAAGCGCAGCAACTTTTCCCCTCAAAACAACGGGAAAGGTAATCGCTACCTCTCCTCGTATCGGTCTTTAAGATAAGTGAGTTAGGAGAGAGAGAGAGAGAGAGAGGGGGGATAGAGAGAGAGAATGAAAGACAGAACAGGGAGCGAGGAAGAGGGGGGAGAACGCGCGCAACAAACTTTCTGAGAGCAAGGGATGAGGACGTGTGCGAGCGCGTCCGACGGCTGGATTTCCGGTTTCTTAGCGCCCATAGAACTGCTTAAGCAGCTCTCCTCACCCGGTCTCGCTGTCGCAGATCATAATTAATAGATCGAGAGAGGCGCGTACAGCTGCATTAATAACTACATGAAGGAGGATGTGTGGGTGAGAGCCACATTTTTGTCTCCTGCTCGACGCATCGACGGTTCTGATGTCTCTGGTGAAACGGTGAGGTAGAGGATGCGTGAAGATACTGGACAACAACTTGGATAAAATGATAAGCCAACGATAAGCTTTGGACGTCGAAGGTTTTATGTGTCAATGTTTTTTTTTTTTACGCAGGGTGTCCTCGGCATATTTTCTATCTTCTAGATGTACGAGTTGTAGGAAGAGAATTCATAATTTTGATGTGACTACGAGTGACTGTTTTTCGCGAAGTAACAGCTCTTCTTCAGTATACACTGCGTGTTAAACTCGAAGCTTTAAAAGTTGAACGTTAATCAACTCAATGAAAGGATGAAATTGAATTAAGGCAAAAAGGACATAGAACTATTTGTTTCTTTTCTGCTCGATTTCTGGATTTATTTTTTTTCTTCGTCATCGATAAAATAAGAATTTCTGTATATATAATAGATTATAGGACCACATGATACTTTTAATTCTACTTATACTTACGAGTTCAAATAATTAAATTCAATGTTATTCATTCATAACATAAAATTTAATATTCATAAGTCTTGCGAAATTAGATAGATAAGAAAGTACAGTTACCAAAAACACATTGTCTGCACTAATAGGTTTGCTAATATATAAACTTTATTTATGTAGAATTCAAATTTGCGTTAATATTTTATCAAGATGAAAAAAGTTGTGAATTTCGAGGAAAAAAAATTTGTTCTCCCGTACAAGTTTGACTTTTTCTAACCACCCGCTAACATTTTCGCATGCCAACGTTTTGCTGAACAAAAAAGGATATAAAGATCTTCGGTTCATTATAAGAGCACAGGGAACAGGAGGACATAAAGTCACAAATCCTTGGTCTTGATGCACACAGCAAGAGCACAAATTTTTATAATATAGTAGATCAAATTTATCATACCTTCATTATCGTTGATGAAAGAGAAAAAATACGAACCTATCCCCTAATCCTTCTCGTTCATCAGAGGGAAGAACCGAAACGAACGCCTTGTGCGACAAAGAAAGAAAGACGCTTCTTACCATCGCGAACGTGACGACACAAATAGAGGGAATTTTGCATCGAACGCGCGCGATGTTGACCTACACGAACAGAACCGAGCCCAAAATTCTATGTATACAGAACGAGTTTTCTGCGCGCGTATAAAAGACTCAAGAGAGCTATATAGCATAAAGAGATACGTATAGAGGAGAACTATATACCTCACCTCAACGAGGTTTATTATCCACCTAAATAAGGGAATATCGGTTTTCTGGCGGAGCGTATTCCAAAGAGCATTATAGATATATTACCCTATGGTAATACATACGGAGCAGACTACGATCTACTATTGCAATTAATCGAGGAGATACTTTATCCAGTGCGCACCGAGGATCTACATAAAGTGCCGCGATTCTGGATCGGGGTTAATCGAGCTGCTTCTCGTCACTATTTTCCAACTCGTCGGTGGGGTGTATAATTATTTAGTGATCGAACCGTTCCTCGGTTACCGAGAGCGAGGGAGAGAGAGAGAGAGAGAGAGAGAGAGAGAGAGAGAGGCGCAAAGAACTTTTTCAATCTCGATAAGTGCAAATTCTGCCCCACAACCCTCCTTTTCCCTCCCCATCGAGGAAGTGAGCAATTATTTATAGTTTCAGAGCACCAAAAATAACCCACTAAAAATTTAATGGCTCGCGAGGCATAATAATTATACGTGTGTATAGCTCGATCGCTAATCGAAGAGCGCACGCGTCACAATTGCATATACACCATTTTTACACAATGACCACACAATGCGCGTAAATTCTTATTGGTGTCTGTAACAAAAAAAAAAAAAAAAAACGATAGACGTACGAATACTTAAGTCGGAATGATGAGAGACGGGCTAAGAAAATATATAAACAGAATAATATGGGAGGGGGAGCAGTATTGCAGTTCCCGATTCTCCATCTCGCTTTCCCCTTCCTCGCGGGCCGCTTTCAAATGGTCGGAAATAAATCGATTGCGATACCGATACGAGTACTTTGCATACCCCCCGCATTTATGCACACACTTTCGAAATAAATATGGCGCTTTCCTTTTTCCGCTTTATTGCGCGGCGCATGATTGGCATAAACATCTTTTGCGTAAGAAATCGGCTACTACGCATTGCATTAAACTAAATTGGCCCGTCGAACGATCTGGATTATTGCGGACCACCCCGCCGATCTTTTAATTATGCACGGCAAATTCAATGGCAAATCGTATAATTAAACTTGATATATATGTATCGGGTACAGACGGCATAGAAAATCAATGACTGAGCGGAAGTCCGTGGATTAGTAAAGAGTCTACGTGTTTCCTCCAAAAGGACTGCCACGAAAAAGGCTTTCCAGTTTTACGGTAATTGGCCGCGATAAAGCTGGCGCGGCTCTGATAAGCGCTCTTAAGGTGTATGATGGCTGATTTTTTCCAAAACAAAACTGATTACGTAAAACTTCGGACTACACTTGCTTTTCAGTCTCTCAAGTTCACTTTGAACTTGTCAACAAAGAGAAATGGATGTTTTATTTATGTTGTAAACTGGTGGCATGATAATCTGTTAATTTTCATTAATATACTTGTTCAGTAAAACTCAATCTTCATCTCCGTTTTAAAAATAACGTCCGGTTGCTTTGTTTACATCACATTTTTTAACATTGTCTATATACGGCCCTGAGTAAGCAGCCGATCGAGATTCGTGGATGTAACTAACATTTCACACATATCTTTACGATATTTGAATTATTCTTTATCAAATTTCCAATAAATTATGGATATGTTGTTTACAATTATACTTTAAAGGAAGAAATGGTTCTTGGTGAATAGTTACCTTGATTATATTATATATAGTGCAAACATGTGTCCGAGTTTCATCCACGCGTCTCAAGAGATAATCCCCCTCCATCACACCAGGAAGAAATGATATTAAAAAAAAGAAAAAAATTGGACTGTAAATAATCGAATTAAGCATGCATACAACCGTGCGGGCACAGCTACTCCTCGTGCTCTTCTTCTCCACCTCTGGACGGATATAATACATATACACAGTTCTAACGGCAACGAGAAAGAGCAAGACAGCACACGCGGCACAAAAGCTATTTTTTACATTCGGTTCGCGGCCGTGCGCAACGTCCGCGTCGCGTCGTTACCGTTGAATTTACTACCGCGGCGAGAGAGCCGACAGATTACAAGCGTGTATATACATATATAGTGGCCACGCGGTGAAAGTTAAACTGATTTACGTCATTAATCAATTAGAACTACGATTGATCAAAGATTAAGCGCGCCGGAGCGAGCTTTGTGCGGTAGCGACGCGGAGAAAGGGGTATTATATGAGGGTTATTCGCGCGCCTGCTGCGCACTAAATCCAGAGCTCGGTCTTAATGAGCAATATACAAATACCGAGATGGTGGTACAAAGTTTCAAGACACCATGTTTCTCGGCATTTGCAGGTTGTAGAGGAATTTATTGTAAATTTTTTTCCCAATTAAGAGCGGGAAAACTCGATCTTTGGGAATAAAGGAAAAACAATTTTAATAAATACGAATGTATTACGAACGAAGTATGGAACTGGACTTGATTTGTTCTTATTTTGAATATAAAATTATCAATGGCAAATGTTCTTTCAATTAGGAGTTTAAATAAATATTGTCTCGGCAATTAAAAAGACAATGTAGCTTTCGATAAATAAATTATTTCATCCAATAATTTATCAAATCCGTCTGATTACATCAGGGCCTGTAAAATTTTTTCAGCGTATAATATAAAGTTTTACAATCCACATAAAATATTTAGCTGTGCAAAGAAGAGAAGATATAATGTAACGGCATATTATTATGTTATTTAAAGGTAACATTTTTTTAGATCTTTTATAAGTTTTTGAAATTATAATTCATCACAATTGGAACTTTTCATTGGAAGAATTATTAAAAGAAGTTCTTTGTTTTTCAGATCTTTCCACTGATTTACTATCCTGAGATATTGCATAAAATGCCATCTCTTATCCTCTGTATTGCTTAATGCGCGTGGTATATTAATCAGGATAATCTTCTTTCAGTATGCAACAACTGTAATTTTCCTAAAAGATGCAGATCCCTTTCATTCGGGACGAATATAGTATGCCGATTCATCAGTCAGTGTTGAAGCAACAGACGCGAGAAGACATAACAGAAAAAGAAATATACGTCCAGGGTCAAAACGTTTATATATCTCTATACGCACATGCGCAGAGCAGCTCTCTAAACCCCCCCCCCCACGCACCCATATAGACATTTTTTAAAAGATGGCCTAACGGACCAATCGCGCAAGGCACTTTCAATGTAAGGACGAAACATAATGGAGGGAGTATACGCGTACATTATCTCTTCATATATATATATATATTACCGTTTCATTCTCCGAGCTTCGTCGCACTCACGCGTTTATTATACATTTACGCCCTCTTAAAAGCACGTTCTAGGAGGATAAAGGATTGAATAAAGACGAGTCTTCGGTTGCGACAATGATGCCCAACGAGAGTCTCGGCACCGAACCTTCATCTTCAATTTTCCTTACAAACCGCAATCTGGCGTCTTTCATATCAGCTCCCCCGCCTCCGCCATTATATATTCATTCGTCGACAATCCACCTGATGGGTGCAACGCTGAAGATGAATGAGCTCCGATTCATTGGTTGGATGGAAAAAAGAAGCAACAATCGTTTTGAACGATTAGGCAGATAGCAAAACGTGAGTTTAATTGTATCAAATAAAGGTTTAAATTTTTATGGCCTCTGTTCTGAAAGTTAGCTCGGTAAACAATTCTAATCAGTTAATGTTAATTAATACACATTACAGTAAATATTGAAAGATTTGAAAAGCAATACAATTTGTTACACCAAATTCGAACAAAGAAATTGTAAATTTGAAAGCAATATTTCTGGATGTTAAAGCGTTCGTTGAGTTTATTCATGGTTAAATCACAGAACAATAAAATTAAATAATCACCTTCTATACCTATGTGGAATTTCTAACATATTATATGAAATTAATATTTTTTCTAGCCTATTACATCATTGAGTATACATATCCTTCCAAGTCGATTTTGACTGAAATGAAATTTTAATGAATAGGTCCCGTTGTCGCAAACTAGCAGACTGATATACACCAGATATAAATAGAAATCATGGCAATTTAAGAATGACTCTTCACTTTCCAAATTAGCAAATGTACCTCTTCAACCTCAGCTTAATTGCGACTAAATATTTTTCGCTTATTCATGCACATGTAACCCCCTTATTTATGTAAAATCCATTTAAAAACGATCGAAAGAAAAATTAGATACGGTTAATAAGTAATATCGGACTGGTCTCTTTCTTATTTCCGTATATATAAAGCGTTATGACAAGATATTAATAGTGGATAGAAAGATAAAAGGGTCACTAATTTTCTTAATATATATATCAATGGATTTATTTCTATTAATCTATTCGAAAACCTATATGTTTGTCTGCCCCAAATTCTTTAATATAGCAATTCTGAAATTCGTTATTCAAAAATACTTCGTGTTTTGTTAAATATGCTATAGGTATCATAATATTAATCTGAGCCAAAAATGAAATAATTACTCATTTTTAAAGCGGACAAAGAAATATTCATGAAAATTTTCTTACAATACTGAAAAAATGTAAGAATTTGATTGAATTTTTAAAGCTTTTAAAACTGTACATCATCTCTTACATTTGTCATCCACACATTATAATAGTTAGAACAATTAAAATGAATAAATTTTAAATGAACATTTTAATCCCTGATATATTTCGAGATGGCGCTGTATTCACTTAATTGCTGACATTTATATCGTAAGCATTTTATTGTAAACTATATTTATGAAATAAAAAGTTACACGCAAAAAATCTTCACAAAATGAAGTACTTATTATTATACCGTCTTGACAAGCGCAAAATACCGGCTTGTCGAATAAGCAAGTTATCTCTTTAAAGAAGATAACGACCGCACTGAATTACACGAGAGGGGAACAGTGTTTCAAAGAACCCAGAGCAATGGAGCCGTCGCGCCTGGGATGTTGTTGCCCAGTATAGAAGAAAATGTAAAAGGTACATATACACGCATGCAAATTGCTTATGTTTAAGGCTCGAGAAACTTAAAGGCTGAGTTTCAGCCCAAGACACAGAGAGCCCTGGTCTTATTTTTCTTTCCATCTCCTCCGCCGCGCGGATTCACTAATAAGTACCAGGTGTGTGCCCTTCATCGTTCGCTCCCCCAAGGGGAAAAAAGCGAAAGACGCCGGCGAGGTGGAGAGAGAGAGAGAGAGAGCAAAAAGGAGCAGCTCTCCACTATATGGTCGCCCGCCACTCCCATCAGTAAATCAAACACACACGAGCGTGGACCAAATACGTATCGTACTCGTACATGGGTATGGAAATGAAAGACCGAATATTGTATTATATACCCAAGATACATTTCGTTCAAGACACTTTGGACTCGCAACAAGAAAAGAAGATAAAAAATTTTGTAAGAAAGTCTCTACATCTTTTCCACCCTGTAACCAAATTCGCAGAGCCCACGGCTAGTAAAATATATGGCATCAGCTATATACGTATGGACTTATTCGCGAATAAAAATCGAGATACTTTTATTTATAAGAAACAATTAGTTCCGGTGATTATTTCACTTACTGCAGATGAACAACTGGGTTGCTATGTTGCATAGCATACAACATTTGTTTCGAAAACTTCACTAGCTAAGATGACTCGATCAGTGAAATCAAAAGTTCATTGTTTTCCTTAAGCAAAATATATTTGTAATAAAATTCACGTTAGATCGGCTGAAATATGTCATATTTGATGATTGTAGTCACAATTTATTTAAAACATTAGTGAACTACTAATAAAATATCTCTCACTCATAAATTTTTGCACGTACTGAAATATACTATTGGCAACTTCTAAAGATACATATTATACTTTATTACATAAAATTTTTCCCATTCAATGCAAATGGGATACTTTATCGAATTGTATCCAAACATTCTCTATAGTAAGTCGAAGATAAAAACTCATTTATAAAGAATTCAGTCGGTCCAAAAAATATGTATTGAATATACTTATACAACTTAAACAGACTCATCTTTAGCTTCAAGCGGATTGAATATTAAATAAACTATAAAGTTATACAAATTATCTTAATTTTTTATGCTCTCTTTACAATAGATTTTCATTTTCATATTCTTTTACTTTCTAGCAACTACATAGATACGCTTTAGCTGTATTGTAAAATTATTACAATAATTTGTTGGAAAAGTTGCATAAACGTAATTATATATGTAATAAAATAGATGTTGAAAATGCTATGGTGAAACAAATAGACAGAGGAAGAGATAGATAGCGAGAGAAAGAGAGAGAGAGAGAGAGAGAGAGAGAGAGAGAGAGAGAGAGAGAGAAGAGAGATAAAAATCATCCGAGTGATTATTTTTGTGAACCTCCCCAGTCTCGCTAATCTTTCTAATCTTCGTCGTTCAGTGCGTTGAAATGTCCGTGAGACAATGAGTAAGGAAACTTAGTTTCCAAACAATGAATAATTGTAGAACGCATATAAACTACCAAGTTTCTAAAACTAACCGAAAAATATAGAAATTTCTTCAAGTGAGAAGTGTGACGTGTTCAAACCCAAATATGAGTATTTTCTCTTTTTTAAGAAGATTATATACACAGAGGAAAAGTTAGCTCTTTTCTGTATGTGGAAAGTGTAACTATAGGCAGAGTTCTGTCGGACTTAACATAGTCTATTTACAATTGGCATCCTTTTCTAACACATTCCTGTGAAAATGTAATATCCATTCTTGTAAATTAACATTTTAAAGGTATTATAGAACCCTCCGTGTATCTAGAGAAGGTGTTTTGAATTATAAATAGCTTATATATAATAGGTGACATTCTGCATACTCACTGTTTGAATTAGAAGTTTTTTCACTGATTGATTGTCTTATGAAATGATTCATTATATCACAGATTTAAATTTCCCGATATTATTAATAAGATTGTTAATCTTTTAAATTTCAATTAAATTATTAAATATTTTTAAAGCAGCCAATAATTTTTAACAATCATTTTTTATCTAATGTAAGAATTAAGAAAAACTATATTAAAGATTAATATTATTCATGTCCTTGAATCAATTTACATAATCCAATGTCTATATTATCCGATACTATTTTTATACTATACAGCTCTATAGTATTAATGAATTAAACAAATCCTTCGATCGACATCGAATTAGTGATACGTTGATCTTTAATGAAATAGGTATATATCATATAAAATGGCGAGGCTTTTTTCCATCCGATGCGAATCGAAGATCGCCATGTGAGCTTTCGTGTGTATGTGTATATAACTCGTGTACACATCCTGGGTGCCTGACTACTGCGCAAAGAATATATATATATATATATATATATATATATATATATATATATATATATATAGAGAGAGAGAGAGAGAGAGAGAGAGAGAGAGAGAGACAGAGAGTTTATTGCCTAGAGTATATGTATTTCAACGCCGGCAAAAGCTGGTTCCTGGTGTGCAATTTAATGTTACAACCCTATACGGTCGTAAGGAAGCGCGCCATTCAATGGAAAATTGCTAGTACACGAAGGATCCAGGGACGTTGCACCCATCTATATATATATATATATATATATATATATATATATATATATATATATATATGTCTCTCTCTCTCTTTCTTTCTCTGTCCTCTTTCTTCGCTATTTCATCAATACTGTGTTTCCGCTTTGAGTGCAAAAGTGCCTGCGCACCTCGCCATTTGAATGGCATGCCACCTATCTGTGATGTAAAAGTGATCAAATTCTTGATTGATCACTTACTGTAGAAAGAAAATTAAAATATTAAACGACCGAGAGCGCAGCTTTCAACTGACAATGTTTCGGAAATTATGGATTTCCATTAAGCGTGAAATCCACTAGATATATCAAAGCAGGGAAACCTGTGCTGAGTGCACATCAGTCATCGCAGTGCGACTTTCCATTAAAGATATTAGATTTCAGTAAGATGAAATATATATTCAACGCTATGATGTCATGGCGATGAAACACATTCTATTGGATATGAATATGAAAAATTATGACGAAATTTTTAAATACTGTTTATTATTTATAATTATTATGGAAAATATCGATATTTCACAATTTTTTATGCACTGTTTTTTTATTATTTACTTTTATACATATTTAATGTCAGCCTTCAACAGCGAAGAATTATATATTATAATTTTAAAATAAGATTCTAATTATTCCAGAAACTAAATATATCTAAACAAAGCAGCATCGATGATTCAGGAATTTTTCATTTTCCTCTACCACCACTCGGTATTAAATTTAGAAATCGAACACATAATAACAAAGGACTTCATGTTTATTAATTTATTTATATTATGCGCTACCGCAGGCTCGAGCCGTAACAAGTATGGCCATTACCGTGCGCGCACCACGCACACAGCGGAAGCATCGACTAACGGAGTATAGGCAGCATCGGTAACAACGTGACGGGGACAAAAAGAGACAGTCGCGGAAAATTAAAAAGCGCGTCGTTAACCCATCCGTTGATAGTTTCTCCATCCTGCTCTCTGTGTCTCGATATTTGGAGTCCCGTCTCTCGGGTATGCGCGGCGAACCAAAAGAGAAGCAGCGTACCGAGCCAGAGACAATTCAATATTTATAGAATCATCGTAGAAAGCGAAATGGCCGTCTTTTTAGAGATTCTTCCAGGATTTATTTCACTGTTTCACTTTTTTTTTTGTTCTGTTTTGTTTTTCATTTTCCGCTATGCCTGGAAAACTAATCGTGTCAGTAGATGTAGGCGGGACTTTACACGCAACAATGAAGAGATTCGCGCTGCAGATTATCAACGGGCGATGTAGACGCGTTCGCAGTACTTCGTGGAAGCTGCCTTTGACATGATTGCTTATTCAAAATTATGGCTGAATAAGTTGATGATTCAGAACTGTACTTTCACTGCATTTTTGAATGTATATAAAAGATTTGTGTGCTAACAAGGTTTAGAAACTTGAAAATACGTTGTACCTGTATAAAAAATTAAAAATGTTGGGGTCGCAATGATTTGCTTTCATCTTTGTAATCTAATTCCTGCTTCACATAATAAATAGACTTTTAGCCTACTTTCCTGTATTTTACATAATAAAACAAAAAGCAATCATTTAATGAAGCTTCGGATTGATGGTCAAAAAATGCTTTGATAACCGAACGCTCGACATATTTCCACCACGTTGAAAGATTTTTTCACTCTTAATTAACGTGGACGAGAATGTTTACCATAATAATGACTAATATTCACTTTTAAGAAATGGCGCATTTTCGAACTCGCCTTTCCGATTCCCACGGGGAAAAAATCGCGCACGTCTGTGGCTAAAACGAGAGAGCAAGAGTTTTTGTAAAAAAAAAAGTGGCACGTACCCGACGAGGCCGAAAATCCGGGGCGCCTGCGATACGCTAATCGAGCACAGCTGAAGAAAAAAAAACAAACCGGTTTGCACCGACCCAGCGGGGGCTCACTTCTCGCCCCGACTTTAAGCTCTATCATCGCTCTCTTTCTCTCTCTCTTCTGCCCACGAATACGGTACCGATACTTATACCACGCACTTCCGAGCATCGAGCGCACGAAAGGGGAATCAATCATTTTGCCTCGAAGACCGAGCAAAGCAAAAATTATAGGTTATAAAATGTCGCAGTGAGCCGGCGTGCCCGCCATCGCGATTTCTGATTCGATGCAGCGCGCGCCGCGTCCTTCCGCGAAAAACGGTCGCGCGTCCGCGCGGACGCGACTTTCCGGGAATTCGCTTTTTCCCAAGCAAAACTGTTGCTGCTGCTGCTGCGGCAGTTCTGAAACGGGCCCGTTTGTGCCGAGCGAGACTATTTTTTCTATCTCTATTCTCTCCTCCTCTCCTTCCCGGGCCCGTTTGCGAGGCACGAGAAAACCCAACTCAAACCGATACTCGCGCATCGGTATAGATGGCTTTCAATGGTGCGTCCCAGTGCGCATATACACGTGTGTATAGTTATAATATATATATATATTTGACTTCCCCGCCGGTAGATTCATAGCTGTGAAACTTTTAATCGACGCTTTTGTGCTGCGAATTTAGCCTCGGGGTCGAACGTTAGGTAATTTCGCGGTACTTTCAATTGAACCGTATGGAGTTTATAATAACCCAGCGTTGAGACAACGAGGCGCATTCCAGTCTTTTGTTTTTTAATAAAGTGTGATTAGCTTAAATGTTCGCAGCTATTGTGATGTCGTATAAAATTACACAATGGTCTTTTATCCAGCATCATTAAAGAAATTTATGTAAGAACAAATAAAAACAATTTATACTGTAATAAATGAAACAATTGAACCACGTTAGAGGAGGTATTTTTTAAAGAATTTTTGAAAACTTATTAAATTATATGCCTTAAAGTACAAGTGGACAAAATTTATAATGTGATATTCTTTAGAATTCAAATAGTCGCCATGACCCGTCGTAGCAAAAGTATGAAGTCGTATTAGTCAGTAGATAGCCATAGACGGCCTTGAGTAGCTTGCAATACCATTATATTTACGTTTTTTTAATCATAAAATAATCTCCTAAATATTTAGAAAAACTACTGTGCATTAATTCGTTATGAACACGAAATAATTATGGCATATATTATTGCAGTCACGCACCTATTTAAGATCCCAAGACTGCATGCTGACTTTAGACTTTACTAAAGTCATAAAACAAACATTAAGAAGTAGAGAATTTTTTAGGTTTTTAACTCTCACGTTTTCCCTCTATAACTTGGAAAATTCTTGACTATGAATGATAAAATTCATAATTACATAGTTTCTTGATATCGTTGTACCAGGAGATACCGGCTTATATTTCAAAATTTGTAGGTGTGCAGTTAAGAATTCGAATTCAATAGTCACAGAAGACAATGACAATGAAGATGGACGGAATGAATCAGTACTAATAAATCAAATGTTTTTTATCCTTTGAATTTACCATTGGGCTCCTAGGTGTAGAGATCAAGAGGTAAATGGAAAAGTTGTTGCTTAATTAATTTCCATTTACCTGATACAAAATCTGACGTTTTATATAAAATAAAATCATGTTTATTTTAGTGCGGTCTGTTTATAAATCTGGTCTCCAGTGCCAGTGAATGTACAATAGTTGATCAGTTATTTGCAGTTCTTATTAGCTTGATTCAGTTTGCTGAAATGAGTCGAAAACAGGACTGCAAACTGTTGTTTCCATTTCAAACATTTGATTTTTAGGATTCAATGATTCCTTTTTTGACAATGTTTAGATCATCATCTTATTTATCATTTCATTCCAATTAGTCAGTTTTTCCGACAATATATGTTTCCTTTACCTAGTGGGTGCTCAGCGTTATCTCTCTACCTCCCTCTTTCTCTCTTGATTCCATTTTTATTTGTATCTCATCGTCATTTGCATACGTCATTAGACCTGTAGTGGTTTTGTTTTTTATCCTATGGCCTAATAAATATATTAATCAATGAATTACTCAAGTTCACTTGGAACTTGCAAAAAAAGATGATAATTCTTTAACGCATTATTACAGATATGCATGGTTCGAATATCTAATATTAATTAATTATTAATTTGAACTTGTTTAAACCACAACTATCGGTTGATTCTATAAAATTCTATAATCGCATAACGACACAATAGCGGAACAGAAATAAAATAGCTGCACTGTTCTGAAATCAAACCAGTTAAAAGAGACTGTTCACTAAGAGAAAAATAACAGTTCCAATCTCAATAATAATACAAAAAAAAACAAACAAAACACTAACGCGATACACAAGTTCGTCACATTCCGCGATACATACGCCAATACCTGCATTGCCTTTAAGGTAGAAGAAGAAGGGAGCAAAAAACGGTAAAAAAATAAAACGAAAGCAGAACCGAACAAGTAAAATAAAAAAGAAAAAGTAGTCGGCAGTTGTGTTTGGCGAAATATTCTCCTCTCAAGAGCCAGGATAAAAAGGGCGCCCCACGGATCTGACGAGGCGCGACCGATTCTCTACGTATATATACATATATAATCCTCTGTAGCAAATCAAGCGTCTCTTTCGAAAGTACATAGGCCGAAATTTGTAGGCGCCGTAGGCGAAATGAAGACACATACGAAATACAATGTTAAAAGGAGTATAGAAATTCTTGCCGTAGGAAAAAAAGGCAAGAGTTGTCGAGTCAGCACTCGTTCCGATCAGTATTAAGGTTTGCGTGACTTTTTTTATACGACGATTCTTATTTAACTGGTTTATTGTATACAGAACAAAAGCAACTACGTAAAATAAAAATTTAAAAAAGAGTGGTCGATATTGAAGGAGTATTGGATCATAACCAACTATTTGCGGATCAATCCAAATCATACTCGTTTGTTCAAATTACCATTTTCGTAAAAATTCATTTAAAGGAAAAGACTTGTCAAAAGATATTTAGTACCATCTTATTAGCTGTAAAAATATTTTAATATAATAAAGTAGGCAGGAAACCTTTTTCACTTCCGGTTATTTTCATAAAAAACGCATACCTCGACGTCATTATTTGACTTTCTATTCCGTAATCAGCACCAAATCAGCATGAATATCAATAAAATCACCGCCATAATGTACCTCATGTGAGTCTATTAAGTAAAATTAAGAGAACCCATAAAATAAGATATTATGGAATCTAAAAAAATTGTTTTTAAAATCACTTGAAATCATTTGAAGTCAGTTAAAATAACTTAGAATCAGTAGAACACACTTTCAACCTTTAGAGTAATTTTTACCTAGTCCAATAGCGCCTCGATTTATAATCGCAACTTAACATCTAATCTAAGGTAGATTTATGAACGAAAGACTATATACAGACACGCACCCGTACGCGTGGTCACGCACGCACGCACACACATACATACGCATTAATTTCTTAAAACTATTTTAATCATGCAGCATGTCGATTTTTTTCAATATCAAGTGTAAGATGAGTTAGGAAAAGAACTGAATAATTGATGATGTATCCAGAGCTCGGTAAAAAATGACGTCGCCATTAATATACCAAACGAACGGTGTAAATATGCGCGCGGGTCGCAGTTTTTGTTACCGTCGCCAGGGGTTAACGACTGCGAACAGTACACGCGCCGCCCGCGTGTACTTTTATTCTTCATATTTTCAATATTTATATCGAATTTTAACGTGCCGAATTGCCGACTGATACATTTAAGCCACACGTATAGATATTGATGTATAATCATTAATCTTCAGAACGATTTTTTAACAGCGAATGCTAATGGAGTGATCAAACGATAACTCTTTCGTGAAAGGGTCTTTATTGCAGACGAATCGATTTGTCTAAAAAACCTTTGCAAAATAAATGTAGATTATACTTCTTTTTCATAATAAATATACTTTACTTTCCGCATTGGCTATTCGATAAAGTACGCCGTCCTAACCTCAAATTTTCGTTCGCGTAGGAATTATTTACAGCTAAAACTGCCACAACCGTGTAAACGCAGCATATAATGCATTACCGAAACGAATCTCAACGATTAAACCGGCGTGCTATCGTTCAATTTCATTGTATTATATACTTATTGATTAATAAATAAAAGCTAGTGGAGCGTGTATACAATTTTCCGGATCGTTGGCCGGAGGATCGCGGCCCTTATGGAACTGCGACGAAACCCCACTTCGCGATAAGCGACTAGTTTCAAAGGGTGGCCAGTGAGTAGGAATTGTTTTGCAACGAACCGTGCGGCCGCGCGCCCGCGTATCAGCGCGAGAGTAAAATATTATACGACGGTAATAAACCCAGCAGTATATTTCTGTATAGTTTATAGGACAAAAGTGAGTACCGATCGTAAGTCTCGAGAAGTGAAAAAAAAAAGTTCTCACTCGCTTCTGCACGCACGCGCATGTCGCGGGGAGATTCAAATAAATGCACTTGAAATTATTGATCTTTTTTTTCTCGCAGAAACCTAACAATTTTTTCAAATTAATTCAAGGCGAATTTTATATTTTTACGGAATTGTTTACGGAACAGAAAATGTCATACTCTGTATCGATTATAAAAATCAAAATCACAATTAGTGTAAAAAATTTTGGAAAATACGTAGAACTGTGTATCTTATACTATCGTAATAGTTGATATTACATTATACTATATATATATATTTGAAGTTTCTTTTAACTATAGCAAAGCTATTGTATCTTGGTTATATCGATTATTTTACAATTTTAACAATTAGATCGTTGCATTTGTTTCTCATATATGCAATTCTACCTTTTAATTTGCAAACATATTTGTCGGTTTCTGTAACTAATATTCAGTCGATTTTTACTCCGTTATCTGGTATAAACCTAATTGATATTTTTCCATTTTTTGCTTTTAATTACCTTGTCAAATATCCAGATATTTCTCGTTTTACTGTACTTTGTTATCTCTCTCCTTTTTGTACAATCCCATTAGCGTCACGCATTCCCTTAATTTGGTAATAAGATTTTCATTCGCTTGCCGTTACTTTTTCTCTTTCTTCCGTTCCATATCGAGACTAATCAAACATTTTCTGAAAATTTTACAATCTTTTTTACGTCTTTTTCCCTTTTTATTTCTTGCAAATATTCCTTGATTAAATTTTTTCTGACTCTCTTATTCCCGGTTGGTATGTTATTGCTCTATTTCAGAGCCCAACACCGGCTCAGAGCAAACCACATACTTAACGTCATGTTATTAATATATATTTGCCATTCCACGCAATACCGTTTCTATTGTTATAATTTTAACAAATAAATTAACAAATGTTTAGCATTTTAACAATCGATTTTTCGAAATAGCATTGGATCGTAACAAATGCCAACTATATATGCACTTGCTTGCTGTTCCCGGTTGAAAGTCCCACATGAGAGACTAGCGAGCACGTTCCCTCCTAACAGGAGTCTTCGAATCGTCGATTTGAAGAAACGATAAAGTTCAGGTAGGAAGATAGTCGTAGGCGAATGGAGGGGGAGGGGGAGTGCAAAAATTCGCATCGGTCTTACAATACCGGTAGTAAGACTGCACAACGAGCTTTTAAAGATCGTACCGGTATATGCGAACGCGACGGGAGTGCTCGTGGGCAATGAAGACGAGTGGGTAGATGGGTGGGTGGGGTGGAGGGGGGAGATATAGGAGTAAGGTATCATCTCCCACACTGGGCGGGGGGAGGGAGGGGGAAACACGTACCGCTGCGCCGCCTATAGGCGCAATAAATCGAACAAGTTGTTCCTTTTATTGGAAGCTTATAAGCAATTTGTTTCTGGCTCTAAAGTGGAACTACTTACGGCGAGAGCGCGCGACGCTAGGATTCCCTCGTTCTCTCTCTCCCCCTTTTTGTGGAGCGCGCAGTGCTCTCTTTGGATATATATATATATATATATATATATATATATATACACGCGCGCGCGCGCACACACATTCGACGCACAGGTGGAAGGAGCCAATTAGCCTGGAAAAACGCGCGCCGATTTTTAAACGGATTTTTAAAGATTGGCCATACGTTTAATTAAGCCGTGTGTGTGGCTATATTTGCTTAAGTTAAGATTCGTACAAAACAGCTTTATACTTTTTTTAATATAATTGGCGCATGTTCGAGAAGGCACAAAACCTTTTAGTTTGGCGCATCGTGCATAAAAGGCGAGCCGGAGATTTGTCAAAACCATAACGTCATGAACATCAATGAGGTATCCTAACAATTCCTTAAAAGACGGACGATTCTATATAGCTCGAAATTCTCTGAAGACGGCTCGAGTCGTATATAACGCATTGAAACTCTGGGAAATATAAAATTACACGATCAGTCTGAGATCAGAGAATTGAGTTCTGCAGTTTCTCAGAAATATCGTCGATATAGCCAAACCTGCCACGTCGTTCATTTTTTTTTGCACGAAAAAAGTTCGCGCAGAAATAAAATTTTACATATCTATGGTATGCTCAAGCACATGTTCACATTAAGAAAAGAAAAAACTTTTCCTACGAATAAATATTTTACGGAATTAATAGTACTGTTATAAAAAAGAGAGCCAATGAAAAATACCAGGTATATAAGCATGCGCGATTGCTTTTTTGCTCATTCTTTCGCGGAGCTTCGCCCGGTCGAGAGCGAGGGCGGCATAAATTTATCATCTTCCGATGTGATTATATGAGATTAATGAATGAAAAGAGAGTAACAAAGAAGCGCAATTCACTGGATCAAGATAGAGTCGCGTTGGCGTGCACACCTACGATTTATATTCCAACGTGACGTCATCGACTACTTCATAATAATGTCGGGAACTTTACGCATGCTTTATTGCATGAAGCTCAAACTCCGAGCTGGGCTGATTTTGAATCCAATGTCTCGGTTGTATTTTGCGAACAATTTAAAATTATGCCTTCTATGCTCATATATAATATATTTCAGCGTTCGTATCGTGGCCTAACGTTGTTTAAATATCATCTTATGAAGCCTAATAAATTGTCGAGACAGCGAAGACGATATTAACTATTGTATTTGAGAGGTTAGCGAGGTAAAATACCGAGGAGTTTCAAAAATTATTCGGCAATTGGAATGCGAAAGAGGCCTAAGAAGAGGCTTGTAGGCTCGATGGAGGTAAGAACTGTAAGTAATACGAGCGAAGGAACGTCGAGTGGGAGACGAAAATATCGCATGAACTCGGACTAAAATAAAAGGTTGACATCAGAGCGAGAAAGAGAGGGAGGCGGAAAGAGGCCCGTTGCACAAACTGCATTCGAAGTTTTGTATGAAAGAATTTCAGATATAGGAACTTTTATGGATTTTTCATTTTATGATCTTTATTTTTATAGGTCTTTATGCAATATTCGAGTGAGAATATAAAAAAATTTATTTAGTTAACAAAGGCAAGATTATAACTTGTTTAGAATTACGGGTGGCAAGTAAAAGATATAAATGTAATAAATAGTAATAAGTACAAGTCCTTGTTAAACATACTGTGATCCACAAAACGATGTAATGTAATACGGATAATAGTTTCAAGACATCCTGACAATAAATTATATTTACAAATATACTGCAACTGACAGTAGGTTCTCTGAAATTCATGTACGTAACTCAAACTGCAATATTCTATATTAGAATTGATTGCAGATGAAATATAATAAAACTTGCAAATGCTTGAAAACTATTTCTTTAAAATTTTGTAAAATGAAAATTAAATAACGGGCGGTACTTAAAAATACTGATTGATTATTAATAGTATATTTTAATAATTATTTTCATAATCTTAATTTCGATTTACAGTATCGATGATTTCCGTGTTGCTCTCAAAATTTCAGATGTCCAAAGCACTTTTTAAGTTTAGAAGACAAACGATAGACGCTGTGGATTAAATCTAAACCGTATGAACTTCAATTCGTCGATTTTCTCGCAACGGATGACTGTTGGACAGGTGCATAGTCTTTTTGAAACAAGATTTTTTATTCTTATATTATGAGGTTGTTTATTCTTCACTTCATACTTAAGAAATTGCATGAATTCTGCGTTATTCTTATATATAAGAAATCTAAAAAGGTATTTCCGAAGCTAATTCCTTACACATTCCAAAAAAGAGAATACTGCAGCCATAAATTTATTCACCAATCAAATTACTTTTATGTTTTATGTGACTGGGTCACCTGGCAAATTCCTTGGTTCCAATCCATTTCGTTCCCTGTTATTTATTTCCAGGACCATGTTTTATCCACGGTTATAAATCGATACGAAAATTTGCTATTTTCCGAATCAATTTTGGGTAGAATCGAATGTTACTCAATAGGGAATCCACCTAAAGTATATCTTCTCGATCTCATATGTTCATGTTAAATATTTAATTTGCGTTCAGTTAATATCCTAGTTTCTGTATCTATCTCACTCACGTTGAGTCCGCGTCCTTAAGAATGGATAATAACAAGGCATCGTGAAAGTGATTTATCAGAAGTACTTGTAGGACCTTTTTTAAATTTAGAAATTCATTACTTGACCGTTGAGTATTATCGAGAAGAGGCCTTCATCTGTTTAGTCTAGCACCTTGTAAATTGAATTGGTATTCGGCCTTTACAATATAAATTTTTGATCACCCTACACTATTTCAATTTATCTATTTCTCAAGCAATAACTAGTCCAGTATTGGCCAGTATATCCTTTAAAACGTATATCCAAAGACATCAATATGAAAATTTCTAAATTGACATTGTTTTTGTGGTGAAAAATAGAATCAAAGACCTGTGTGTAGGTTAATTGTTAA
This sequence comes from Sycobia sp. Sy_11, assembly GCA_018907035.1. Lineage (NCBI taxonomy): Eukaryota > Metazoa > Arthropoda > Insecta > Hymenoptera > Epichrysomallidae > Sycobia > Sycobia sp. Sy_11. The sequence continues at coordinate 4,992,396 of JACCIC010000002.1, read as the reverse complement.
CTCGTGAGTCTTATCTCCCTAGTTTTGATCGCGGATAAACTATTCGACGAAGTAATCGACTTCCACATCAGTATTCAAACGTACCACTTTTTTTTTACCTATACACGTAGTTTTGTAATTCTTCATAAATCTAATAAAAATTGTTTGCGATGTTACATACCGAACTGGAATAAATAAAATTACACGTATTAAATACTAATATTACACAATTATGATATGGTACATTACCGGGATATACAATTATTTACATGAATGTAAATTTGTACAAAATACCCTCTTCTCAGTTTTAGAATAAACAGAGCATTCAAAACGTTTCAAGAAGGCAAAACCGTTATAAAAATACGTGATTATAAAAAACTTTTTTTTCTCTAAACCGAGGAAGAAAATTTGAACCAAATGCAAGAAAAACATGTGTAACATCCTTGAAACTCAAACGCTTTGAGTTAACACATCTAAGCAGATACGCATCGATTCGTGGCGACAAAACCTATATAATAAGTACAGTGTCACACTTTTGAACGGCTCCCGATTGTCAGCCAGCCACTGCCTCCGCGACATGAACAAGCCGGCTGGCGTGCGGCATCGGCAAGCTTGATCAAATTAAAGCAGATTAAAGACAAACGTGTCTGCGGAGGGAGGCGCGGGGGTGCGGAAATTCGCGACATAGACAGATGCTAGACATTGCGCGAGACTTGTGTTGATATATATATATAGCAAAGAAAAACGTGGAAGCAGGCGTGAGGGTCGCGGCCTCGTTTCTCGACAGCTCTCTGGAAATCGAGCGGAATCGCCGCAGACCTTAAAAAACACACACAAACATACACACCTCTAATCCCCCTGCTGGGGGCTGCTCATGGCTACGACACAAGGACACGCCGCGCCGGTGCATTATCTCAGATTCTAAACAAGTGGCTCCCGTGTACACAGTCACATACGGCGATGGAGAAGACGGGCTAAATGTTCCACGCGGCTATTAACATTCCCCAGCCGGGAGTCGTGGAGTCGTGAGTCACGTTGGGACGATCCTCCGATACATATATACATATAACATGGGGAGCAGCTGGATGGTGATATTAGCGTCCAATGGAGCTTCTCGTCTAGATGAGGCGCGGGAAGGACTTTTTTGAATTGCCGAGCGAAAGGCGAACACACCGACCGATCCCTTTCGCGGGAGTATCTAGTTGTATCTGACGGGTAATCTCTCTCTCTCTCCGTGTGTCTTTCTCTAATGGGATTAACTCGAGAGCCACGCTATAGATAGACGGTGCCGGTGTATGGTTCTGAAAATGTACAGAAACAATAAAAGCCAAACCGCAAGTTATATATACACTCTCGCCTTTTGACAAAAGAGCACGCGCGCACTAGCCCCGGCCTGCTCGTAAAGCGTAACGCGATTAAATTTTCGTATCTTCGCCGTACGGCGCGCCTCTCCTTAATGCAATTAAATCTCGTGACTATCAAATCCCGGTTACTTTCTTTATGTTAGATTCTAATTCGCTTCGTACTTGTATAGAGACGCGAAGGCGCTTAGATTCTGATACATCCATTGTTACATATGTATAAAACGAAGACTCTTATAGTGTACGCGAGATCGAAAGTTCAAAGTCGAACCATTACTTGTCCATATTATTCACCTCTATTTGCTGACACAATGGGAAATCATTAAGGATGTTGGCGGTGACCCTTATCGGATTCGTACATAATTTGTTTCGTAAAAATTTATAAGCTTAAAAATTTATACATATTTAATTATGTATATTAAAAAATATATACATATCTATATGAAATTTTTATTGACTCATTGGTCAAGGTAATAAGTAAATTGTAACACATTATTTGATAACTTGAAATCAAGCGAGTTGGTAAGCAATTTTGCAAGTAAAGTTAACTACAATTTGTAGTAGGCTTGTATTTAAAAATATCGGTTCGAATAGCTACTACATAGATTTTATTAATTTTTTAATAAACTGAATTAATAAATACTAGAGATGTGTAACCTATGCAGCCAAATGCGTCGAAAGGTATTCGGTAGTTCTGGTAAAACCAGACATAGCTATGCAATGGAGTCTATGGAAAACCAATTTGAGTGAGAATCCAATTTGAAACCGTAAGCTTTCAAATTAAGCTATCCGAGTATATGTAATTTGTTTAACTTATATATCCATTGTCATAAATATTAAACAAGATGTCGAGAAGAATTGAAAATTTTAATAGTTTCTGAAAACTACTAAAAAAAAAAGGTAAAAATTCAGAATCCAAAGCTAAAGAGAATCTAACACTTACTTTGCAGTGAATAAAATTTAGTTTATCTGTAAATATCTCTACATTTGTTATTTATATTATTTGTGTTGATAGATACGAGGTATCGATAGATTGTAGAGCTTTTGAGTTGAAAATACCTGAAATACAAATGTGTGAAAATCACGATATGTAGAACAGTAATTCTTTCATTGAAATTATGAGATATGTACAGATTGTAGAATTCCGATTTTTCTACTTTTTTTAAAATTAAACTATCAAAATTATTGTAGAAGTGAGACATTCCATTTCATTTATTCGATATTCACTTCGTGATAGTAGTCAAAAACAATTTTCATTCGCAGGTTTCCGATTATTGCTGATGAATGAGACACTTATTCGCGTCAGTTCAATGCAAAATTCACAATAAATGTAAAAATTATAAAAAATGTCAAGATTATAATGCGAGTGCTTCAAACATCGTGTTAGAAGATAAATAATTGATTCCTTTTTATTTCAGAATTTTTTATTACTTTCTTTAGGAACGTATCGATTTTTTTTTGTTAGAACCCTTATCCATCTCAAATAAACATGAATAATCTTAAGCTTTGAATTGATTGTAAATTTTCGTATCGTACAAAATCTCACAATAATTTGACATTCACTTCAACAGCTGAAGTTTATTCGTGTTTGCTGGATTATGAAAGCGTTGTATAAATAATGTTATCAAAAATCACTAGAAAAAAAGTGGCCGTAAATCACTCATAAGATTGTAAACCGACTCCCGGTACTTCGATTACAGTCTGCCTCGACGCTCTTTAGAAAATATGAATCGCAGACGTTGACTTATGCGCTGGCGTCCCGACTATTTTTCATACTTCACGATAGCAAAGGTTCATCTGTTTATTGTTCAGAGATGCCTGGAGTTTTAGATGGGTTTTCGATAGAAATGCAGGGGTATAAAACTTTTGATTTTTTAACAGTTTATTTAAGTCGTTTGACGCTCATCCTCGTGGATAGACGTTCCTTCCTTATGTTATCACACTGAAAAAAATATTTTCCGATATCAAGTAAATATTTACTTGTTTTGTACCAAGTAAATCATTTTCTTAAATTAAGAAAATATTCACCAGATTTAAGAGTACGTGGTTTGATTCAAGTGAATTCTTCTTGCATTAAGTAAATACTATCTTGGTTTAAAATTATACTTTCACAATTTAAGAAAAAAATTTGCTTGGTACAAAACAAGAAAATATTTGCTTGATAACAGATATTTTTTTCTCAGTGCATAAATTCATTATATAAAGTATTTTTCTTACTTCTTAATATTCCACACTACCATATGTGCAATTTTAATATTGTCGATTTGAGATTTATAACAGTTTCAAACCCTTCTACAGAATTGTGTATTGAAATTAAAAATTCTACTTTTATCGACTGCTTTGAATTAAAATAATAAATATTTTTATCGGTCTTACAGTATTTATACTATTATATATTAAACTAAGATAATGACAGTCAGACAGTCCAAGTCGTAGAATCTATAACAAAAATTGCTACGAAAAAATCAAGTAAAAATTCAAATAAATCTAATCTAAATACTATGTTAGTAATGCATCTATAAATATAAAATAAACTCATCTATCTGCTATGCCATTAGTATTAATACAGTAGATTATTGTATAAGGACTGCAAGACCGGTTAAACTGTTGATTAATTTAGTCCACAATTTATAGATAAATTTTTAATAAATTAAAATTCTCCCGGGATCCCGACACTGCGCCTCCAAGGTCTGTATACCATGCCAGCCCTGCCACTTCTATATGCAAACGCTCACGCACAGATACTCACATAGCCATACGTTGCCCCTGGGCGCGGTGTGGAGCAGGTTGAGATGTAGGTTGAAGTCGAGCCCGGCCAGGTCCTGCCTCAGGTCCGTGCTGTCCATGCCGAGGGCGCGCTGCGGCAGCAGGAACAGGTGATCGCTGCCCTCGGCCGGCCCGAGGGCCGCCGTCCGCGTGGGCCCGGCCGTCCGGGCCGTCAGCATCGCGCGGATGTGATTATTACTATTATTATTATTATTTTTGTTATTAGTATTATTATTATTGTCGTTGTATCCAGTATTATTGAGGTGGGTGGGTGGGGGCCTGAGATGCGAGCATAACACCGATGCGTAAATAATAAGCGCGCGATCGCCCGCGGGCCCCCGAAGGTTATAATATTCTCCCCTACCCCCACTTACTCGCTCGCTCTCTCTCTCTCTCTCTCTCTCTGTCTCGCTCTTTCTCGTGCTTATTTCGCTTTGATCTTCGTATGCGCGTGTGCGAGCAGTTCTTCTGGGATTTTAGAGTGCGGGATCGCGCGATATTCGTCTGGCACGCTTCGCGCGACCTCCTGGTGGCTTAGCCTTGAATTAATTTCTTCTCTCTCTCTCTCTCTCTCACTATCGCCCTCTTTATCTCCGTATAATGGCGACGTCGAGAACCGGTTCGGCAGCCGTGAAAAGTCGGACCTCGCTTGTCGATCCACGAAATTCGCCCTGCGGTACGTCATTAAGCGTGCAGGAGAGCTTTTCCTTTCATTCCATCTCCCTCGTCGAGCGGGTTAAGAGTTCTTTATACCCAAATTGGGGATTTTCGAAGAAGCAAAGATAAGCGAACGACGCGCTCAGCACGCATATAACACGTACACGTATCGGTGTTTTGGAGCACTGCCAATTATTCCTTCTTTACACAGCGTGGCCGCGTAGGCGCCTCCTCCACCCCTGCCCCTAAAACTGCAAGATAGCTTCGGGGGCAAAGGGAGCTTCTGCTTCTTCTTCTTCTCCTCGGGTTTCGAGATTCAACGTTTTGCAGTCGGGCTGCGTTAAAAACAAAAACAGAATAGACACCGGGGCCGTGGGCTACGGAGTGGGCGGGTGTGGGGAGGGGAAAAAGACAGCGCTCGCGCGTCAGTACCGAGGTCGTTCAACTTACGGTACGTATGCATGAATTAATGGGGGGAATTAATATAGGGTCGGAGGCTGCCGCGCGACATGTGGAAGAGCGGATCTCGTATACATAGATATATGGAGGGAGAGAGAGAGACAGAGAGAGACAGAGAAGAGAGATGGACGAATATCTCTGGAATTATAATATCTATATATTGTATATTTGTACAAGTAGCCTGCTACCGTATAATTAGCGGAGGAGGTTTTTCATTTCTTTTATTGTCGACGTTAACGCGGCGCGCGGCGAGCACTTGTTTTTCATCGTAACCAAGAGGCAACGGGACAACTGCACTTCATCCTTCGTCCAGAACGCGGCTCGCACGACTGACAACGTCCTTTATTCTTACAGCACTCGATCACAGACGGAACCAATTGATCATCCCGGGACGCAACGTCCGCGTCAGTGTCGATTCGATTTGACAACAAGAAAACACGCGCTATCTCGCGTCAATAAGAAATTCGTGCCCGCACACACGAACCACACATGTATCTCGCGATACATCCGGTGTACACGGCACTGCACTTGGCGCGTAAAGAACTTAGGCACACTCGGCGCAGGGCCACTATCTTCCTTCCTTCCTTCCTTCCTTCCTTCCTTCCTCCCTCCCTCCACACCCTTTATCGGTCGCCCGCTTCGGCCGCGATTCTCTCGAAATTAAAGCGGAGCGTTCGGCGCTGAGGCAGCGCCAGCGTCTGCGTTATATGGCGCGCGCTAGAATCGCTCGGTCGCCGCTGTATTATATGATCAGCCGGCATCGGCGCAATACGCACGAGGCACGCGCGCAACGAACGAGCGCCTCTTTTAAAAAACACTAATAAATGCAATTGCCGTTATCGGCGGAGGGTCCATCCATCGGCCGATGCGCGCTGCCGCGCGTTTTATCATACGCCGCGATTACGTTCGCGCGCGCGCGCGCTTCCGAAGATGAGTCACTTGATCGGCGAGAGCGAAGCTGCCTTTGTATCGGAATATCGTGAATTTATCCGAAGGATGACGGTCGCGAGCGACAGTTCTTATCGCAGGGGCGACAGCACTTGCGTGAAAGCAGCAGATTTACGTATATTGTAAGAGCGCCCTGTTCACAAACACAGACGGGCAAGTAGTACGGAGAAATTGAAACGACGAGCCAATTTTAATTTTCTCGAAACGAACTTGGGATTCTTGTTTTCTTCTTTCTTGCTTTTGAGTGCATACGGGGACGCGAGAGCGACGACGACGGCAAAAAAAAAACAACGACCACGACGATGACGAAACTTTTGCAGATGATAAAAAGGCTTTAGGCTGGATTATGATTATTATTATTATTATTATTATTATTACTATTGCTATTACTATTGTTATTATTGTACATCGGAGGCGGAAGACACGCATACACAGGCAGACGCGCGCGCGCTGCAATCCGCGCACAACCGCGGCCAGTGGACGACTGACTCACTCGCTCGCCACGCGCGCGCGGGGGCCGCGCGCCGCCGCGCTTGCTGCTCGCTGCGGGTTATAAAGTGTATACACACCGAGCCGCGGAGAGCGTGTGTAGGAGAGAGGAAGAGAGAGAGAGAGAGAGAGATAGAGAGAGAGACAGAGCGGCGTCGCGCGCCGGGTCGCATATCTATATACCGCGACGGATTATATCTTTGGCGCAGCGGTCTCTCTCCTCTAAACCGAGATGCTCCCCCGACGGTACTTATATATTATATATATATATATATATATATATATATATATATATATATATATATTTACCTGTGTGAAAGCGAAAGCTCAGAAGGGGTGGGATGTTTTTCCCTCGATTGTATCATTTTTCTTTTTTTATTTACAGTATAAATGTATAAATGTTGTTAAAGTTTAACGATCCGCGATTCTGATGTGGGTACGCGATTAATGCATTGTTTTTTTTTTTCATTACAAGAGCAAGCTTAAAATATAATTTTACAACCCGATCTCGTACTTAAAAATGCAAACTTTTTCAATAACGTTGGTCGAGTCACTGACTTGCGTAAAATCATTGTTTAGCTGCTCTTTAAAAGATTATCATGTTACTCCCTAAAGGAGATTGTGTAAAATTCGATTTTACGCTTACACCGCTGTAACAAGGTAGCATTTACCACCGTTTGAGTTTAGTATCTGCATCATCGTATCGATCGGCGCGGTTATCAGCTAAACGGTGGTAAATTCGCACGTTACGCCCTTTGTTGCATTATGCACTCTTAGTCACGAAATATTATTTTGTATATTTTAATTTAACAAAAAAAAAAAAAACAGTTTGGATTACGGTTAGATATTTACACTATTGCAGATATAGAACTGTTTTGTTCTTGTCTTATAGATAGATTTCCCTAATTTAAACTACATTGACCATGACCAACTAACGATATTTAACAACGTTGTTGAATTAATTATGCGTTATGTTTCAATTGATTTAATTGCTTTCGTAACCTCAGCAGCGGCGAGGTTAATCATTGCTACAACTATAAATAACCATAGAATAATAATCAATATTGTTATAATTTATTTTTATCATAATCTAAGCATTGATTGTTAAACCTTCATTTGCACTTTTATCAACTATTGCATAATTAAACAGACTTAAAATAAACATGTAATCATTTTTATTTTTATATAAAGCGTGCACAAAAATTAAATTCTTCTATAATTTCATAAAATTAGCATTATTTTTATTCACAACGTAAGCCACTAACGTCACTTGTATTTGGATCTTTCGTAGCAAATGATTACATTATAATTCACTTAATTTAAAACAGGAACAATTTGATTTTACATTAATAACGCTTATTCACATGGATTTTAGCAAAATATGTGCTCGAATAAAACGCTTATGAAAAGGTCTAGACTGAAATGTATATTAAAAATGTACGCTATGTTTCAGAGTTCGTCAGTAATTAGGTCGAACGCTCTCTAAAGTTCGTTAACACGCTATCGAATTTTCGAACAGCTTTAAGCATTTATTAAGACATCTGTTCAAATAAAAATTTTATCGAATGATAAAATATCTCAAACTACCGAATTTTCCTCAAACGTTTGCATATTATACGTAAAATACTTTTTTGTAAACCGCGTAAAATATTTCTCAAATCCATCAATTTCCGTGCTATTTTCGATCTTCTGCGAAAATCGTTAACGCACCCTCCCCCCACCCCCCTAATAGAACAGTTGGCGAAAAAATAATTTGACACCCCCCCCTCCTCGGCGGTGGAAATATTTTCACAAACCATCTCTCATGCGGTGCACGTTTCTTAACCTCCCCCTCACCCTACCACCCCTGCACCACCCGTGAGCCGTTAAACCTGCAACACATATTTCAGATGCACCGTGCATTTCGTTCGCGCGCCTAACCTCGTTTCGTCTTATTAAAAATCGTCGCAAATCGCGAGCGGCTCTCGTCGACGCACGACGATGAATTCGTCCCGTTCGTTCCTGGAGGACGGGTTTTCAAAAAAAGTATGAAATAAAAAAATACGTCTGCTTGTGTGGTTGTCCAGCGTATTTGTAAGACAAGAGAATTAGACGACTTGTCGAGGCCCGGGCGAGCCGAGTTGTATCGGGAGAAGAAAAAAAACACAAGTTCGGGCGCAAAAAAGGCCCCCCGCCCCGTACGGCGTTCCGTCGCAGGTGTACGTACAGATCAGTACGCGCTCCCGTCGGCCGCAGTATTATTGTAGCAAGAGGAAAGCGTATTTAAGGTGTTGAAATTGACCGAGAAAAAGAATGGGAAAAAAATTACAGGAAAGAAATCGCTGAGCGACAGCTCAGAGGAAGGGATTTTTACACCAGTTTTTGCAACGGCAAATCTAAAAATCCTCAAAGTTTACACTAAACGCGAGTTTTCTAGTAACATTTATTTTTCACTCTCTCTCTCCCTCTCTGTCTTTCCGCGAGAATTCGAAAAAGCAGTTCATTAGCGTATTTCGCAAATAAGAACGTAGCGTTAGAAATGCGCGGCGAACGCTGCGCTCGCATAATATTATTATAATATGATGCAAGTTGTTAAGGCCAGCGCCAAAATTGGGAGAGAGTGGAACTGTTCTTTCTGGCGGCTGAAACAGCGGACGTTTGTGCAGTTATACGTTGTAGAATGCCGATCGGCTCGCCCGTAGGAATCTAACCTAGAAACGTCGGCGGCAGGTTCGGCGTCTTTGACGTTGTTGGGGGGGGGGGTCTATTACGTCAGATGGGGCCTTATATTTTTATACAGAAGATAGAATAAAACAGTACGTTTCACAATGCTATTGAGACTTTTGCACGGTATCCCTATCTTAGAAGGCAAATTGATTTTTTTTGATGTTGTTGCTGTATTATAAGAATTCATAATTATATTAAGTTTATTCAAAAATAAGTTTTTTTGTACATTAATAATTTTTTTACAAGATCTAGGCACGGGCGTCATGGCTCCCTATACAAAGACGACCCTGGTTGATGGACATTATAAAATAGACTTTATTATACGAAGTTGTGTAATTGTGAATAATATAAGGTTCCTTTTTTTTAAGCTTTTTAGTTTTCAACAATCGATATCAGCATTTATATGCAACTTAGCGAAATACTGTTCAAGAACCTTCTCTGTATAAAATTTCTATAAGAAAAGAATTAATCCGAAAATGTATTTGTTTGATGTCTTTTAGTTTTTGTTTATTTATTACACGAAGAATTAGATTTGAATGAGACTTTACGTGAAACCCAAGCTTTCAATATGAATGAATAAATTTTCAAGCATTTAAACAATGATTTAAAATATATGTTAAAGGCTGAATGGAAAAAATGAAGACAATCTTTATAATACATTTTATGTAAATCACTTTGTACATCTGTTCTATAAAAATTGTCAAAACGAAAAGAAAGTTCCAAGAGTGTGACAAAAGTATCTTACACGTTTCACGAAGTGTATAATCTATCTTATTATTTTTTTACACGTTACTACTGCTACATGATAAGTATGATAATATTGTAATTGAAACTTCCGCAAATGTCAAAACTATCCTGCTTAATGCATTCCGTTGGATTAAGCTACGAAATTAGTTCGGAACATTTACATACAATGAGCATCATTGAATAAGATTTACATATTTCATACAAACTTTTGACGATCCTTAAGTATTGAAAACCTCTGAAGCACTCACCTGAAACAGAAAGGAGAAAAATTTTTTTTTGAAACAATCTCGAAGTTTAATTGTAATTAATATATTTTAATTTATTTCTTTAAAGACATCAATATTAAATATTATTTGACTGTTCCTAAAACCGAAACGCTTGAATTCTTTTCTAGCTTTTCCAGAGTAAGCGCGCGCGCGCACACACGCACCTCAAAGTTCTGTTCCTACAATACCATATATAATAAAAATAAAGAATGCCATCCGAGCCATCGATTGTCTATAAGGAACGGGAGAAATATATAGGTAAAAAATGTGCGCAGTCCGCGGCAAGCCGCCGTGCAGTTTTTCTCCCACGACGCATCACACGCGCAACTCCGTCGAGCATATATATATATATATATATATATATATATATATATATATATATATGCACACACAAAGTAGACGGGGCAAGTGTCGAAGTTATATTATCGACTGGATTTTGTAGGAGCGCGCACGACTTCGCGGAACCATTTTTCCCGTTTCTGTGGCCCGCTGCGCGCGCGCGCGCGCGCACCTATACATGTAACCGGGATAAGGATCACCGACGGCGGGAAGGAGAATGAGAAACCGAGAAAGAGAGTGGATCGAACCCTCGACCTCGGGCAAGGACGGGATCCCGTTTTTTTCCCCTTTTTTTTTGTTAGATATAATTCCCTCTCCTCTTGCGTTTTTGCCGCGGGGTTTCTGGTAATCGAACATACGTATGTCTGCAGATATATATGGGTGTAGGAACATTTTATTTTTATTTTGAATTCGTTTATATATATATATATATATATATATATATATATATATATATATATATATATATATAAATGCGTGTGTATGCGGAAAAGGCATTCGTTCCGGGTAAATAAAAATTTGGCGAATTCCCGGTCGACTCCCTCTTTTTTGTTTCTTTCTTTCGTGTACGCCCGCGGGGGACTTTAAATTCTTGGCACTGCTTCCGCGCGTCGTTTCGGCTCCTTCGTATGTGGACATTATACACGGATACACGCGCGTGCGCGCGCGCGCGGGCTCTTTTATTGCAATGACGGTACTTGTATTTGCTTCTTATATGCCGTCAATCGCGGGAGTTTAATAAACTCGGTTCGTATTATCATGCGCGCAATTGTTGGATTGCACGGAGGAATGATTGAAGTCAACGACAATTGCGCGGAATTCTTGCCGGCAATGTGGTCATGCGTGTGTATCTGTACATTGTATTTTTATACAATCGTTAAGTAATTGTCTCCAAATACAATAGAATTTTCAAATTATACTATAAATAATAACTATAAAGTATAATTTCATAATTGAAAAGCACTTTAATGTGAAATTTTTGACAATCTCATTAGCAACGATGAAATTTATTCGTCTCTCGGCGCTCGATTACTCAACGGCGATTCAATGACGAGAAGCGATTCGAGGGGAAGTGATTTAAATTCAGACGACGGCTAGGCTATACGGTTATTATACGCGGATAAACACTGTGTGGACAACTCGGCGAGAAAATCGAAAATTCTAAAATATGCGTCAGCTGATCGATACACCCCCGTGTTGCAGAAGTAAGGTTTTCTTTTTCACTCTATTTTTTGTTGTTCATTTGTTTAGAAAAATCGAACGACGAGTCGATTGTTCACGGATTCCATCAAATCGTGTCTTTAAATATTCCTGTCAATAACTGTTATTTTGGGGGAAATACTCGAGAAATTTGGAAGTCTCTTGAAATTGTCCTTATAGAAATTTACAACCTTTTACGAAAAAAAAGACAGCCTGCCACGGAGCCAGGAACATTGAAGTTATAAAAATTTGCGAGGACTCATTTACAAGCTTCATTCAAGGCCAAACTCAATATATAATGCAACTATAATTTTTTTTAAACAAGAACGTATATAATTAATCCAAAAAAACACATTCTTATTCTTTTTGACCAGTATTTACATTATTTCAAAGATGCTAGGAATAATTTACAATTACAATAAGATACTTTCTTATCCGTGTTGATTGAAGCTTAAAAATAAATCTTTTCTTAAAATAAAGGAATTAAGATCTGTGGCTACGAATTAATTTAACGAAATAAAACACCTCCTTAATTAAACAGCTATTACCCTTTTTATGAGTATTTCCAACGAGAAGTTCGTTACAGCCCGCTGAAGAGTGGATTATCGATTGGTTTAAGGAGGGAACAAAGAAAAAACAAACCTTTTGTTTACCGCCGCGCATGTAGGCCAATATACATGGAGCAACACGAAGAAACGAAGTACGAATTTTCCTCTGCACATTTTACATTCTATCCGATGTAGTTTCAAATATCCGATTTCTTTATGTGGATATGTAAAACAACGCTGTACGTTTTTCTAAATTTTCAAAATAAAAAGTATCACGTAATGTATATTATCGGCAAAATTCTGAATTGTCATGAAATTTATCCTTCAGCAATATGGTATCGTAAAATAATGCGAAGTTTTACCTCGTTTTATTTTAGTCGATCGATTGAGGCAACAATGACTTAACCTAAAACGCAAAGCCATCGCCTGCACAAGTTTTGTATGTATGCATGTATATATATAGGGCCACTATATCCTTCTGTTGTGCAATATTCTTGCCGCCATTTTATTGTACCCATATACATTTTATTACTTCCGCAAAGGATTCGTGTACAATGCCGTTGGTTTACAATTGTTGTGAAAAAACGACTTTGACATAGTCGCTGTGTCTTTTTTTTTAATTGTCTCATTTCAAAAAAGAACTGTTGTATTTTTAACTATTTACCAAGAGATATATATATATATATATATATATACATATATATATATATATATATATATATATATATATATATATATAGATTTTATTTTACTTCATTTTACTGATCCTAGTGTCCGAGCAGGCTTAAAAAGTGACAGTTTTAACCTTTAGAGGACTGGAATTTTTAAAAATTAATTAGTTTTTTATGTTTATAAAAAATGTTATGAGTTCTCTAAGTTCGAACCAATCCAAGGCCAAATATTGGCAACTCAACCCCTAATGCCATAATGATGTCATGCCGGTCCTGGATCGTCATACATGTGTTATTTTTTATGTATTTTTATCTTTTATTAATTTTAAATTTTTCTAATTGTCTCAAATTTGCCATTAAATTTTCTATTTTCTGATGAAAAATATTTTTTTAAAAATTTTCAAATTTTTAGATCAGCGTATATAAAAATTGTATAAAAACTACAGAAATTCTAATAGAACGATTTTACAAATCCAAATTTATGACTTTCGTTTGAAGGTTAGAAAAAGTGGGCCACGTGATACTTCAATTTGGATTTCTTGTCAGTTTGCATTCTCTACAATTTTGAATATATAAAATACCTTTATCGTGAACGTTAAAAAAACCTACCACACGGCGCCATTGCAGTCCTCAAAGGTTAATATAGAAAAATTTATCGAGTCGTGTTTTGTTTACTCTTACAATCCTCTATTCATATTCGGCACATTTTACAGGACAAAACAACGAATACCATCTATACCTATACGTTGAAATGGCATGAAAAAAGGCATAAAGACAGTTAGATGAAAAGGGAATACATTATCACTGCAATAAAACACATCGTTTTCCAACACCTTTGGAGCATACAACGCTATATTAGGCATGCGTGTATGTATATACATACATATATAGCTAGAAATACAAGGAATGGTTTTTGTTTCAACCCCCCTTCCCCAATCCTCGCACACCCGCACTACCTAAAAAGCCGTTACCGTGACATCTTCGCATTAAGCTAATGGACAGCGGCAATTAATTATTTAACACTGTAAATTCTCTCTTTCCCTCGTGACATATGAATTCCGCGCGTGCGGCGCGCGCGCCCGCGCAACCAAGTTCGAGAGACTCGGAATGGAATAAAGTGCATCGTAAAAGATCATTGCGCCCGTCGGGAGAAGCATTCCAAGCAGGTCAGTTTTTTCTTTTTTTTTTTTTTTTGTTATGAAAATAACGGTTTAGAAAGTAACGCGAATTTGATTCGAAGGCTCATTCTCTCTACCTCTCTCTCTCTCTCTCTCTCTCTGTCTCTCTCCGGCTCGCTCATTAACTCATTATTTCGGCCACGAATTTTATGAATCGTAAATAAAATTCGTTGCCGACGGTGCTGCTTATGCTATATATATATATATATATATATATATATATATATATATATATATATATTGCTTATGTATGTGTCCATATATATATAAGAATTGCTGCGGCACTCTTTCACAGTTTGCGCAACCGAACGTTTCCCTATTTTACGATAATTAGTTATTAAAATTTTTGATACTCGTTGAGTTGCATTTCAATATATATATATATATATATATATATATATATATATATACACACACACACACACACACACACACACACACACACACACACACACAACAATAAAGTTACGGAACGGGCGATTCAATTATTTTCCGAAGGCTCTTAAACATTGCGAGTTGCACGAAACATGTTTCAAAGCCAGGGTTCAATACCTTTTATATTCTTTTGCACAGACTTTTCTTTTTACTTGTAACTTGAAATAAATTAAGCATCAGCTGCACGCTTAACCAATAAAGCATATTAAACGAAATGTTTTTTTTTAGAAAATAAGGAACAACCAGTTTTTGTATTACAAATCATAATTAAGCTTACAAATTAAGTAAAAATTTATGTGCACTTTTCTTAGAAGAAATATGTGTTATGCTTATTATTACATCAATTAACTCTTAGCACTTGAACGCGAAAACCCCACATTGCGGTCTCACGATATCTGTTGCCGGTATTAGCTCTGTGTAAATATTGTAGCGTCAACTTCTGTTTCCAAAATTGGATTTTCCCTTGTAATTACAGTTATTTATTAGAGAATATAAGAATATTGCAATTAGCAATAAAATTAGGCGTTGCGTCACCCCATTTTACCGTCAAAAAATTGCTACTGACAAACTAATTTGGTGCACTGATAACAATTTTCATAAGTACTAAAACAGAGTCGGAAATTAGTTTCGTTTGTGCATTAGTTTCTGAGGTTACAACTGTTACGGTTTATAAACCGAAATATATGTAAAAAATATGAAATTTGTATTGATTCAATGTACACTTAACCCTTCGAGATAATTGCCCTAAGATTAGTTGGTAAAAGCAGATCAGTAACTCCTGTCGATTCTTTGATAATGAAACCGAACTGATTTAATACATACATCAAATTAAAACTCGGTGCTTATAATAAAGTGAAAACTGTACATCATAATATCAGATGAGCGTAGAGACACGTTTGCTATTTATATCTTTATATGTCTTAAATTCATAAAGAAAATTAAGATAAATATACAATACTGTATGTGTTTATGTAATATATGCCGCTGCGACTGAAAGGGTATTGAACAAAAATTTGATTATTGCCTGAAATGAGGTCTAATTAGCGCGTATATTATCAAATGACTTGAATCCTTGACAGTTCAGTACGGGCTCTTTGATGCGCATTCTTCTATCTCTAACTTCGTGCACAGATCGGTCAATAGTAACGGTAGCGCAGCGATAAATACAATACGTGCGCATGTCTCGCGTTCTCACTGCGCGCGCGCGCGCGCTAAGCTTCCGTGGACACCCGACAGGGGGGTAACGAGAGATCGCGCAAGCGGATAAAAGCTTCGGCGAGATTTCGCCTAAAGAGGCATGTACAGTTAGCGCGAGAAATAATCGCTGGAGAATCGGCGATGACAGCGCACGAGGATCGTTAACTTTATGTATATAGTTGACAGAAGGGCGTCATTAAAAACACACATATTAGTGTGACTATCGGAGAAGAGGTTGATTGTCTCTCACGTTCATCCGCAACCTTCAACTAGCTGCCATTTTGCAAGAGGGGGAAGAGAGAGAGAGAGAGAGAGAGAGAGAGAGAGAGGGAGAGAGAGAGGATGTACTAGGGATTATCGTTTGGTATAAATGGACCCGCTACTTTTATGAATCTCCTTGATTATATACCGTCTATGGCTAAACTTCCTCGCTAATGAACATACGTGATAAAGAACAATCAAACCATATATAAGCCAAACAGCGATTTATAGATTGTATATGCTGATTTTGATGTTTTTAGACATTGTTGAAGGCGCTCACGTACGCATGCGTGTTTCTCCTCCTGTATATTACATTATTTTCTTTTGATCAAATCTTCAAGCGTATAAAGTCAGGTAAGTGAGACTGTTCAGCGAGAAATCCGCAATGTAATCTAAATTTTAAATTACATAAAACTATGCACTTTACAGGATAAAATTAATGCAGATTTTCTATAAATCGGACGATTAAGTTCTTAATTGACCGAAACGTTAGAGCCGCAGTTTCTTATAATATTAGAAAAGAATTCTAAGAAAATATGATTATAAGGAAATATTCTATAAAATTACAAACATACAGTCTATTAGACAATCTATTATTTACTCAGGTTTTAAGGTACAATACAGGCACAATATTATTTTGCATATAGCTAGTTCTAAGACAATAATGAATTAAGTATTATACATAAAAATTAATCGATAATTTTCATAACTTGCGAGTTTTAGTATCTCCATCTGTAATCATCTATTGAGAATTACGTAATGCGTGCCGAGCTGACAATACAATACATAAATTTCCTACGATGCGTTTACCGGTTACAATCCTACTGACAGATGCATTTTTCTACGACTGTAAAGTTTAGAATAAAACATACACCGGCATATAGTATTCGGCATATTTTTGAAGGTACGTTATAAAAAGAAAATTGCAACGATTGGTGCAAACAATTTTTCAAATTCTGTCAAAAAAGTTTGTATCGAGCATTGCTGTTTAGTCTGTGACGACGTTACGAAACTCTCTAGGGAAACTTTTTTCCCCTACATTTTATAATCTCGTGAAAAAAAATTTCCCAGTAAAAAATGACGAAACTACGGGAGATCTACAGCGATGTTTTGTACTTAATAGTTGTAACGATCATTTGTTGTTGTTGTTGTTATAAGAATAAGATCTTTAATACTATGCTACCGGTCATGCATCGTAAAGCAGCCGAAACCCAGAGGAGCACCCCCCCCCCCTCAGAACTTTCTCTTTCACAGGTGCATATAGATATACACACATACATAGGAGAGGAAGGGTGCGCTTGCGCATTGTCATGCGGCAAAGCGCGCGACCGGCGCATACTGGAGTCAGACACCGTATACTATATATAATCCATGGGATTATAACAATGGATCGCGGGAATCGCGGCACGAGGCGCGCGTCCGCGCCGGTGCAAAACGGTTTTCGTCGCGCGCGTCGACTTTTCATTCCCTCCGATATATATAGATATACAAAAGTGACACGCGACCACGAAGATTCGGTAGATTACGATCGGGGGACAAACACACACACACACACACACACACACACACACACACACACACACACACACACACACACACACACACACACACACACACACACACACACACACACACACACACACACACACACAAACGAGAGAAAGAGAAACATCAGGCGCGTGCCGTGCGCGCGGGTATTATACCGTTATAAAAAAGGTGTCAGAGAGAAGTTCGGGAGATCGGTAACAGTGACTGTGCGCGCGAGCGCGTGAAATAGAACCTCTGCACTATGTATATGTATATATTGAAATTTGGAAGAGCGCGCGGTGGCCAATTTCCACGTTCGACGGCGCATGAAAATAAACAGTATAGATCCGGATGATGATTTTTTTTTTTAATCGGCCGCCACTCCGTTGGCTAATGAAACGTCCAATGCGTATACGAGGGCGCCACTGGATGAAAACAAAAGTGACCGACAAGAGTCTACAGATAATACAGTGTTCCAACTGACTAGAAATTAGATTTTTATTAAAACATCCAACGGACGTTTGGAGTTAAAATATTATTAGTATGTGATATATTTTATCTTAGCATAGAGTTAAAAATAATGTAATAGATTTTATTAATTTTCTTAGCTTCTTTGATTATTATTATTTTGATACATTATTTGCATCTTCAATATCATAAAATAAATTGAATCTTGGAATTTTAGCCGCTGCAGGTTTAATGAAACAACGAAAACTGAAATTAGTTTTACAACTTTTATTAGAATTTCCTTACAACAGTTTCCCCTTGTAAAACGCTTTCCATGATATGAAGAAAATTGCAGGAGGAACCGTTTCCACTCTCACCTCTAGTATAACAATTTCTATACTGTATTTTTATGTACTTTAATAATTTTTTACCTTTTTTTAAAATAAATTTATAAGGATCCTTGGATTTTTACTAATGTAAATAAAATTTTCCTTCACTTATTATATGCTTATGTCGGATATATTTGTTAATAATTTTTTGTCATCGATAATACCGCATATTACATTTAAGTTAATAATGCTACCGTCAAAGATGTACTTCCTCCGAGAGAGATTCTATATTATATACGTGAAAACACCTGATGTTTTCTTCAATTGCATTCTTGAGAAAGCCGGGCGTGCCACCACGCGGAAAGAACACGCCATCTGGCGCAGGATCCGAGACTAAATTTTTGTACCGCGTGAATTCCCCTAGTAATGAAAAGAGACGCGCAGGATTCGTAGGGGCGATCGATTTTTGTTCGCTGTCACAGGATCCCAATTAAACGGTTGGAAAATCCGCACAGTCGAATTATATATATTAAAGATTTATAGATTTTGCCATTGAAAGAAAGTCAAACTTTCGTGGTCATTGATTCATTGGTGGGAAAAAAGGTGACTATTGAATTTATTAATATCAATAATATGAATTGATTGTCAAACTAATATAATAGCGATTCTTATACTTCAAATCTTGAGAGTAGATGGCGTCACAATTCTCACGCCACTGCCAAAAGTAGATGAACAGTCTTGTAGACATAATTAAATGGAGATTTATTTCAGTTACGATCGAGAGCAAGTTTAGCGTTGGTCTCAGATTAGGATCAGGAGATGTTAGCTTTGGGCTGATTGATCTGATACTTTCTTAAACATATTTCTCTTGTTCGGAGTAAAAATTGGAAAAGCACAAAAAAATCAAGATTTAAGTGTATCAAAAAACTAAATATTTATTCGGCTTATTTGAATTATTTTTTTTTCCATATCACGCCTCACATTGTAATGTGATTTTTATTGGTAGTAATTATTAATAATTTTATATAGTTTTTATTCTTTTTATTAATTATTCTAACGCTGCATAATTTAAAAGTGATAAATATTCTCTAATATTTACTCTTTTTTTTATTCGCTTAACCATACCTCTCGCATGCGCCTGCGCGGCTTACCTACTCTATCCATATACTATATATACGTCTATCTATATACATGTAATAGTTCTGTAATCAGGATCACATAATCTGTATACTGTTTTTTGACGGTCAATTTACAGGGGGAAAACTATAAAAAAAAGCGCGATCGAAGCGATATCTCTAAAATTTTCGAAAAATTGCACATTATAGCGATATCGCTCGAAACCTCCTTTCTTCGCATTTTCTTTTTTCCCTCTCAACTGCCAATTGGATAAAGTAATAGAGAAAAAAGAACAAAATCGGTCCTCAATATACTCGGATAAATGCAACCTAAATTTTCTTCGACATAGCCGCGGTTGAAAGATTATAACCTTGTCAATCAAAGCCGTTTCACGCGTGGTCCCGAATTTTCCACGAGCTCAACGTGGGCGTGATGATGCAACCGCGTTCGAATTTTTTTTTTTTTTAAAACCATTAGCTAGTCAATTGAAAATGCCGCATTGTCGTTCTCGCATGGCATTTAAAGTAACGATTGGGATAATTACATCGTCAAAAGTATGAGATTTTATTCCTGTCTGCTACATATGCGGTTCATTATGTCTTAAAATTTATGAATAAACAACAAAGCTTATGGATAGAAGCTTGTAAGGTTACATATGTAATTTTTTACCTGAACGTTGAAATAAAAAACAAATTTTGAACATATATTTTAAGATCTATTGGTTATATTCATAATTAATAAGCTAATTTACAAAGTTGTTCTTCCTTTTTTAAAAAGGGCAAATGATCTGTTTATCTTAAATAAACGAATAAAAAGTTCTAGCACAAAGTACTTATGAAAATTGTTATTTCGTACAGAAATTCCCTGTATAATCGGTGTCTCACTGACTAATGCAAAAGATCTCTCACTATGTAGTACCGCAGCGTATGAACAGTCATATATATATACTTAACATTGAAAACGCAATAAAAAGTTTTTAGTACACGCCAAAGTCGAGGCGTGGCCGTTTCACTCGAGGTTCGACTCGTAATTAGAATCGCGTGTGCTCTTACGGCAGTGCATGTAAATATGTTGGTAAAATTCTAGTTTTCCATTAGTGCAGGTTGCCATTCGGATCAGCAGGAATACGACCGTTAAAAAACTGAAATTACTGTTTTAATCTAATTATTTATTAACGCTTGTTATTAATATTGAGACACACCGGGCCGCTCACCGTAACTTAAGCTTATCTAGATGAATATTCATCGTTCAACTATTTTTCTCGTAACAAGTTGAAGAATTTCCCGGAGAGTAGTACAAAATTATCTGCAATCGCACTCCGAAAGTAATTCGGATAAAGTGATTTAATCTCTCAGTCAGATTATTTATTTTTGTGTGTACAACTCGACTCATAGCTTGAGGAGAAAAGAGCAGTTTCAGTCAATGATGAACTCGAGATGAACTTATGAGTTCCAAGTAATGGTAACACGGACTGTGAAATCATTACAAAAAATATTGACATTTTTAGAACTGGAAACACTTCGCTCATAGCGTACTCTTATATTTTTAGAATTTATGAGTATTTTTAATGACCGTCAACTCGAGCCTCAATTGGGAATCTTGCTAAAATATTTATTTTTTCAAAATTCACCAGAATAAATTCAAAAACTTTGTAAACAATGCACATCGGCGAAATCTTTTTCGTTTCGCACGTTAATGCAATTATCGCGATTGCAATATAACTCGATCGTAATGATAATTAATACTTACATTTTATTTTATTATTTCTTGCCCCGGAATATTTTCAAACACGTTATTCCCCCCTATGGATTTATGCCGCGTTGCACATAATGATTTATCAAACATAAGGCCTAGATATTTGCGAGCAAAACGATATAATATTCATAAATTAATCCGCCACGAAATATTGAAATAGTGAAAGACGCAAATGTGCCCGATAATTGCAAATCACTGTCCTCTGTCTCTTGTAAAAATCATTTCCAATTAAAAGCGACTTGTTTATATATTTGGGGAGGGGCAAGGGAGACAGGGACGGACAAGCATACAGACAGACAGAGAGAGGAAAAGAGAGGGAGTCGCGAAAAATCTTCGACCAAAGCGAAAAGAAAATAAAATTAAAATAAAAGCAATATAAAGGATCGAACCAAAAGTCGGGGCACGCCGCCGCGGGCTCGAGGCCGCTGCCGCGAAATAAATGACACCGGGATTTGGGGCAGGGTGGGGGAGGGGATTCGCGCGATTAAAATCTGCGGCCGCGCTATCGCGCTACCGCGCTTTGCGCCCTAATAAATCTATGGAAAAACCGGTTGTCGAAGCGCTTAAAATCAGAGGAGCCGTAACGGGAAATCGACTGCTCTGGTATCTTGTGCAAAAAAAAAGATTCCATATATATTTTTCAGCGCCACTTTATTAATTATACATATGCATATATATATATATATATAGCTAGTCTTCTTAATTTTCTCGATGTTTACCACGAGGCCATTAAACGAGACAAAAAAACTTCTCTGAAAATTAATACACCTGAATATGAAATATTTTACGTTGTACACATTAAATTAAATAGTAATAAAAAATTATAAATTTCCAAAACATGTTCATATATATTCAAACTTGTCTAATATTAATAAAAATCTTACGACATATATATTTAAGTTCGATAATTTAATAGTTAATGTTAGATTATTTTAGCCTTCTATAAATAATAACGCAAAAAATACTTGAGACTAAATATTGGACAGTATCGTGAAGGGATGTAAACAGATGTGTCCACTGGGTCTTATTACGACCTGCGTCTTGCTGCCCTGCGCTACAAATGATTTATGAGTTTATTGTTTAGATGCCTGAAATTTTTTTATATGTTTTAAGCTTCCACAAACACTTGCAGAGTTTTCCATTTCGAGTACGAAGTTCATCTTGCGTCGACCTTTCGATTGTACAGACGTCTTTTCTTTCCTCGTTTGAAATAAAGTTCATGGTTAAAGGATTATTTCGTGCATCTTTATTTTAATATTCCACCTACTATATTTAACAAAAATACAATATGTAATTTATATGTCAGTAAAGAATGTCATTAAAAGTCACTCCAACATATAAATGTGTATTAATTTCTTTTAATCAATTTTCTTATGGTTGTTCAAAGAAATTTTTGCAATAATTCTTAAATTCACATTACTCTGATTTTTCAAATGCGTTATTCTATATATTTTAAAATATTTTATTTTAATAATCGTTACGGCAAATAATAGATACTATATCGGTACCTAGAAAAACAGTATCGTACCTAGTCTCTCGCTGAACGTGCTATTTTATTTATACGGAAACATGATTAATTTTCCAGCGCAACTGGTCGAACTTAGAATTTACTTAATGGAACTAATTTAGTTTTAATAATCATTGATCGAAACGAAAAAAACTTACATAATGCGCGCGCTGTATTGACTAATTAGTCGTTAAATATTTTTTTACCGGTACTGAATTATTAGATCGCGTGTATTACATTAATTTCATACCTTATACGATACATGAAAAATGTTTTAAGATTAAAAATAGATTTTGTTTGGGCATAAATAATTATACGCATGTGTTTACTTTTATTTAATTTCTCAGAATTAGGAAAATATTTTAAGCCTAAGACATTATTTACTTTAAAATAAACTTAAAAGTATTTTCATTTACAATTTGGTTGAACAATTTGAACTAAAAACAATGCCTCATATCATTGTACGCGAATCATTGGTTTTTTAAAATAGTTTTTCAAAATTCTCGCACGATTAGGTTTGACTTGTCGGCCGTCTCAGTGAATGCCCGATAGTCACTAAAAATAGATTCCTGAACATAACTTTTAACACGAGCCTATGGGCAATGACGTTCGACAGGACAACAAGTGTAGTTTGTTTTAGATGAACTGACTTTAAGTTTTATACCTCTCTTCTGACATCATAGTATTCTGATCATCTACAGCAATATCGATTATAAAAATTATCAAACATAAAAGAAATTATAAAGATCTAAGTTTAATGACCTTTTTTCAGATAAAGGTAAAAAGTGTAATTTTTGATTTTAGCAAGAAGATGAAGAATTTATTATTTTTTTATAGATATACTTAATTTTTATCATAAACATACTCGTTATGAATATTTTTGTTGTTATTTTTTAAAATATTTCTGAATCATCAGTTAATTATTTGCCAACTAATAACCGATGGCGAATAGCTAATTATTTTGTCAAATTAATAATTCCATGCTTGCGTCGACTTATATAAAACAAATTAATAAATATATTTTAGTATTGGTCTTATTCGTCGACGTAAGCTTCATATAAATATATAGATGACAACGTATTATATAAGAAAATGATAACACAAAAACTAAAAATACCAAACAATACGCTATATAAAATAAGGAAAACGTGTATAATCAAATATTATACAGAGAACAATTTTCCAACAAACATTACAAAACTTCGCATTAATTTGATTACATTTTCAATAAGAATCTGAAAAAAATACCACACTTTTTAGAAAGTTTTATAAGCAAAATTTAGAAAATTTTTTGTTCACATTGTATAATTTATGCAAAAGTACCGTATACTTCTTTTATTTTTAAATTTTTAAACTCTGATCAAATTTATGCTGATGGCTATAGTATTGTAAATTGTTTCTCTGCGAAAAGCGTCTGTCCAGTGGGCTCGAACCCAGTTGTAATGCGTTCCAGTTGCTGAAAAATGCTTCTGACACTTAACCAATCGATCACAGAGATTTCTACCCGGATTCCTACCTGTAAATCTACTGGGATCTGTAAATCTAGGGACTTCTAGTGGGATTCCACTCGAGAACACTAAAGCGATCAAAGCGCAACGAACGCTTAGGATGTTCGTGCTGATTTATTTTTGCACACAGGCTCCATTTACTTACTCAGTGGCAAAAAACGAAATTTCATTCCGATTCCGGTGTGTATAATCTTAGAGTTCATGTAGAAATTTTTTTATTATATATATATATATATATATATATATATATATATATATATATATATATATACACCGTTTGTCATTGGCGAAAATTCTGGAAACCCTATTTGCATATATATAGTTGCGCGTGCACGAGTGAGGCACGCGATACTCCGATTTCCGGACTACGCTATGCCGCAGCCTGCATACAAATCCGCGCGAGAACGAAGGTGCATCGGCCCGTCGGGCACTTCTCTCTCTCTCTCTCTCTCTCTCTCTCTCTCGCCCTTCCTTTTCATATACGCACCGTCATCGTGCGCGCGCGCGCGCGTTTCAATTTTCAGTGCTATTTTTGGGCCGGCGCGGAATTTCCACGTATAGGGTCGCATACACACCCTCTCTCTCTCGCTCTCTCACTCTAATGCACACGGTTAAAAATACACATTTTTTGGAGAGTTCGCGCGTGCAACGGCGCCGGCTGAGCTCTAATATAGCAGCTCCCCGCAGCGTCGCGACGCGTGGGACTCACCGCGGTTAAATATCAAATGCCGCAATATGGACTCCGCGACGTGTTCACGGAATTTGGATAACGTGCATTATATGCATTTTCTCTTTGAAAGCATCCACAATCGATTAAATACTTAATTTCTCATCGATATAAGATATATTGGCATAAGTGACAACAGTTTACGAATCTCTACAAGAAGTGTGCACCTTGTACTTGGCAGAAGCGCCCACAAATGTCAGTGTCCATACGAAAAGTACTGAGTTCATCCGTAAGCGAAAGCGAGAGAAAATTAGACGGTTTTTTTTTAACTATATCGAGAAGAATTTCCTTCCATTTCTGTACTGCGATTTCCTCTGTATGAATTAGTAATAGATAGCCACTTAAGAAGAATTATGGAATTTACTTATATAAAATATTAGGCTAGATTATTTTAATCGACCACTCTGATCAGCGTTGCAGATTAGTCTGCAGTGACAGGACTTCGAAGATAAAAGTACTAGGGACCATATATACCATAGGTACGAAGAGATCACATAATGATATCAACAATTTCTCATCGGTCATTTTTGCTTTAATTAGAACTTCTATTATCTTTAGCATAAACTTCTATTTCTTTCATAATTGTTATTAAAGCGAAGATTTTACGTGAATATGGTTATTAAATTACACCCATGTAGAGAAATGCATGAATGTCTCTTTACTATCAATTGGATTTTCACGCTTGTGAAAGCAAAAATAGCTGATTGAACATACTGGATCAAATCGTATCGGAGACGTACTAATTCAACTGACAACGACTAAAAGATCTAAGCTGGACTTTTGTACATTGAATTTTCATTCGTTTGTAATCCGGTGTTAAATATAATGTTTCCCTATATTAAAAATCTGTTTTATAGCGAAAATAACTGGTCCCATTATCTGACTTCCTTCGGCCCTTATAATCCTTATAATCTTGAAAATTTTCCATTGAAAGTCATCCTGCAGAGTTAATCGCCGTACACTCGATCAAAATGGAACACTGTATATAATATGTTGAAGCACTCATGCATTATAATTAGCCTTCTTATGTGTTTTATTAAAGTTATAAAAATTACACGATTTATTTTTTAATTTACAACTTTATTTTTTCAACGATTTCCTCAACTATTTAAATTGGATTAATTATTTACCTGGATTATCAAGAAAATATATATATAGTAAAACACTTTCTTAGGGAATTTATTGATTTATATATTATAAAATTTCCATATCCACTTGCTTTTGCAAAGTCCCATGAAATTGCAAAAAGTTTTAGGAAGGTTCGATATATAAAAATCATGAAAACTATAAAGATGTAATTTTTGCAAAAACAATTCCATTCATTGAAGCATTATGGTAGTATAGAAACAAGGTTAAAGAATAAAGAAAAAGAAAATAATATTATCAAATTCAATTTAAAAACTAAGAAGTGACAAATACTTTATTCTTATTCAGCAATCAATACAGTTGAATTCATGAAAAGCATTAGAAAAGAAATCACCTTGACACATTCATCCAACTGGAATCCCTTGAAAACCACTAGCGTTTTATTAAACTAGACAGTAGAATGTCGATGCTGACACGCGAAAAAAAAGATCAATAAAACCAATAGAACCCCCTTGCTAATCGTAAAAAAAGAAATTCACTTTCAAGCTTTTAATTTTAACGAATATACCAAAAATTGTCCGCGTTCTGATTGTCGCTCCTGATATCTTGTCTATCAGGGTGACTTATTGGAAAAGCTAAATTTAATCCCCTCATTCTGTAAATTTCTCTTCTTCCAGCGACACAAATTGCTCGCACTCTTATATGAACCCGAGAGAGATGAAGAAAATGAGCACGTAAATAGGACGAGCGAAGACATGAGCTTCAAGCTTGATGCGCGCGGCTCGTTTAGCGGCATTCCAAAGTTATGTCTCAAGCTGGTATGCATACTCAGATTTCTGAATAGAGAGGGAAAGAGGGAGAAAGTCGTTATTTTGTATAATATTTCATGCAAAATATTGATACCGCCCTGAACAGCTTTTAATCAACCTTTTAAAAAAAAGTCTGTCAGAACATAATTTTTGATCTTAATATCCAAAACCTGATTTTCCACAAAGCAAAAAAGGTAGTCCGGATAGACCACAAAATCATTTTATTACCTTCGATTTACTATAGAACTGGTTTGAAGGAAAATTGTTCATCATTTGCTGAATATTGAGAAATCTCAAAGAAATTTAAATAAAAATCTAGAAAAGAAACTCATCTTATTTATATATCCTGAACTCCAAAAAGAATAGAATGCAACGACTGAAACTAAATATAGAAGATTAATTTACAAAATAAAGTGGATTAGAATTCTCAAAGGTATTTAAAAGTATTTTAATAAGACCAGTTTAATTAGATTACTGCAAAATATTATAGATTATTATCAATAGAAAGCACGACATTCAAAGTGATTAGTTAAAGAAAAGAATGAAAAATGAAAAATCAGAAAAATTTCGAGATACTATGATTTTATTGAGTCTACAACTGGACAAAAGCTTGGTTCAAATTTTTTCTTGATCTAACAAATTAATACTATTGTGATTATATAGTAATACTATAAATTATATGAATACCACCTTTGTATTTGAAAATCTTTCAGGAAAGTGTGAATAGAACCATAATCTGTTTCTGAAGGATTATCTCCACCCATTCAACCACTCTTTTCAAATTCTATTTTAGGTTAAATAGCCTACCCTATTTATATAAGTATATAAATTTGTTATAGTCTTGAGTAAATATTCATTAAATAATTAATTAATTAATACGAATATGATTTCGTTGACCTCTGAAATGAGTTGATAAGATGCTAATCGTAAATTGTTCCACAGTTATTTATAAACATCCTGATGAAGAATATGTTATATTCAAATGTTTATTCAAGATAAGATGATCAGTAATTTTGTATACAATAATTGATAATAAGTCAGACTTTAGTCTTTTCTACAATCGAATTTATTACGGGTCTTAATTAGTTCATTCATTGACTGCAACGAAAATCATTGTAATATATAGTTTTATCTTGGATAAATGAAATACTCTTTAAATCATGTTGCCTTTCTGCTTTATACTTCTAGTTAAACATTTTTACCGTTTGAAAGTCATCCACATTTATTCTTCATTCGTGCTACGTCAGAGATTGACATATTCTCACAAGACCTAGATCAATTTATGTACTTTACATGAACCAGAACCAGAAGACTTTGCGCGCTCCCCATCCCCGCCCCACCTCCCTCCGGGCATCTAAATCCATTCGGCCCGAAAACACCGATGAGCAAGCTCGCGTCCGCAGGTGACCCCGATGTTTGCGCAACCACAAAGCAATGCGCTCACTCCTATGATACTCTTCTCTCTTCATAGCTTCCCGGCTCTATGTGCGCACGAGAGCCGATAACTTTCACCGTGCTGGCGGCGACGATACTTCTTTTGTCTCCCGCGCAGACACAAGGTAACAGCATAGAACCACCACAGAGTTGCGTCGTTAGTGGCAGGGACTTGCGAAAGTATACATTAGATGCGAAAAGCGCGTTGCACCTAGCGTGTAAGTGACTGAAAAAAATGAAGGAGAGAGAGAGAGCAGAGAGTGGGCAGGTGCAGCAGGAAGTGTGGAACAGAGACACGGACCACCGAGCCTTCTTCAAAGCTTCTAACTATCTCGCCCTCCTCTCTCTCTCTCTCTCTCTCTCTCTCTCTCTCTCTCTCTCTCTCTCTATATATATATATATATATATATATATATATATATATATGCGCGATTACAAGGAGGCGTTTGTGAATGCACGTGACTGCAAACTGTATTAGTATTATAGGATTGACGAGCTAGAGACCCGAAAGTGTCAACAGTGCGTAAGAGTTTTTTTGTTCTTGTCGCGACTCGTTGGACAGCTATTATTACTTATACACGTCATTTAGCTTTCAGACTCTTATGGACTACTGGTTGTACAAGCTACTTGGAGCTTCTGTTGCTATGCAGTATGTATAAGAGAATAATGTGATGGGAGAGCTGTCTAGTAATTAGTCTAGTCAATAAACTGTGCTGTTTTTGTGATTAATTGAATTATATGGATTCCAGTTGGCTTTAATCAGGCATACTCGGCTCGAATTTAGGTTCCTATATACAACAAATGTTTACTCGGCTCAGAATTTTAATTTTTCAGATTGTTCTAGTAATGATGGGCAAAAAATTTATTTTTTAATTTATTTCGGACAAAATGTTATTCATCAATTGTTAAAAGAAACATAATGAAAACAACGGTAATGACTAATTCTCTGAAACACGGTGTAATGTAGAATGGGATAATTTAAAATTGATTATTCAAATGAATTGATTTAAGAAATAAACATAATCTATGATGATAAACCAGAATAAGTCAAACAACCGTGTACAGAAAAAACGTGAGAGCTTAAAAAAAGCTGGACAGCTGTATGAAATGGGAGATGTTGGCAACTAAGAGGTGCAATTGTTTGTTTGTGTCTGCATCAAGTCGAACTAGGAACATCAATCATACAATGTTTCAACATGGAACATATGACTGTGATGCATATTCTAAAGATTCAATTTTGAACATAGACAAATCCTATGTTATTTTGACCAACTCTCTTTCTATTTTGATCCACTCATAATTCAACTTTCGCCCCATAACCATATTTCCGTATATCGAAACATCTTATTTGTATATTTTGGACTTTCTAAAGTATAGACAAGCATCGGCTCTCTCGGTTCTTCATTTTTTCCAGATCAAAAATATTTATTTTAAATCGAGAAAAACAAATTTGTTTTTTCAAAAACAACTACGATGAACTGAACATAAATATCTCTCCTTTCGACTAAAATGTATATGGTTGCTTAAGAAATATGCGAGAAACAAGAAGAATCTGCTCTATGGTCCATCGTTAGTTATTTTAACAATGAAGAATCCTTTTTATTATTCCATTGAAAATGATTTAACGCCGGCTGTAAAGTCTCTTTACCGTGCCAAGCTAAAGCAACTAGCGCCGTCTTTTAATTATTTCTAAACGATCACGAGCCATTGTCTAGTCACACTCAAAAATCCTTTCAATTTTCCAGCGGGATATGCGTCAGCCGAGCCGCGCTCAATCATCTCCCGATGAGACACAAGAGAAAACATGCGCATACCATTTTCTAGATGTGTATATTGTAGGCTCGTGCCTGCGCTCACGAACCAATAGGGGATATATCTATCGAAGAGGAAGCTTTTTTCGCTTTTTTCTCATCTCCCCGGTCGGATTCTGGTCGCCTTGGACAGTCAATCAATACGAATATTGACCCTTCCATCAGTACTGATAATCGTGAAAAACTTGGTGTACAGCCGTGAGCACCCAACTGCTTTCATACGTAGAGAGTCAGCCACTCTCCTTATTGCAATATCGACCCGGGCGCGTTGTCCATGGCAACCTCAGCGATGTCTTCGACGAGGCGACGTGGCGAT
Organism: Sycobia sp. Sy_11; assembly: GCA_018907035.1. Lineage (NCBI taxonomy): Eukaryota > Metazoa > Arthropoda > Insecta > Hymenoptera > Epichrysomallidae > Sycobia > Sycobia sp. Sy_11. The sequence goes on along the minus strand of JACCIC010000002.1, from coordinate 4,961,817 downwards.
GGAGAAAGAGAGAGACTGAAGAGAGGATTGCGAGGCAAAACGCTGCCTTGAGCGTTTGCGATTGGCTCTGCAGGGGCTATAAAGACTGGGTATAGTAAAATTTACGTATAAATCTGGCTGGCGCCATTCATACACGTGGTTCTGAATATATATATATATATATATATATATATATATATATATGTCGCCATTCTACTATTGAATTTGTTAGAGCATTTATACATACGGACCTTTACGTTTCAGATTTCAGAACTAAAGTTTTCCGAAAAAAATATACAGTCTGATATTATTTACTTAAAAAATTATTATATTTCTGATTCTTCGATATGTGAACTATAATGGATTTAAATCTAATTTTATAAAAAATAACTTTTTTAAATACTGAATTTCTCAATCTGTTGACCAAATTTCCCAAACTTTTCAATTATCGATCATTATTTTGTATTTGTCTGATTAACATAAGATTATTTTTGTATTTCTACTAGTACAAATGGAACGCTGAATTATAATAAAAAGAGACTAATATTTCATATTCCTTGAAGTTACCGCGTTCAAGTCTTACGAAGTTTCCTGGACAAAATGTCTACTATAGTGTGGCTGTTACTACGTCTATATTACGATATTTACTTACCAGTGTTACATACATTAGCGATTGTTTTTGTTCTACTCTTACAACTCTTCTGCATATATTTGTCTGTTTTAATGCGTCCGTTACTACTTATGTCTGCGACATTTTCATATTCATCTTATAATATATATCGGTTATTAGAAAAAGATTGTACTTCAGATTCACATAAAACAAATTTAAATCCTTTTGTTATAAATAACGATGAAGATAGAAATTGGTAAAGATTTTACTTCAAAATGAACACAATGTGATATTTAATTCATAATGGTAGTTATATAGTATTATCTCTGTATTTCTTACTTAATCAATATTTACAGGTGAAAGTATACAAGTAAATAAAAATCAAAAAATTATATATTACAAAATTAAATTGCTTTATTAATAGAAGTGTAATTATTACGAAAGTTATAAAATACTGTAATTTTTGGACATTTTTATAATGTACTTTTTCCAAATTAGGCTTATAATATACACATATATGAATGAACATTTAGTGGCTCATACTAATTTATTGTAACAAATACAGTTCCTTCAGAGTAATAAATAATTCCTTAAAGACAGAACTACGATGACTAATCTGCGGTATTTCGAACGATTCGTTACACGTCTCATGCCTGAAGCAAAATTGCTATTATACGTGTATATATACATATATATATATATATATATATATATATATATATATATATATATATATAATTCTCACCTTCAAGGACTTTCCCAACATTCCACAGCTTAACCGAGACCAATGATCACGAGAACTAATACGAATTTTTTTGCCCCTGTACCGATTACCAACCACACGCGTGCTTTTTCCCCGCATACATTTTATACAGCCGAACCAAAGCAAGCGCGGCGCAACTGCGCGCTCAACTGCTAAAAAAAAAAAACAAAAAAATCAGCCCGGTAAGTCAAGCTTACCCCACACTGCAGCGATCGTTGAAGGAAAAAACTAAATAAAAAAAAAAAAAAAAAAAAAAAAAAATGCAAAACCACCGGAGAAAGAAACCGGACGAGATAAAACGAAGCTTAGCCAGGTAGTTTGCGTGCGCTCTCGATCCTCTTATAAGCGCTCCTCATTAAATCAGCCATCCTCGTGTCGGGATGAACTTTTCAACGTGATGGGCGTAACGGTGAGTGACGATAGACGCAAAGATGTAGAGAGAGAGAGAGAGAGAGAGAGAGAGAGAGAGAGAGCGAGAGATTTGCCTGTCCTCGGTTCAGTTCAGCTACCGGTGGTACTCTGTTGTATATGCACACTTAACTTGCGAAGCATTCATTATGCTGGCGAATGAGTCACTCTCCTTTTGTCGAAAGAGATTCGCAGAAAATTCATCGATGAAGATTACCTGCTTATCTTATATTGTTTTCGTTAAATTAAATATATAATTGGAAGCTAATTATTACAAAATTCACATTTAGGCATCTAAGAAATAATTCGCTTATTATAGTGTAAGTATAAACATAGTTTACATAATATATATGTACCAAGTATAATTACTAATTAAAAAACGATTTAGAAAATAAAAATCAATACAATCAAAAACTTTTGTTTTTATCATCAAAGCAATATATTATTTCGTCTTTATTTAACTTTAAGCTTCCGGTTGCTGCTGGTTTTTTTTAAATCGTCTCTTATTTGTAATAAATCTTGAATATATCTTTTAGCGCAAAGCTTGTCATTTTTGTTGATTGTTAACGATCGCTTATACGAAGAATATATTAAATATAATTTATCGATATATATACGTATGAATCAAGTCACAACTTAGGATTAATTCGGAGCACGTTCTGTATAATAGATATATACACATTTATGAACATGAAAATCAATATAAACCTGAATTTTTTTCTTAAGTAATAATAAAAGTCCTCGAATCTGTTCTCAATAAAGAAGAATTGATTTTATAAAAAAAAACATTATTTTATACTTTCAGATAATTAAACAATTATACCATCCATATAATAATCATTTATCTTAATCGCCTCTTTATAAATTTTATCCATAAGTCACGTCTGTAGTAATTTTGCCTCTGGCGATATTAATCCTGCAATTATTTCTAATCAAATGCCGAAGTGTAAAATTTGACTGGAAAGTTTAGCTTTAGTAACAACTTCAGTCAACTCGAATTACTATAGAATTTCTCTCTAGAAAGGCCGCGTCTGCAGACAGATCTTCAACGGGCTGACCATGAAATACCGTGGAAATGGAGAGACAAAGGAAGACTGTGATACATGTGCATGTGGTTTTTAAGGAAACTAAAAAAATCTTAGTGGATGCTGTTCCTTTCTGTTCTTATTCTTTTTCCATTTCTCTCTCTCTCTCCCTATGTAAGAGGAGAAGAAGAAGCAATTGTGGTTGATTCTATTTTAAATTAAACTCCAGACGGACGTTCTCATTACAGTCACGCACGTGTAAAAGATAATTAAAATTGGATTCCAAATAAAGTTCCTAGAACATTCAAAGATATTTGAACCGTCGTCGAGCTTAGTATAGTAACTACTTTGGACTAATAACCAGAATACAATAAATTGTGCTTAGAACGTGTAATTTCTCACGACACGAGCCGCCGACCTTCCAAATAAAACCTGTAAAATGTTAGGACCTGCCGCTCTTTCATTCGCAAGATATACTTCCCTAGAATTAAATTTAGTAGTAAGGAAAACTTTTATGGTTTGATACATAACAAAGAAATATTTTGCACAAAATCCTAATTAGCCTAATTAATTAAAATTAAAGTTTAATTAAATATCATCTATTTAAGCTCGACTTATTCCCCTTATCCTCCGACTTATACTCCCTATGCTAGCATTTGTAAATTCGGTCGAACTTCAATGGACAATAGCTGAGACTTATGCATTTGCGAGGATAGATTTGTTTGACACAACCAGTGATTTAATGTATGTATCTAGAATCTAATTCGAGATTTATTAATTTATAGTACCTCTGCTACCATAGAATAGGCTCACGTTATTAGACTGATCATAAAACTGATCATATAATAGACCCGAATACATCAAAATACACAAATTCAAATTTGGTACACTGACATCATTATAGTCCGTAACAGAGATTGAAATTCAGGGTTGGATTTTCCGGCATTTTCAATTGTTTCAAAATTAATTAATAATGTTCGTCATATAATTTAATGATCCTACTATCCAAACTATTAGAAAATAATGCTAAATCATTTTTAGCTGACTAAGTTCAGTTTCCCATTGTTACTCGTATTATAAGATTTACACTTATGAGATATTTACAAACTTATTATACGATGGATACATTTGCCTATTAGAGAGCGACTATCTTTATCTTTACAAAGATGGCAATACAATGATCTAATGCATTTGACTATAACTAATGAACTATAGATGGATCTGTTAAAAAAAATTTAAATCACCGCGAATAACAAAGAATTAACAATGAAATGTAAAAAACTTTTTTTGTTCGCAAAATGATTCTCATTATTTTTCACTGCCATTGTGCTAAAAGCCCCTGTCCAATCGACGCATTTCATCTATGGAAACTTCTACAAAAAAAAAAAACATTCTACCATAGAGAGCCCCAAGGTAAAATCAAAAGTACCCGTTGAATCTCTTCATCTCGGCATCCCATAATAATCATTCGATTTTCCACACATATAATCTCCTCCGAGCCCGCGCGCAGATCGCCATTAACGATACTACAATATACAGCGAGAACAAAAAAAAAAAAAAGGCACCGCGTCAAACGAGGGTCTCGAGGTGATAGAAAACGCGAAAAGCTTTACAACGTCTCGAGCTCCCTGCCGGGGTCATAGCTGTCGTGAAACTTCCCGCAGGGTTAAAATTTTATGCGATTCGACGTGCATATGTCTAAGGTGTTTTTTTCTTCTTTTTTTTTAAATAAACGCGACTACACAGAGACCGATTGCCGATTTATTCTCTGACACATCTCGCCGCGTAAATATACGGGCTTCACGCGCCTGGCAATATATAATGGAGGTAATAATTCTATCTATATCCCCCATATCGTGAGCCTCGAGAGAGAGCCCCATCAGGTGTTCATTGTATATGTGTGTGTGCGCGCGCGCGCGAGCGCGTGTCGACACACTCTGTAGCGCGCGTGGATTCGATCTCGAGGAGCGGCGAGAGCGCGCGAGATTTCAATTATAAATTTTTACGAATTTCTATATCCGTGTGCCGCGCTGAAGCGCCGGGGCGCGTATATGGAAGCTGAATAGATAAGAATACTAACGACGTATTTATAACTTTTACGACGCGTCTCGGTCATCGCAGTGGAATGGTGTTAGTGCGGTTCGTACGTACGCGTGCGTATGCGCGCCCAGTGGGATTCGCGCGATTTTCTCTACGTACTTATATATAGTTTTCACGCTCATTATCATGTGTGCGTGAGAGGCTCGTGTGAAAGCTTACAAGTATATCTGTATACACACATACACACACACACAGTCTGGGCAGGAATTGCGATTTTCTAAGGCGGACATATTTCAGAGTCGACTTGAATTTTATCGGACGATAAAAAGGTATAAGAGAAAGTATACGTGCGCAAGTCAAGCTTAATGTGCCCCTGTATTGATATGATTTGTGGAATTCTCGCGAGCGTCCTTTATTCTTCCGCAGAAAGTATAACATTTTATAGGCTATATTGGTATCGGTCTTATATGCTATGATATATATATATATATATCGGAAAACCGTGAACAACGGAACGCCCGGCATGGGAAGGAAACGAACAGCCATTTCCTTTATCGCATATATAGATTCAAGTACCATTCGCTCTGCATTGTATACAGCAGATATTTCTATATTTCTCCGAGCTCAATTATGAAAATTCCTAGTATTTGCTTATACATATACAGCGCGCAGTTTTGTGACTATTGCTGCTTTGCCAGCAAAATTTATAATTTAATGATGAAGGAAGTACGAAATTAAAATATAGTCGATCTGTCTATACATATTAAGCTATTACAAAGCGATACGATTGCATTATTTAATTTAACACGTAAATCTTTCTAAACTCAGCTTTCAGCTTTTTCTTTCCTCATAAGTATAAAATAAATATCAAGCACAAAATAAATCATAACAAAATTCACAAATATTTTTATCCGTATGAACGTCTGTCAAATCATATAATTACATTTATATAATGCAAGACAAACTGTCATTGTTTATAATAAACCTCGTAGATTCTTACATAAAAACTACTACTATAAAATAAAAAAATAAAATAAAAACATAAAAAATTAAAATTAATTATAAGGAAGAAAATATTCTTAACAAACGACAACTTTACTAAAATTCACTGAATATTCCATCTGCCTCGACCAATGCTTCAAGCCGCTTCAGCTCATCTTCCAAGGATTTAACGAGAATTTTTACGTCGTAACACTAAAATCCGCATGTCGTTATATATTTCTCGTATTTGGTACACAATGGCTCCAGCATGTTGATGCGTATCAATGAGGGGCCCTCAAAGGCGACTCAAAATTTAACTCATTTTATTGAATAAATTATACACAAAGAAGTTTGGAAACATTGACATATTACCTAAAAGCCAAAAATGTTTAACAATACCGAAAATGATTCTGCACATCTTCTTATTAATATTATTTTCATTTCCATCGATAAAATAAATGCCTTTTAAAATTAAAATATTTATTTCTAATGTTTAAATATGACTATATCCATAAAGTATTTTGAGTTATTTATTACTCTTAAAAGGCAGTTAATTATTACTGTTAAAACAAAGATAATGTATTATACTGGCAAAATAACGTTATAAAAAAAATAATATTATTTTTATTATATTGTAAAGTATATGTTAAAAACGTTAGGGGAATACGAGCCTGATCAGAAGGTCCCGTTGTTGCAGCGGGTAAGTTACTACTAAGGTGACGTAATAATCAGAAGCAAATTCAAACTGGTTAATACGCGTCTTTTAATACACGTCGTATTTTATCGTGTTTTATCTTGTTTTTCATTGTATTATGGGTTAAGAGTTTCGTATTTTGGTCGTAGTTTTCAGAATTCTCAAATTTTACCGCTACGCGTCGGCTAATGATTTCTTGCAGATTATAAATCGCTATTATTTAATCTTTACATTTTAATATGAAAATCAAAAGAAATTAAAACAAGAACAATTGGAAAAAAACTATTAATGCGAACTAATTATAAAATTACTTTATATTCCTCAAAATGTGCTTTAATACATTTTGAAATAGACTCGCGATATTTTTCTAAACTGATTCTTTTTCTGTTCTTTTTTTCCTATTTCTCAACCTGCACAACATGTATATATATATATATATATATATATATATATATATATATATATATATATATATATATAGAAATAGCGGGGAAAAACTACGCGCTTCGCGCCCGACGCGCGAGCGCGGGGCGTTTCTTCGAACACTGCGCTCGATACTTATAACAGTCGGGCTAATAATTGCACGAAAGTAGGGGAAAAGTATGCGAAACACGCGCCCGAGGTCGATATGTATATAAACTGCAGCGGGACTGCATATGGAAAAGTTAAGGCAGTACGTCCCGCTCAGTCGTGCTCAATGAATTTTTATGACAGCCTATGGTAGATGTGTTAGGGGTAAAGGGCTTCAGCAAATTTTCGGTCTTCTTCCACTGGCTTACTACTACACAGCAAGGCATATACATACACGGCAACACATACAAGGGTTCTATCAAAAATTGTAAATAAAAAGATCTGGCAACGTCGCACTTCGAAAACGAACAAACTTGACCATACCAAGCTTGATCAAGGATGCAGTTTTTGTCGCTGTTATGAAGACTGTCTTCAAAATCCTAGTTTGATTAGGTAGAAAAAATTTAGTACACGTCCAGTTCTTGTGGCATTTGCATGGATATATTTTCAGATATATTTAAGCAGGTGATTTGCATCTATCGTTTATCAGCGTCATCTAAAGACTGGCCTTTGAGTCATACACGTAACAATATAGCGTTCATCCAAGAATCTGTTGATTAGTTAGGTATCATTAAAATATAGCCATGCCTAACTAGCTTAATGATAAATTGTCATTATACAATAACAAATTAAAAGCGTTTAAAATAAACACGGATGAAGATAACGATTTAAAGAAATTGGGATTGAATTTTAAGTTATATTTTAATATACCAATTCACCAATTTAGGTATATCATAGTTTACTCCTGTATTATTATATAAAAATCTAATGTATCTGAATATTTAACTGCATAGATAGAGACGTATTGACGTACATAAATATCTATATGTATATGATTGACTGTAGATATATGTTTACATTACCGAACGTTAACAGACTTTGACAAAGAGCGATTCTCGGAAAAAATTCCAATTATATTATATTTATTAGGATCATACTGTAATTGTACGATATATCTGATGGCAAAGGGGTGTGGCTGAGAGTCGAAAACTATACGTGGATAAGTATAACGTCTTTACGTCAGCTCAAAAGATGTACATGTATACAAGCGTTAAACATTGTCGCACGTGGAGATTCTAATAACGCCGTATAATCGATTATAGACTATGTAATTCACGGCTGGAAAGGACAGATATATGGGCGATATAGATTGCGCAAAAACTGCGGGTATTCGTGTAAATCTGTCCAAAGATTAGATTATATAAGGCACTTTCTAAATCTTACGTGACGATGTTATTCCAACGTTTCGGTCGCCATCGATCGCGAAAGTTATTCAGTTTAATGGATTGGATTTACTTATTTTAATCTGATATTAATTAAGACGTACGTTTTGTTCCCCTTATCGGTTGAACGCACTCAGCACACATCCCGATTGATATTGAATTAATTGAAGCGATATAGCGGCCAGCCTTTATTTATATGGCCAATTTACCAAAAAAAAGTATTTATGTACCAAAAATTAGTGAAAAAACTACTTGTATCAACGCCTAATGAAAAATCTCGCAGTTACGTTTCCAAATTACAATTGGCTGAATATACTTAAAGAGACTCTCTTTGCAGGAAGTGGGAAATTGCCAGTACAGTTCATGGGCAAAAAGAAAATTATTATTACATCCGATATCTCGTCGGAGCTCGTGGTAAAAGTGAAAATCTCACTGTCTCTCCCTCTTAACCCGGCTGCCAATTTAATTACCGTTGTTAATTCGATCCTATTTTATATCATTCAATTATAATACAAGGGGCTATTTTAATGGTGCGGCCGATTTCTCTAAATCGAAACGATCCAGCGCGCTCGATTCCAGAGCAATGAAAAATGCAAAGCGCTCATACATGCGTATATATACGTATCAGATGGGATGATTCGCTTTCGCGTCTCGCGTGCGCATAGTATATATATAGGAGAGGAGCCTCTCTCTCGCGCCTCATAAAAATGGACGGAGCGCGCTGATGTTATCATCGGTGAACGATGATCTTTCGATGATCGTATATGTGGATTTCATTCTCAAGGGATGAATTTTGTATTATTGGTACCTACCTCGCTTAATATTTATCATTATTGCTTTAAAAGTTGATTGAATCGAGAAAGCTCAGCTTCGAGTTATGTATATTAGACGTTGTTTAATATCTCGCGTCGTATTTTGCAACTTTCGCCACGAATTTTCGTTTTGCACAAATTGTAATTGGTATAATTTTGTTTGCTCTTTAAATTGCCTCAAACTATGCTGTCAGCCAATAGCATAAAATACGATTCAGCCTTCCAGATTATTGTCAGAAAACTTCGTTTCCAAATGTTAATTTTGCAACTATCGTATTCTCTTTTTTGCTCCTTTGGCGGGGCATTCGGTGGTTGTTTTACTCGACGGTTAGACCAATTGCATCATATTAAAAAGAAATTTACCGCGATGTCAATCTCAAACAATTACCATAAACTCGCGCGATTCCGTTATAAACTGGTAATATTAGAAGTTTACAGTCCAAGCGAGAATTTCAAGATTTATCAAGCCGCTGGCAAATCCCAATTATCTTCAATAAATCAAAATGGAAATACTATCCTATCCATCTTGGAAACGGTCTCGGTCCATGTATATATATATATATAAAACTATCGCAAAAGAATCCGGAACCGCGCATCCAGCCATAAACTTACGCAGGTTATATGGGCTTTATTGCCGAGATGGCCATTATATACCGTTCGGCAATGTCCGGCGGTTAAACCGCCTTGTAATATACATCGAGGACCGGAGAAGGTAGGCGCGAGCGCGCACGCGCGCGGGCGCTCTTCTTCAATTAGCTCATCAGCCGCCCGTTATACAGAGCTGGAGAAGGCCGAATTAAGTTAACCAGTTATTGCAGAAATCTTATTTCATCGCGCATCGACGATTTATATATAACTGATAATTTGAGAATTGGATGAAGTTGCTTCGTAAGAGAATTGGATTAAACCTCTGCCTACGTAAAAAATGCTGAATGGTTCTTGGATTTTATTTCAAATCGATGCTTTTATGCTACAATTGGTTTCTTTGTTTAAATATTTACGACTACCCGTTCCTATCTAAATTCTATGAGAATAGTTAACGCAGTTATCTCAGAAGATCTTTTTTTAATAAAAGCCTTACTTCTTTTCATATAAGCACGCATGCATAAATTGGCATGTACGTTTGAAAGTCTACTTTGAATGTTTTGGGAGAAAACCAATGATTGGACTGTTAATCGAGCAATAAACATATAGAAATACACTAGTCATAGTTTAGATACACACATCCCATGTTCGTTTTCGAAGAATAAAAGAAATTTATCCGAAGCTCTTCTAGATACGGGACTGAAGTTAAAACTCAATAATTTCGCGGAGAATGCAACAATAAACCTCGAGCAACACTATATATACGCAGTTTAACATCGGCGTCATTGACCCATATTTTCTTTTTCTCTCTTATTGTTTCCTATCCAAGTGCTAAAGTAGAACGAAAGCCTTTCGTAAATCAAGTGTGATGGATTATCCAATTGGAGTGTATGTATATACATATATAAAGAGTTCTTGACAGATTTTCTATTCATCGCGTGGAGTCCGAATATTAAATTAAATAAATTTACTCGAAGTACTTTATCGACTCAACTTGTAATTGCTCTGATCTATATTGAATAGGATAAAAAAAAATTCCTTCATTTCCACTCCAATTCACAAATAAGAAACATCCCAATACGAAACGATGCGTTGTTTAAAATAAATTATATTTCAATTCTCTTTCATGCTAGTTCTTTGTTTCAGTGTATAAGATAGTCGTCTTTATGGTTTTAGCATCCTTCAGGATTCCCTAAATCAAATATGGAGGTTAGAACAATTGGCATTGTTTCGATGCTCAAAGAAACCTTTTCAGTACAGTCGTATAGCATATATATATAAAGCCAAAAACGAGATTTTCCGCAAAATATAGTATACGTAACACCACAATGGAGCCTTTCTTTCCTTGCAAAATATGACAATTAAAGTTTCTATTTGATTATCCTATCTCCAACGAAGATCATTATTATATTGTACTTTCTTTTTACTGAAGCTACGCGTTAAAGATTCAAAGATATTATATTATCAATCTATAAATTGTTAAAGAAATTATCAATAACTTGAAAAAAGGTCACACGGTAGTTTATATTACACACCTATTGCAATAAATAGCAGAGCTACTGTATGAAATTGGTGCTGATTACTCTGAGTAGTTCTGATGAAACTATTGTTGTATCTGAATCTTGAAACTGTTGTATCGAGAATGTGACAATAGCATATCCCTTCAAATGACCAAGAAAAAAACTCCAGTCAATTGTAAGTAATCCCACAGATATGGAATGCGTAACATTTCTTAACAGATATATAAGGTTCTATTCTAAAATAAGCGCCTCAAAAAAATGCAGAATTTTGTAATTCCACATCATATACTGAACTGCGCTGACTGCCTCTATAGGACCAATGGCACCTACCTCTTTCGTTCTTCCATCATCGATTGTACATGCATAAGTGATTAGAAACCCCAATGAACTCACCTGGAACAGAGAAAAAAAATAGGTGTTAATTGTAATTGCGCATAAATTCATATAAAAAGAGAAACGAGATACATGATATGTAAATGTGAAATATATATATTTAGCACGTGTATAATGGCTCTGCTTATGATTTTCTTTTATATATATATATATATATATATATATATATATATATATATATATATATATATATGTATATATGATTTCAATTTCTCAAAAAACCTTTACAGAAAATGAAATAATTTCTACATATACATAAACATTTGTATAAGATTTCAATAAATCAATATCAACTTTTTAAATTCCTAACAAGGAACGAATGAAGAATAATCCAATGGACTGGTCGAGAGATAAAAAAACGTTGATCTTTCTTTTTTATTCTACGAGAGGTGGGGGAGGGGGTCGTAAAAGACTAGGTGCGCTCGTGCGGATCTCCCCGTAAAATATATAATTAGTATATTTTATTGCTAATAGCTAATTCTAATATCAATTTTCGTTTCGCTAATGCAATGATGCATGGCGCATGCGCTATTTAGATTCGACAATCACGCGTTCTATATATGACGTTATTCGTCAAATGCGCCAGCGAGCGAACAGGCGAGCTTACACATTCAAGTTAAAAGGACAAGCAGAAGAAAAAGAAGAGAGAAAAAAAACAGAAACTTACTCGAGCCGAATAAGCCGATGTATAATTTAAAAGCTCTGGATGATTCGCACATAACTTGCGCAAATGGAATCGCTCGTAATCGAATACCGTATATATATATATATGTATTGTATAAGAAAATTTCTACATGAGTGGCTTTCATACTGATTATATATATATATAGGCAACCGAGTCGAACACCGCTTTGCAAATTATGTGCCGCCGAAGTGTCGTAATAGTGACATTCCACAGAAATATTACTAACATAAGTTTCAAGAGACACTCATTCGTTGCGCTATAGTCACTGGATTAGAAATATGAATTTACGAATTATTAAATATTATGTGAATCATAGATGTAGTGACAATATAAACAAGTAAATTGTGGTCAGCTAATTGTTATTTATACCATTATAATGCCATAACAGACTACTGTGAGAAGGCAAGGAGGTAGCCTTATATTATAAAGGACCTGCATATATATTAAAGTTAATCTTCTTAAGCAATTTTGGAAAGGATGTAGGAAGTAGCAAAGCAACTGCTTAACGGTTGTAACAGCAAAAATCGTGAACGAAAACAATATTTCTAGGATGACGGTTCGATTAGTGTCAATGAAGGTGAAAAGAAGCTGCGAAACGTCTATACGTATTACAAATATTTAATTGTAATTAATAAATCTTTCTTTCACTTGCACTATTTTACTTTTTAAAATTGCTTACAGAATTAAACATACGAACAACAGATAATTCATAGTTATATGTTTAAATTGTTCCGAAGCCATATTTTTCAAATAATTAACAAATACACATGATCCAATGGGCATTAAAACTGATACTGCTAGGAACAGAATTCGACCAAGCAATGAACCTCCGGTCTACCTACAATTTCCTTCATTATCCACCGAACGATCGGTAACCACCAACTTCCATTATACGCCACCAGAGGTACAACGCTGCAGCTCTCTGTCCAGCTCCGTCGGTCATTCGAGTGTCCGGAGCTGCCGCTCGCGGCAAATTCGCCAAGTTTCCCAGGTATGTTCGGCGCGTTGACCTCCTCGTCTCTCTCTCTCTCTCTCTCTCTCTCTCTCTCTCTCTCTCTCTCTCTCTCTCTCTCTCTCATTCTCTTTACCTCGCAGCAAACCGCAGATACGCTTTTAGCGGTGCGGAATCGCAAGGAATCGATATGACGCGCGGGCCCGCGGGTTTCCAAAGAACGCGTGCCGGTGCGGTCCCCTTGATGTGCGAATATATATATATATATATATATATATATATATATATATATGCACACGCATACGTATAAAATTAGACACACGCGCGTATAGATCTTTGCGAACTTCTTTTTTTCTCTTCTTCCTTTTACGTCCGAAGAGACAGTTTTAGACGAGACTGCTTTAAGAATATGGGCGTAAAAAAGTACAAAGCTTAAGAATCTTCTTTTTTCCTTAGCAAACAAGTCGACGGAGACTGAATATGTTTAAATTTGAAGAATCAGTTTTATGGTTGCTCATTGAGATAAAATTATTTAAGTGCCACTTAATTCTACAATTCTGACAGTATTTTTTGCAGTTAAAAAAAGAGAATTTTAATTATTCGAAAGATTAATGTCTCAATAGAATTAGTTGTCTAAAAAATTAATTGTAACAATAGTTCTTGAAACATAATGAAACAATTATAAAAGCAAAAAACTAAATAAAAATGCTTGAATATAGGTGTATCGTAAAGTTTTATTAAGACGCAAGTATAGCTAAAATTTTATTCGAACAATAATTTTTACTCATCAATGACGTGACTTAATCGACATCAACATCTAAGGATTGTCAATAAAACATGTCTTTATGAAACTATATATTGAAATATGCATATTCTTAATTACTAGTAAGTAAACAATCGAACTGATCTATAAAAGCCTCAAATAAAAAAAAATATTACCAATTTTATGTAATAATTAATCATTAGTGTTTGCTGAAACATCATCTAATCCATTATGAGCAGGACAACGGTGCAGATGTCAACAAGCCAATTTAATTTTATTTTCGCATTGAGGTTACCACAACATCTTTCTTTTATGTACGAATTTAAAATCCATATATATATATATATATATATATATATATATATATATATATATATATATATATATGAATCAGCTGATATGCATGGAACTGTATTTATTATCTTACAGTTCCACATTTATTTCTAAATTTCTATCCTGTTAATATATGAAAAGGTCAAAAACTATTTTGTCATATATCAATCATCGAATTATCGGGTTATTCTTTATTAAACAGTATTATTGAGAATAAAGTCTTCATTCTTAATTATACAAAAGGTTTATATTAATCATCATTCCATACGCTGTCACGTCTTAAATTATGTATTAATATGTAGATTCGTCTAATTTACCCGAATCTACTTTCGATTTTTGCACGGAAATTAGGGAGCCCATCTAACGTCCAGGGCTGAAGAAAAGAAAAGACAACCAATGGTCCACGAAAAGAGCCAGATCGACTCGACTCGTCCCTCCTCTTTCGAGGTACCCCGTCTCCCTTTTTCGGCAACGACAGAAACCAATCAGGGTATATATATATATATATATATATATATATATATATATATATATATATATAATTATCAGAGCCTTCGCTGTAGGATTTCGAAAGAATTCGGGTCGGTCAATTGCAGGTTTATAAGGAACCGCGCTGAGATCTCGCGAATGCGCTACCCGATAAACGTGACGATGCGCGAGCGTTGCAATTTGCGAATTAAGGCGTATATATATATATATATATATATATATATATATATATATATAAAGTATTATAAAGGAGAACCCTTTGATTTTTGGCGCGGACTCATGAAAGAAAAAAGAAATAAAACTTTTTTTTTTTTTGAAAAAAACTACGCGGTGTTGATCTCCGATGAAAATACGCACGGAAATGGTCGATGAATGGTGAAGGGTGTGGATGATTATAATAATATAAAAGGGTATAATAGCATTACGGTGGAGCGACGAAATGATTAATCGTTATGCCTCTTTGGAAATGTGCTTGAGTGCGTGCGTGCCTGTACACGACTCAATTATTATGGCCGCGTAGCCGATTAATTAACCGAGGAGGGAAGATCAAGAACGTATAAGAGCGAAAATTAACTAGTCCGAATGTTATCTTTTTCACGGTAAACACCGGGTCGTGTATCCGTTTCGAAATGATTGGAGTGACTCTCTCACTCTCTCTCTCTCTGTCTCTCTTCATCACCGATCACAGTTCCGTGCGAACGCAAGTCCGAGCCCGGGCACTTCAATTCCGGGACGCCGATGAGATGAAATACTTGAAAGCATCGGTTGAAAATTTCGTGGGTAGATCGACTTATTATACCCCCCCCCCCTCCTACCTCCTCGCCCGAACAACGTCAATCACGAGCGCCTTTTGCAGCGGATCCAATATCAACTACGGCAACAACATTTGCATAACTCGCCATGCGGTTCCTCATGGACAGCGTGTACGCGCACGCCCGGCATCCTAACGAGGAAAACTGAGGACACGCGCTGTGGATTAGGCGAACGGGCAGAGTTGGTGCATGCGAGGGTGGATAATGTTCCGTTCTTATATACATACACACGCGCGCGCGCGTAATATATGCGTTTCAAGTCAGCTAATCAACGACTCGCCGGGACTATAATACCGTCGGTTGCTCAACATCGGCAGCCGCTGATTTTAGAGAGCTAGCGGAGGAAAGGGCCAAAAAATTAGAGAGAGAGAGAGAGCGAAGAGCCTAATAAGCAGGAGACAGAGTCATTATGCAAAGTGGTCATCTCGCAGTTTGCAGCTTGATTATTCATTGCGGTGTATACGGGAATCTCGGAAACAAAAACCGCCGAGTTTTCTCCTATACACGTACATATATATGTATATGTAGTTTAAGAGTAGAGGCTTCGTTTGAAATGAACGGGGAAAAACGAGGGGGCTGAAAGCATTGTATAAGCGACCATTGCAATCTTGGCTCGACGCTGAGGACTCTAGAATGTCCGAGTTTACGGAATGGTAAATTAACCGAGGCTGATTGTCCCTTGTGCGCGAATCTGTCCTCGATACAGATTTCGCTTTTTGCAACGTGGTGGCGTATTCAGAAGCGATAGGAAGCGTTTTACCGCAATTTGAAAAGTTGGAAGTGGGCGCGCGATTGATGTAGTATTGGTAATGAAGCTGATTTACAATTATCACTGTTAGGACGAGTACCAAAATACTGTATATTAATATGAAATAGTCTTGGAGTAAGAGTTTCGAAAAATTATTGAGTATATCTACAATGATAGTTTCGTCATTCAGCATTGCGACCCAAATTGTGAAATGTATTAGGATAATTTTTAAGTCAACATCCTAGTTTTTTTATACGGTAAAATGATCTATTTAAAGCTTGCCTGTATTCAATCGATGATCAGTAAGATTCTTCGCAATGAAATGTGTGCAAATTAAAAAAGTCATGCAAGTTTTGAAGAAATACAATGTAATGAAATTAAATAATGCTTATGAGAAATTACAAAAGACTCCGAATTTTTACCCTGGTTGTGCAAACATTAGAATAGAGTTAATGATTAAAATTAATCTCTAACATCAAAATGAATTATTTGACAAAGTTGCAAAGGAAATCATAGATTTGATTAAATTGAAGATTTGTGTCTTCTACGTACACGCCTAGAAGAGAGCGTGACCTATAAAATGTAATAAGACTAGAAGCTAGAAGTAAATCTTGTTGATAAAAAGTGACAGATTTAGAACGAACGTAGTACTGCAAGTAATAGTTTCCGCTGAAACCACAATAAATTGATATATATATATATATATATATATATATATATATATATATATACATCCCTGTTCTTTAGTATTTTCTTTTTCCGAATCAAATATGCAGTAATTTATGAATTCCAATCTTAGCGAACGATAATATAAACATAGTTTTATAATATAGCATCTCTTATCGTGACGTAAAAATTTACATGGCGCTACCTTATCTTATGCTATACTTATGAGTCGGAAAAAATTAAAAGATTTGATGAAATTGCATTAATACGATCTAATGATAACACTCGGGTATTAAACATTGATTTATTATGAAAACATATTTATACAGTACCTTTTGCAAATAAGGAATATTAAATATTCAAATACATAGAAGTAGTATAGTTTTATAAAATTAATTTTACTGATGCTGATGTTTCAATTTTTGGGAGAAATTATATGAAAGAAAAATAATTGGGTTGCTGATTATCAATCATTCTGAAAATATTTTCAATTGAAAAAACTGTAAAAAATTATTTTAAAGTTGTTTAACGTGCGCTACGAAATTTCCATTAAACAAAGATTATTAAATTTGTGAAAAATCTACAGTGCTTGATGCAATTGCACCGAAAAACGAGGATTTGCAAAAGGTCTCACTCTTGTTTAATAAAAGAAAATGATACATACCGATGAAAATGCAAAATTACTCGATTAGAAAATAGATAATTGTTTCAATGCTCTTGGTTGTACATTTATGATTTGTGGCCGTTAGGACAAAGTGTCATTGATTTTCGGTAAATGATTGCTAGTCATTTTTTAACAATTTCACAATTTATGCTCTGAAAATTATTTTAATTTTTATACTGGTAGCTAAATTGAATTGCATTTGACAAATGACGTTTTTGCGAGTAAGTCGTGTACTTCTAGCGATAAACATAAATTAATATTTTAAATTTCTGTAGCGGAATGTCAGTTATTCTCTATATTTAATTTAATAATTAAAAGAATTATCATTGACTTATTCATTTAATAATATTATTTTTTATTGTTCAATAATATGGGGGAAGCATATCTGCGTATGATGAATTTGAAGTAGTTGCTAAAATTCAAATTCTACTTTGCCGAGTTTGTAAGGTATATGAGAATAGTTTTTATATTTACACAAGATGTCTACATCTAGTCTAAAGTCTAAAAATCAATATGGATTTATGGGATTTTCTGGGAAATTCATGTCTTTATTAAGGCTTTTATGATAAAATTAATAATAAATTTTACCCCTTATCATAATCTATACTAATATTCATTACAAACGTTGCAGAGATTTTTGCATTCTAAAACAAATAACTTTCATGGATTTAAATAAATTATTCTAAAACTGGTGAATCATTAAAAAATATAAAAAAAAGTTATTATTCTTCCCTTGCTATAAAAATGAGCGTTCTCGGAAGTTTTAAAATAATTTTTCGCAAACTTTTTGAAGCTATAAAGAACCCTGCCAACTAAAGCCAGATAATGGCGAATCGATTCCTTACAACAAAAAAAAAAAAAACACCAAAAAACAAAAAAAACGGGCACTGCGGGCTGACAACAACGGGATTCTAAGATTTTCATACCAAACTATATATGTAGATATATGATAGATAACGCGCTAACCTCGTAAACACGAGCGTCTCAAGGGAGTGGAAGAGGGAGACTGTTTTTACGAGATTGTTTGACGTGCCACCCGCGCGCGCGCGCAGCAGCGCCATTCTCTCTCTGTCCGCGCGCTATGTACTTTTATGAGTCCCTCTCTCTCTCTCTCTCTCCGCCGGATTATTGTCGGATAAGTTAAAACAAAAATAAAAAGGTGAATAAAAAAAAAAACAAGAAAGAAAAAATCGTTAGAGAGCGTGGGCGGAACACGCGATATTCCCATTGTGTGTGTGTATATATATATATATATATATATATATATATATATATATATATATATATATAAACTCCGGGGGCAACGACGCGGGGCGGTTGCGTTGCTATACAGCTTATAGACGCTCCCGGTGATTCACCGTTCTCATCCGCGAACCCGAGAGCTTTCCACATTTGCCACGTGCCAAAAGTCTATATTTTATATCTATATATGAAGACATCGACGAATTTCCAGAAAAATCTGACAATAAAATACGTGTTTTATAAATTTTTATAAATCGGAATTTCACACTCGTATGCGGAGTAAAAAATTTCATTAAAATTTCCGTTAATTCAAACATGATTGATAATTAATTTGAAAAAATTATTTGAAATAACACATATAAATTATATGGGTAATTTTTATTTTTATCGTATATATATTATTTATTTTTAATTTATATTTAATTTATATAATTAATTTTAGTTATTTTTAATTTATATTTATTTTTAGTACTCATTTTTTTTATTTCAGATTCTATAGAGCGATTAAAAACAAAACAGTCTGAGTGTCATTAGATAATTACTATTAGATTATTTATAAATACTATAAATCCGATAAAATTTGCTAGTTTTATTTACAACAATCGGTATAAATATAATTTTAATTTTAAATTATATAGGGCTTTGAACGTTCTTTCGAAATGCCCCTTCATAATTTAATTCACGCTCGTAGCAACAATATTTCTATTATTAGGTTAAAAAACGACTTATAATCAATATACATTGTAATATTAAATATACGATGTTAAACGATAAATACAAAGATAAACAAATCTAATTTTATTCTGCGCATTAATCGAAATTCCTTCTCTTGCTGATAACGCAAAATAAAAACTGCATTGTAATTCGATCGAGTCCAGTTATCGATTTTACAAAAGTTATATAAAAGAATCCGATACGAAAAGACAGACATTACGGACGGATGAACGATAAAATTGACTATAATAAATTTTGCACCGGTTAAAATTCCGATTCTTCCGAGTTGTATAGGCTAAAGCGGAAGACGCATATAAAGGTTCGAAAATAAGTCGAGTATTAAAAACTTTCTCCCTCTTTTGTTGAAGGAGAAACCTGCGGTAAAAATAAAGCCGAGGACTGCGCGAAAGAAGTTTCGAACCTACTGAAACTGTACGCGACAAATATATCGCAGCTTAGCTCAGTTCAAAAATGTCGCGTATATTATTTGTCTCTATTTATTTAATTTTTTTTTGTTTTTTGTTTTTTTTTTTTAACACCGTAGTTCTGATCGAATAATAGTAATTACGTTGTAGCAGACAAAATAATTGAATATAATTATTAATTGAATCAAGTAAGATAGAGCATTGGCCTTATTGGCACGCGCATCGCTGAAGGCCAATGACCTTCAATAAGGTGATTTGGTATTAATGTAATGGTTTCGTATATTAGACATGGTTGTATTGGTAATCAAACTGATATAAATCTTCGATAAATTAAACGAGAAAATTAATTCCATTTATTTTATGGAAGTATAAAATATTTCATAAATTTTCTGCATTGAACTTTACATGACGTGCTATTAATATTTTTCTATAATGTAAGAAAAATATTCTATATAGGATAACAAAAATAATTCATGTATATATATATATATATATATATATATATATATATATATATATAATATTCGTAATAATTATTATATATATTGAGTATCTGTATTGTTTAGAATACAACGTAAAACGTATCTTTTTATAACTATAGTTATGTAATATTATCATTATTAACGAAAGAATGTTTTTATGCATAATTATATGTAATTATAAGTTTAATTGTAGAAATAAAGTAGATATTATGACCAAAAGAGAAAATTCTTTTTTTTTTAAATTCTTATGAATTTTATTCAAAAACAAAGACTTAAATAAAATAAACAAAAAGATATGAAATAATTATACGATTTTTATATGTGGATTAATGTATTTAATTCAAATTTATTAAATATATTTCAAAAAAACACTATTTTGGCATTGAACAAAAATTTCTTTAGATACCCACTCATTTTATTTTTATAATAAATGCGTTGGAAGAAAATACTGAATTCCAATATAATATACCAAATCTACTGAAAAAAATAAAAAAATCCTGGAAATTAATTTTTATTACTCTTTGAGCGACCGTATAGGTTAGGTATATTATAAAACATAGATGCACCAGCGACTCTACGTGGAATTATAAATGATTTCAGCAACGTATAGCCAATAATGATTGCCGTGCGGCATTTCTCGAGAGTACAACTCGATATGTTCCGCGCGCCCCTATACCCCCCTGTCCGTCCCGGTGTCTTTTTTCCCCGATCTGATGCCGCTGCCGAATGGCACGCACACTTTACTGCGAAAAAGTTTATTGCAGGCTTTTCATTTTTTGAACCTCTTCGTTATGTTTCTTTTTCTCTCCTTCGATAATTTATAGAAAAACTTTTGCTTTTCTTCTGTGAACTTAATTAAACCCCCACGGATGGATATTACGCGTGAAAAATCGATGCGATTATAGTGACGCCGAAGAATCCCGATCGCTTGGTTATAAATTTAGCGCGCGCATTACGTGATTCGCAACGTTACATATATAGTCGATCGAATCTAATCTATTCGGTGTCTCGAGTATTTTGTTGATTGTCAAAGTGGTATCCGAGAATCTATATATTTATATTTTTTGTACTGTACAATTTTTCTGAACCGCTTAGTGCAATTTATAGACATCGTAACGAATATGTGGATATTTTAATGTCTTAAAGATATTTTGCGATTATCTGAGACATTTAAAAGATTTTTTCTTATACAAGGCGCAAAGGCTCAGACTTAAGTAAGTTCCGCATCCTGTCGGGACAAAATTTATACGATAAAAGGCCTTCGCCTACGAAGTCACGACTTGGTATTCCGAGCCGTGTGGTGCAACAGTCGTGACTTGTTAGGCTAAGGCCAATTCATGTAATTTTTGGCCTAAACGGAGACTTACTGCGCTACAAAACGTTTGCGCTTTGGTAGAAATTAATATTTTGTGGCAAAAAAAAAGAAAAAGAAAACTACCAGAATGAAGCAGCAGAGTCAATTATTTTTTCATTTGCATCATCAATCTGCCACTGGAGCATCATCAACGTCTATATTCAACTTTTCCGCAATGCTTCACCGTTTTTGTTAAATTAGTATAGAAAAAAAAACATAAGCACAATAACACATTCTATAATTTATTGAATTTACACATAAAACTTCATGTACTGATTAAAAATAATTATTTCCACACTGAGTTAATTTGGATGTCAATGACGAAATTACCATAAAAATTTTTATTAGCTGTTGCAGTTTATTAGATCAAAATTACAGCATGTGAAACTCGAATCCCCCTCCCATTCTTTTTGCACATTTCCGATTGAACAGTTCATGAAAAATTTATCTTCGACTAAAGTGTTAAAGCATCGACCTTTTTATTCGAAAAAGCAGGTTGATAAAAAGAAACTCTGAATTAAAAACTTCATTTTTCTTTACTTTTATATATATATAGAAAATTCACTTCTTGTACAATTCGTTGCGTTCAAACATAAAATCTCTTCCATTAAAAGTATATCGATTTATCTATTTACCAAGGCGGTAGCGCCACGAAGGCGAGTTTTAACATTTACAACGATTTATTTGGCCTTAATATGCAACAGTACATATAATATATGAAACTTCCTGGTGAGATGAAATACTATACTGGCATAATATCTAATTTGGTTTATCATTTATTTTACAGACACAGTTTACGAGCCCACGAAGTAATTGCATTTTTTACCTTCTAAACTATTAATTACTTAGGTACAGTTTCGTAAAACCTATATACCGGTCTAGAAACTTTTTTCAATGTATATATAATAAGAACTCAATTACAAAATTTAGTTTAACGCTAGGAACTGCTCGTTATCTGAACACTGGGCTGCTCATTTACATATTAAATCTTTTTTGCAAATTATCATATACATTACAAAACTATATACGTAGGTGTACGTAGGCGTCGAGATTTACTTCTTAAAAAGCAATATAATCTATGTGCTCCGGCGAGTATAATCGTGACACGAAATGGTTGGGCCAACAAAGGAGGCCAAAATCGAAAGCTATCAAAAGTTAAAAATCCACCAATTACCAATCAATGAGCCGTTAGGCTTTCCTTTATAAATTCCTGTACGATTAAAATCGCACTCTCTCGAAACAAGGTATTGGGAATAGATTCCCACGGATCTTAATTATCCAGCGCCACCAACGGACGATTACAGCTCCTAAGTATGTTTCACACCCGTGACAGATGCGGAAAATACCTCTCTCGCACAGCTTGGCCGAAGACTCCACGCTTAATTTCCAATTGTACCAGAGGCTTATTCAAAGGGGATCGTGACCTCATCTAGGCGATTGAGCTTTGAATGTGCCAAATAATTATATAGACATGCCAATCGAACTAATGTAAAAGAAAGATACGTATAAGCATCTGGCAGGAGGTGAGAAAGAAAGAGAAAGAGAGAAAGTAGATGCACCTGATGCTGCTATGTAGTATGCATTACACCGGTGGGTATCGTAGGTAACGCGCAGTATATAAACCGCAAGGGGGCTCACACCTCCGATCGATAAATCGCTTTGCGCACATAGGCGAATGCCAAAGAAAGAGGTGCAGCAGCCAGCGGTCGATCTCCATCACCGGTATACACGGGTGTCCGTTATATATATATGTAACATCAGCGTTCGAAATTCCCAGACATAAATTTCGAGAATGTGCGATCTAAATGCTGGGTATAAAGGGTATGTTATATAGGCTATATTTCTTTGGTGTATTTTATTATATGCCTGCCCCATACAATACCTTTCTTATCTATAGAGGCTGTCCCAAATATAATTCTTCGCATTGGCCGATCGGTATGAATAAATAACAAAAACCATCGTGTCCAGTGGCACTAGCGCTTCAGATTCCAGGCTATCCAAGTTTTCGTTCACACTGAAGGAGAATAAATTATGCCAGATTATAGATATAAATCTTCAATATATATCGGTACACTTGTAATAGTATTAGGAACGAAAATTTACAGATTTGCCCATGTACGCGACGCTTTAGTCGATTGCAGATGATGCCTATACCTTCGACGGTTACTTTGGAGAAGGATTAATATTTTCAATAAAGAAGTTCTAACAAACTTACGTGCAAAATGTTTCTAAATTATTTTCGATAGAAGTTCAGCCGACTGTGCAGTCAATTGTTTCCTGATTATTCTTACGTATGTAAATGGAACCCAATTTTCAGTGGTCTCAACGAAGAAATTATATGGCTTACGGGTATATCGAAATTTTCTGCTTTTGAATGTTATTTTTTCTTTAAACAAACTGTTATAATTAGAGGATTTAATCGAAACAAATTTCTGGCTTCAGCAGTTATTCAACATTATATCTTGTACAATTGAGAGCATAAAGTCTGAAAAATTTCAAGGGTTCATTTTGGAGGTAGCCATAGAGTTACCATGTTAAATCTGCAACAAATCCGTCATCCATATACGGAGGACTTTCCTTATTGATTTAGTATATACTGACAGCGTGAATTATTAGTACAAAATAAATCTCAAGGCAAACAAAGACAAGAAACTTTGGTTATAGTAGATGAATTACCTCGAAATACAATGGTCACGGGCCAGTCAGATCGGTCCAACCTCTTACAGCACCACATAGCCCCGAACTGTCCAAGCGATTGCAACGAATGATATGCGAATCCAACGAGCGACAGAGAAACGATGGTGAATAGCCCGTTTTCCGATCAGGTTATATTATGTACGCGGCCTTGTCTGCAGTAGCCGATCGTGGGCGCAAACTACATATACGTGGGCTTCGCCGGTGTATATACGGATGAGGGGTCGGGATAGAGAAACGGGCGGGTGGGAGGTAGCCGACGGGGCGCAGTGAACTTGAGTCGTATAATTCGCGAATATAGCGGCGGGTAGCGAGCGTCTGCGGAGAAGGCGTCCTTATATACATATATAGGGGATGGTCTGGCGGTTCTTCGGCGCCACTGTCGCGGTCGCCAGGTCGATATATAAGGGGCACGGCTGCGAGGGGCGCGCGCGCGCGCAGACACATACACAGACAGAGAGGAGACGCACGCCACGCGAGGGACGGTTGCCACGTGGTGATAGAGGGAGAGATAGTAGCAAGGGAAAGAGAGGGACAGAGGCGCATGACGTCACGAGATCTATAGTATCACGTCCGGGAACCATGGACGGGGGAGAGAGGTTTTAACCAGATTTCCTCCTCTATGTTTCCGAGTTTTATGTTGTGGAAATCCGTTTATGGGAATTATTATATACAGAAAATTGTTTTAAATTTATTTTCTTCCTCTACTCGATGCGCTTGTAAAAAAGAGGGTTTGGTTAGTTTCAAATGTAAAGGGTCGATGAACCTCTGTATATATATTAAATTAGCTCTGACCAACTCTGACGTTCTATATTGTCGCCCTCAGACTCGAGGTAGTTTTTTTTTCTTACCTTCAGCAAGCTAATAAACTGAAGTGCCTATAATACCATAAACCTACTTATATGTATGGTGTCCGAATAGAAATGGAGAAGATGCGCAGAGAATTTGAGAACGGGAGAATCTGAGAAAGGGCTTAGTTGATTATTTTGAAAATAAGTGTTTGAGCGTACTGGTAACTACATGATCAGAACTCTCCATATCAATATATTAATAAATCACTACTGATTTTTTCCGTAATCCTACTGACTTTCCTATGTTTCTTCAGCTTACATTCAAAGTCTCGATCTCTCTTCTTACGTTCGAATTAGCATGCATTCATTGGGCGATGAATATTTGCGTGTAGCGCAAAAACTATTTGCAATTTTCTACAATGCATACAACATTTGTATATGACTTCACATCTTATTATCGCTCCGTTAATGTGAACAATCCTATTTCGGACACTATGTATACTTATTTGTTTTTTGACTAACAGCTAGTAGGAGCACAAATCAATCAATTCAATCTGCCGATTCTTATGGATTGATATATTTATGAACGTTGGTATATATGTATAAATTGTAATAACCATTTGTATCCATCGTTATTTACAGTAAAAAACAGCATTCTCGTTTTTCCTCTTTGTTTGCTCCAAATACATCCAAAACTTCAGAATCATGTCAATCGATTCACTGCCATAAATATTAAAAAAGAAGAATGTTGACAAAAGGACGATTGACTAATGAAAACTCGGTCATTTAACTAGTTCCTGAGCCGATGTGAAAACCATTGAGCCTGTTCAATACTCCGTCTTCGTAGGTACGTATAAATTAAAATATTTTTAAAAAAACCATATAATCCTTGCCTCTCATGCCCGATATAAATCTTGCGCTTTTCTGACGTAAAAGCCGCGTAACACGAAACTTTCGAGCGAACGATACGAGGGTGTAGCCTTCTCCTATTCTAAATCGATTCTTAACTTCAACCATTTGTTTCACGCGCGGTCAGATATTGCGATTGAGAGAGAGAGAGAGAGAAAGAGAGAGAGAGAGAGAGAGACAGAGAGAGACCGCGGTTTATCCTGCGGATATTTTGCAAGGCTGCGCGGGACATGTTAGATGCAATTCCATAAAATTCATTTTTCACTCCATCGTCGAGGTCTCGCGTGCAAAATTCATTTCTTCATGTTCTATTTAAACAATCCCCTGTTTTTTTGATCAAGAAATTTAAACGTTTCAGCGTAAATGGAATGCGCGCACGCGCAAACACACACACACACCCACATACATTTATTCAAGAATACATGCGAGGTTTAAAAGCAAGAAGAAGCTTCATCATAAGTTTATTAATTTTATGTACATTAAGAGATATTTATCAAATAAAATTAATATATTCAAGAAGAGATTTAGAAATCATTTCTGAATACAAAGAAGTAAAAAGATCCATCTGGCAACAGAGACTTGTTATTGGATAGGTGAATGATCTAATAAGTGATATAATGCATTTGAACGTTTATGATTGTTATCACAATTAAGAGATTAAAGTTCATACTACCTTGAATGATGATCATATTAACCTCAAGCCGCTATTTTTCAGTAAACAAATCTACTTATTTTCAATATTCTCATAGACAGAGAGGACGTAGATCCTGCTATTTTATTAATTGAATTAATTTTAATAAAATCAATTAAAGTAATAGAGACAAAACAGAACAATAAAAAAGGTTATTGAATAAAATATTCACCTTAATACCATTTTTAAAATGAATATTAAATCACTCTTTCTGACTAGGTGTCGACGAAAATGCAGTAATTTTGTATAAATTTTTACTTGTTGCATTTGCAGGAGAGTGATTGTAATACATTTTATCGAGAAGCATTAATATTTCAAAATATTTTTAATTTTACAAAATTTTGGAACATCTTAATTTAGATATTTCAAAAGATATGATATTCAAATTTTAAAAAATCAGAAACAAATTCGAGGCTAACTTTTGAGTGATCCTATAGGATAATTTTATTACTTAGAAATTTTTACTAAACATTACTAATTTCAAGAAAAACTAAACTGTTGATGATTTGCACCATATAAGCTATAATAATTCTTTTACAAACAACAGTGGCTTTATTAAAAATTTCTAGATAAAAAATTTGCCTTCAATTCGATTAGTGATGAATTTTTTTCAGAGTTTTTAAACGATAATTCTGGAAAAAATTAAATGCATGATTTTCTGGTAATTTTTCTAAAATGTTTTCCAAAAATTCTAAAAATTTCAGAACATTCTTTGAACAATTTTTAATATAGAAGTACTATGATTTTTACACGTATAAATATATTTTTCTTTCCTATATTCAAGAGCTTCGGTTTCTTAAAGAAATGTTCTCCTCGTGCGCGCGCGCACACGCACGCACGCACGCACACATAAAAAAAAGTTGTTGATACATTATATTACGACGGTCTCCCACGGCAGCCGACCAAACAGGAATCCCTCCCCCCCCACTCTTCTCCCGCCCCGCACAAGCACCCGTCGGGCAGTGCGTAATCAACGACGCGGTCCGGGCGCATCTTTCGGAGCGTTCCCGCCCCGTTACTTTCTATATATACTGTACGCAAAATTCTCGAGAGCGATCGGCCCCTGGGCGACCTTGAGCATAACCTTCACTTGTAGAAGCGCCGACCGTAGCGCGAATATACAGGAGTCCTTCCCGCCCCCCTCCCCCGCCGCGCGTATAGACGTGGCGCGAAACACGCGCGACGTCACGTGCCAGCTATAGAGATTTTTTAACGCTAATTCTGCGCGCTAACTGTAGGTTTGGAACGCTAATTTTGCGCATTAACTGTAGGTTTTTTTAACGTTAAATTTTTTAAAATTATTTTTCATTGTTTGTTTTACTTTTGTTAATATTGTTTTTTCAAAATATTCGGATATACAAATATTAAAGGTTTGTCTTTTTTTCAATAATCTTTATTTGAGCTTGAACAGTGTACAGAAGAGTTTTTATGAAGTCTCGTCCCCTTTAGAATAAACAACGTATAACAATTCGCATGTTTTAAAAGAAAACAATCTAATCTTCAGCATTTAAAAAAAAATGCAACGTTGGCAAATGCATATAAAAAGCAACGTGTAGAACAACAGTTCATATTTAATAAATTCAGATATAATATGAAAGTTGCATGGAATATACAAACCTCGTATAAGAATCGCACAAAGCATACGAAAATCTGTCGACACCAGTAGTTTTTCAACGCTAATTTTACACAACTGATGCAAAAACTTGATACATTTCTAAGTATTACTAACTTTTTATGTGATTTTTTATAGGGTCGTATGAAAAATTTTGATTCCATACACAAAAACCGAACATGTATTGTATTATTTACTATTTAAAAAAGCAATTCATTTAATATCTGAAGGAGTTTATTATAATTTACCGATGTTTGGTCCTAAATATATATCTACCAATTCTTAATGTGTTAAAATTATTATTGATACATATACTGTATTTGAGCTGTAAATTTTTTTATCTATATATGTGATTAATGGCCTAAGCGCTATTGAATGCCATTTTTTAAAAAGACTGCACACATTGCCAATCGTGTACCATGCAAGAATTTAGCAGAGCGATTTCAAGAACGATATTGTTTTCGCGTAAAATGTGGTATATTTTTACCAGACAGTTTTCTTCGATTGCGGGATACGTCCCTTTTCTATCGCTATGGGGTCCCCTAACGGTTTGTTAACCAACGTAATCATCGTAAATAATTAAAAAGTACATATTCCCAATATATATATACTAATTACATCTGTTTACGAGCTGTAGAAATCTTACAATTTGTAAGGAACAAATTCGACGAGTTAATGTCATTTTTTAATAATTAATTCAATTAAATAATTAGAATTTTTAGATAATTTAAAAATGTATAAATGTGTAATTTATATACTTATACATATAATTATTTTTCTAAATCGAAATCGTATTTTGAAAAACGTATTTTTTAAAAATTCCTTCCATACATACTACTAGTAACATACAGATAAGATAATGTGACTGCATCGATTTTATCACTTTCAGTATATGCTTTTACGTCAATGTGAATGAGTACATACGAGATAGCCATATCTATAAGAGTATAAAATCAGACAATAGATTATTACGTATTTGGAATCCTGTACTTTCTATAGATTAATAACCTCCCGCAAAAAGAAATTATTTTTCAACACGTTATTAAATATTTGTTGCTTCAATTCCTACATCTGCTTCTGATGAAAAAATTTTTTTGAGCATACGAACGCGAACTTTCTCAATTGCTCAGGTGTGCATTAATCAGCTCAATAAAAAATACTTAGAACAGCTACATATGCATCTATACTAAAATAGCTCGGTGCTCGTACGATATTCCAAAAGATATATAAACTGACGATAGTCAGGTATACGAAACGCGTGCGCATGCGCGACGATAATATAGCAGGAGCAAAAACGCTCCAGATTGAACGGAGCAAAATTATCCCCCGGGTTGATCTTCAATAATAGGACGATAACAAAATAAAAGGGGAGAAAGAGAGACAGACGAGAGGCCCGACGAATACGTTCCGTAGGAGATCCCACCACGTATAGAAACCCTTTCGAAATTTATGCAACGTCCATATATATATATATAGCAGGGCATATAATTACATCGCAAATTCCTGCGTGAATCGGAGCGCGCGCGCGCGCATTTTTAATCACAATCAGGTAGTATCTGCGCGCCTCGATGGAATTTTAGAGCTTGCGCACGCGTTTTACAGAAAGAACGAGAGAGAGAGAGAGAGAGAGAGAGAGACAGAGTAAGACATGAACGTTGGAGCTGTTCAATGTTTTATGAAACTAGCGCTCTCTGAAGAAATTTTTCGAAAAGCGCGCAAGAAAGCGTGAAAAAATGCGTGAAATAGTATCTTAGAAAATAAAATTTCTATTATATAGGAACGAGCTGGACTATGAACGTTATAATATCGACTTATTAAACTATTTTGAACAATTTCCAACACTTGTACACAACAATTTGATGGATGTATGTATATACATAAATGCACACACGGACCTATCAGGTCGCCTCGAATTTAAGACAAGATTCAATAAACGATTTTGCACAATCATAGATAAATAATAAAGATCTATAGATAGAAAATGCCACATAAATCCTCAATAAATGAGGAGGAGTTAGATGAAAACGGGCAACTCTGGACTTGCTCGGCCGGGAATCGAAACCGGGACCTTCCATTTTCGCTTAGCAAAGTAAAATAATGAAAATAACTTAGAATTCAATGTGTAGCTCGCGGATTTATAGATAAATGTTTCCAAATTAAAACATTGAATTTATACAAGTATTGGTGAGATAATTAAATAAGGCAAGAAATAAGGCAAGTTGAAGATACCGTGGAGATACCATTAATCGTTTAAAAGCGATGTTTGAGTTCTTCTACAGTCTGTACAGTTCATCTTGCGTGGCAGTAAGCTCCATAATCTTCTTAATTTTATGCACGTATAGGAAAATGAAAAACGGATAATTAAAAAAATACGTTGCCTCATAATTATTTAAGTTTATATATATATATATATATATATATATATATATATATACACGCATGATGATGCGCGCTGTATAGTGAGTGATTATCACCACACGTTACCCCGAATATAATACACTAAAATTCCAAACCTCTTCGCGAAAGCTGATGCATTTATACGAAACTAATATAGTATAGTATTTTAAGCTGCACCTAAATTCCTAAATGACGACTCATATATATATATATATACACGTTGGCAAAGGAAAGTATACCGCCAAGCATTTAAATATATCTTGTGCATTTAAATCAAATGCTTTCTATAAATGTAGAATTCATTATTTATGTCCTTATGAGAGAAAAAAAAATACGAAAAACGTGTTAAGAATTATTCTGAATAAGAAAAAAATTAATATACTAGTGTCACAAGTTCGCCCAAAATGCGAAGAGTGAATATCGCTCTGAAAACGCCAGCACGTTAACAGCGAATTACCGTGAGGAAGATTGGTAAGAGCTATTAAAGTATTTGAGGATTGCTCGTGACGATTATTCATTTTCAATTCACTGTTACGTGAGCAGCGCTCTGGAGCCTTCGAATTTGCTCAAAACAATTATAATTGTAAGAACGATTATAACGGTAACCAATTCTATTTATACATATGTGTGACGTTGAAACCAAAGACCAGTCGTACCAATGAAACAGCCAAAACAGCCAAGACTAGAAAAAAAGCAGAACATCAATCAACGTCAATTGAATTCGCTGTTTTCCGAGGGGCAACTCACATCTAAAGAGAGCAAGAAAACCAGTTTGAAGACCAAAGAGATCCGATGAGAGCCAAAGAGCAAATATCGACTTTTTGGTTTCGGAAATACTTGATTCCTATGAATAATATAATTATAAATCGCAAGTTACTCTTGTTACTTTTCCATCCGATGATGCTTAATTTCTAAGATGATATCGATTTTATAAAAAAAGCTGAAAATATGATCAAAAAATAAATTTTAATCAAAATTCCCGCGGTTCTCAACTTTACGCAATTGAATTTATTAAAAAATATGTATTTCAAGCGAGCAACATCAGATATTATATAGCGCATACCTAAAAATTACCTAAAAATATTGGACTTTTTCTGGTTTTCTTTAGTTCTCTCAGTACTCTAGAAGAGGGCCAAGAGGCCTTGATGAAAACCGAAAGAATTTTTGAAACTGAAGAAATTTTGAAAAAAGAATTCTTGACAGAGCCCAAGCAAACGCACCAGAAAATAATTGTCAGAAATGCTTGGACGATTGAAAAAAGCGTTGACACGATTGTATTATGTATTTAAGATGGGTTTGGCAGATGGACCTTTGGAGGGGAAAGGGGGTAGGCACTATTTATCAACATATTATATATATATATATATATATATATATATATATATTATATATATATATATATAAAATGAATCACATTGTTTTATGAATTTTTAAAAAATGTTAATTGATGAAATTAAATAATTAATCTCGCAAAGTTACTGCTTTTCCATTTATCTACCATTAATCGAGTAAATTCTCTACTTTACTTCGGAAATATGAATTTCATGAAACCCGATCTTCGATTCTAACCTAAATCAAATATTATTCTATACCGACCGTGACTGATTTTTACAAGTCCTCGATCGACTCGGTTGTTTTTCAATTCGTTTTTTAATAAAACTGAACCCGAGAGTATAAAAAAGATTTCACGGTCCAAGGAATTTAAAACAAAAAGGAAAAAAACCTGTTTAGCAATTTTGCGCTCGCGCGCGCGCACACACATACACACACACACACGCTCCAGCAAAATCTGCATGAGAAAAAATTTCTTATGCTTTCCCACTTAACTATACGAAAAAAAAAGAAAAAAAACAAACAAAAAAACTCTGGTATACGAAAATGCCTCCGTTCCAAGCGACGCGACGCCACCGCGAGTGCCCCTGCACCAGACGTTTTCGACTCGTTTATTCGGGCGCGCGCGCGCGCGCGCTTTAACCATGCTCTAACCGGCTTGGCGCTGATGCCGATCTGGGGTAAAAGTGTGCCGCGAGGAGAGGGGGGGGGAGGGTCGGGGAATGGGGCGCGTTCCCAGGCCCGCGCGACGCGACGCTAATATTCATTGGACGACACCAGAGTGAAAGAGCCCGCTGGACTAATTGACTTCGCCGCTGAGGTGGTGCAGTTTTCGTAACGGTATATATTCATATGTCCTGCGTACGCGCAGTATCGTAATACGTATTATCACAGGCAATTTAGGCGTGCATGTATGACAGGCCACGCGTCCGTATATTTTTATAGTGTGCGATGGGTTTTCTAGCTCTCCAAATCCACCCTCCCCCCTCCCACTCCACTTCACCTACTTTTTTGCGACGAATCACCCGTTCAATTTTTCTTTCTGCACGCGTATCCCTTGGTAGGTGCGCGAGAAGCGCTGCGTCATCGTTAAATTTGGGACAGAACGCGATGGGTCTTTGCAATTTTATCCTTGATACGTTTGCTATGCGCTACTTTTTCGATTGCTTGTCTGCAATAGGCGGGCTCTATTTAGCCTGGAAAGGATAAACTGCTTTATTCAGAGTCTGCAAATCAGCCGCTCAACTTTCATGCGTAAGAAAGGAAAAAGAATATTAAAGTAATCGACTAATGATCTTGACTTTTACAAAGTTAACTTTTAGTTCTCAATGTGGGAATTCCTAGTCGAATGCGAATAATTCAAAGAGCGACAGACTTTACACTTAACACATGTCTATTTGGCTTTGGGTCAAAATTACCCATAGAGATTATTTTAAGTTCATATAAATATAGATCAATGGATTTTTTTTATTTATTAAATTTTCAGGACCATTCTATTGAAGGTAATGGTTATACGTTATGAAATCCATAAAATTGCCTATACGTCATTGCAGTGTAAAATGTTTAAAATAAAAAAATACTTGATCGTTTTTTGAGTATGTCTATGGATCTTTGGCCTTCGGGGTCATTTGAAGCATCGTTTAAACACCAAGTTGAAACAGAAACAAATAAAAAGTGAGGTTCTCATGATCTTGGACAAGACAATCGGACCCCACATACGATGTATTACGAAATCATAAGTTTCCATTCTATTCGATCTCAAGGTCAAAAATATAGATTTCTACATAAAAAACAAAATCTAACCTTCAAATGTCCTTCAAAAATTCAACTATTAACTATTTTCTCAAATGCTCTCTTACTTTTGCTGCACCCTCTGTAAAAAATACGAACTTCTTTCTTGTATTCCATGTCCTTGTTTGTGCCCTTTACTTTCCGATTTCGAAAACATCATACGTATTTTAGCCTAAAACATTAAATCTTGCAAAATAAAACATCGCGGATACAATTGTATTATTCATAACAATCTGTAATAAAATAACGACAGAGTAATAAAACGGAAAAGTGGTTTTCTGATGCAGTTGAACATGAAGTTCTTCTCAACTTGAATGACTCAGTTTCTAACTCCGCACTACAATAGTCGATACACATACTAATTCTGTATACGTATGCAGTACAACTCGCTGTACAATATACTAACTCTATACTATACATATTAAAATTTCAAATTTTAATTACAAAGTAGGACTTTTTGAGCATGTCTCATTTGTAAATCAATGCGAGCTCTGCGTTATTATTACTTATTACAAAGAAGGTAATCGTGAAAAAATAATATCCATACTTTGTGCACATGTAAGTGAGGTAATACGTATAAAAAGCTAAAAATACGGAAGAAATCGTAAAGTCACTGGCGATAAGATATGCAAAAGATATTTTAAAGCGATTTAATATCCTACACAGTGTCGAAGTATATGATATTGTCTCCGGTAATAAAAAAAAAAAAAAAAAAAAAAAAAAACACGCCGTCATTGCTGCACTTTTGTTACATTTTTCTGAAAATTTAAAGATGGTTTTAAAGAAATTCGAACTAGCCAAGGTCAACTGTCACATACTCGTCGAAAAATCCGAATTTTATGGAGAATCTATACACTTACGTAATGCTTTGTATACGGATATATGTGAAAAACTGCGCGTACGTGAGCGCGCGCGTGCACAACCTAGAACGTGCTCGATTGCATCATCGTCGTCGCCAAGCAAAATAACAAAAAGAAACTTGTAAAGTATCCTCGCCTGTTGGGATCGACCAATTACCGAGGCTCCTTTCATCGGCGCGAGGTGTGAAAAAAAAAAAACACCGAGAAAAAACTGCGAGAAATGCTGAAATTCCTCTCGTTTCTTCTGGATAAAGTATTTGTACTGCGTCCCTTGTAATGTAGAAAACGAGCGAAATGAGCACTTACATACATAGGAATTAATTGTAAAAGAAAATAAACGCTCTTTGTAATCGAATTCGAAGCTGTAATCCAAACAAGAACGCTAAGCTGAAAAATTTTAATTATATTTCCTTTGCTTTATTTCTACGTACAAAAAAACGATGATTTATGGTGCAAAAACCTCTAGAGATTTCTAATATTCAATATTAAAAAACATCCAGTCATTAGATTACATTCTTATATATAATTTTCCCATTTTTCTTATCATAGTTTCTTAGAGACGCGAAAAACTTGCATCAGCCAAGTCGGACGTTCTTCGTGCTTCAATAACAAAATTATTTTCTTTCTTATATATAGCTAATATTCTTTTACTCGTCACTATAGAAGAAAAATTCGACCCAAAAAACCGTTCGCATCAATTCAATTTCAGTCTTCCCTTCCAAGGAATGGAATGAAAAAGCTGCTTTACTGGCAAAATTTTTGCGGACGATCAGAAGCGCAAAATCTGATCTTTTAAAGTAAGTTCTGCTGTTCAAATAATTATATATATATATATATATATATATATATATATATATATATATATATATATATAACACCCTCGAAAAAGTTGTTCATCGTCGCCCAGACAACTGAAAGGTGATACTTAACAAACTTGCCGATATAGACAAAGTGAATAAAACTGCAATTGTCAGGCACGATTTCAACTAAGCTTCACCATTTACATACGAACGCGTGCACACACAGAGAGAAAGAGAGAGAGAGAGAGAGAGAGAGAGAGAGAGATTTATAAAAGCCAGTGCGTCGTGAACGGAAATCGCGTGCGAGCACAAGTGACTCGGAACGGACAAAATTGCTTTTTCCCGATATATATATATATATATATATATATATATATATATATATATATATATGTGAGTATTATTATATGGACGCATCGCACCGCTGATTAAGTTTCGCAGCAATCGTCAGAGGGCCGACGTTGAAATAGACGAATCGATTTATTTTTATTTTTGTGCGCGCGAGCGCGAGAACTGCAACGTTCACCTTTAATTACTTATTGTCCGCGAACATTATTGAATATTCAGAATTATTCGCATGCTTTATAGACACGCAGTATGCATATATATATATATATATATATATATATATATATATATACATTGTTTTTCACGTGTATAGATAATAATACAGTAGAGCCTAGTCTTTTTTAAATCTCAGTTGGTGCAAAAAAAAATTGCTTATGCACAGTATGTTGTAGTGTTTTAATTGAAATCGATAAATATGTATGATATTCAAGATATGTATATAAGCCGTGGGTAAGAGATGCGCTTAACTTTTTTTTTTTAACTAAAAATTATTGTAAGAGAGAAGTACAACTACAATCTCTTGGGAGGGGGGGGGGTTTGATCGTATCCTTGTATAATGGCTTATTTTATGGCGTGACTGATTGCAGCGGCAACGCTTGCGCGTGTTTTATATGCAAGAATGTATCATCTATATATCTATATATGTTCTTAGGTTCATTTTACCGCATTAATTAACGTGTATATGCTGTATATCGTTCAATTTTCCATATAAGTCCACGTGCGGTTTTATTTTAATTAGATAATGCCGGGAATAAAATTATATATAAATACATCCAGACCGTAAATTTATATATATATAAGATCAGGAAAAATTTGTTATGTGAAATTGCGCGGCATATAATAATAACTGTTGTAACTGTTGTAGGTATAATTGTTCTCCCTTTATTCTACATCACATTGTGATGGACGATTGATGAA
This sequence comes from Sycobia sp. Sy_11, assembly GCA_018907035.1. Lineage (NCBI taxonomy): Eukaryota > Metazoa > Arthropoda > Insecta > Hymenoptera > Epichrysomallidae > Sycobia > Sycobia sp. Sy_11. Next base: position 4,924,742 of record JACCIC010000002.1, on the reverse strand, counting down.
TTACGTTTTAACCTAGCTCGATTAATTCATGAATCAGTAACTATTAAATTTATGCACATATAGCAAATGGATCATATAAAAAGTATTTTTTCCTTCAAAATACTAATAAATATTTTTATCGGCCTTATAGTCTTAATGAAATATAATACAATTATTATGACCGTCTAACTGTCCATATTAATCATTATTCCAGTAGAATCTAAAATATAAATACTACTATTAAAAAAACAATATTACTATTAAAAAAAATCAAAATACGAATTATAGACTACTGTTATTGAAGGACAATCTGACTGTCCCGACCACAAATGGACTGAATTTCTGGATCCGCTACATTGGACGTTCCCAGTTGCTTCGACCAATTTGGTGGTAGGGGCAGTCAGATTGTTATTTAATAACAGTAGTCTATTTATTTATTTAGTAGTAGTAATGAAATTTCAGATTCTATGATGGTAATATTCAACAAGAAAATCCTGACTGTCATTATAATTATATTATATTATTTTATTAGTGCTGTAAAACAGTCGATATACATACAGGATTTAATTTTTTTTTTTAATTTTTCTTTAGTAAAAATAATTCTTTTTTCGTTTCTATACGAGCAGAGGAAGATGCGTACTATTATATTACATCAGCTTTTCATATTTCGTAGTTGGTATCATAATTAGGTGTATTTTGTGAAATTGGACGATAAGTTCCGTTAAAGTATCCTCGTACCGTAAACCACACACATTTTTCTGCGCATATTTCTGTAACCCTCGCCTCCCTTTTTTTAAGAGCGAAATCACGGTACAATAAATTTCTTCAGATATTTCACTTATTTTCATACAATCATAAATGTTTACGTCAACAATAAATAACAAGAATGAACATAGCGATTAAAATAATTTTTTTACAACAAATTTCCGTGTACTATATTTAACGTTTAAGAATTTGTTAATTCAAAAAATTTTTTGTGAACATTACTGATGCAAGAGTTTCATAAGCAAATACACTTAGTCGTCTATAGATGTTTGTAAGTTCAAAATTTGCTTAATTTTCACGAAAACATCCACACATTAATTAATTCAGATGATTCTGACAGGAACTAGTCTAAAGCAACAGATAGTTTTAGCACAAGATAAAATTCTAGTTCATCTAGTTCAATGAAAGAATTAACATGAAAAATGGGAACTATTACATGAAATAGAATGAGAATACATTCCATTTTCGTAACTACAAAATGCATACTTCTTAATATTTATAAATATATATGGACAGATGATCTGGCCGTTCGTATGATTTAATTTTCTACATGTAATCATCTACCAGTTGAATTATAATTATTAAAGAATATAGATAACCATGTCACCGATAAAGAAAGAAGCAGTTATTTATAAATATGATCACAGGTGAAACTATTAATAGTTCAGTAGTATCAGTAAAAAGATTGAATAAACTACTTTATACATTATATGATCCCAACTCTTATTTATAACGAACACAATTCAATCTCATTTTCATTAAAATTTTGAGCTGCATCGGATATGATAATCTTAATTTCGCATTGAAATTGAATGATAGTGAAATGTTTAGGTGTCGATTTATTTTTTCCCTACTGTATGTACTTGGTCCAACAATATCATGAGACCGAATAAAGAAAATTAAAAAAGATTTACATTAAAAAAATTCGAATGTATGCTGAAACGAACTGCATATGCAGCGACACCATTCGCGAAAATGAGAACATTATACTTAACGAGCTCCAGCTAATTCATAATATATCTAATAATATGGCAAATATTATAGACTGGCATGAGTTCGCACACGGATTAGCTACTCAGGAAAAAGTCGAATAATACATAGCCCAGCTATTGAACTTTCATTGGGCCATTAAATTAGACAACTTATGTCCAAAAAGAAGGAGAGCAGAGATCCTAGATTTTGGACATCAGATATACTGTTCGAGACACATCTTTTCTAACAAAATTTTACCATCAAATGTAAGTTTATTGACAAGCATTGATTGATACGAAATACTCTATTATAGCATTATAAACGTAATGTTTAGTAGGCTGATCGTAAATTGTAAACGTGTAAAGAACCACAATAATCAATCAAGTATACATATCATGATCATTCATTCGTTCATCTTTTAAAGCATGTTATTATAAATTTATTGTAACTGGCTTCTTTATATATATAAAGTTCCCTATTTTACTCGATACGTACAAGGTAAAAAGTAGTTAGTAAAAGAAGAAGAAGAAAAAGAAGATGGTGATGAGAAAAAAGGCAAAACCGCACATATCCATTATCTTCAATATAGCTCCACAATACACGTGCATTGAACTTCCATAAAACTGGGAGCAAAATTCTCAAAGCTATTCCAACCTCGCCGAGTGGAGAATCCCCCACATTGAAAAGGCAGTACGCGGCACCCGCGTTACATGTATATAATATATATTACAGATAAGCACCGAGCTGTTCCATATCGTGCGCGCATACCGCGGCGTCGAGCCGAGCATCGCCACTGTGCCCGCGCGTATACGCTATCCAAAGAAATGCCGCCGAGTCGGCCTTTAAACGCAAATGCGTGTGTAGGTATACACCGCATGAAGCTCTATACGGGAAGATGGGTAAAACCTGCTAAAACATATACGCGCCAGCCTTGTGCACAGATATGTCGTAGCATCGGTGACCTGCGCCAGTGTATGTACACCGTGTCTCAAGGTCCTTTTACAATACGTTGCAAGCGTACTTGTAGCATAAGCCGGCGCCCTGATGCAACGCATCCTCAGGGTCAAAGTTCACATTATCATCTAAAGTTTCAGTCTAAAGTCAAGTCCATCTTTCCCGCGCACGCGTGAACGCAAACGAATATAATGCACTTTTGGGCTATAGCTGATATAGCTTATGTACACCGAGATACAATCAGGTGCACGTCGCAAATTATAATAACCTTTTGATAATAATAGAATTTTCTTTCAAAAGAAGAGGACACAATAAATTAGTTTATTAAATATTCATTTAATACTCCATATACATAAAAAGTGTAAGTTTTTACCATTTCCAAGGATTCCTTTATGATCCTTTTTAAGACAATGTAAGATTATCATTCGAAAGTCACAATTTCATTTTTAACACTTATAAAAATATATGTAATTTTGTATTTGATAAAAGTGATTGATCAACGATGTAATTTGTAAGTGTTAAATGTAAAACGGTGAGTTTCGAATTATACGCACACATTGTCTGAAAAAGGACCGTGGAAATGGTCAGAACGTAGACATTGTATACATGTGGACTAATAAATGAATTGTTAATAATCCAATTAGTCTTATCCTATTCTTTAAAGAAAATTCCATTATTATCATAATTTATACAAGACATGAAATTCATCATCGTTATTATAATAATTTTTTTGGTTTGAGAACACACGATCTTTCTCGTTATTTAAATAGATTAATAAAAAAAAACTAGAGAGACAGGCATAAAAGTAGATAATGTTTATCTTTATGGTAATTCCGTCGCTGATGCCACTGGAAGATCAAACATCGCGCTCGTCCGTATTGTTTCTTGTTTTACTGCGGATTTATCCGTCGCGAACGCACTGCGCGCGTAACTAAGCATGTGCGAATCAGATGCTATACAATAATAACCCGGTAAATTATGCTCGGAGTTACGTGTACCGTAATTTCCTGCCGAAGGAAACTCTCCTGCAACACGCCTAATTCAAGGCAATCGTTTCATTCGTAATTCTATTGCCATACGCCATCGACCTTCAATCGATCTCACTCGTCGATGGAAAAGTACAGATTCTCTGTGCATTTATATACAATATATAACCTTTTTTCTCCCGCTTCTTTCCAATTTAGCAGCCGATATGAAAATTTCCCCGGGTGCATTATGTGGAACATGTAACTCACCAATGACAGACATTGACATACTAATGGACAAATCTTTATTTTATCTATAGCCAGAAATAAAGGATAACTTTGTACAACTTTAGTGTATTCCAACGAAAAAGGCACCTGCTATATATCAGAGGTAGAATTTATATCTCATGTTTCCGCTATTGCCATCTGTTACTCAAAGGAAGCGATTTAATTGCCGCACTACGTTACTTTTTAATTGCAATTTCTAAACATCCGATCTATAGAAATTCTCTAATATTAATAGAACTGTACTTGTTTTTATCCGAATAAATGACATTATTAGTACGATAATTTGTATATTAACAGTTTACTAAAAAATATTGTTTAATTGATTCATTTCACCAGTATAAAGATTAGAAAATAAAAACTCTTAAATGTAGATAGTATAAAAATTATTAAATATATTTACTACTGAAAATAAAAAAAAATACTGCAGTGTAATTTTAATTGCAAATATGTCATTATGTCAAAATCATGCAATGTAGAACTGGACATAAATTATCATTTAAATTAGTTGGGACTTTCCACCCATTGTTCCACAACGAAGGTTGAGAGATTATTAAAATTAAAAATTTGTGCTTTGAAATGTATACAATAATATCTTTTTGTCAAACATAGATGTCGTATTAAACATGAAAAAAATATAATTCAACCTTATTTGTGTCATCTTTGTGCTGTTTTTTCATAATTAAGCTTTCCATATTTACGTACGTATTATAAGTGCCTACATCCTAATTGGATTAGATTCAACATGAAGTGTAAAATAAATTATTACATCGCCTGTAGTATCACTCACTTACAGCTCACTAACGCAATGACATTTTTGAGTGCGTCGACAATCAGGATAAATACTAACCTGTAATCAAAAAAATATTACTTATTTCAAGTTAAAAATAATGAAACGATAGTATTAATATATATATATAGTGATAAGTCATGCAATTAATCTGAACCCAAAACATAAATAATATTGTAAAATCACTGACAGTTTCTTTTACACCAATTGGAGATATAAATAAAGTATAATTCATAAGATTCTTTACAAGAATTTGAAACTCTTTTGAAACTGTTTTAATTATTATTTTAATTGCTCGAATAAATTACAATGAGAAAGTTCTTGGAACCTTATGTTACACATATTTTCAAACGGTAATTCCATAATAATTACAATCCAATCAAGTCTATCATGGAACGTTTAATCGAACAAATTATGGATTTTAAATATCGTGCAGCAGCAGTACTTTTAATTCGAAGTTATTAAAGCGCTGGTACGTGAGACGTCGATCGCGAGCGTGAAATTATAAATGCGAGATAATCACGAGAATCGGCTGGCGATTCTCAGCGAGACGAGGGAATATGAGAAAAATGAAAATCGAAAACCTCACGGCAATGTCGACATCCTCTTTCTAATTTGATACACGGGGCGCAAAGAAAGACGGAAATGTGGCGCAAAGTCTCTTGAACGAAGACGTTTATAATTTCTGTAGCGGAAAGTATTATAGATTTTGTCTTACGAGAGACGTAACAAATCATGTACCGAATAATTGGAAAATTTTATCAGGTCGCAAATAAGGGATAAAAATTACGATTCTTGAACTAAGTATATATATAAAGAAAGATATCAAATATCCCGTTTAAATAGTACATACATTTCTTATACAATTACTGATATACAGAATTTCAGAAACTAAAAATAAGTCGCAGATGATTATTTTTTAGTTCAAATGTCAAAAATATTAATGTTCTCTGTAAGTAACGAAGAGTTTACATTATGTGCCAGGAAGTTGCTCATCAAGGAAACGATTATAGACGTGGAATAATCATTACCTATATACATTTAAGATATTTAAGTTAAAAATAACAATATAATAACTTATAGACAAGCAGAAAATGAACATTTCCATTGTTTCGTTTATTGTGAGAATGGCTGTTGGTAATCCTAGAAAATGAGTATTTCCATGAACCAGATAGATTTACAAATCATTTATACCCTTTATTACTGTCCCACCTAAAAGAGTATCTCATATCTATAATTGAATAATTAAGATACTTAATAGGAAAAATGCCAAAGACAGAAACTATATATCTACACAAATCAAACAGTTATCACGAAATCAGGTAATCCAAAATGCGTCACAATCAAAATTACATTCCTCTCGACAGTTTGTTATATATATACATTCAGGCTTGATTCTATAGCGTCTATATTTATATACCAAAAGCGTTACGTTGTATGATTTTTTTTTTCAGCCCATCGGTATTGGAGGAAAGTGAAAAGAAAGCCGACAGAATGGGTTGACCAAGCGTAAAACTTTATAGACTGTATCAGTCGCAATATTTCTCTAGTTTCCCTGCCACCAAAACCTAAATAATTTTATAATATCGGCCTTTATCAACGATATCTAACGAGCAATGCGTCTATATTAATTTTAATTACGGCTGATGATAGATATAAAACATCTGAACGCAAATCATTCACATGGATTAATTAATCTTCAGTTTCTTATTGATCAGAGTGCGAGAGTTTATTTATATTTTAATGACGAAGCTATAGATATAACGAATCCTTTGATCTAAAGATTCAAATCTAAAAATAAAACACTTTAGAAAGTAAAGGTATTACACTGAGTTTTAACCAGGAGTATATCCTTAAATTGTAACGCATCAAAATCAATAAAAATCTACTAATTTAATATTTGATATCTGCAATGAATTGCGACACAATTTTGACAGCGATAATTATTTTAAAGTAGGATTAAAAAACATGTACACCACCATTTACCTTTGCTCTCAGGGACACTTGAATTAATAGCTGCAGTATTCAAACTTTAAAATTATTTTGATTAGTTTGAATAATCCTTTATAAGAACCGTGAAAGTGTACTAGAATTCAGAAATGCCATTAAACTTTTCTCATTTAGTGTAATTAAAACTTTTATAAATTGTAATCTTGTGAATTTTTCTAAATTGAAACTTATTTAACCTATAAACACTGAGTACTTTTCTATTTCTAACTTTGTACTAACATTACTTTTAAATATTTTAGTGAACAAAGATAATCGTAATAATAAAGTCATGTTAATTTTATGAAGATGTGCTATCTAGGAGAAAATTCGATGATAGAAAATTCGCCAAATAATAAATTTTAAAACGTACAGATTCAAAAATGGATTTTTAAAAGTTCAGTTCGTGTAAATCATGTTTTAGACAATAACAATGCCATCGTTCTGCCACGAGAACATTGTATTTCTCTGATGTTGCAATTTGTTATTCTGCAGCAATCTTCGTGTTTCCCAGTCATTAAGCGCATAATGTCTAATTATCATTCTACAACACGGGTATATTTTATCCGATTTCCTTACAAAATGTTTCCCGAGAATCACTGTCAATATTTCGACCAATGAGATGAGATTCGAAAGAATTGATATAAGATATAGACCAAATGTGCTTATATAGTGCGATTACTTTTTTAAATGTTAAAGTGTTCTTTTTTATTTCAAATGCGTCCTTTAGAAAGAAGTGCGCAAAAGAGACACTCGTGAATATTAACCTTGAAGATTATCGTCTTGTTCTGATAGAATTAAGCTGATTGTGATATATAACGAAAAATATCACTAAAAAACGCATAGAATTGTAACTTATAGTGCTAGCGAAATTTCTATATTTATTATAATTTGAAAGACACGAAATTTTGTGAAGTGTATAATTTTTACAGTTGTGAATTTGTAAAAGCGTACTTTAAGAAATTTTATTAAAATGATTATATTATAATAACCACATAGTAATTTATGAATACACCAAACTTACTTTATTGATTGGATTGTGATCGAAAGAGCAACTTTTTCTTTATCTCCCTAATAGATGACTATTATTCTCCAGATTGCAACTTATTTTGGCGATTATGCACTACCCTTCGTTTCGACTAGTATTTATAATTACAAAATTAACTGGCAAATTTTAATAGAAAATCTCTAACAACAGTCATAATTTTGTTCTTATTCACCTCGTCCAAATATGCGATTCCGACCTAGTTCCTGAAACCTCAAGGAACCCGCAATAATCGAACCTGGCAAGCTTTCAATACTGGAATGTAGCAACCCGAGACACATATAAGTGTATGTGGCATGCAACTGTCAATTGCAATCCAAACGAGCGCACAATATCGAGACCGTTGCGAGGATTCGTCGCCAGACATTATCCGCACCGACGAAGTCACGGGACTAGGAGGGGCGAAGGGGGACAACGACGGAATCTTTACCATGCGCAACGATGACCTTCACCTTCACCTTGCGCCCGCATGTGCTGCTCGAAACGTTTAAAAAAAAAAAAAGAAACGAAAAAATAAACGAGAAGACGGAGAAATAAGTTATGGCTATGTGCGGCGCGTTCGACTCTGTCTTTACCTATATTATATACATAACCAGCCAACGAGCTGGTCGTCTTTTGACTTACGTAAGTGCGCCGCGCTCGTGCAGCACGTAATATCGCGTCGTGATACAGGCTCACTGCGAACCAGCTCTTTTAGCTCGGTAGCGTCGATCTCTACGGGTGTCTTCCCTCTCTCTCACTTTTTTCTCCGCGCTCTTCGTATATACAGACTAATTATTGCCCGAGTCGCGACGAGGAAGTCGAATTGCTCGCCCCGCGGCTGTAAGGCGGAATTCCATAGGTAGTGTAGGTTGGCCGGGGACTTTTCTACGATGTATATGCGTATATAGACGGTTTAATGGGCGAGCTTCTGGTTTCGATTGCAAAACGTGCCTGATCAACCCTGTTTTTTTTTTTCATAAATCGTAGAATTTCTTTTGGATAAATTGGTCTAAGAGGTATAATTGACGCTCTGATTGGTAGTTAAAATTTTGAGGTGGATCGAAAATTCATGCAAATTGCGGCAAAATAATTATATAATTATTATTGATTATACTATATTACGTTACCCTTATTTTCAATAACTAATCAGAGAATATACATCCAACTAATATCGAATAACTAATCAGAAGTTCTAATATACACTGATTCTAACAGTGATAGCCGAATGCTAAAGATTAGTGAATATTCATTTATTACATATGAGTGAACAATCTTTCTTATAATTACATTCTTATTCTTATTATCATTAATGTGCCACTTTATGCATATCCTTAGAAAATGTATGTGTATTTAGAATTCTTACTTTTTCATACATTTGTTGACTACACTACTCTTATCTTTTATGAATGTTGCCCTCAATTATGAGTTCTTCGTATATCTCGGCAACTCCTTATATTTTTTCATAACCTAACTCTTTCAATTCAATCCCATCATTTCAGTTACCAAATGGAACAAATTTGAGGTGGTACATATAATATATTATTATCAAGTATATAATATATTATATTATTATCAAGTATATATACAAGTCAAAATATATTTTACTTGAAATGGCTTTGTTAAATTACTTTCTGAGGAAGCTGAGTTACATGTAATGACAGTTGAAATTAAGATATAATTGAACAGAGATCCGTAACTGAGAATCTGCTGAAGGTATATTGACGAAAAAGTTTAATTGAATTTGGATAAGTCTATGTAGGTGCGCAAAAGTGACAAGTTTAAGGCGTGCACTACTTTACCAGTCTCCCAAGTAAAACTAACGGATCTTTTCTTCAGTGTAGCTCGTTTCAGTAATGTCGCTTTTTATTCCCTCCATCTGTGCTTCTATCTCTTTCTTTCATCTTTTGACTCTCTTCACTTCGCTATAATGTCACAGATCTCTGAATTTGAAAAAACTAATAGCCCAATAGTGAAGACAATCACTTAAACTTGGTTATTATCTTCAGCAAGATATTAATTAACTAATCACTCTATTTTAATTTCATTGACAAAATCATGAAAAAAGGCTTGTTCTATACGAGATTTTGATAAATAAAATATATTATTGACATTTAAAGCTGTATACCTTTTACAAGTACTTTTTTTAAAATAGTCTGATGAAACAATTTTGAAAAACCATTCGTGATACCCGCAGTTATGCACGATCCGCTCCTCGCATCGTGCTGTAAATATCTCGGCCCGTTTCACGAAGGAAAAAAAATTCATTTTTAGAATCATAGTCGGCAGAAATATTGATTCACTGTCCGACGACTCGCCCGTCCGTGAGAAGAATGAGGCGGCGCGAGCGCTTGGATACACTGAATGCACCGCCTATAAAAAAAAGATGACGCAATCTACAGTCGACATAGTTTCCATTGGATACAAACCGGCCAGAAGAAAAAGTAAAAGTCGAACGAAAGTCGCGAAAATGCTATTTTTTATACTTGCTCGATGTTTTTTATACTTCGCAAGCAAACTCGTTCACAAACTCCCAGAAAGTTCTTTTCTCCTTCAAACTGGTAAGTTTAGAATTACAATTTCTGAAAACTGACGATGTCATTTGAAATGAAATAATATATGTGCAAATGATCTTTATGTTTGAGTCAATTAAATTTGACGAATTACGTAAGTTTCTGCTTACTTGTTCAGATAATTTTCAATAATTAAAAATCTGAAAAGTGGTTCTAATATTGATCAGATAGCTACAATCGAATAATCACTGAATGTTTCAGTGCAAATACTTCACTGCAAAATATGAGGAAAAAAATGTTCTATTACTTTTCAAGTCGATGAAACAACGGATTAGTCAAATTTCGCGAATTAATGGAAGTCCCGCGGTAGAAATCTGATAATATCCCATTTTCCGTCTGCTCTCCGTCACTTCCGAGTCTGTGCCACTGTACCGATTACTTGCTGACTTTCACGAAAGTCATTATGGTCGCGCCGCAGCGCGCACTCACGCGGGGTCAATAGCCGATTTTCCCCGTTGGAACAATGAAACAACACAGGCCGGAGGAAGAATATGTACAAAAAGAACGGAGAAGTAAAAGAGAGAAGGCAGGTGGTGTTGCAAGAAGACATCGATCATCGATCCGCGTGAGCGCACTTAATGAAGAACTAATGGATTACAATATACCTTCGTATCTTGGAATCAGCCACCGGAATTATAATCATTTTTTCCTATCTCTCCTAGTTTTTTTCGTCGATATAAAAAGCCAAACTATGGCACTTTTTGAAAAGTCGAGGCAATGTGTTTTTGTGAAGAATATTTTTCCAAATATAATATTTAATGCTAGATTGTAATTTATAGAAATTTAGAGATTTTTCTACATGATGGAGTCTAAAGATGAATAATATTGCCTTAAGTCATTCTAACGCATGTGGGAATTGAACTTTGCATTGGAAAAAAATATTCTGTATTTTATAAATAAATGTTCAATTGCATATTTAATTGTATTAGCTATATAGATGAATAATTTTTAATAATCTTAAATGAAATCTAGGGAAACTGCGCCCATAAACATTGAAGAGAAAATATCTGAACAATTAAAATAGAAAGATGGAAATGTATTGACTTTAATCAAATATGTGTATTTGGATCAGCATTAATTAATTAATAGCTGGATTGCAATGCTGTATTTTCACATAATAAGTAAAAGATAAAGTCTGCTTCATTAATCGGGTTTGCTTAAAGAACTCTGTCGGCGATCAAACTATGTATATCAAATCGTATGTCTTTATCTACATAGTGCTATATTGTAAGCCCCTCTACCTCCCATTTAAAACATAAAATTAAACGCACTATCCATATCTACATAAACCGCCGCCCCGTGACTTAATCAATTACCCGGCTTAACCCACCCACGAGTACATTACGAATTGGATAAAAATTGAACTCGATTTTCTCCCTGGAAACTGTATAAAACGGATAAAGTAGATAAGTAATCGGGTACGCGCAAAATGCGTTCCACCTTCCAACTAGCCACCAACAAAGGTGGGGAAAGGGCGGAAATCAATTCGAATCCGCAGACAAAAAGACCATCGCGTAATTCTCACCGTTAACCAGTTGGCTGTCTCTCTCTCTCTCTCTCTCTCTCTCTCTCTCTCTCTCTCTCTCTCTCTCTCTCTCTCTCTCTTCTCTCTCTCTTTCTCGACTAGCCCGTCACCCTGTGGAGGAAGACGCGCATAAAAAAGCGCGACGATCTATAAAACAGGATTTCCTTAAAAGAGACAGATGGATTGAGCGAGAGAGAGAGAGAGAGAGAGGAGGAGGAGAGATGAAGTAAAAACGGGCGCGATATTAACGCTATGCGCTTGCCAGGAATGAGACTTCTCTGCTCTCTCTCTCTCTCTCTCTCTCTCTCTCTCTCTCTCTCTCTATATATATATATATATATATATATATATATATATATATATATCAGCACGCGCGTATATAATACCGACAATGATGCACACTTGGGTTCTCTCTTCCGTGTGCCTGAACACGCAGCCGCGGGGTGGGGGTGGGGGGATTCTCGTACACCCGCGGCTGGAAATTCATTCCCAAAGTCACTAATGCACGACTACATTTTTCAAGCGTGCATTATATAGTTTTCCTCGGTTCGGTACATTTTTATTAGCCACGCGGCTCTGCGGGCATAATGCTAATAATGCTTCTCTTTTCTTTATAATGATTTGAGAAATACTTGGAAAAATAAGGGAGAGATTCTCCGTGGCAATCTTGAATTGAGGCACGGGAAGAATAATAATTATTATTATTATCGAAGTTTCCGATTTTTACCCGATGCATAGTTGTAGAAATGTGTCTACCTTTGATATTCTAGAAAACTCTGTAGTTGACGGTAATATAATGTTTAGGATAATGGCATGTAAGTTGGTACAAGAAGGATAGAATTATAGAAACGGTTATTCGACAATGTATTTTTCAGTACTCTTTATCATTATATTATAATATTCCTACTTATTATATGCAATACTTGAAGAAAAATCATGTTCAAAAATTAATTTTATCACACACTTGTCAAATATGGAGATAATAATTACAGCGTAGGTACAGAATTTATAATAGCATACTCTTCACCTGCAAAAATTTATTTAACAAGAGAAAGTGAAATTTGAAAAGTTTGGAGAATGAAGCGCACATTTAGAAGTATTAAGTATGGTCCAAATATTTTTATTTATCCACCTATACCTTGATTTGAAAACTAAACTGTTGTTTTAGCAGAAAACTGAAGTAAGAATTTTTAATTAATCGAATTAAAATAGAAATACAGTTATTAAAGATCATATCACTGAAATTGAGTATAATCTTTCGAAAAATCACAGTTTGTTTCTCTGTTCGTATAGATACGTAAAATATAAATTATAATAGAACACTATAAACATAACAACAAAAACTAGACTTGGTCATTTAGATATAATCAAATTTGGAGTGTGCGTCACTTTCTCTCTCTCTTACTTTCTCTAATTAGCTTTTATATTAAAAAAAAAAGATTAAGAGCAGAAAAACTCACTGATCATTAATCAGGTATTAGTCAGTTGAGAAAAAGTCCGGCCTGATGCCTACCATCGTATTCCAACATTAAGTTACAGGACTTTGAATGCTACCTCTTTCGGAAATTCAATTAGAATTTCTGCCACAGGGTAACTAATCAATAGTAAGACTGTCTCGCTGCGATACACGCGTTCATCTTTGTTTTCATATCGTGATATCGATTCCTCTAACGATTGGTGGAATACGTACATTGTATACCTAGGCAAAATCAATCGAATATGTTACAAGAACCTCGAGCGAAATGATTATCTGGATCGGTCTCAATACTGCATTTTAAATCGAAACGCGTTATTCATTTCGTTAGAAGATTCGCACTGAAATCAAGTATCAAATTTAAAAAAGGAAAATTCTGGAAGACATTTCCTGAAGAACTCGAGTACCAGCCTTTAAAAAGAAACCTGTAAGACTTTCGAACCAAACTAGCTGTTCCAATCTTAAGATATATTTTCTCTTTTACAGTATATTACACACTATATGAGGATTTTCTTGTGACAAACACTGCTTTTGACATCGGACTCGAAAACCAAATTCGATTTCGAATTTCGAAGAAAAAAAGTACCCATTAATCTCTGTTCACAATGTTATAGTTTATTGATTATTCTCAATTCAAAAATCGTTGGAAGTGACAAACATTAACCTAGATAGGCCATCACTCACTAAAGTGTGAATAATAAACAGAACTTAAATTTACAATATCTATACCAAACTATAGTGATTGGTATAAAAATTGACCTCAGTATACAATCAGTCAAATATACTTAAAGAGGATTATTATAATTTATGAGTAAGAAAGTACCATATCCTAATCATGGGTAAAAGTTAGGTCGCAAAACTTTACAGGTTTTTGGAGGTCATCAGAATTACCTTATTCAATCTAGACCAAGTCTAATAGCCTCGCACTTCTTGTAAAATGAAGTTAATAACACGCTATATTCAAATTCAAATATTGAAATAATACTATCCAAGTTATAATATACAACGAAAAAGATTGCAAATCAGATATCGAATGGAGATGATTCCAGCTCCCAAGTTTTTCAATATATATTTTAAATGGAAATTATTCAATGGAAGATTTTAATCTGTATTATTTGGTACAGTCTTCAATTGGAGTCTTTTTAGCTAAATATCAGAGTTGGAATTGTCTTGTTTGAATTACAGAGGAATCATAATAAGCGTAGTGAACTGCGCCGGGATAAGTATAAATAAATTAACTTTGGCATATCAGCCATGCCGAACAATATTTATAAACCACTAAACATTTGCACACTGTCATCAACATCATTCTTTGAACTGGTGAAAAACTGGGCAAACAATGTCTTTGTTCACTCACTGAGAATTAAGGAAGCTGCTGTACAAATTTGAACCAGAGCAGTGGTAATTCACTTTAATTTAAATTTAGAGACTGAGTTTCTAAATAACTATATATGTTGTATATACATATCTTTGCAAAACTAATTAATCTATATATAGTTTTTCTCACGGTGTATATATATCTACAAGTAACAAAAAGAATCAAAAGCGCGCTACTTTCTCACCTTTTCTATTCGCAACGTCTGGTAAATTATCTCCGTATATAACTTTCAAATGACTGGCGGGCATGCGCAAACTCGAGATCCCATACGGATAATATATCGATGCGTATCTCGCGCGATAAACTTCGATCAGTTATCGCGCGCCTCTACTACAAGCTCCACGCTTACTTCTTATAATATTATGCTCTAATAAACTAGCGTTCGCGCTATTATGCATATATATATATATATATATATATATATATATATATATATACACCGCTGTCGCGCTACGGGGTAAGCTGCCGGGATTTGTAGATCAAGTTCAGTAAAAAGATCCCTCCCGTAATAGTGAGCTGCTCGAGGCTAAATTAGCTGCTGATAACGCGGCAATCGCGCGTTATATTGTCGGATCGGAGGGGCGGTTAGTTTATATCGTCTCTCACCTGCTGCCTGGTCGGCGATTTATTACAGATACATATACATATTTCTAGATTAGAAAATTTCAAAGTAAAAAAAATACATGGCTAGAATGCAACTACCTCTCGAGATACGAAGCGCGACATTAAACCTCGTTAATATTCCAACTTCGTCGAACATACATAAATATAGAAATTCTGGTTTGCTAAGAGATCTCCTTCGTTTTCTTTCTTTTGCCCCCCCCCCCATCTCTCTCTCTCTCTCTCTCTCTCTCTCTCTCTCTCTTTTGAAAATGGGATTTACTACGATTTTTTAATCGGGAATACACCTGGACCCAACATTTTTAAACAGTAGATGTAGACACATATATCGAAAAACTCCTGCACTCCACACTTTCATATCAGATGAAAAATTCGATAAGAATAGATTACAAAATATTTTGGAAGTAGAACCCACGTTCGATCCAGTTGGTGGAAATAGAAAAGTCTATGTAAACATGATATTTTGAAATTTTATTTTTGGAATTGAAAATTTTTTTTTGACAATGTCACAGAATTAACGAACGGTAAAATGTCACTAGAACAACGTATAATTTAATCTTGAAGTTCCTTACCCTAATAATCTTACATCATTTTTTCTGCACGTATTCGTTCAGTTGCTGCCAAAATTGTTAAAATACATTTTATCAGATAATTTATAGAAAAATTAGGGAATAAAATATCCAAGCTCGCAGAATCAATTCAAAAAAGAGAAACAATGAAATAACAAAAGAAATATGCTAGTTCGCAATCTAGCTTATAATGTCGTATACGCGTTTGCGGCCCGCGCAGAATTCATAAAACTATAGAAAGGAAGTTAATATTGCAATGTTCATAAAATTCGATCCAAATTCTGTATTTAATAAACATGCAACAGAACTCCTCATATAGAAGGGGACCAACGCCTTAAATTCGCAAACATCATTTTAGACTATAAAAAATTTCAACAAACGTATAGACCCTTTTGTCGATTCTTGCAGTATTAAATTAAAATCGCAGGAAAAGTTGAATATTAGAGGAAGAATGAAAATAGCATTTGCGTACTCAAATCCGCTCGCTCTCCTCGTAACAAAGAGTCCATACGAACCATGCATTTATATTTAAAGAGGAGATAGATCACTCGCCAATTACACACACACACACACACACTCTCTCTCTCTCTCTCTCTCTCTCTCTCTCTCTCTCTCTCTCTCTCTCGCTCCTTTTCTTCTCTTCCGAATCATCCTTTCCCTCGATGAGTCACAGAGAGTGCGCGCATGCCGAGATGCAGAGGCACTACACCAATGCCTCGTGCTGCACGCGTGCGGGGCGCGGGCACTTCCCGAGAAACGCGCTAATGATGCACGCGCGCGCGCACACACACACACGCACATACGCACGCGCGCACGCACATGCGCTGCTGTTCCTGTTAATATTATGATTATTTAGAGACAACGAGAGACTCAGAGAGAAGCGGCGAGGAGATAGAAAAGAAATAGAAAAGGGGGACGGACGCACACGTATCGAGAATGCATTCGGTTAAAGCGCATGGACGCGCGAGCGCGAGCGATCGATTTTCTGGTTTTATAAGCCCCCCCCCTCTCTTGCCGAGCCTCTTTTTCCTGTGTTGCCGATCTTTTAATTCTCTCTCTCTCTCTCTCTCTCTCTCTCTCTCTCTCTCTCTCTCTCTCTGTGCGTGTTGGGCGACTCGCCACAGAAACACAGAAAGAAAGAAGCGAGAGAAAGAGATATTTGCAATGAAATTCAGAACGCGGCACGATTGATTCTCGTCTGTCTGTATTTGCATGTGTTGTATCGGTTTATAACAAAAAAAATAAATAAATAAAAGACACACACACACGCACACACACGGGAAACGATCGATACAGCAATAATATTTATCTGTCTCAATAAGTATCAATGATTGATTATAGGAAGAGAAACGTCGATGGTAGAGAAAAATATATTCAGCTTGAAAAATGCTTTGATTGTGTGCCGAAAAGGGCGAGATATATAAGAATACGAATAATTATTTAGACGATAAATGCCGTATCACAAACAAATGAATGGATATTTCAAACATGCTCACTCATACGTAAAAAATTATGAATTTGGATTGTAATTGTTAAAATAATAAATATAGCATATAAAAATAACAATATGTACTACTTAAAATAACAATAGGTACAAATATGTACTACATTTTCAAATAATTTCCCTACAATATACATACTTTAAAGAATTAAAAATAATGAATTAGATACAAAATATGGAAATTACACGTATATCTTCAATGTTCATTCCTACAAAATTCGCAACGTAAAAATTGTTTAAAATTATAATAAGGTGTAGTTAAACAATAATACGTACATATATATTAAAATATCTACCTTATCAACTTGTCTTCGCGAGTTCCCTTTTTCCTCGCTCTTCCTCCTTCCTCGACTCTATCTCAAACTACATTTTTTTCTTTTCATGGGCTTAGCGCCTACGTACATCATTATCGAAAGCATTACTATTACACGTATCAACTCTGGGCTGCATACGCTCAAAATCATTCTTCAGATAACGGGAGAAAGAGAGACAGAGGGGGAGACAGAGAGAGAGAGAGGGGGAGGGAGAGGTGCAACTGCCTCTCTATAGTAGCGTGGAATTCTCTAGTTTCCCCCGCAGTCGTTGCCGCGTGCGCTACCGCCGATTTTGCGCAAGAACCGCCTTCGTAGGAGAGTTCAATTGTGCAAGTATAGTGAGACAGAGAACCGGACACGGGGGTCTGAGAGAGAAGAAAGAGAGAGAGAGAGAGAGAGAGAGAGAGAGAGAGAGAGAGAGAGAGAGAAGGCAGTGGCAAAAGTATATACGATATTCCAGCGAGATTTTGTCCGCTGTAAGAAACGTCGAGGTTGAAGAAAACGAACGCGCCAACTGGTCCCTTGGTTTATTGTTAAACAATTTTCTAAAAAATTTAGATAACGGCAGTCTTAAAAAGATAATAACACGTTGCTTTTATCTCAATAGTATTTTTTTAATACTTACGTCGAATTTCGTTAATAAAAACATTATAATAATTCTGAGCTTTATAGATCAACAAAACTGTCGATTATTCAATTGTGTTGGGAATATATATGTGTTAAGATTCATTGTGGATACCGAATCATCCTCCCGAATTGAATTTCATTTTATTTCCGAGAGTTCGTTTAATGGGAATTTCCGAATCATCCTCCCGATTGAATTTTTTTATTTATCATTATATGTTTTATGTGTATATTATAGTATTATATTCGTATACATTTATATCTTATTATATATTTTTCTCAAGCAAAATCTGTTAAGACACTGATAGCATGGCAAAAAGGTAATTCAGACCATCAAGCATCGTCGATTCAAGGAGGAACGTCGGACGTTTATGCAACAGGAATCGATTATCGAACTAACACCTTTACTTGAAAATCCGAATCAACGATGGTGTAACTTGGCCAAATTAAACATATATATATTTCAATTAAAAAAAAAAAAAGAAATAATAATAACCAATTTGGGTTTAAATAAAGTATTTGAATCTTTGACGACTCTTACACAAGTAAAGCTATCGAGATATAACACAATTTGTTATCCAAGAATGTCGTCCACTTATTTGTAACTTTTATGCATTTTCAAGGAAAACCAAGTTAGATCCATACATAAATGTTTTTAAATTAGTTTAAATACACATGCGTATATGTATATAAGGTTTTTTTTTACACGCAAGACAAATACCGAATTCCTTGTCTTGCAACCAATACTCCAGTAATTTTAGCGTATTCTAACGTAAGTTCAACTTCGATCAAGTTATTTATCACCTGCTTTATACAAGAGTTAGCTCAGTTCAATGCCTATATGTTGTGAAAGATACTATCTATAAAAAAATTAGAAATTTGTCATTTCTAACGATACCATAAGATGTTGAGCTTATCGGTTTAAATAGAAAAATATTCAATGTAGAAAGTATTCCAATCATACCATGCACTAAATACCTAGTTTTTTTAAAATTCAAACATAAATTAATTCAGCTTAATCTTTAAGTAATTGCATCTTTAAGATAGATTCATGTACGCAATGCGTCTAAGATAAGACCCTTTATCACCTTATTGAAGAGTCCAACAATGGACTTAGGCTATGCTCTAAGTACACTCTTTTCTGTTCTTAATTATTTATTTTTATTGTAAATTGTGTTGTTCTCCTGCTGTACCACTGTTGTATCTTAACTTAAACAATTATTATCATTGTAAAACCCGGCGGAGATCATTAGGATTCTAACATATTTATTTTTTAAATACCTATTCCTATGATATTTTCACTTTAAAATGTGGTTAATGTTGTATAGTATTATATTTATAAAAAAGTTATATTTAGAAATATCGACAAATATTTCTAATATACAATAGAAATAAAGTACAGTGTTTAATTGTAAAAGTATATAGGTACTTATAAAAAACATTCTACTGTATTTAATTAAAATTCATATTTAATTTTTAAATTTAAACTACCTTTGTCCGTTTACAATTTATTATTATAAAACGTTTTTCCCACAGTTAATTAACAGAGACGCTCAAGACCCATCTCAAATCTATAAAAATCAAGATGCGCTAGCTTACACGTGAGATTATGTAAAACAGCGTCGATTCGTTTCTTAAAAAGCTGCGCGCGCCATTTTAAAGTAGAAATCTTGACTTTTGAAATATACTTCAGTTTGCTGAAACATCTGACTTGTTTCCTGGCGATATTTTGTTTTGACATTATCTCAATAGTTTTCTAATGCTTGTGCACTCTTATCATAATATCTCAAGCGTCGATCCTAATAAAACAAAATAATATTGACGAAATTTACTCTAAAAAACACATTTCTAGACTCAAATAAAAAAACAGTCACGAGTATTATACACTTTTAAGTTAAAATATCTGAAACTCCAGGCAAGTCAGATTAATTTGTGAGATCGAAATCAATTTCAGTATATCGAAATTTTTCGAAGAAACCACATTTTTACTACTCGCGTTAAAAAGGGTCAAAAAGACTACGTGTAGTTAGTATTGCCGAGGATGATAATATCATTGCATTGTATATCGCATCTAAATCTATATAAGTCTTTTGCAATATTTACATACTAAAGTACAATAAATTTTATTACAAAAACAAAACAAAAAACATCGATGTACAAAGATCTCTTCTTTGAAATTAATTTAAAAAAAAAAAAAAACTCTAGCCACACTAAAAAACCATAAATTTATATCCTTCCGCCTTCTTTTTTCTTTATTAATACCGCGCTATACTGCAAACTTCTCCCAAAAAAAAATGTTCGGCGCAATAGAATTCGGTTCACGTGTTAACATGATTCACGGCAATAGTCCCCGTATACCAGTCTATGCGCGTCTATGTCTACCCAGTCGTTTAGCTATATGTATATATATATATATATAAAATACCGGCAAGGTGCTAGGGCGAGCGACGAAACGCCGACGCGCGTTCGACTAGAATTCGCGCGATCGCGACTGTAGTCGGTGTGACGCACGCGATTTCCCCGTATTCTTATGTGCGCGGTGTTCCCGTTGCGGCCGCGCGGCGCGCATCTGGTACGTTTGCATGTATATATAGTTATTGTAATTCGCAGATCGGCCGCCGAAAGATGCTCTTCTTATTCTCTTCACCGTATGTCTATATAATCGATCCGACAACAGTTGGTATTGGAATCGTCGTGACGTGTTCTCTTTTGTTTTTTTTTTTTTTTTTTTGTCAAATTATCATTCAAAATGCGATCGAAACCGTCTTTGATGCTTTTCATTGAAAAAATGTGCTCTTTTGTTTGTTGGAAATCAAAAACTATTTCATTAAAGGACGGTAAAAAATTTTGGTCCTTATTGAATATATCCTGAAAAATAGTACCGAAATTTACAAAAGTCTATTGTTGAATTTACTGGAGAGTTTTCGCAATTAGGATTGGTAAAATCTTTATTTAAATAAGAATATTTATATGTGCTTAAACTCAATAATTAGTCGCCCCGAGGAAAAACGTTTTTAGCAATATTAAAATATTTATTACTGCTTGATAATTAGTATTGTTAATTTTATTAAATATATTTGCAATATTTTCTTAATTAAATTTCTACATCTTCTCTTTTGTATTAAATGTATTTCTGTTTATCACTTCTAGAGCACTAATATACATAGATTTATATTACAATTACAATAAATTAATTATTCTTTGTCGACAGTAAAATACTTTTTAATTTAACAATGGATTTGTTTATTATTATCATAAATAAAATTAATGATCACTTATTATGTGCATCATATGCACTTTTTAATATTATATAAAATCTACGAGAAAATCTAAATGGGAATTTGAATGGAGTGAAATTACCGTTCCCATTTCGTGCATAAATACTTTAAGTACAGCCGGAGATGAGTCACAAATGAGAATGAAACAAAACGTGTAACCTTATTTGTAAATTAAGCTTGAATTAGACGCGCGCACAGTAGCAGGGCACGGTGTATATATATATATATATATATATATATATATATATATATATATATAGAGAGAGAGAGAGAGAGAGAGAGAGAGAGAGAGAGAGAACGAGCGAGCTAAAACTATACAAAGTGCATTTCGGTTTTTGCACTTTTGTTTTTTATTACTCAATTTTGTTTTAAAAAATATTCCTAAAAAGGCTATAGATATAGTTTTACAGAACAAAAAAGTGCCACACTCTTGTTTAAATAAAACAATGTTTTTAAGACTCACCGCGCGTCGTATCGAAATTCTGAATAAAAATTATCCAGCTTACCTGCAAATGAAAAGAAGCAGAAGTTAATTAAAGATTCTGAAATATTATTTACATCGTTTAAACGACAATTGAAGAACAATTGTAAAAGTGTATTTTCACTTTAAGTGTATTAAATAAAATTACAAATGTCCAATTTATTTATTTCAATCGCGAATGTGCAATTTTCCATGTAAATGAAAAAGCGTATCAATCGACATCGCGAAACCTACTCAGATATCGATTAAGAAAACAACAATGAGCTTCAAATCGAATACCTTTCCATTAATAATAATAATGATAATAACAGCAGTAACCACATCATAAAACTTGTAATAAAAAGCAGGTTAAGCGTGTTCCGCAAGATTTTTTGCTCCGATATCTACACTCCCCTCCCCTGCCCACATGCACAAAATTTATAGTATAGCTCCAAGTAAGGAAGGCTTTATCAATATCGACAGAGAAAGAGAGAGATTCATTTTATGCTACTCTTTATATATACGTTGTAACAGCCTGAAAACGATAGCCGGCATTAGTGCGAATCGAAATTTCATTCGTCACGCGAACGCGCGCTGCGGCGCGACGCGGCCCCAACTGCTCGCGCAATTATTTCTCGAAAAACGGCACGAGGGTGGTGGGGGAGGAAGGGGGGGGGAGGAGCAAGAATTAACTGCGAGCAAAAAATGACGACTACGATTTTACGATGGCACTGTTCGAAAGGTGTTTTTGCGTTAAACGTATGTGTTTGTGAGGAGGGGGGGGGGCATAACGCAACGATATCCCCATTTCTGCAAAAGAGCGAAAAGAGAGACAAGCAAATATAAGCCAGGTTGAATATATATATATGTATCAATAAGAACGATATTAAACTCGATATTAATTAATTTTAATGAAACCGACAAGTATGCAAAAATAATAAATACAAAACAATAACAACGACAACAGAAGTAGAAGCAGCACAGCAACAACAATAACATCATTATCATAAACTACATTGATAGTCATGTGTGTGACTTTAAGGAAGATTAGTTGTGGATTGTTAACGAGTTCATTTTATGTTTCTATGATACATATATATATTTGAATGTTTAATATACATATAGAAGAAAGAAAGTGTAACAGTAGATTGCCAGATTGTCCAAGAGTTCTATTTAAGAATAAAAATATGTCTCTCATGTATACTGGGTATTAAGCTTTTTAAATAGATTTGTAATCAAGAGAGTTTGTTTTATCTACTAAAATCACTAACTCGAAAGCTCGAAAAAACTTCTATGCTTCAGTATGTTTTATCGAAAAATACCAAAAAATATTTTATCAAAATGAAAGGGGCTTTTATCAACAGTTTTTTTTTTTTTGATTTTAACCATCTATATTATAATATTAACGTAATGCGCATCATCAATTTTCGCTTATATCCCTGTCTCCCTATAATATCCTATACACATCATTTAAAATTCTCCGAAAGTGAGATCGAGAGCGCGCGCTTATTCGCGACCTTATTGCCATATCTATTTTTATTGCGACCAGCACACATGCATATATACATACGCGCGC
Source organism: Sycobia sp. Sy_11 (assembly GCA_018907035.1). Taxonomy (NCBI): domain Eukaryota; kingdom Metazoa; phylum Arthropoda; class Insecta; order Hymenoptera; family Epichrysomallidae; genus Sycobia; species Sycobia sp. Sy_11. The sequence goes on along the minus strand of JACCIC010000002.1, from coordinate 4,901,129 downwards.
GCGTGTGATGCAACACTGAAGAGCCAATATATAACGGAGCCCCGCGAGACACAATATCGAACGCTGATACACACACACACACACACACACACACACACACACACACACACACACACACACACACACACACACACACACACACACACACACACACACACACACACACACACACACACACACACACACACACACACACACACACACACAGATATATACATAAGTGTACACGTATGCCCATTCGTATATATCTGCGAAAGGGCTAAAGAAATTAGGACCGTTTAATATTGCGATATTAATTAAATATTGACAAAAGTATAGAGGGTCGGCCTACTTTCGAGCTTTATATACTCCCCTGTGCTTGAATGTATAATATCTTCTCTCTCTCTCTCTCTCTCTCTCTCTCTTGCATTTTTCTTTCTGGTTCAATGCGGTAGGCGCGCACTGAGCACTGACAGAGCGGGCTACAGACACCAGAGACAAATTGATGAAGACATAAATTCCTTCTTGCGGTCTCTAAATCCAAGGTTCTTCTTTGCGCAATTTATTGTATATAACTGTAGGGTCATTGATAATAGAATTAGATTGGAAGGAGGAAGGTCTAAAGTCGAGACAGGTGCTACGCTTGGCATAAATAGTAAGGGTCACACTCAAAATCATTAAAGAACTTTATATGAAAAAAACAACTTTAAGATGATTACACGTACGATAAATAATTATTATTTTGGGAAAGCATTCGATTAATTATGGATTTCAAATGCCTTCTAATTTATTATTTAATCTGGGCATAAAATGGGAATTCACAACAGCGTGATAAGAGCCGTGTCCGAAGATTGCGCAGATCGGTTTAAGGGTCTAAAAGTATAGGAACATCTATATTGCTTATACGTAATGTCTGTCCCTATTTTTAGAATAGCAGGTATAAAATTCAATTTTAAACTTCTCTCTCCTAAAACATAGGGAGTAAAATTCTATTATTCTTTAAATTTTGATTTTACGCGTGATACGCATTTGCAGTACATTAAATCGATGTGTAAAATTGCATTTGAAACACACTAAATCAGTGTGTAAAATTATATTTTACGCTCCCTATAATATATTTTCATTCTTTGAATAAAGTTTTAATTGGTTCCAATTGATTATAAAAGATTTATTATTTCGTATTATATATTCAAAATGTTTGCACTTACGATTTCATATGATTGTATGCGATTTTAATGGATTTCACAATGCTTCTTTATCATATGTTAAAAAATATCTCAGACAGAAATTTAAAAAATGAATGGTTTTTTATTCGAAATTTAGTTTTGTTCAATTACTACCAAGTTAGCAGATTTAACACAGTTTGACTATATGCGTCATCTGTTGAAAAAACATATATCGTGAATTAAAGCTTTCTTTATAGATTTAGATCAGGAACTTTTGGAATACCCAATCAACTCAGAAAAAGTAAAGAAGTAAGTTGATGCCATTTATCACGAAACAACAGTCCAGTTCAGCTTAATAATTTTGTAGTATTTTTGACGTATATTGGCAGTCTTTCTCGTTCTTTTCCAGTACAATTTTGACATAATACAATAGCAAACTGAACTTTTTTAAAAATATTTCTAACTTTGTACTGTTAACCTTACGCGCTCTAAGATTAACCTTATATACAACCAATGAATGTCTCGACAACTTTTCTAAATTACAGCCAACCAGCCCTCACGGTACTAATAGTATTCAAATGATCTTTTGAAAAGAAATTTTCTTTTTTTTTTGACTTTGGCTTATGACAGATTTTTTCTACAATGCAACAATAAAAAAACTGCTTCGTAGAAACTGAATATGAAACTATTTTATAGTCAAGAGGTCATCCAACTGGTTTAAAAGCAAATCTACTTTCATGTTATTAACTACATTTAATATTATATCAACTTTCTAGTTCTCGGTTATATCTCTCTATAAGAAGTCTGTACATAAGGCTTGCCTGATGTGTACAACGTAGATGAATAAGGACAAAACATTAGTAACGCTTTTTAAAATTTCTTGTGCGCTATATATTCTTCCTTCAATTTACATTCGTAATTATTATTTTCTTTTATTATTATACTACTATTTTTTATTCATGTTCTATAATTAAACTTTTTTCCGATTCATAGGCACTGCATAATAATCCCCGTTAGAAATATTCAACGCATATTTAAGTTATTAAAGGTTAGCTCGTTTATCATTACCATCTTTCCACTCATTTAAATTTTAAATTCGGAGGATAAACTCATTTTAATCTAAAAATGGCTTTGATTTGATCTTAGAGGATTAAAGATTAAACTCGGGAAATAATTGAATAGACTCGTGTGAGAAAAATGAAAAAATGTTTTTCATCATTTGCGTGTGTACAAAAAATTGAAAAGATTTATTTCTTTCCTTTTTCAAAAATTCCAAATCTTTTTGAACGCAAGAGCGAGAGCTGCATTCGAATTCTGTAAACTTGTACTTTTCTTCTCTCTTAAGTTCTCCATTCTCCCCGCGTCTTGTTCATCAAGTTTTTGAAAATGACACCACGCCGGTAATTGTCGAAATGAGACGCATTATAAATGATTGAACATAAATTGAGCACAGCCCGGAGTAAATAACTGTTTCTAGTTCTTATTACCCGTCAGACAATTTCCTGGAAAGTTTTAGTAGACACGACTATTTATAATTGTAGTTAAAGTTGGATAAGTTTTGAATCACGGAGTAAATTTTGAAACATTCTTGATAGAGGCAGTAATAATTTTTGACTAATTTTTCTAATTTCAAAAAAGCACATCCACAATGGATTTTACATAGTTTTATTCCCCAGAAGCATCAAATTTAACCCGAAAGTATTAAAAATGGCCCAATTTCTGTCTGGATGACTTTATGAGTATTTACTTTATTTGCCTCACTCGGTATGCAGATATGCTGGGTAGAGTATCGCAGGTGCATCGCGCCACGTTCATTCGTTCCTTTTCCCTGAATAATTCGATATGCAAATGTAATCAGCTGCTAACAGTGTTGTCATATCATCGGTGCATCTAAAACCATTTCCATTATCAGTCAACACGCACTTGTTAATTTATTTATTACGATTATCGCGCTGATATACCGAATACCAGTTTTCTCTGCGCAAGCTTGGAAGCGCACGAATAAAATATCTATCCCGGACGATCTTTACAATATAAATATAAACATATAGTTGAGTTATTCGCTTTTTGCCATTGAAAAGCGAATATGCCAAATGCTTGAAAATGATCATTCTCTTCATATAATCCAGATTATTGTATTTAGAACCAGTTTTTGATTATTCGCAATAACAAAAAAACATTGCTAGAATCTCCGTTAACCCAATTATTATATTATTATATTATTCGGTACTACAATAAAATACAATAATTGTACTTTTAATACATTGTAATCAGTGAGAATCAACGCTGAATTATTTATGGTTATAAATGTGCATAAACAACGATGTAATGTCACTTTGCAAACAAAAAAGAAGAAAGAGCGCATGAAATACCAAGAGAGACGAAAATAACTAATATGTAGCACCTGTTTTCGAACCCTAAATTACTCCCCGTATTTCTCTCATTACCGTCCATCGCATGCACCAATTGCGCCAAAATAGAAAATGACCGAAGCCTAGTTTTCCTCCCAGCTTCGGCACATCGCGGAGAGAAAGCAGGACTGCGCCGTGTACGCGAGGCCCGCGTATGGATGCAAATATAATGCACATACTGTGCGATTAGAGATCTACATTAGCATATACATATATGCCGTGTAGGTCTCGGAGAATTACGCGCGAGCCGGCATTGCTCTTTGAGGTTAGGAAGTATTGTGGGCATGGAGAAACGGGCCGCGCGGATTTAGGGAAACCGCGAGGGGGGATAGTACAGAATGTGAGTGCACGTGTGTGTATAAACGTTTGCTATTCGTTGCCAGTTTGTGATATCAATGCGCCGATGACTCCAGCATAGTATATATGTAACATACATACAACTGCGTAACAACACTTGGTCGTGGGTGTTCTTGGACTCTTGTCTGCAACCGCGAAAACATTTTTCTTAATCTTTTTTCAACGCTGCTATAGGAACGATAGCAAAAGTTCAGTGACATCGTGAAATCCTGCTATGCGAGATTGATATATAGACGTGAGTTGGATCGATAGGCGTGATTTATGCTCAATTCTTACGGAAGATTTGTGCCCGTAACTTTTATGTTTAAGCTTTGAATCGTCGGTAAATAATTATACTTTCAAATCTAAAATATTTATTGATTTTACTTTGCCTGCAATCTATTCTTACACTCTGCACTTATTTTACAGTAGATGATTCTATTGTGCCAACTTATGATATTACAATGGATATCATCGTTCAATAAGCGATCTTCTATATTCTCATTCCAATCTACGGTATTTTTACAAAGCCTTTGCATTTATTTGTAACATTACGGCGAATATTAATTATGGAGTTAAAACATTCAAAACTTTTCTATTAACTTCTTTTGTATGACTAAATTCTACATTAATCTTTCAAAAAATACACCGAAGGCTTTCTGTTACTGCAGTTATTCTCGTCATTAATTCGCAGCAATCAATGCAGCTTATACAATATATTAATTGTACGTGAGACATTTCGATGACTTGCAACAATTCGTAATCGCATTCCAGAAACAGCGGCTGATAATACATTAGCGTTGTGTTTCGCGTGTAAAAATCGATTGTCTTAATGCATTGGTCATCAGATATCACTGCGCTCTGGATTAAAATTCAATCGATGATAAAGTTGTTCGTATTGCAAAAACAACAAATATGGGACATTGAATTAATACGACTTATTCTCTTTTTCTCTTTGGCTGTACTTGTAAAATCTTAATATTACCTCTAGTATCATTTTCAAAATTCTTAAATTTAGGCAGGATGATTAATTAAATCAAATAATTGAATGAATAATTCAGCACAAATAATAGATATAAAAGAACTTTCTGTAATTTCGTCACAAAGCATAATTGTGTGTTAGACGGCTAGACGTGTAAGGACTGACAACTGATCGACAAGGAAGAGGTGAAACCAAGTTTCTTAAATAGAATATCGCTCATCAATTTCCAGAAATTGAAATCACTTACGTACACCGCTGACTCAACCGGTTTTTCTAAGACAATTCAACCTAACGTACATCATTAAGTCAACTGATTCTGTTATAAAATCGCAATTGATATATGCAAGAGGAATTGATTTTTAATTGAATTACTATAAATTTATCGAGGCCAAAATATTCAGAATTTAGGTCTCAGCTGAAAATTAACAAACACAAAACGGAACAAAAGCCTGCATTACAAAGAATGACGAATCTATATATACATACATACATACATATATATATATATATATATATATATATATATATATATATACATATATAAACCAAATGGCTTTTCTCTTCTTTTATTTCAATACAATAATAGAATAGTACATATAGAAATCTGAGGAGACCTCGCGGGTAAAAGGAAAAGCGAAAACGTTACTTGAATTCCACCTCCTGTCTTATTCGACGCCGTGGCGTTGGAATGATTATCAATCAGAACCGGTTAGTCATTGGGTTAAAAGCGAGCCTGCCCCCCTCCCTCCCTCCCACCGCGAGCACATCTCGCCCAGGAAAATCTGCGCCTCATCGTCCTGGTATACAGCGGTTATTTATATATACTGCACATATAGGTAGACATAAGTGTATATGTGGGAGGAGAGCGTGTAACATAAAAGTTTTCCGCGCCTCGCGTCCCTCTTACCTAAATCCGACTGCCGCTGCTGCTCCTCGTAGCCAGCCGGCATGGCGACCACCATCCTAATCGCCAGCCAGGTGATTCGTTCGTTTACTACTTATCTGGGACACACACGCGCGCACATACACAAACATACACTAAAAAAAACACAGCTTCAGCAACTCGAGGCAGTATTATCACTTATGCAGTTGGTAATTTAATTGGGTTAGGAAGTCGACTTATTGATAGATTATAATTCTAAAAATACACACTGTTAATGGGATCCTAGCTAAAGGGACACCCTGAATCGCGCGCCATCTCTCTCACTCTCGCAACCGTTCGCACACTTTTCTGAAAGCTTCTGTCAACCTGACATCCAAATCCTCAGCTGATTATATATATGTATTGGCGCGATTTTTACACACGCGCCCCCACAAAGATCACAGACACAGAATGATAGCGAGGAGCACACTCACACACTGACCGAGAAACAAACACCAACGAACCCCGGAAGGTCGACCGGATATATTATATGTTTATATATATCCGGTATATATATAGAAATCGAGAGAGAGAGAGAGAGAGAGAGAGAGAGAGAGAGAGAGAGAGGGGCAAAGTCAACGGAGCGGACTGCGAGAGTAACACGGACCGAAACGGGAACGGAACTGATAATACGAAATTCGTTCGCATGCGGCGACTCCACGAGACGGAATGTGCGCGGCTCGAGGCCGAAGCCGGCGCGCTGCTGAATCAACCCCCTACCTATATATACACAAAGACCGCCGCGGCGCTCTCAGCGCGCCGCCGGGACACTTCCTGATTATACGCGCTCGCCTGCGGAGGAGGCTATATATATATATATATATATATATATATATATATATATATATATATATATACATGTGTGTGTGTGTGTGTGTGTGTGTGTGTGTGTGTGTGTGTGTGTTGCGCGCGCGTGTGCGTGTGTGTGTCTAGATAGATATATAGTGCATGTAGTAGCAGCAGCGGCAGCGCCCGATGGCGCGCGAGTCACTCCGGCTCTCCCCACCCACGCGTCGCTCGCGCAACCGCGGCGGCAACCGGCCGTAGCGCGCGAGCGCGCAGCGCGGTGTTTTTGTGTATAACTGCTGCGGAGAGGGAGGGGAAGGAGGAGGAGGAGGAGGAGGAGGAGGAGGGAGTTTCGTCCTCGTCGCTGCACCGTTGGCCCGGCGCGCACGGGGCGTCTCGCTCTGTCGGTTCGGCGCGCGGGCGTGCGTGCCATGTATATTATAAGCTCGCGGTCGTAAGGCCTCGCGTGCTCGCCAAGCCGGAGCTATATGGGGAGTTTTTGGGTTGGCTTTTCGGCGTTCCACGTCGCAGGAAACCGTGTGTTTTTTTGGTCAGTACGGACGTTACGGGAAATTTAAAAAAAAGTATATATATATATATATATATATATATATATATATATATAAATAACGGGCGTGTTTCTCTAGTTTCGAGAATATGAGCTGAGTTTTAGCGCGCCGGTAGCTTATAAAGAAATTATTTGAATATTTTTCTATAATATCTCTCTGAAATGTGAAGATCAATAAAAGATTGGAAAAATACGCTACAATATTTAGTGAAATAGGGGTACATAATAAAATTTACACTTGAGTTGTTTTACAAATCGGTGGTTAACATCGACGTGTTTTCTTAGTGACTAAGTCAAATGTGAATTTTTTAAATTAAAAAAACTTTCCTCTCATACATTTTATAAAATAATGACGTTTGGCCACGAAACATTTCAAGTGTCTTCGGAAAAAAGGACAAATTTTAATTTTATTATGTGATGATCAATTTTATCGAACAGTTTACGTATTTAAATTTTATAATAATAGATGATATTGACAAATTAGAAACAAATAAATGAAAATTGGAACGTTTTTCCTTCAAGTAGGTCTGGTTCTAAGCAAAAAAAAAATTATAATTCGATGAGCTAAATATTTAGTAGGTATAGTTTGCTATCTACGTGAAATTTTAAATGAATAATCAGCGGTTTCAAACCGATGCTATTTCTCACTTACGTCATTCACTATTGATAGGAATGAGAAGAGATTGCGGTTATATGCATGAACTCTCGTTGAATTTTTTTTATTTGTTTCAATTAAATGGCATCGTTTGAGACTGGGTCAAAAACGCGTTTTTGATACGCTTTTCTTCAAAGAAGGCCAACAAAAATTTACAAGCAAATTGAAGTTTTTTGATAATTAGATGTACGCAAAGAAAAATGCTATGGAAAAGATATAAAATTTTGAAAAACATGAGAAGAAACTCCTATAGTATATGCTATAAAATAAAAACATCTAAAATAAACCAATCTTTCCCATATAAACTCTACCTTTACATTAATTTAAATATTTTCCAGCTCAGTTTTCCATTTGCAGAAATTACAGCATCTCTATTCCAAGTTTTTACGCCTTGATACGATGACACATAAAGGAAATATAAAATTAATTAACTGCATAACAACAAATTATTTAACGTACAGTCAGTTGGATAAACTTATTTCATAGGATAACTGGGGAAGTTAAGATCTTCCATGGAAAAAAATGTAATATAAATCTATTAAGATCTTAGACTGACGAACAAGTACAAGATTTGACAAAGAAGAGACAATAACACATCATCCGCTGCTACGTTTATACATTCAGTAAATTTGGATTTTAATGTCGGAATGCAAAAATCCTTTGTTCTGAACTATTCGCTACCGTGAAAATAGTTTCATTATTTATATGAATAACTGTAGCGATGATTAAACCATTGCGAATATGAATTACAAACTAGTGGAAAATGGTTTCATATCCAAAATAACCACCGTTAATAGATTGAAACTATGGCTTAAGCGATTTATTTTTTAGTAAGTCATTTCAATTCCTGTTCTAAATTTAGGCATCCAAATTCGAACAACCGTCACTAAAACCTATAATTTTCTTGCTTTCGCTTCAATTCCACATTTTAGAAAAAAAAAAAAAAAAAAGAAACTTTAAAGACCAATCGAGTCCATCCGGCTCAATCTCACTTAATGTAACAATTATTATTCATTGGCTATATATACACTTATAATATACTATTCTCTTTAAAAGAGATGAGCGCTCCAATCGATTGTCCAATGCCTTCGTCTATTACTCAATTTTATTTTCACTATTATATCATTCACACTGGTCCATTTTATCTCACCAATTCCACGATCGTCCCTGTCCAAATCACACGAATAAAATAACAGCGCATTCATCCCCAAAGCGGCTTTCGATCCGACGATCACGGAAAACGCTCAATATTCCGCACGACGCCGTCCTTTAGTCCCGTCACGAAAGAATCCGTCATCGGCTAAATGCGCGCGCGCCCGTCGCAATTGCGGCAACGGGGCCAAAATGCGAGAGGGGGCAGAGACCCCACCCTTCCCTGCCGGCGATGGACACGCGCGATCGTCGTTATTCCAGAGACTCGCCTGCCGGCTAAACGGCGGTCTCCCATCGTGAATCCCAATGGAGCATCAAACGAGCCCGAGTTTGGGACGAAAAACAAGGAACGGGCCAGCAGGCTGTTAAAAAAAAATACATTTATATGTGCATGCACAGGAGCTCCGTCCTTCTCGCCCGAATAATTGTTCACTATTACGATCCACGAGACATGTCGAGTTAGAAGAATATCCAAATGTGTCCAGGGGAAGAAAATCTCTCTCTCTCTCTCTCTCTCTCTCTCTCAATAATGGTATAGATGATATATATATATATATATATATATATATATATATATATATATTCGCTCGCAGGCGTCTGGAATGTAGCTTGAAATTTTGCGACTCGCTCGCCTTCCTCGAGTGCTGCTTCTCCTCGGCTTCGTTTCTTCTCATCGTGTGACGCCTGTGTGTGTGTGTGCGCGCGCGCGCATACGCATATTTTTATACACGGACTCGCACGCTTTCAAGACGCGGCCTGGCACACAAGTTGAACGCACTTGTGCGCGGCCTTCTTGTGTGTGTATAATATATATTTATTATGTAGGGGGAGGGGGGAGGAGGAGGGATGCGCTCGGAAGTCGGAACCGAGGTCGAGCACGTCAGTAGCAGGGTTCCTTTCCATGCGCGTTGCTTTATATGACATTCTGTGTGTGTGTGTGTGTGTGCGCGCGCGCGCGCGTGTGTGTGTGTGAGTGAGAGGGGAGGGTGATTTGCTTGGGGAATGTAAGAAACCGTCGTGGGACAGGTAAGAATAGGAACTTCATACATCGTGTATGTGCAATATTGAAATCAGTTTAAAGAAACAGCGTTAAGATACGTTCATTAAAGGCAGAATTTAGCGTGTAATATGTGTGGGCCAAAAAAGTACATAGGAGCTGAATTTAATGGAATTAAGAGTCATAAACAATTATAGATATAAGTATATGATCTGTGGTTCAAGTTTGGATCTCTGTTTTTAGAATTATCATCACTGATTTATGAATCGAAAACTTTTATTATTTTTTGCTCAAATACTGTTGTGCAGTATGACGATAGGCTTCTAAAATTGCATCCTGCAGAACTCATCAGTTTGATTTGAGCAACCATGGTAATTTTGTGTAAATGGTAAACCTACGGTAATTTTACTGTAATAAAGGTGCGGTAATTATGACTATCGTTAGTTCGTGACGTCGTTGCGTCTCGTCAACTCAATATTTTAAAAAGCTTTGAAAATAAGTGCATTATAATCAATTATTATAAGAGATGAATAGATTAAGAAAAAAATTAAAAACACTTGATATAAAAATACGAAAATAAGTGAAGATAGTGTTTAAATTAATTTTCTAATGAATACAGAAAGTGCGGAGAAAGAGTTTCCAGAGTCCTGAAAAATGTCAGACTCATTGATCAAAAAAAGGATCTTAAAAATTTTAAATGAAGGATTATTTTTCTATTCTGAAATAGTGAAATACTCTTTGTATGGTTTTATCCCCCCCCTCTCTCCTCTCTCTCTCTCTCTCTTGCTTAAAAACATTCTAATATTCTGCTTTATCCACAATTTCTGTCGACGCTATATTCGGAAAAATAAAATAAATACTTCTTGCATTGCTCTCCAGAATTAAGCTCTCTTCGGCTGAAAATTGTATAGAGAAAATAGACTGCATAACTTTGAGGGAAAACAGCTGAGAGAGAGAGAGAGAGAGAGAGAGAGAGCAGCTGCTACTTGCGTGAAATAATTTAGGTTAAGTCGGTCATATTCATGAATCTATTTCTAGACTACAATACTCTCGTTACTTGACTGAGTCACTGTGACGATTCTAGGTATAATCTGCTTTATTTATCTAAGTCCTCCACAGATGACTGTAGATTCTGTCACCGATCAAGACGTGACACTATCGGATATTGACGCTTTTTTCCGATAATGGACAGCTGAACGTATTGTTAATGTTATATTTATTTGTTGTTCAGTGCTGGAATTCAGCTGTGTATATGTATTTACATTATAAATAATATTTTTGATCAACTTGAAATGTAATACATCCTATATTTTTTATGCTCCGGTCCTTCGACGGTGCAGTCTTTCGTATAATTTCTAAAAAAAGAAAAAAAAGAAAAACAAAAAAATTCTGTAACCATCATTTGCAACATAACACCGCGCAACAATATAGCGAATTCTGTATTCCGTTCTTTTGAAACACGCGGACACGAATAGAGAGGAAGTGCAAATGGCTCTTTGTAAAAAAAAGACTTTTGCACACTTCTCCTCTTACATATATGTATATATATATATATATATATATATATATATATATATATATATATATATATATATGTGTATATTAATACATAAGTACCAATACAAGGAGACCGCCAAAGTAAAGAAAACAAAACTTTCTAATAATATGCGAAATGACCTGTCATTGTGCCGGCGGGTGCGCATGCGCGCACTTTGAAATTGCTAGTTATATATATGCACGCATATATATATATATATATATATATATATATATATATATATATATATATATATACAGCCTAAACGCGTACACACGCGGATATCTGCATTAATGCAAATACCACTTATAAGGTGTGGTCGTGTATGCATAAAGACGGAGAGGGAGGGGGCGTTCACCACATTATTCCGATAGGTTTTGCGCATACGTTAAAAATTCGCATCTCTCTGTCCCTCTGTCTCCTTGTCTGTCTCTCTTTTTCTGTCCCCGCAAAATATTGCAACGAGTTCCATCATGGTTTCTGCGTTTACGATCTTATGATCATGAAGTATCGTTTATGTCGTTGCCTATATATATATATATATATATATATATATATATATATTCAAAATCTTTAATGTTTTAAAGAAATCTTATTAAACAGGAAATGTTTAAGTTCCTGAGATTTTTCAGCATAGCAAACGCATTGCGCAAAAAATCTGAATATTATTCTTATATATATATATATATATATATATATATATATATATATATATATATATAACCTTTAATGTACCTTCGATATTAAACAACTGTACTTTTAACGGTTGAGAGAAAATTCTCAATGCGATACGTCGAATTCTTACAGATTCTACGGGGAGTATCTGCGTTTCTTTAAAACAAGAAAATAAATCCCCGTGAAGTAAGTGTGCTGGCGCGCCGTAGGTGTGCTGGCTGAGGCATCAGTTAACCATTCAAAATACTCCTCCCCCGACTCCTGAAAAATCACGATAATACACGTACAGGTATATACGATTATCGCGACCTTGACGGCGGGCCGATAAAAACTCTTATCGTCACACCGCTGCCGAGCATATACGGGATATGCATTATCTCCCAATGCAGCATAAATCTTTGGGCTCTCTCTTTAAGCTTTCCCCGGCGGTTCTTTCTCTATGCTTTGGGTTAGCTCAGATTCGAAAATTTCGAGACTATCGGTTATGATTTTCGGATTTTAGGTATCGAACAAAAAAGGACAAATGGAATGAATATTTCTATATGTAGAATGCATTTGGTAAACGATCAATCATTAAATTTATAAGATTTTATGATATTTAATTATTTGCGAGAAAATCTTAATTTTGAAAAGAAACCAAACAAAATGATTTAGCTGAGATTTTTCAGGATGTGTGAAACGTTGAATAGTTTTTCGTCTTTTCTTTAATATCTTGGGAAAAATCATCATTTTGGAGTTGAAATGGGCCTTATCTCGAAAATTGGCTATTTGTGAGGCTGGACAATGCTAGAAATCGTATCAGCACAACGTGCATGCAGAATTCCCTCCCATGTATGCTTGGCGTTCATTATTTTTCTTGCAATAACCTTTCTTGAAAGCATTTTCGAATTTAATATTAAGTATTGACCTATTGATTCTATATCACAATATTAATATAAAATGCGTTCGCAATAGTTGGGTATAACTCTTTTAATTTATGAAAATAAGCACAGAAAATTCAAAACGTTGTTTGTTTCTAATAAAAATTAATCTCTCTTATTTCATCACGAATAATTTTATTTATGATAAAATTTCATTAATTGATAAGGTGCAGCAGAAATTAGCTTTGGAGTACATTGCCGATTGATAGTTACGTAGTTAGTTAATTATATTAATTATCCAACTGACATTAGTTAATTATATTAATTTTACGAAAAACATGCGAGAGACAAAAGAATCTTTATAAAATATCGTTATTTATTGAAATACTTTTCCCAAAAAAGAATAACCATTTTTGCAACAAAAAAAAAAAAAAAAATACGGATCCTATCTGAAAACGGGACCAGAATTGGGCCTGGTAACCTTGTAATCCCTAGCTATCGACCTAAAAAAGTATATAAAAACGTCAAGTTGCTTCGTGGTCCTCGTTATGGTTACTGCAGTCCGTCCGCGGCGCCACGTTTCATACACGTGCGTTTGTTTCTCCTTTGGTAGTCTCTCTCTCTCTCTCTCTCTCTCTCTCTCTCTCTCTCTCTCTCTCTCTCTCTCTCTCTCTCTCTCTCTCTCTTTCTCTCCCTACCTCACTCACTCTTCGAAGATCCCCTGTAGCAGGGGGAGAGATGTTTAAGAATAGAGTAACGCCGGATTTGAGAATACGTATAGGACGAGCGAGCTTTTAAGGCAAGCGTTCTTCGGACGGAAGATTTAGACATTATAGCTGGGACGATAGATTTAGTGGATTAGCGGAGATTCTGCTTAAAGTGGATATTTCTCTCTCTCTCTCTCTCTCTTGAGTGCGTAAGGTGCCGTAATAAATCCAGAGATCATATATAGGATCTGTTTTAACTTTCTTTTTTTTGTTTTTACCGAAAATCGTTAACGAATAATAGAACGAAATTATTTAAGAATAGAGCATTATTTTGCGCTTGTTCAATATTTCATTTTGAATTGAACTTATAAAAGTTCGAAGTACAAACATTGTTTGTAACAAAATCCCTAGACTATTTTCATTTTTACCATATATTTTAAAGGTGATAAAATAATTAGCATTAGTATCCGGGGTCAAATTGAAAGACAGTGTGTGACTCTCTCTCTCTCTCTCTCTCTCTCTCACACACACTACCTGTCTCATAATGTCGATGAAAAGTGCATTAATCTTAATCGTTACGATATTTTTCTCTACCCTTTTTTGAAAGTGACGGCAAAGTGGTATTTTTGAGTATTTACCCAGTGTCGGCATACAATTTATATTATTTAGATATAGAACTGTTCTTTAAGTTGAGCACGTTGGTGAGCTACATGGTGAGCTACATGGTTTACGTCTAAGAAGAGAGCAGCTTTATAAAATTAATAAATAAGTGTTCAATAATTTATTCAGATATTATTATTGCTGTATGTGATGTTCGTTCGTTAAAGGCCTTTGGAACAGTTTTTTTTTTGTTGGTAAAATATAAAGACAACATTTTTAAACCTCTTAATATGCGATATTAGTGGCGGAGAACAGAACTAAAAAAATGGCAGCTATGAGTGTTCAAGAGTGCAGTGTGAAACTATTGCTCAGATTAGTGAAATACATCAAATTGAAGCATAAGAAGTGTTATAGCAGAGTTCCAAAGCGTCATGGATTTCTCTCCATATGAGCGAAAGATTATTACAAGAGGAAATTGTTTTAAAGAACTTCGATTGTTATAAAAATATTAATACTAATTTCAGTTTTCATTGTACTTTCGAGTCTGAAGCTGTTAAAATTCCAAGATTTAATTTATTTTACGATATTGAAGTGGCGAACAATCATATAAAGAGTGGATAAAAGTAATAAAAATTAAATACGATAAGTCAAGAGCCATTTATTAGTGTCGAAGACGTCACTTTTTCACAAGCTCTATTCGAAAAGAATAATGAATACAACAATCTTTCCGTTACATTAATCAAAATGTATTTGTTTTTGTGGAAATTGATATTTAAGGAAAATCATCTTTATTCAAGCCTTGACTAAATAATGTATCAAAAACAACTTGAGAAACAAATAGCCATAAATCATTTATAAGATTGTAAACTGAATGTGCATCGCAGATGTTATCTCAGTTGTCGCCTTCTCGACTCTTTTTTATACTTCGGCGTAGTCAAGATTTATAGGTGTTTATTGTTTAGATGCGTTAAGTATTGGTTTGTCTGTAATAGTTAGTGCTGGGTTTCAGAACTCTTGATTTTACAACACCTTAGTGATTCTTCTTCGTGTTATCATAAATATCGTTTCAAAGTAGATTTCTCGCGTCCGTTTTTTTCCGCTCCGTTATATGCCACTCATCACAGTATGCTATTGTATGGATACTAAATTCCAATAGCCTAATCGAAGTGCAAGAATGACAGCATATGAGGAAGAAGGTGTCCACGATTCTCAAAGGCATTCCGGCACATAAAGACTAAAAATAACTAAATATTCGATGTTCGTTTGAAAGTTGATTTTATTACACGCTTTTGATTATTTTTATCTTCAAAAATTGTTTTTTGAACTACCACATGTAATCCCAAATGCCTTATACATAAACAAAATGCAGTTTGACAGTTTTGAATAATTCTAGCCTCCGCGATAGCCACGTTAAATTTACGGCGTTTGTTGTATTAAAATTTTAACGGAATCGATCAAATACTTTTTTCGATCGACACTATCTGTCAAAAAAGTAGCCTTGACAAAAACGCATTTAACAAGTTCACACGAATGTACCCCTAGGATATTATCATTTTCCTGCTGTATTTCTACACTCTTCTCAAATTTTAACAGTCTCAAAAAATCTATACCGTATTTTACAGATGTCCCGGATTACATTTGTGGGCCAAAGGATTTATGATTGAAAAATCATTGCACCGACTAACACCTACAAATTGTTTTCTAGATTGTGGAATTTTTGTTTAGTCGGTGCGAGAATAATGTTTTACATTATTTCACTCTTATGGGAATAATTTTTGGAAGTTGGCCTATTCTCATGCACAGATACTTTATATCTACGTAAATATTTATATATTTGTATTATAATCAAATTTACAAAACATCATGTACTGGTACGGAAAATGTATCGCCTAAATAAACTATATCTCTCAGAATCAATTTTGCTCTAATTCGTTGCAGATCCATCAATTTTAATTTCGTCTTTAAATATAATCCAAATAGTAATTTTGGTCAGATTTTATTTTATGCACCTGGAACTGTTATATTTTCAATCGGACATTTTAAAATGCTTGCAAATACGCGGAATCATCCAAGATTTCCAAATATATCGCACAATGTCATCGCATTGAATTAGAAAGCAAAGCACTTTCAGTGGCGATTCCAGGTAAATTGCCTCGGTTAAAAAAAGAAGAAGAAAAACGAAAAAATTCGCCGGCTCAATTCGAGAAATCTGCCTGAATGCCGCCACATCGGACAACTTCTTCAAACGCTTATTTTACAGTTCTTTTCTCTGTTCGATTTTAATTAAAGCGAACTCGGATGCACGCAACTCCCGAGGATTCTTTCTCGGTCATTATACTTGGGATTTTACGTACGCACATTTTAATTAAGTCTCGATCGCGTTCTGACGCGCCAAGGAGATATATTGAATTGAAATCATTCTTTTTTTTCTTGTTTTTTTTTTTTTTTTTTTATATCAGTAGCAAAGATATAATTAAAGGACTTCGAAATAATATTATCGGGATGCGCAATTGTTTCGAAAACAAAATTTAATGGTCGGCAAAAAATAGTTAATTATTAATTTATTAATATAATCAGCTTTTAAGAAATATTCAATTATTTGCAATACATCAGGCTATATTTAGAAACCAATCTACATGGTATTTAAAATTCCCGAGGCGGAATTCCCTGTAATCGACTCCATTTTGCGATCTTATTATAAAAAAAAATGAATGCACGCGCGCACGCGCGCAACTCCACATTGTGAGGTTCGATAAAAGGAAGAGAAGGAAGAAAGAAAAATAACAGAAAACCGCTCTCGTCTCTCGCCCGTTCCAATTAAGCGCGCGACCGTCTGCCGAACAACGCGCGGCTCGCGCACGCGCGCACTCATTTGATTGCGTAACAGTGCAAAAATATATAATTAGTGTACAGGGCGGGGAGGGAGGGAGGGAGGGAGAGAGAACGAGAGAGAGAGACAGAGAAAGAGTATATCATTTTTGTATCATCGGATGCGCAGTCATTACTATATGTTTAATTTAACTTGCACTATTGGGTTGGACTCTTTCTCGAGCATCGTACAAGAAAGGAGAGAGAGAGAGAGAGAGAGAGAGAGAGAGAGAGAATGAGAGAGAAGAGAGACTGAGAGAGAATGAGAGAGAATCTATGCGGTGGTTTGAGTTTTCTGGAATTTTTTGGAATCTGGAGTTTACTTAGTGATTATAATGCAAGAACAATACTTAACGAACTCGATATCGGTATGGAAATTCAAACGAGATGTGTTTCTGCAAGCCCTAAGGTCTTCCTTATATTAACTTTCTTTAATACAGCTATCTGTATAGGTAAGTTGATTTTTTAGCGCATTATGAAAATTTGATAGAATTCGCAGAATTAATTGCAGCTTCCTATGCCAAGTCAATAAACTTTATTTAAATTTTATTAATCTTTTCAGAAACAATGCACTTCTCATCCAAATTCCAATTGTTCATTAAAAATAATATGCTTTTTTTTATATATTGGGCGTAATCCTCAGCCCAGTATGGATAGTTTCCGAAGATTGCTAATGGCGTCATAAAATGCTAGAAGCATGAGAAAAGTACTAATTTTATGGACTGATTTGAGTCGCAAAGTATGATGTTACCGTCTATTTTTCAATTATGATCTTACACGTTCTTTGGGAAGTCGAACTTTACGGATAATTCAATGAAACATAATACTTGCACTTGACAACCGTAAAAACTTTATAACTGAAATTGCCTGAACTTTTATGGTATGTAACATTTCTAAAATACAAGTCTGCATATCATTTTGAGAGCGTAAAGTGCGATTTTATAAATATATGTAAAAATATGTATACTCTGTCAGAGGTAATTTGCGCACCACGTCTTTCATTTCATAGACAGGAGATTAGTATTATCAATAATAAGAATTTGTGTAAAGGAGTAAAATTCTTTTAAACATTCCATCATTACATGATATTGCAGTTTATATGTATATATCATTTTTCAGCAGTTTTTGTTTTTTTTTATAACACCCATATCCTTTATCTACGTAATTGTGAATTTGATAAATATATAATATTTACTTGGAATATTATGTATTATTATAAGTATATAGAATCCAAGGCCAACGTATTTAAGATATAAAAGAAAAGTTTATAAAATTAGCCAATTAATCCCTCTAAATTAATAATATTTTCTAGCAAACTTCGCGATAGTGAATTTGAAAAAATATGATCTCGTTTTAAATCGATATAACTGAGAAAAGAATTTCTTTGACTTTACAAAAATTTTTTTCTCAGTGAACCTCGTATGAACTTTAAACCAGTTGACCAGTTCAGTTATACCTACAATTTATAAGTTTATGTCTATACAATTCATCAGTATTGCATTCTGACATTCTCTATTTATTACTCGTATGCTACAAAGTGGAGCTAATTTTCCTCACGTGCTTGCCCCGCAGTAAATTCTTATTTGTACAGCGGGTAAAGGATTAAATTAAAAATCTCTTCCGCGCCAACATCGTTTATACGCGCATACGATGTCGCATGTCTATAGGTATATACAACACAACTACACTCCCAACTCGGCAATGAAATCCAGAAGAAGAAATCGAGGTGATCGTGTAGCACCGTACCCCCAGTGATGGCGGAAAATTGCGAACCGCAAAATCGGTACCGGCCGCCATGGATATATATATATATATATATATATATATATATATATATGTATGTATACTGGAAAAAGAAGCCTCTATAGCGGTAAAGTATAAACATACGCAGAATTAATTGCAGCTTCCAGCCTATAAACGCGCGCAGGAGAGAAGAACGCGCACGCGCTGGCACTGAAATTAGACGCACACACACTCACACAAACGTATATAACTTCACGCCAGGCCGGCCACGGAAATTCAGCGAGGGTCTCTCTCTCTCTCTCTCTCTCTCTTTCTCTCCCTCCGTTTCTCGTTAGCGCTCTCTATTCCTCATTAAACCGTGCCTTTTAAATCGTGCACGCAGAGCATAAAAGGATTCGGCGAGACTGAGTCTCCCGACCCGCATTCCGCGCTCTTCGGCTTGTGTTCCTTGTCCTCTTATTTTAGCTACCCTCTATACACCTCGGTGGATACTACATCCTGCCCTGCGAGATTTTATACTGTCCTCGTAATCGAAGCTACTTAACGTCGATTTAATAAGTACGGATCATAAGAATCTTGTGAATCTTCTTATGTCCATTTATCAGTGGACATAAGAATAAAAGTGCTCGACGAAATATTTTCGTAGGTATATGCATGTACTTCTGAAGCTATTGCAGTACGATGACAAATCTGTTATTCAAATCGCTGTACTTTTTCATGTTACATCAAATACTGTTTTCATAGCCTGTACGTCTGGCGATCACTAAAGTCGAATTTCAGCTAAATAATGTATCCTCATAGCGAAAATAATAAATGTCAGTGGATGGAAATCTTAAAGAGAACAAGTGACTTGGTGCACAAATAAAAATAGAAGAGAAGAGCCTTGCAGATTCTATACACGTGACATGCCATTATACTAAATCTAACATTACACCAAATCGTTTCCACTGTTCATTAAATTGACTTTTTGAATTCATATAGAATAGGTGCATGAGTAGTTGATTAACTAAGCTTTTCCAAACATTAGAGTAGATGAAACTGTCCATTATACAAGAATAATTCCACTTGGGTCGTCCTTTTACTGAAATTCTGATTGACTGGCAAAATATTTGAATTCACTCAAAGGAATCGATATTAGTCAAATTAATCATATTGTCAACGATAGCTAGAAGTGTAAGCTTGAGACAAATGGCTCTCGTTCAATTGGACAAAAATCGTGAAATCTGTTCCATGTCAATTTTTCGAATTTCAGCGATTATAATTTTGTTCAAGTTTATCTTCAATAGGCCTATAGGATAATTTTCTGCGATCACATCGTACGATTCAATTATGATACAAATTTTGTACAGATTCCCAGTATGGTTCCAAACAGACCACCCACACTTATACAGGAACTGCATTCTTTATTTTGAGAAATGGGCCAACAGTATAGCCTCCCTCTCTGCCACCTCTTCGCGCCGTTTCAATTCAAACGATGCTGCTTCATTCCCGCTAAACTAACATCCGCTTATAAGTTTCGCGCGTGCGGTTAACCGCCTGCCCCGGCGAAATCGCATCTCTCCTCTCGAGCGAGCATAAGAGCATCGCCAGGGAGAATCATAACGTTAAACTCTACTCTTTCGGTGTAAGTGCGGTCACAGCCTGATAGTCGCGCATAATGGGACCCCCCCTCTCTCTTTCTGCTCCTCCATAAGTGTAAGCGGACATTAATTCGCATCCTTCGCTGCGCGTCAAAACATGCGCACGCGCGCATTTATTTCCTGCTTTTCCAGCTGATGCGCCTCATTATATATATATATATAGATGTAACGTTGAAAACACTGCTCGCGTGCGTATTCTTTTTTATCGGATCTTATACATGTGATTAAAATTCTGTATATGTATGAGAGATTCTTGAGTTTTTCTGATGGAAAATTCGAGGAAATTGCAATATGTGAACTCGTTCTCGTTGGATGATCTTCTCGAGGTGCATTCCAGGAAGGTCTAAGATGCCTCGGAAGACCACAGTCGACTGTCCATCATTGAAATGAAATGGATTCCAATAATTCTTATTCTATATAAATCCGCGAAACTTGGTGCACTGAGAAAATGCCTTCAGTCAGTTCAAATAAAATTTTAGTCAAAAATAACACTGCTTGGGGTCGCTCACCAAACTGACTGTATTTTTGAGGTTTGTAGGTTGAAAGTTAGTGCTGTTTGAAACGTGTCTTCGGAGATCATTGGCGACTAGAATGTTCTTTTGTAAATGCAGCAGATACTTGACTTGCTGGAGAAAAATGCTCGACGAATTTAGCATTAACAATTAAAGCCACATAAAACTCGCTACATAATTATCACATATAAGTTGTTTTTTGGTTTTTCTCTAAAAATTAATGTATGCGAACAATTTAAACAATTTTTTATATAAATGTGGACTCAACGATAGGCTACTATGACGTTGTACAGTTAATTATGTAAATTAAGTTAGAATAATTAGCGAGTGTTCTTAATTTGTATACTTATTATACGTACAGAAATTCCTGTATGACAATTGTGTGTTGTGCAATTACCAATGAAAACTTAAAAGGATTAATTGTAAAAGAATATTTTAAAGTTTAACAAAGTAGCTTTCGTGTGTATTAATCAATGTTTTATGTGCTAAAATTGCTCAGGAACTTATTCAGTTCTGAATTTTCATCTTCAAAAATATATAGCACCGTTATTCATTGTAAGAACGTTAACTAATTGTAATGGCAACTATCGTCGTGATGTATGTTCAGGTCAGGGTGTAATAGCTTGACTTGATGAAGAAATGCACTCTATTTCAAATAAAAATCTTATCTAATTTTTTGAAGATTCTCGAACTCGGCTCAGTTGATACATTCCAAATGCTTTTCAGCATAGATAACATTTTAAGCCGACTATTGGATTCAGAATTATTTCCCTTACACAATCCTATATAGATTACGTCAAACAATCATTTTATAAATATTTCGTTGTTGTTTATGCGAAAGAAAATTTTTGAAAGCAAAAGATTTGAATAAGATTGTCGCGTTTAACTATTTTGTTGCTGTTTTTTGATAAAGTAAATATTCAGAATTTTATATACTATAAGCTCTTTAATAACAATTATAATAGTTATTTTACTTTATAATTAAATTTCAAATATTGATCGCATACACTTTTATTAAATATCCTTCTCTTATAAGACTCCACGGGAAACTACCTTCCTTCCAAAATCTTCAAAGACTAAATTTATGCCATCTCAGTATAGCTATTCAATATAGCCAGTACAAAATACCAATCCGCAATGAATCTTTCGCTACTCGCGTGAAAGCGCAGACAAGCGCAGTTCAGAGCGTATAAAATAAGACAGTGGTGCAACGGGAACGTTGAGAGAAGCTCTCTGACCCCCTCCCGCCCCTCCATCGACGCCGGGACATCGCATCGAGAATTATGTAAGAGCGCGCAGCAACGCAAACACGCACCCGAGCCGCGCCGCTGATGCATCGGTCTCGGTCGAGAAGTTCAAAGCGCGGAGGCGAAAACGGCGCGAAATAAAAGGGAGGGGGGACGGGTCATCAGAGAGCGCGGTGAGACGCGCACGTGGGGGAGGAAGAGGCATCATCGCGCGCGAATCACCGAGCCAGTTGTACAATCCCGCTGACACGAATACGGAGATCCCGACGACGTTAGGTATATATGTACACAGCTGCTGGAAAGCCAGCGCTTGAGTTATCGTACTGTATTCCGTGCGTCGTACAGTCGCGTGGGCGGACGGCTACACAGGAGTCCCCCCCCCCCCCCCGAGATGATGGTTGTGGCGATGATGTCTGTGCAGTTTATAAGAGAGCGGAGGAGCGATAAGATGAAAAGCAACGAGTGCTTCTGCTCTTGATAATTGACTATGGCATCAGCTGACTCTTACCCGATATAGTTCTCGTTTGTGGCACTGGTCTTGTACAACGTCACGTGCGAATGTGGTGCTTTAAAAAATTTTCTTAATAGAATGTTTTAGCGTTAGGTCTACTACTTTTGTAACAGTGAATTTTTTGTTGTGAACCATTTTATTTTGAATAAGATTTAATCGTTAAATAAATTTAGTCATTTCATGAAACTAATTGTAGCGATATTAACTCAACGTCGTTTTATAACATCTGTATATGCATTGGTCTCTCACATCCAAAATGACAAACTAACACTTTCAATTAAATAAGAGGAAAAACTTCTATAAATTTTAAACTACTTTTTATGAGGATCTTTCCATAAGTGACTTAACCTAATTCAGGATCGGTGACCTGCACAATTATGCTTGGGCTAAATATGAGATAAATGAGGCTCTTCACCTAGCTCCATATCAATAAATATTTGAACTTTTTCTTCAAATACCGGTTGCAAATTTACTCAAGTGAATAGAACAAACCAAAGAAATTGAACATGATCCAACCAGTAGCAGAATAGTTTGAGGAGAAAGATACTGTAGTAGGCCGATTCAATATTCAAATTCACTGCAATGAAGAAATTAAGGAATTATTCAATTTAAGAGGAATGGGAACTCGACGAATGAAGCAACAAGATGAATGTAAGGAACAAGGCTGGTATAGCCTCGGACACGAAAAAGAATAGAACCTGAGAAATGGAAGGAGCAAGATTCGTATTCCCTTAATTTATTCATAATTTGTCGCCATAAAAATCTTTCATTTATAGCCATTCTGTAATACGTTGGGGTTAATGAGCATAGGAATATGAGCTGATACAAGCTATTATGTTTAGACTTAATCCTTCCATTGATCTTCTTCTTTTCATTCTTCGACTTTTTATTCGTTTTCTTGTCTGAGAGCTATTTCTAACCTACCCGTTAGCCTACAAAATAAAAAAAATTTTCAATACATTGAGATTGACAGATAAGCCAATGTGAGTCTTACTTCTTCCATTCCTCGAGTTCCTTTTTTTGTGAATCAAACCTAAGTAATGCCGTGACTGGCAATACCTTCATCATTTAATCTTTCTGATGTCTGAGAACAATAGCAAACGTACGGCGTCGAATTTTTTATTGGAAAAGTTGTTTCGAGGAAGTCTGCAGGTGAAAGGCTATATGATACACGAAGCGCGTGGGAGGCGTGGCGTCAAAATAGCCGGAAATGAAGTAATGCTCTTTATGGAAAGCCTACTTAATATAACGATATCGATACAACCGAATAAAAAAATCGTTTTGAATGTGAAAAGTTAAATGTAGGCCGAGTATATTGGCATTAAAATCAAAATGTGTCGTTAATCGATTTGACAAGACAGCTATCTGATTCTGTATTACTATCTAATATGTATAATTCATAAAATACCAATAATATACCACGCAATTCTAACTGATTCTTCTATAAGCCATTTCTTTCTTTCGAGAAAGGAAAATATCAAAATTACGGGGTAAACTGTAACAATACAGACATTTAACATACGTATACTTCCACGCAACTGAAGAATGTGCCTGAAAGCTCGTTACACGAGCTGGATACGAATAACCAACAACGGCGCTGATGGCGACAATATTCGCGCGAAATTTTACTGCGCGCGGGCTAATGATTCTGGCACGGCTGCCATGTTTTATCGAGGCCAGTGGCCTTTCGTGGCGCGTATATAGCGTAATATATATATATATATATATATAAGAAAAGAGGAATGATGAGATTCAGTTGGAGCGAAAGAGCTTGGATTGGAAAAATTTAATATCTTTTTAGATTTATAAATTGTAGATTGATTTAAATAAAGTTGTATACTGTTGATATGTTATTGGACTTAAATCTCTTAGGAAATTCGACCATACATATTGGGATATTTTCTGAGAACGCAAAAGTTTGTTTTCTACATTAAATAACATTTTGTTCACTACAATTATTCTGTCAGTTTTTGGTAGTTTCTGGTTAAGATTAGAATTATAAAATAATTTTTTTTAAAATAAATGTGACCGTTAAAAATGTTTAAAGTAACGAAGAAGCACGTATTTAATTAATTAGTGAAACCTTAAGAAATAATTTAGTTATAATATTTTCCATTTTTAAATTAATATTCAATATTGTAATTTCCAAGTTGTTCCTTAGATTTTTTTCTTTCTTTTAAACTTGTTTTCTAATTTATATCAGTTATGTCATTTATTTATATTATAGTACGTAGGCGTAACGTTAGTTTTGACTTCAATAGCTGACATGTTCCTTCTCTCTAGCACATCCGTTATGATGAAATTTATTTACTGCGTATTAATCATTTAAAGCTAGGGCACGAAGAAATACCTCGTTCTATTATATTTGTTTAAAGTGGAAAATCTGGATGCAGCTATTTTCCTTCCAGGTTGAGTCAACGCTTCAGCTGACAATGTGTATAATAACTAGACCGACCTTTTGCGGCTTGGAATGTGTACAAAGATAGCTTTTACGTATTACATAACCAAAGTTCAGTCAGAAATATCCAGAAATAGGTAATCGATTGGAACAATAAAATTTCGGAAATCGGCATATACACCCGCACGCACGCACGCACGCACGCACAAATTCATTTTGTTTCGCCACTATAGAACATCATCTCCCAAACTATCGGCGATTCTATTATTACTATCGTGGGCACATCTATTCTATTATTTTTCGATTGTGCAATAGGTGCAAAGAATAACTCTTACTTACTATGCCATATAATATATATAACAAGTTAACCTTAGAGGGTTCATTGAATATCAAATGCATATACACAGATCATATTCGATACATGTAATTTTATATGTATTTTGATGAAGATTACAGGTTAGATTTCAACCATTTTCCGTGAATAAAATTTTTTTTCTATATTTTATACTGAAGTATTGATTCAGTACTAAGAAAAATATTGTTAAAATTGCGAAAGTATAGTTTCCAGTTACTAATAAAATAAAATTACTATTAATTTGAAGAAAAATTAGAGCAAGTTGCCGTGAACTATAATTTTATTCATTCTATATTTTGTGTTTTTTTTTTTTTATTAATCTGACAATTTTCAGTACATGATTCTTGAGTTTTTTCGATGATTACTCTTGGTCAAGTCATCAGCACAGTTACTCTATAATATTAAAATATTAAAACATAGATATTCAAACATTTTTATTTCAATTTCCTGCTTGACAAATCGCATATATTAAAAAATAATAGACGTGTTCGACAAAACCATTTTATTTTGATCTGCTGGTTTTACAAATTTTCAACAGCTAAACCAGAACATTTAATTTAATCTATAGTACGCAATGGCATGATTATAAAAAAATTAATTATTACAATACAATCTGAAACTGGTAATAATGTGTCCTAATGTGACCACACATAGACTTCATATTTTGCATACCGTATGCTAGTACTTTTCCTTTAACAAATATTGTTCAGATATTCATAACAATGCATTGCTAATCATCATCGCCTATAAATGGCAGACGCTTAGCTAGAACAAAACTACAGTAATTTTTTTGGACAATACTACTGTCGGGAAAAAATTTCACGATTCCATTGACCTATATGCATGAGTCATTTGTAATATTTTGCATCTGGATCACCTATTATAATTCATAATAAATCCAAATATTGATCAAAACAATAAACGAGTAGCTAATATTATTTAAGAAGTTAAACTAAACCAAATCTATTGCACATCATATTAATATTAAAACTTTAATTCTTAAATTCTTTTGGAAATTTTCAAAAAAATATATTCATTACTACTATAATATAACAATTACTTCGAAAATTTTATACAAGTATTAACCAAGTAATATGGGTTCACTTGATAAATATGACACTGAAATTTCAACCTATAGTTTTCCTCGCTAAACCCCTCATTAAAGCATTTTTAATTTTATACAAAAAATTAATTATTAATAAATTATCCAACCGATTAGTCTATTGACATTATTGTGAATTGCTATGAAGCTCCAATTTCGCATTAGATATATAATATAAAGAAATATGCCTTAAATACGCTGCAAATCGCGCACGAGGCAGCAGCTGGCGGCGCATCGGTTGTTGTTGCGCGGCAACGCGTTCGTGTGACGTAACGCGGAGAACGCGAAAAAAAATTAGAGCTATATATACGTCCGGTACGTAATATAGCGACGGTGTACATAATATGACTCATCGAGCTCGTCCATTACGCCTTCTACTATATATATATATATATATATATATATATATATATATATATATACTCGTAGGAGGAACAGTGTGGCAGGTGCTATAATACAACGAACTTTGCGGGAGGCATTTTAAGAATTCCGTATGCGTGCTGTACCAGGTTGAGAAGATAGGTAGATTAGCCCGCTTCAAACATTTTGGACTTACGAATTTTTTTTTTAGAAAAATTTCCCACACAATCTCTCTTTGAAACGATTAGTAACATTGAAAATGTTCTTCTCAAGTTTTGATACTAGCGAACATTTTCTGCAGAGCCGTATTCCAATTTTGAACATAGTGCATTTCCGAAGCAGAGGATTTCTTCGAAAAAGGGCAATGCTAAATTAGTCGCAAGTTGAAAACTAGTTCTTCTCATTACTTGTTGTTATAAGTATACTCTCCTCAAGTAAACAACATTTTATTTGGTTGTATCTGATGAATATATGATCCATGTTCTCTAACAGTGCCTTCTTTTTAGCGTGAAACAAGCTTTCAAAAAAAGAAGTCGTCTAGTTAAATCTTTACTATGAGCCAATAAATTCTGAAATCCATATATTAGCATATTTTTTTTAAAGATCGTGGTCTAATTGCCTAGTTATTTAGAAACATTGTAGATCACATTCGGTACTGTAAATCTCAATTAACTATGTACCATATAATGGTGTAAATGGCATGTATAATATCAATGTATCAAGTAAGCGAAATGAACTTTATAAATCTGAAACATCGAGAAAAAAGATCTGTATACCTCGTGATATTTTATACTCGATCGAAAATCATCAAATCTTCGCCACAGTGTTCATCGTAATAATTAAAGAATTCTAATTCAGAATGATATTCGTGAAAAATAAACTAGACAATACCAATGAAACAACTGTCTCTAAATTCCTTAACCTACCATCGGGACCTAAATAACAACGATGGCAATCCTATATGGTCAGCGCGTAATTAATGCACTTCCTTCCGGACCAGATGGTTGGTAAAGGAGAAATATAGTGCGTGCGTGACAGCTACAAGTAAACGGTCGCTCAGGCCGACTTTTCAGTGTTTCTTTTTCCTCTCCCCCCACTCCCTAGCCCCTCTCCCGTCTCGGCCCCACGCCATTACTAGCAAGGCTATACGGCTTTCCAATTGCGCTGTCCTCGAGAGCGCGACAAAATATATAATATAAATATATATAAAACAAGTATCGGTAATTTGTTAGAATGGTAAATTGAAATATCGCTGGGTACAGTTTAGAAATATATGTAAATTCATATCAGAGCACAACTCTCGCCTACTGTATAAGCTGGTTCCAAGCCTGAAATTTCCAATCAAACCAAATACTAAAAAAAAAAAAAAAAACAAACAAAACAAAATCGTAGAACGTCGAGAACGAGTTAAGAAAGTAAAAGATTGATACAGAACAGAACGAATAGACGTTCCGCGATAAATTGTGCTGGAAACATAGACACAACAACTCGTTGTCCTGGCAAAAGAAAAATAAAACTCACACAGCAAACTCCAGACAACTGCACGCGAACCGACAACATATATAACTGGCCTTAACGTTATCTTTGAAGTTCGAGGCCCCCAAGAAGCTTCTTCTGAAAATCCAACCGGCATCAACTCTCGCCGTGTGCGCCCCCCCTTCCTCCATCTTCATTCCTTTTTTCTCCGGAGCCCCGTTTTCATTCATTTACGAGAAATTTCAACGGCCAGGGTAAGCATAGCAGCAGCTGCGCGCGTGGTGAAGGTATTTTTAGAGTATAGGCGTATATTATATATATATATATATATATATATATATATATATATATATATATATATATGTATATATAGCCAAGTGCATTGCCGAGAAATCGAGCACGGGTGAAAGACCAAAGTCTGCGAGGATCATCGCACCCGAGGAGGAATTAGTTTATCTGCGATACAAAGTCGAAATTAAAAGATCTTCGTTGATTGTCGCTATTTTTAAAGAGTTAACCATGTTCTCTTATCGATGCAACGGTTTGTACGCGAGCTTTTTTTTTGTTAATTTAATTGACGACCGGAAGTAGGTTCAAGCTTATTCAAGATTGTATATTAAAAATTGTATAGAAGTTTCGTATGTTTTTTTTAAAGCGATTATTATCTTAACTAAGCCCATCGCTGTAGTTTTTTGTACAAACATATATGAAATCAAATAAAATACTATATATGAACTGATTAGGACGTAGGATGTACAGAAAAACTGTAATGTATGAATGTAAATGATGCGGATATATTTATTATCCCGTACTTTTCTTGAAATTAATGTAATTACGAATGAGCACTCCTAATTAGACAGGATAATAAAGTAGACAGTATTAATTAGAGCCTAGTCAGAGGGCTCCGCCCGGTCACCCGAGTTCATATATTTATACGTCGACGCACTCCTTCAAAGTTATCTCTTGAATTCGAATTTTCACAATTCTAAATATGTGGGTAAATTTTCAAAATTTTACGTAACTATAAATTTATACACAATATTGGGATATATTAAAAAATTAAGTAATCATTATAAATAAATTGGTCATTTAAAGATTACATATAATAAAAGCACTATCAAGAATATATATTAGAATTCTTTAAGAAACACTTCGTGTTGTTTACACATGTTTTGTTACCAATATAATATATATATATATATATATATATATATATATATATATACATTTAACGCTTTAAACTATGTTGATGTATTATTTTCCAATTATGTGAATTTTTCAATATAATAATTATTTTATTATTTTATTAGATTTATTATTGCGCTTAGTAAAATAAAATAATAGGTTATAAAAGCAATCCTTAGCATTGTGTTTATTAGGTATAATATAGATTTCTGAACTTTTCCATAAATAAACTTTTATTGAATTCATTAAATTTAAAATTACTTTCAAGTATTACGATACTTATTATTATAATGTCCACCTTGAATTTAATGCAAATATTTACATAAATATTTAGAGTTTTTTAAATATAATTTTGATTTCATTTACGTTTGCAATATTTTTTCCATTATTTTTCCATTTAATATATTTAGTATACGTTTTCAATATAAATACATACATGTGCATATTAGATACTTTTCTATACATACGATTGTTTATTGTATATTAATTCAAAGTTTAAAGTAACAATTTATACCTAACTATTT
Organism: Sycobia sp. Sy_11; assembly: GCA_018907035.1. NCBI lineage: Eukaryota > Metazoa > Arthropoda > Insecta > Hymenoptera > Epichrysomallidae > Sycobia > Sycobia sp. Sy_11. The sequence goes on along the minus strand of JACCIC010000002.1, from coordinate 4,870,875 downwards.
CTTTTAACACTTTTTATTAATCAAAATAAGCTCTTTTTTTCGTATTCTTTTGAAATTTTTGAGTTTATTCTTTAAATATCAAACCGGGAAAGCATGTGGGTGTCTCGGAAGGAATGCAGACAATTCTCTTCTTTTTTCAGATGAAGACGGTTCTAACAACTTTCAAATCCTTCTTAATTTCTATCTTACTTTCTTTTATTAACCTAGATGTGCATCTTTTGTTCCTTTTCTATATGGATTAATAGAGTATTTCTGTAAAATCTTATTTGTATCCAATGAATTTGTGATTTCACGATTCTATAAAGTGAATCATTTTTTGATAAAAAGGTTTCCTAAGTATTCGGATAAGTTATAAATACGCAATAAAATAAAATCCCTAAAAAATTTAACGTTTTATTCATTGAAATTTAAGTTTGTTACAGACTGTCAATAAATATTTGACATAATACACTTTCAAATAAGAAAAAGCGTACACAAAGTGCAAACAATTTTCTACATACGACTGACATTGATTAACATTCGAGGCGATATTTAATTAAGCACACACCTCGTTGTTCCATACTGTAAGTCACGAACTTAAAACCTTGGCTTCGCGGAATATAGGCGACTGAACACATGGAAAGAAAGAGAGAGAGAGAGAGAGAGAGAGAGAGAGAGAGAGAGAGAGTCGCACCCCTAATACATTGGAAAAGATAAAGTGTAAATATACAGTATAAGTGTGATATATATATATATATATATATATATATATATATATATATATATATATAGCAACATAAAAGGCGCACGCGGAAATGAAAAGAGAGCTAGGAGAGGCGGAGGGAGGGAAATAAAAAGCGCCGGGAATGCGGCGAAATTATTCTTTACTCCCGCGGGTGGTGGTAGTGGGGGGGGGGCAACGACGACGACGAATGGGCGAGTCCCTCTCTCTGAACTTTTAACGACCTTTTTCTATCCGCTAAATTCGTCCGCTGACTCAGTGTGATAAAGCGCATATATTTACCTTGGGATCGAAGGCACAAGCGCGCTGAGACTAGAATTAGAGCTACGGTTGGAGGTTGAAAATTTTTTCGGGGAAAAGTTCGTCAAAAGGATCAATGAAACATATATAGATTTTGAAAATTTTGGTTTAACTTTTTGTCTTTTATATATTTAATGTATATTGTTTTATTAATTAACGAATTAATAATTAATTAATCGTAGTCCGATTAATATTCTTACGGTGGCTGTATTGAACAGAATTATCAAAGTATTTTTTCATTTATTTAAAACGACGCTATTTTAAAATACTATTTATTAAGTTTATAGCGAATTTTCAATGAATTATATAATATCTTACACAATCAGTATGATGACAAAGGGCTAAAGTTATACGTTCATTTATAATATGTTCAGGTATGATCGATTGAAGATTCTTTTAAATGCTATTTTGGAGTTTGCTGCATGAAAACAAATTCTCCTGTCAATTTAAAAAATTACATTATTTTCGAAACTATTCTAATTGGTATTTGATAATTGAATAATCATTTATATAATAACTGAACTTTTACTTCTAATAAAAAAGAAGAATATAAAAAATTTTTGCAATATAAGATTCCTAGATACACAACTAAAAATGGCTTCAGGGCATTTATCCAAAATTTTTATCATGTTTAAATAAAGTTCTATCTATATCATATTATTGGATACAGAAGCTTAGTTTCATCGTTATCGATCTTTAGCATTCGGATAGTTGACGAATTAACATGGCCCTTACAGGTAGAGTTGAGGAAAGGACATGTCAGCCTATAATTTCTCAAACTAGCAAAAGTTATTATTGACTGAAATTTTGATATTTACAGGTAAAATTGACTAAAACTGAATAATTTTGATGAATTTTTTGATTTGTGAAAATACTGTTGTTGCAAGTGTTGAAAAATTAAGAAGTGCAGAGCGGCTGATTTGACAACTAAAACCCCATGGTGTTTTCTGTTAAATTACCCACACCTTGTCACTTTTGGTTTTTCACAGAAAATGTCCATATTCGACTTTAAATTGTCCTGGAAATACTGTCGAATGAAATGTGACGATTTGGAAGAATTTAAAAAGTGGTGATTTTGATATCAACGACATAAAGCATTCGGACCAGAGAAAAAGTTTATGAAGTATAGAAGGTATTGCTCAATAAATGTCGGTGTTCAACGCAATAGAAACTTGCTACATTATTGGAAGTAATAGGCCAAGCTATTTCCGATCATTTAAAATTACTGGGATTCATCCAAAAGTTAGGAAACTAGGCGCCGCACAGACTAATTTTTTCTTCAACGTCAGAAAAAGAAGTCTTTTTAGACTTCAGCGCTATAAAAACAAGTTTTTACATCGAACTGTTATAGAGATGGGAAGTGGATCTATTAGATAAATGTGGTTTACTATCACCTGCTGAAGAAGGCTCGAATAGTCGATGGACCATGCTACCAAAGATAACCGATGTGTTTGGAACGAGGATTGCAAGAAAAACTGCCAGAATTGGAGACGTGATACGAAACATTAATTTTCCATCAGAACGATGCTTGGCCTCTCGTTCATTATTGTGCCAAACAATGTGTGGGAAATAGCGGAATCTGTGATGCTGCTTTCTGCGCACCCGCTTTAAAGCTCGAACTTTACCCAGTTTGACTACCACGTGTTTTGGTCAATGCAGAATATCCTCAGCGAGTACGCTGCTTCACTTCACCTGAAAGTAATCAAAATTGATTCCATCCATTCTTGGCCTCTGAAATCGAGAAAAATTCATGCGGCGTCTGACACCACACTTTGCCTGAATTGTAAGCAAAGGATAATAATAAACTAATAATCTAGCGATGAATAATATTTTGAATAATGTATTGTTTTACTTTGTTATCGAAACTGAGCACTAATTTTAATTCAATATACAAACTTTCTAAGCTAAAGACCCAATGATATAATTGAAAACAGAGTATTTTTTCGCGATTGATAAAAGATGACTTCGTCTGATAATTAACTGAGAAATAATTTATCAGAATTATAACTGGTTTTTTACATTCTTAGATATTCGTGTACAAAATTTTGTAGATCAAACACATTATACCAGTAAACACAATATTTCATTACACGAATATTATCTCAATCTATATAAGGATAAAGGATTTTTATAGTTCTTAACTTTTTTAATTAATTCTAAATTATTTCAAATCTGTTAATTAAATGATTGCATGCTTCAATTCTTTAAAATCCATACTTTACTTTTTGTACTAACTGGAATTGAAGGTATAGCGATAACCTAGTCTACAACAGAAATCGTTAAAGTAAAAAGCACTACTTGCACAAATTCTATGAAAGAAGATGCCGTTTTTGTTATTACGTCATCATTAGCTGAATTATTGATCGAATCTCTTTTTACTACAATCTCATTTTTTCCAACTGAAAAGAAGCATCGTTCAAATTACTTTCTATTACTAAAAATTGACTAAATAATATTCATAGTGACATAAAAAATGTATTTGATATAATTCTTCTGAAATCAAATACTTTTACAGCTCGTGCATGCAATCTCTCCAGAATTTCATCACATATCAAATCCCTTCAAATTTTGATTGTAATTTTTATGCATTTCTGAGACTAAATTTTTTCCTAGTGTCTCCAATACGTCGAGAAAGAGGGGAGGGGGAAAATGCGGTGAAAATTTTAAAGAAGTAGAGTGACTTATGAACAGTGTTGCTCCGAAGCAAAAGGTGAATTGAAACCTACGCCGGGTAACACATAGGGGTCGAGGTCGAGAGACTGTAACACTCTCCCACACGCCGTTGATCGATCGGAAAGCGTCGCGACGCGCCCCGCATACACACACACACACAGATATAAACATAATACACATACGGACATACATGTTATACTCGATTCGCCGGGGCGAGCCCAACAGAACTGCGGACGCCAACACATTCGCCATTAATGGAGACAATGCGCAACGAAGAAGTTGATTCTACGTACAAAAACGCGAGTTCCAAAATGTTGATATCGCAGAGAAAATGAATCATCCAAAATCAAAGGAAGTTTTTTGCAAAGTCAAGGGATTCGAAGCATTAGAAAATCTTTTCAAAATATACCGGACAACATTCCATGAAAAAATAATTTCATGGAATAAATAATGAAAAAAATAATTTTACCAATTATAGCCGAAAATAATACCAAAAATTCCAACAAAATATTTTCAACAAAGGATGCAAATGATCTCATAATATACCTTTTGTCCCTTATACAAGTTTTGAAGATTTGGTTCCATATTTTCAAAGATTTTTCATCATATTTATGTTGGGTTTCCCCTGGCAATTAAGTACCTGATGTATCAATACTAGTTTTGGCTATAATTGTCGGATAAGAATGCTTATCATTATGTTTTCTCACAAAATACTTTAGAAAAATCTCTAATTTTTATTTGAAATATTTGTTTAGATTCTTATTATCAATTAAAAGTATACAACGTTGTAGCCAAACGAAATTCTTAGAAAAAAATTATTCGAATTATTTTAGGCTTATATTAATTATTGTATAATAGTTTTTGTGTTGTTGCATAGTTAAGCAACATTAAATCATAATGATTATTACTAATTTACTAGTATTTATTTTTATACTACTTATTACTAATTTATTGTTACTTTATATATTAAAAAATAATACAAACATCAGACTGGTATTTTTTTCAGAAATTTCGGTATATCAATTTGTATCAGAACTTTAAAAAAAAATGTATAAAAATGGAAATTTACAATTTCACGATTTGCAAAAAGTATATTCAGAACAGGTTATATTACCAAAGAAAAGACAAGAATCATTATTCAAAAACTTAAAAATAAAACAAGAAATAAAACAAAAATGTATTCTCACTCCATAATCTGAAGTCGTTGAAAGCAGCACACCTGGGTAGTAAGGGGCGGTAACACAATGGCGTGGTCACTTGCTATTCTACGCCCCCTACTCAACAATCCGTGTATATAGAAATCCACAGAGTGGTATGGGTCCTCGCAAGTATTCGAGCAAGATAATAGAAATTAGCTCCCCCCCCCCAATCTAACCTCGATTAAGTTTTCACGACGCTATTGCATTTATTGGAATCCGACATGGAACTAAAAAATTTTAAAATAATATTTACACAACACACGCATAGACCCATGCATGGAGCTTAAGTATAAAAGAAAAATTTTTTTTTTACACAATATAACGATTGAATAAAATTTTAATGATATAAATTTTTTTTAATTTCGTCCTTCTTTTCACAGTGAAATATTTATTTAAAAGAAATCGAAGACTTCATACTCCGTGTGTAAACCTTATGTGGTTTTAAATGATACTTACCGAGACGATTACAGTTAAAATAACATGAAAATAATAACAAATTTTAATTCGCACATGTTTTTTTCTTCATGTTGCTCCCGGGTGCAAAATTAACATTTTACCATTATGACGGGCGATTGAGAAATGCCATTCGTGTGTCGTACTTAACTATTTGTGATTTTCCAATGTAATTGAGGGAAATCGACGAAGTGGACAGTTTAGGATTTTAAATGCTGAGACTTTATTAAATTATCAATTTAAAGAATTTCAATGGAGCCAAATATTTTACTTATGTGATTTATTAATTTATAATTATTTGTTTTACACAAGTTTGGAAAGACGAAACCTCTGGTGGCAGGTGCCATTAAATATACATTTATATATATATATATAGCATCTAGAATTTTATTGGTTTTTTTTTTTGAAAATGACATATGTTTTGATATTATTACTATTAAACGTTTTCCTCGCATTTTATACTCTTCGCCTTATAAATGTGTTACTTTTGCATTGACAGGTGGATAATTTTGAGGAAAAAATCCCTTTATATCTGTCTAATAATTGCTGATGCAACATTCATTTCTACTTTGTATCAATAGCAGAACTCCACCGACCGAAATACCAGATCGCCCACGATATTCAACCTTACGAGTGATTCGTGCTCTTGGATGTACTCGTACATGTATACATGTAACATGTATATACACGTAGATCACAAATTTAATTAGTAGGGTAATATTAGTAGTATTCCTTAATTTAATTAGGGAATAAAGTTGTGGATCTGTCGTAATACTTAAAAAAAGGAATACTTAATGTACCCTAATAGGCACTGTACGTTTATTTATCGGTGACTGTGGTGCAAAACACAAGTATAGTTCTGAGCTCTGTGTGTGTAGTGGTAGTGGTGTATGTAAAATCGCAGCATACATGCATTACAAACGTTGTCACGCAGGCTTCTATCAGAGACGCATTATTTTCAGTGCTTGACTCTAGATTGAGGAGGCAACGGGAATCGATGCAGTTGGTCGAGTCTATATGTATTTTTAAGAAATTAAAATTTAAAAAATACCTCTTTATTAAATTGTTTCGTCAAATTGTGCATCTTATCTGCACTATATATCTCACGCTCTGACGCTATTATTATGGTGAAATAATTCCAGTTAGCCCGAGTTAACCTTAGTCTAGTTTTAAAATAAAATGCAGTTAAAAAAAGAATTACAGTTCTGAAGTGCGATTAGTCAGCATTGAAGTAAAAAGCTTCGACAAATTCTCAAATTCGTTTTCACAATTATTCAAAGCAATCATTATATCTGACTCGGCTTTAAAAATTAATTTCGCGAACTCTTTTTTTTTTTTTTAATTATTAACGCGTACGCGCATCTGACTATTTAACAATGTGATATTGTTTTTAAAAATCAAAATTTAATAAAATAATGGAGAGAGTCTGGATATTGCAACGGCTACAGAATAAGGTCAAAGGCAAAAGTGCTTCGATAAATATACTTTAGCAATCGATAAAACAACACATGCTTACAATTTCTTAAGTTCTTCGAATTTCATCGTAAGAAACCAAATTGTAGGTTTCTTCAAAAATTCTTCGATATAAAGCAATCAAAAATATCTCTATTGTGGAAAGAGATTCAAATAAACGAAATTGTTCTAAGGCAATCAAGTTTATTGAAAAATTATCCGTACAACTGTCACTAGAAAATCACGAAACAAAAATTTCCAAAAAATAGAAAAAAAGTGCACAATCGCTGGTATCTTATTCATAAACAAACGTCAAAAGAAAAATCCCAAATAATAAATTAATTTTTCATAAATTCTACAGCGTGTTCAAAAATAAAAATGTTACTCAGAGTCGTTATATTTATTTTATAAATTATATATATAAAATTTATAAAATAAATTGTAATTAAAATACCGACAATATACTTAAAGTATTTGCGTTCTACATTTAAATAAATCATATGACAACAGTTGAATTATTTTAGAAGAGTTATTTTATAATGGAATTTTATTGTTTGTAAAAAAGTTGCTTTTCTCCTAAAATTATTAAATTACAAAATAATTATATAATATTTAATTCATTAAGACGGAAAGGGCAGTAGTTAATTATTTAATTTTCACGCACGCGCGCGCCTCCGCCTATATTGTAAGTTTAGATAATAATTGTTATTTTTAATCTAAACCTTTAATAAAATATATTTGGATGATATATTATCATTCTTTTTCCCCAGATAATGTCGTTATTTATATTCTACACTCTTAAATTTTTAAATTACATATAAATATAAAAATTTTATATGTGTTAAATAATATAATTACTTAAGCACTTTATTTCCAGCTTAATTTCGCAAGACAAGAACATTTGTTATTAAAGAAAAATAAATAAAGAAAGCAATGCACATTTATTGATATTAATTCCATCGATATTGATTACATAAGAAAGCCTCAGAGAATGTACAGAACATACTTTTCAAATGAAAAAAAAAACGAAATATTCTACTTTACTGATTCCAAAACTTATCAGGTTTAAGTTAGAAATTCACTGTAAATGTTTTTATCCTTTACGCGATCAATTTCAGTAAGTGTAAGATTGCGAAAATTTCATTTGTGCACTATCACAAAAATTTAATGGAAGCACAGCGCATATTTTTAATTTTTTTCACGAATGCGCTTCAATATGGAAGCACTAATATTTCTGTGAATGCAAAGGAAATAATATATCTAATACTAATACTTCAAACGAACATATTTTTAGATAAAAAAATTAGATACCATCATGCTTCAATTACAATAAATTATGCAAGAATGTTATGATAACGATTATCTATTATTTTCTTACCATAAGTCAAAGTATTCATTCTCGTATTTTTTTTCCACAATAAGAAAATTACTATGAGAAGATTTCAGTGCAATAATTTTTTGTTCAATCAAAAACGAAAAAAATAATAATTAATGTTATATTCCTTAATAATTTCTAAACATAAAAACACAGCTCTTATCATTCTTATATTTTATAACTCACACATCCATGCTGCACATATTAAAAAAAAAAGATATAAACTCCATTCCAAATTGCCAAATCACTCGGCTCTGCAATTTGCATTTTACGATCGAGCGAAAAGCAACGATAAAAAACATCGCGCATCCACGGAACAGACGTGTGAGTGTCTGTGCGTGTCTGCGTGCGTGCGTGCGTGCGTCGCGCACTGTCACACACATCAGTAAAGTCAAGTACAATCTTCATCCAAAACACATATAATAAGTAATAATAAGTAAGAATAAGTAATATCCTCAGCTAATACAATAATTCCAGGCTAAGCGCGGGACGCATAATATTATATAGACGAAGAGAGTTCGTGCGAATTGTCGTTTTGCTTAGCGGATTAGCGTGAGAGGGGCTTTGGGTGCGTTTGTCGAGCTCGCAGCTCATGGAAAGTATCGCCCCCGAGAGGGGGAGAGAGCGAGCGGGAGAGAGAGAGAGAGAGAGAGAGAGAGAGAGAGAGAGCGAGAGAGCGATAAACCGCAAGGCCGCCTACGTGTACCTGCGCGTGTATAGCCGCGTATAACTTTAATATACCTACACATATGCGTGCGCATGACCTTAATATAAAAACGAACAAGCATGTGTGACCGGGGCGTGCGAGTTGGTGCACCTCGAGCACCTTCCCCGTCGTGCACGAAGTGTCTTCCAGCTGTCACTTTCAGCCACCCTTTTCAATTTTAATACACGGCGCGGTGGCATGAATATTTACTCCTTTATATATCTATGCTTATATTATCAGTATAAATTCACATATATATGTGTATCTACCATCACGGGTGCAAACTGCAAACAGATGTGTTCCCCTCTCCAGTTAGATTATAGCAAACATAACCTAAATAGCTTGAGTGGAGAGAGAGAGAGTGAGAGCGATAGGGAAAGAGAGGGAGGGAGAGGAATAGAGGATACGATGGTGTATAAATGTATGATCGGAAATCCGAAATAGAAAGAGAGAGAAAGTAAGAGATACAAATTATATTTTTTCGAAATTCATAATCTCCCGGCAAAATTGGAACACCGGCCAGAATATTCAGAATTTAAAAAACCGACAACAGATTGTCTATAAATATTAACAATATGACAAGATTCTCTAATGAGCGCAGCCCACTCCTTTTCCTACTAAAACACCAGTGTATTTCGCACGCAATCGACCGTTGAGACACTGATACTGCTAAAAAAATTGTCCCCCGCTCTTCCGAAAAGCAATACCCTCGATATTTCGAGGTTATGTTCGTTTGTCGCTGAGAAAAAGGGAGAGAGCAGCAACCAGCAGCAGCCCCCGGCACTCTCTCACACCAGTCTTTATAATGACATTTGTACATAATTATTGAAATTATTATTAATATTGCACTTGGGAAAAGAGTACCACAGTCTATTTAATGGACACACATCTCTCACGCTCGACACCTCGCCGTACTGCCGTACTCATTATCTACACCTCTTACCTCGTTTCTCGGCGATCTCCGGGTTGTTCTCCTTGCCGTCAGCCATCTTATAGCCGCCCGCGCTGCAGCTCCTCCTCCACCTCCTCCCCGGCGCTGATGGTGACCGATGATATCCTGCAGGCGCGACGACGACCGTATATATGTGTCCGCACAACTTTGCACACAAACACAGTGAAAGATAGACAGCGAAAGAGAGAAAGAAAGACGAAGAGGAGAGCACACCCGCAGATATTACTAAACACGAACTATTATATATATTATTATATATATACACACACAGTTGTAATTTTTCACGGTGACGACGACGAATATAATAACCCTCGCGGTTCTCCCGTGGACGATGTCACGCTCGATCTCTCTCTCTCTCGAGGATTCGTTTTATAAGAGTGAGAGAGAGGAAAAGAGGGTGTCGAGTTCGTCAGTCGGGGTGTCTCCGTCGTCCCCCGCGAAACACACGCGCGCGGGCAAAATCCGCATGCACGACGACAGACAGACAAACAGACAGACAGAGACGCATACACACAAGGCGCGCGCGGCGGGCACACTCCTCTCTTTGATAATAATATATGATGGAAGAGAGAGAGAGAGAGAGAGAGAGAGAGAGAGAGAGAGGAGAGAGAGAGAGAGAGAGAGAGAGAGAGAGAGAGAGAGAGAGAGAGAGAGGAGATTATCGATGCGCGAACTCGGCGCGAGTATGCGATTCCTTCCTCTTTCCCTTCTCTCTTTTTCTCGCGCTCTTTATATCTGTCTCGTTTTCACTATGTATACTTTTTTTTTATTCCCGACGCATCATCAGACGTTTTGCGGCATGACGATCATGCAAAGCCCGCAACGACGCGATCGTCAGCCAGAGACATAGTTTTATTATATCTGGTTATATCCGCGTTCTATGCCTCTTCTGACACGCAGGTTATATTATTATCCGCTCTATGATAACCACTCACTAAATTATTGTATTAATTAATGCACAGGCACGGTATCCGAAGGACACTCCGGATATTATATTATATTATTATTATGATCAGGTTCTCGTTTTCTTTCGCGGCTGGTGCGCGCGCGCATTCGAGCGACGGCGATGGTGCGAGATGTCTACATATATATACATATATATACTAATCGCGATATCGCGTTTGTTGCTTTTATGTTATATATACATCATATACCTATATATTTTTCTTTTTCGCGGACAGCCGTGCGGCGGCGCGACTTATCTGTATCTCTGTATCTCTCTCTCTCTCTCTCTTTCTCGATACATACAAACGACATATAACACACTCACGCACACTTTGGTTCACACATTCGCCCCTCCCTTATCGCCGTCGCAATAACTCCTTCCGCGCTGCAGTAGTTACAGACGCATGCGCGCAGACGCGTATATTTTGTGGCTCTTTTGTGTTTGTGCACGTACACTATCTCACAGCATCATGATGTATTTTACATTTTTATAGTGCCTAAAAAGCACACTTAGCGACATCTCCTGGCATAACAAAGAAATGTTACTTACCAGCGCATTGTTTTAGAAAAAAATTAAATATCCTTTGATTCAGTAATGTCAGGTAATATTGATCATTTTATCAATTAGGTATAAAATCACTAAAATAATTTGTATTCACTATATTGTCTAATGTATTAGAAATACCGTAAAAATACTAAACCAAGCAACAAAATTATAATACTTTCCAACAAATTTCATAATTAAATACAATGTAAAAAACTAATAAAGATTTTTATTTGTCTTATAATTTTTTATGTAAATTAATATAACTTGAATTAATATAAGTTATGTTATTAATATAAATTAAAAGCCAGACTGCTCTGATTTATATAATCACGCCACTCGACTCAGAAATAATTGAACTTGTAGTTTTTTAAATTAATTTTGGCTGTAATTCAAAATAATATATTATATAACTAATTCTTTCATATTAAAAAAAAAGAAGTAAATAAATAATGTTAAATATATAAATATATATTGTTATGCATTATCTCTAAAATTATATTATAAGCAATATAGCTATCATTGTTTCTACAAATTATTACATTTTAGTGCTTATATTTTACCAAGTTTACACAAGCAATTAATATAACACTATATTAAATTCGTTCATAATACTGTCAAAAACAACTTTGCTTGTTTACAATTACACAATGTTTATTGGAAACAGTGAATAGATCACATTTCATAGGCATCAATATAATTTTTCTATTAGCCTTATTTAAAATAGTACTATATTTACGCATTTTATTGAAAATATACAAATTATATCAAAAAGATTTTTACAGTTTCGTGCTAAAAAAGCTCGCTGATTATCGATACATTTGTTTTTGGAAATGTTATATATATATATATATATATATATATATATATATATATATATATATATATATAATACTATACTAAAAAATCTACTTATCATTATATAATGTATACAATATTATCAAGAAAGTGTCGTTTAAATCTGATGTGTCAATTAGGTGGATAACATTGATTAAAAATTACAAGGACAAACATTAGTATCGATAAATATTATATATCTAACGTGGAAAAACAATATGTCATGGAATTCTCAAAGTGCGAGGTAATGCGCTAATGACAAATATAGAATTCATTTATCTTTCAATAATTTTTTTTTTTTTATGAATTTAATAACATTAAAAGAACTACATTCCGAATTGTAAATTATTTGTTAATTACATAGTAGTTTTGTTTTAATTAAGCAGATCTCGACTGTGCTATTATATCGATTGAGTAAAAATTACTCTGGTTTTCAAGAATATGCTGTGCTCAGTATTAAATTATTGATCACTTTAGTTAATCATGCCCTTTATTTAGTTTTATTTTACATTACTGCAAAGTTTCAAATAGTTTTCGTGAAGCATTAGGGAAATGCGAACGTTTTTTAAATTTTATAACCAATAATATATATATATATATATATATATATATATATATATATATATATATATATATGTATATAAATCATTTTTAAACGTTCTTATTTCCACTGCGGATTGACGAATTTGCTTGCAACTGCGCTGTAATACAGAGTAGGCGTAAATAAAGGGCATGATTAATTAAAATTTACAATAACATAAAGAGTATTTTATGCTCGATTGGTAAAAATTTATTTTGCCGTACTCTTAAAAGTTATATGAATATATTGAGATTTTATAACGAGAGAGAGAGAGAGAGAGAGAGAGAGAGAGAGAGAGAGAGAGAGAGTGATAGAATATGTAACGATTTTTATTTCATGAAATTTCAAGGACTCAACCTTCTTTCCGTGAATTACACAAAACATAATTTCTGTCGAATGAATAATTATTGTAAATAAAAAATTTATTATAGCTTTCAACTGTTTATTTTTATATTTATCTATATATTTATTTTATAGATATTTTATTATATATTTGCATATTATCATACATATTTTCAGTTTTGCTTTTTGTACAGATTTTTAAAAAGATGATAAGATGTTTTAAGTTTAATATGATTGCATAGAAGCGATATAAAAGTTTTTCAATACCCGACAATACTACTGCTGATAGTACGAAAATAGTAAACAATACATATTGTTTTCAATTGATTTTATACGATTCTGTAATAAATATTGATAATAGTAATTATATATAATAGTAATTAATTAAGCTATAAAAACAAAATAAGACAATTTTCGAAATATTTAAACCTTAAATAAGTATTCGCAAGGATATAAAAATTATTTACTCTTAAAAAAAAAAAATGATCGAGCTGACAAGTTATAATTATGCACTCTACTTTGAACAGAAAACAGACACTAATATAATTATTATGTAATACTAAATTGGCATAAAATTAACTTTGATTGATTCTGAAAAAACTGATTTTTATATATATTAAATGTTAAACCTGACTTTTGCAAAAATTAAGATCAAAAGAACACTAATAACTTCTTTATTATTTATGTGGATATATTTATCTCAAATTTTTCATTATGCTGTTTTCATAGTGTAGGTTTTGATCGAGTAATGGATCTTATGTAATCTATGCGTATCTATATATGGCATTCATTGTTAAGAAACAATTTAATTCTCATAATCTTTTGATTACATTTATATATTTACCTGAACCAAAAAACAAATGTAAAAAAATACAATCAACTGTATTCCTACTCCTACATACTTATATAGATAAAAAAAGTCAAATTTTTAGCTAAATTTTCCGAGATTTTCATATTTTGAAAAAAAAACAATTAGGTACTTTGATAAACGACATTCTTGATATAATAGATGTAATGTAACTTACTCATAAACTTTAATATATGTATAATATATCAACAAAGAATTTATTCTTACATATATTATATGTTTCGTTTGCATATACCGCAGTATATATAAAACCCGCATTTTTATATAAATTGAGAGTTAAGGCGAATCCTATTTCGTTCAATTCAGTCCTTTTAAACCAGCAATCACGTCAGTTATGAATATATATATATATATATATATATATATATATATATATATATATATATATATATACATATAAGAATGTGGTGACAAACGCTGAAACGATGAGTTCGCTCTGGTTCGGTCCAACGTGCTTGACAATACTTTCCATTCTCGTGTCATCTTTGTGATTCTTCACTCGCATAATTTTTCCACTGTGTCAGAATAATTATTCGAGCGTTTCAAATAGAACACCAACCAGTAATAAAGTACAAACTAATGAAAATTGAACAGAAAAGAAAAACTAGGTATGATTGATTAGCTAGCATGTTTTTAGACCAGCGTTACGCTTGATTCGATAGATTTATGTTATTTTTAAAAACAAATATATATATATATATATATATATATATATATATATATATATATATATAATCTAGAACACATACCTGATGTACTCTGCAGAGATCTATATTGCTTTAATCAATTTTTTAATTTGAGCTTTTTATATATCATATTTTTGCTTCACCTATTTTGTTTAAGTATTTCGAAATTTTTATGTAAAGTACTTTTTATGCGCGTATAATAATTTATAGAATATAATTCACCTTTGGTAACAATAATTTAAATCTATATTTTTGTATTAACCAAGTAAAATAATTATTGCTATAATTATCAAAAAAGAAATTTCAAATAATGAGAGAAAGTATTATTATGCTTCTATAATACATCATATATACATTATAAATGTTAGTTTTATTTTTATAAATGAAAAGAAACTCGAAATTTTGATTAAAAATAGGCAATTTTATTTTTTAATTAAAGAAATTCATAAATTCACAGTCCTTTTAATTATTCCCAAAATGTGTATATTACATTCAGTTTGAAGAATTTGAACCGCCCATTTTACCAAATATGTTCATAAAAGTGAAATTTCTTAAAACTTTCTAATTCCTTTTTCTAAAGCTTGTGTACGATTCCTTTCATCTGATTAATTGTGTATAATGTGTAAACATAGAACTTTAACTTCATTATATATTACAATAGTGCGTTTTACTCGGTGTTAGTACATACAATTACATATAACTCGCTGAAGTTCGTAAGATTTTGTTATCTTTATTTATGTGTTGTAATTGAAAGGCATATATATTTAACGAGAAACCGGTAGGATATATATATATATATATATATATATATATATATATATATATATATATATATACAGACAAAATAAGTATGCCACGGTTTCCAAGTTTTTGTTTTTAACTGAAATCTGGTGTTACACTATAAAATTAGATAAGTATTTATTATCTTGTTATTAATTAGATATCCATAAAAATTCTATATTTCTTAATTGAAAAATTCTAATAATAGCATTGCTTGAAAAACTATATAAATGATGGAAGTATTCTTAAGCGACAAATAATAAAATGCTTCTTTTTTTACTTTTTTTTTTTTAATACCGATCAATATTGGAACATGTTCAATTGTACTTGACCCAACTTGGCAGCCACGAAATTCAAGCAATCCACACAATTAAACCTAAATATATAAGCGGAGCTCTGATAAAATCATATATTTTTCTATCATATCCGATAATGTTAAAGAGCTCGTATCGAGCATTGATAATCAGGGAACGTCGCAAATCATTAACAAATAGCAATGAAAAAAGGATGAAAAATATCCCGTCTCGCGACTTCGAACTCGAACACCCCTCCTGAACGAGGAGCCCGTGACCAATCACCGGCCGCGCGTGCCGCGGAAAGCGAGCCGTGCACACACACGCGCACACGCAACACAGAGCAGCGGCACGAGCGGCGAGAGGAGCGGTAGTAAAGTCGGCTGCTGTCTGCTGTTATATCGTAATATCGTGTCCCGCGTATGTTCCGTATGCTGCCCGCCGTCCGCCGATGCAGCAGCTCTGCGAGCACCTCCGCGGGGACCGAAAGTGAACGCTGTCTGGTGCCTCGCCGCGGATGTTTTCGGTGACCGATGATCAGTTCGCGCCTGGCTCTCGTTCGTAAGGAAGTTCCGTGATAAAGGAATTTAAAAATAAAAAAAAAAAAATAAAAAAAAAAAAAAGAAAACAACAACAGCAGCAGCCACAGCGGGCGAAAAGGAAGAAGAGATGGGCGACCCGAGAGACGTGCTGATTGTGTCGGCGGTGCGCACCCCCATAGGTACGTGTAATTTTAATTAGGCGCGCTCGAACAATGTTTATTGAAAAGCGAAGCTCAATTATCTATACGTATAATAATAATGAATTAATGAATGAACGAAGGAACAAACTCCCATCCAGTATCCGAAATTCCGAGGGGAATACCTGAGAAATGTAGGATATATATATACGTCCCGAGTTTGTTACTCCCAATTTACCGTTTCATCTCTCTCTCTCTCTCTCTCTCTCTCTCTCTCTCTCTCTCTCTCTCTCTCTCTCTCTCTCTCTCTCTCTCTCTCCCTCGCGCTTTCTGTCTCTCTTCCACATGTACCGCATTCCTTGAAGGAACCGTTTTCGAAAGAAAGTTGAGATATTAATTGATGCATATAATTTTATAATTCCTTTTGGGACGTGTATTTATCATTTAGTATTATTTGCAAAATGGTCTTTATTATTTAATAATCCTGTATTAATAGATATTCCTATCATCTTTATAAAATTATTCATTTCAAAATAAATTTTATTATGTTTCTTGATTAATTAATTTTATTAAGTAAGTCAAGTATATTGTAAATGCATATGTGATTAAATAAAATTGTTATTGAATTTTGTATTTTTTATTAACAAAATAATGGATTTACTTTCTTATTTTCAAAGGTTCCTTTTGTGGATCTCTGGCAAGTCTAAAAGCAGCTGATCTTGGCAGTGTTGTAATCAAAGAGAGCTTAGCAAGAGCCAATCTAAAACCCACTGATGTTTCAGAAGTAGTATTTGGACAAGTATGCATACTCATTTGTATTCAAAATTTTAAAATAGTTATTTATTATTAATCTTGCGTGAAATTAAAGATAGTCTCAAATTTATTATGGGAAGTAGTATACATGCAACTTCAAGTTCAATCTTTTTAATATTAATTATTCGAATTCTATTATCTTGTAAAACTTACCATTAAAATAGTCTTTTCTCATGCAACCTATTTATTTTCAGGCTTTGACTGCGTCACAAGGACAAAATCCAGCCAGGCAAGCTGCCATTAAAGCTGGTCTTCCCATTGTTGTGCCAGCTTATCTGGTTAACATGTTATGTGGATCTGGACTCAAGTAAGCTATTACCATATTTGAGCTTTAGAGAAAATTTTCCTTTGTTGAATTTATAAGTAATGAGTGGTGTAAAAAAAACACTAACAAAAAGCTATTTTCTAAATTCATGAATGTTTAAAAGATATTTTTACTTTGCATTAATTAAAAAATATTACAACTTTTTAAATATAATTAATATTATAACTTAAATGAAAAAATATATATGCATAAAAGCAATCATTAAATCTTCATATTGACAATTAATGATGGTAAAATATTTTCAATAATTAAGTATGTTAAATAAAAGATTAGCTTTGATAATATCTAATTATAAGATTTATCATTGCATTTCGTTATCATGTGTATTCTTTTTATAGATCTATAGTTAATGGTTATTTATCTATTAAGTCTGGAGAGAGTGAAGTAATTGTAGCTGGAGGTCAGGAAAGTATGAGTCAGGCACCTCATGCTATTCACTTACGAGGAGGAATAAAATTGGGAGATACTAGCATGGTGGATACTATGATATTTGATGGTCTTACAGATGCATTTAGTGGTATTCATATGGGTGTTACAGGTATTGAATTTGATTAAGTATTTTTTTTTTGTTGTTGAAAATTGTAGATATTTTTGAAATACATTGTTAAATTAATAGTTACATTTTAAATGTATTAGTAAACCTAACTTAAAATCATTAAGAAATTTGAATATAATTTTAGCTGAGAACATAGCTAAGGAATATAACATCACTAGAGAAGAACAAGATGAATATGCTGCAAAATCACAACAAAAAGTAGAACATGCTGTAGCTAAAGGATATTTTGATAAAGAAATTGTCCCAGTTCCTATTACTGTTAGAAAAATTACAACTTTGGTAGCAAAGGATGAATTTCCAAAAGCTGGAACAACTGTCGAAGGATTAGGAAAATTGAATCCTGTATTTGTCAAAGTAATTATTTAACTTTGTATATTATAGAAAGATAATATTACAATTGGTGCTAAAATTGTTTTATGAAAGAATCATTTTATTTAGAAAATTTGAAATCTAAATATTTCGTTTTAATATGGATAGATCAGGTTTATAGCTTTGAAAATTAATAAAATTGTGTAAGTTATTTATTTTAGACATTATTTGGGAATCTAAGAGATCGATAGAAAAATAATTACATGAAAGTTCAGTTTCTTAGATAATCTATCCTGCAAAAATGATTATTTTTAAAATTTTAATTAAATTTTTAAACATTTAAAAATCTATAAAATGCTATAAAATAGAAATTAATTAATATTTGATTTCCAAAGGCCGAGGGAACGGTAACAGCTGGAAACGCATCTGGAATAAACGATGGAGCAGCGGCAGTCGTCCTCATGTCCCGCGAAGCTGTGAATGATAAAGGAGTCACGCCAATCGCTCGTATAGTTGCCATTGCTGAAGCCGGCGTCGAGCCTAACATTATGGGCACCGGACCTATTCCCGCTGTAGAATTGGTTGTAAGTATAATAAAAAATCATTCCGTAAATTTTAATTTATAATTCATCAAAGATTTACTTAAAGCTCTATTTATTTATTGTTTTAATACAAAAATAGCTGAAGAAAGCTCAATGGAAGAAGGAGGAAGTGGATTTATATGAATTAAACGAGGCTTTTGCTGTCCAATCATTAGCTTGCTTACGTGTGCTTGGATTGGATCCCAACAAGGTTAATGTTAATGGTGGAGCAATAGCTCTTGGTCATCCAATTGGTGCTTCAGGTATGATGATTTAAATATTTTAAGCTATAAAAATAATACATATATATCCTTTAGCAATAGATTAATTTTCCAATCAAATGTATCTTTCAAACAGTAGATTTGTATGTTATTGTTACAGGAACTAGAATTGTGGTAACTCTGCTGCATTTGTTGGAACGTACAGGTGGAAAGAAAGGAATTGCTTCGCTTTGTATAGGCGGTGGAATGGGCATTGCTATTGCTGTTGAAAAAATATAACAAGCATCTGTACTGATGTGCTCTTTCATAAAATATATTTTTTATCTCTTTTGTATTATTATGAAATCGTCAAGGGAGACTAAAAGCAACCACTGAAATTTTATAGTATTTTAAAATCAGAACATAGGATAGTTCTATTGAAAGATTTTAAACTCAATGGACCTATCGTTAACTATGCATTTACATATTTAGAAATAGAGGCAACTGAAAATGAGTATTAATGTACATAGATTAGCTAAAATTTTTGCTGATATCTTTTACTGAGTTATTATTTTAAAACAAACTTCTTTGACTGTTTGACTGAATCATGTAATTCTTTTTTATACAACGTGAAAAATGTGCCTAAATTGGACTAAAAATACAAAATGAAAATGTTTGTAAATTGTTAAATAGTGCATGACAATTGATCTAATGATATGATATTGTTATATTGTAAATTTAAATTTTATATATGTAAATGAAAACAAAGTATTGCAATCATTATTTTATAATCAAATATTTCAGCCTTATTTCAGCTTATAATTAATGAAATGAATAATTTAAAATATTTAAAATGGTTGAAATAATTATAAATTTTATTTACATTGTTGTTTATTAAGGCTCATCAAGAGTTTTAAAAAAGTAAGCTGTAAAAATGTTATTGTATTTATATTTATTACTAACTCTTACATAGTACAAGTAAATATTTATAAAATATTTACTATTTATTATGTACAATGTTTTATAAATTCTTATATGAGTACTTAATATTACTTATGTTTGACAAATATCGCAAATGGTGCTTTTTAAACAATTTATTAAATTTTTATTTTCAAAAATGTGTATAGAACTGGTTACATGTAATATTACATAATTATTTTTATACATAATAATGACGTTTTTACAAAACAATGTTTTTTTTTAAATTGTTGTTTATTTTAAATGCCACTTCTACCAGGTTTAGCATCATCGCTACCTTCCTTCTTTTCTAAAATACTTTTCACTGCAGCTAATCCTTGAGCTTGATTTGCTTCTGCCCGTCTTGATTTAAATGTAGGTCGTGACAACCTTCTGTCAGGAATATGAGATAACTTTGACAATTGTTCTTTTATTGATGGTATTATTCTTATCTTGAATAAAAAAAATTACTATAATTTTAGTTTCATAAAACACTTGAAAACTTATTTTAAAATAAAGACTACTTTTAAATTTGAATTAAATAACAAATATTTCAACCAAATAATCAAATTTAAAAATAATCTTTGATTTAATATTAATCTAAATAAAACAATAGGTATAAATTGTTAAAATTGTGATACTATATATTAAAAAATTAATAAAATTTGTTTTATAAAATTTAACTTTTTGGAAAAATATCTGTTTATTTAGGCATTAGAAATATATATTTTTTATAATCTTATAATAAATTAGACACTGTAACGGGTTTGGCAGGGTGATAGCCTTTTAATTGTTTATCATTATCATCTTGATCAAAACAAATCAAAGGCTCATTTATGGGCTTGTTAATAACCATTTCTAATTTAGGAATACATATTTTTGAATATTTTTTGATTATGTGGTTCCATAGAGAATCACTATAAGAACCATCAGGATTTTTTAAAGAAAAAAATGAATCCCAAATTTTTGAGACAAGAATATCTTCATGATTATGAGTAAAATCATGATCAAGCATTTTTTCAGCTAATTGTTCATCAGAAATGACCATTGTATCACAATTTGTAAATTTACTTGGAGTATATATATCTTGTAATAAATTATCCCCCACGTAAAGACAGCGTGGAAACTTTTTCCCTGTTATTCGTGAAAAAAATTGTAATAATTCTTTCCAATTTCCTTGATTATAAATTCCTCCTACTTCTAGTTCCTCGCTGTTTACAACTTTATCTTCATAACAATCTTTTAAGCAATAAAAGGGCATATTATTTGTAAAAAATCCTGGTTTTTTTGCATAGCACACAATTACGTCAAAAAGTGACTTCCAATCATCACCAATAGCATAACCAGTGGTTATTTCAACAAAATCAAGATTCGAACCAGTAACAAGGAAAGTTTTTTTTGTCTCTTTCAATTTTCTAATCCAAGCCAAAATTTCTGGATTACACTTATGAATATATTTACTTGGGTTTGCTTTTAATGTAGGATAAAATTTTCCATCGTTGTTTTGAATTTGATTCCTACTGTACATGTCAGTAAGAGCATCCAATATATCAACCCAAATATTATATGTTTCCAAAGGTTTACCATTTTCCTCGTCTAAGGTATCAACTGCTTTTGCAAATATCAGAGTAATTGACATATCAAAGCAGTCTAATACAGTTCTTATTTCAAACGACAATGGGCCATTCCATGCTACCAATGGATCCTTAGAAAATAGTTGACTTATTTTCCATTCTCTATTTGGATAGTAATTTTCTATTTCTTCTGTGCTTAATATTTTAGTTCCATGGCTAGCCTTATGTATACTACCATTAGGTGTAAGTTTTAGAATGTTACCTTTTACAAAATCAAAAACTAAGCCCTTTTGAATAAAATCCAGATCTTCCTTCACTAACGGTTTATTAAATATTTTTGAGCCATATCCTTTTTTCTCAATCAGAAAGTTTGTAATGGTTTCATATTCTAGATGTATTAGATTTGTTATATTGTAAGAAAGAATAGTACTGTCTAAATCAAACCCTATACAATCATAATCACTAAACTTAAACACATTCATTGTTTTTCTTGTATGCAAATCAGATAGATTAGATCCAAAATTAGTAGAAAATTTATTAACATCAACAACTTTTAAATATTGGGTTAATCCATGTGCATGTAATGTACTTCTCAAGAAACGGTAGGCACAATGACGTGAATTCTGTAGCATAGCTGATGTAACCGCAATTTTAGCCCGCCGAAATTTGTCGAACACTTATTTTGACAAATACGAAAATGTATTGTTAATAAAAAAAAGACCAAGAAATATAATTTACAATATATAATTGATTATAAAATTTTTTCTACAAATATTAAGATAATAACAAACATGCAAATTATATAACTTGAAAAAATATATATAAAAACGTAATAAATATACTATTTTCTACTACGTTCCTGCCTTAATAGTAACCTTTAGTCGATTGCAATCTTTTAATTTACGCAGATACGAGCTTTCTTCTATGAATTTATTTGTAACATATATAAATATGCACAAAAAATGATTTTGTTGCAATTCATTTTGTCATTCTTGTATTGAGGGTATTGAGACTCGAATGACTAAGGTCAATAACCGATTAGATTTCAGATTACATTTATGATTGGATGAATACGAACAATAGAAACGTTACTCTGTACTCTGTAGTCTGCAATCTGCAAGTGTTCACCGCTAAAGCCAGAATAACGCGCACAACACATCCGGCGTATAGATCTAGAAATAAGAAGGGCGTCCACCCGGCCGTGATGCCGGTGGTGTCGTTTTCGTCTAATTTGATTGATTGGATCTGATCCGTCCCCTCGCAAATCTATGTCCCGAAACAGTCGTAGTAGGAAGGTCGGAACTCGGAATAGATCGCAATCTTTGAATCTTACTTGAATCAGAGCTCTGATCAGAGCTTGAATTTTGTCGTAATTCGTAACGTGTAATTTAATTAGCAAACAGAGTTGCCAACATGCATTATGTCAAAAGTCCAGAAAGGGGTTGATTATACTAATTTATTAAAATCTCTGTCAATTTTTAACTTTTTTTACTAAAAATCATATTTTTTACATTTAAATAAAAGTTATATTTTTCTTAAATTATTTAAATATCTGGTATTACTCGGTCTTATCAATATTATTTTTTTTGGAAAATTTGGATAATGTTGGAATTTGCCTGTAAAAACTTTTACCAATCGGTATTTTTCGTTAATATACCAAAAACAATTCAAAATAACCATGAAAGCTTAGACAGGAAAAATTCAAGAGTATATATAGCTTTAAATCGTATTACATTCTTTTACATTAATTTTAATTCATAATAATCATTGTTTTATATACAGACAAACGCATTCGAATTTGTCATTGGGAAGCACATAAGGTCAGCCTGTATAATATTATTGTACGAAAAGTGTTTAGTTACAGCAGGTTATAGCTATCTGTAGCTATTGGAAAACAATGAAATATTCTTTTATATTTCATGGAACAAACGAATCTTCAAATATTACTGTTTCTTTTATAGACAATTTTCTTCAAATTTTTCTAATTTTTTGCATTTTTGCCTTTAAGAAGGTATAATAAATGACGTGTTTTTTAATGTACATTTATTGAAGATAAACGTCAATATTTTTCAATTCAATTGACACGAGCTAGAATATAGAAAAATACCGAAAAATGCATTATTTATACCTTATATTCTTGGATAAATAAAATGTTCAATATTTAACACGTCCATTAATTCAATTTCCTTTACGATATTTTATTTACTTTTTTTTTCTTTGTAGTTATTTATCAAATGCGTATGAAGTAAGAAGTATAGAATAATTTTAAAAATAGTAACTTAATATCAAAATATAATGTAGTAAGTGTAAAAAATAAAACTCGAGTTAAAACATTTTTAGTTAACTTATTAATAATTTGCAACATGCATTAATGTGTATCTCGCTTGGTCAAGGTCTTCCAGGGCTATATTATTAATATTATTATAAGTTGTTTTATATTTGTGTCAGCCCCTGCATTTGCATCACGATTTGCAGATATAGATACAGCCTTGACCATAACGTGCCCATATGGGCGCCACATGGGTACCACGATGGGTAATATGGACAGTGATAAATTCCCTATATAGTTATCTTAGCTATCTCTATCTCTGTATCTATCATCAAGTGCATTGTGCACAGTGCACATCTACTCAGTTGTACCAGGTTGTACCGGGTTGTACTGATGCCGTACTGTTTCAGTGTCTGTCCATTGTACATCTTTAATTCTCTATGGGTGCAACAATGGTGCAACGTGAAATGCAAATGCAATTTATTTTCCTAGGGCTCTTATATCCTCCCTATACGTTTACCGGTCGCAGCATATCACGAACATATCAGAATCAGCTGCCATATTAGGAAGATGGTGGTTGGCGCGTGCGAAGCCGGCAAACGGTGTTTTTGATATTATTTATTTATAATTTGAGTGTATTTATAGTCATGGTGCTAGGTAATTTATTTATAAAAATATAGATATTTATTGTTATTGGAAGCTTATGTATTGTAAGTGAGAATGGGAAAGAAAGGAGGCGTAGTTCGTTGTATTTATAAAGATTGCCAAAATTATACAGGATCACCATCAAATATTAGTTTTTTCAGATTTCCCAAAGATGTTAAAAGGTGAATCAAATTTTTTAATATTTAAGATTTTTTCATGATTTTTTACATTTAGATATCTTTTTATTAATTTTAGTATATCTTACTTTTTTACTCTATCAAAATAATAACTAATTCTCATTTTGGAGTATTCACAACTATTTATTTATAATTTACTTTGATAAAACATAGGTGCTTTCAATGGGTTAATGCCTGTGGGCAAGAAAAGTTAAAAAATTTGACTTCGGAAGAATTATATAATAGATACCGCATATGTCAAGAGCACTTTGAGAATACGAATTTTTTAAATGATTTAAAAAATAGATTACACAGCCATGCTTGCCCTCGGACGTATAATACCTCTTTAAAATTACAAATTGAAGACAAGAATATTTTATCTGATTTTGATAATAGTAATAATCATGGAATGGAAGAAATGTCTGCTACAATATATAGAGGTATAAATATTTTGTTTCTTTCAATAAAAATAAATATAAAAATTCATAAAAAATTTCTGTTAAACTATCAATAAAATACAACTAAAATTACTATAAAGGTAAAATTGCACAAAAAATATTTCTCTTGTGAGTGTTATAATTAATTATACTTTATTTAAAATATTTACTAAAATATCTAATTATATAAACATAAGTTCTAGAAAACACTAAAAATACTTAATATTTCAGATAATTATGAAACAAACATTAGCTTTCCTAATCAATTGAATTGTCTACTGGACCATGATTATACTCCTTTTTTTGTAGAATTATGTATAAGACCCAATAGTAATACAGATATTAATAGCTTGAGCGTAGAAAACGACCCTTTAAATTTAAATATTCAAACTGGTGAAAATCTAACCAGTTTAGAGAATGAAATATCAGGAGGTAAGAGAAATTTATTGACTGATGCTATCAATATTAATAAATAGACTTTCACTTATTGAAATATTTTATAAGAATTAAAATTTTATTTATACATCATTTATATATGGAATTATTTTTACAGATCAGAGAATTTCTACAACAGTTGCTACTCAAACTGATCCCTCTTTGTCCAACAACACACCTAGAAAAATAAATTTAAGAAAACAAATCAATATTTTAAGAAAAAAATTGAAAGCATTCTCCAGTCAAAAGAATGCAAAGAGCAAGGAAGGTTGATCTCATAATTGACATGTATAAAGTTAGTGCATTGTTACTAATTGTTACTAATCATTGTTTGTTTTATAATAAAGTTTACACAAGCAACATTTTTCTTTTTTTCTTCATTAAAAAGAATATAAATATTATAATAACATACTTTTTTATATTTATACATAATATAATGTTTATACACACTCTGACTGCATATGAAATAATAATTGCGAATTTTAAAAGTACTATTTCTAAAACCCAGTGCTTATTTTAAACCCCAAAAATAACCTTTATTTATATTTTTATTTATAATAATTTATATTTTTATATTTTATATATTTGAATATTATATTAGTATTTGAATATACGTTCTAACGGAAAATTTGGTTAAATTATTTTATTTTGAATTATTTCTTTTTTATGGTTGAATTTATTCACAAAATATTTCAATCGTTAGCGGGTTAGAAATTAGAAATAGAAGATAGAATATGGCTGAAGCCTAGCTCGCACTTTGCAATCAGCTGCAAGCAAGTATATTTATATCTATGATGAATGATAAACGCATTAAACGTTAATGCAGGTTAATACTTTATAAAAACCGTCCCTAATAAATATTAGTAATAAAACATTCGTATTTCAAACCATATCCAAAATGTTCATCAATAATTATGAAGTCAATTCAATATTTTCTATTATGATAATAATAGGCATTTTCAAATTTTTCTTTTTCAAGTCCAATGAAAAGAATAATTACGTCCTTAATCATTGGGTATATATTTATTATTATCGTGTTTCATCATTAGTCAAACATAACATAAATTAGTGCAAACTCACCTACGACATTAGTAAGTATTAAAATAAAAATCTGGGAACAAAATAAATGTAAAAATTGTTTATGCATCCTTTAAAAAATTGCAATCGAATAAAACGGCGAAAATAATATAGACTACAAGGCGTATATCTATACATGTGCTCCTATTTTTTTATACGCTATGGCGCTATATAACTAATATTATTTGTTCGTAAACATTCTGTAAAAATCACGCATTAACTTGACATTTTGTAATTGAAAATATTATACGCGTGGTGAAAGCGTAGAATATAAAATAGGGATAACCTATACAAAGTTATATTTATTTAACTGTGAGAAAGTCAAGACGTGAAAATATGCAATTTTCACGATATATTAAAGTTCTCTATATCTCTAATCACCCACTTGATTTCACATATTTACAAATAAGTGAATCCGGTTCACACAACTAATATACGTATACTTACATGTGCCGGTATGTGCACGTAACGAATATTTCTCGCCTGGATGAAGAACAAGTCGTAATTAAAGCTGTCGCCCCTCGGATCGGTGAACACGCAATTCTTCATAACAATGTTCATATATCTATAAAAATAAAAATAAAATTAAAAAAAAAAAAATAAATAATGTAAATGCTCCAAAAGCCGATAAAATGTCGTGGTCGTAATCTTGGTGCAGAATGGGGAGGGGCCAAACAGTTAGCTTTATATCGTTGTCTTACGGAGGTAAAATGTATTATTATTATTTAATGATGAATAAAGAAAAAAAAAAAAATATATTGCTGACCCATCGGCTTGATCGACCACCCCGTAAGCGGTGGCCTCGTTCCGCAAATCAACGGTCGTGCGCTCGCCCTCTACGGCTTTCAGGATGATCGCCAGGCTGTTGTAGAACAAGTGACGCTCCTTGCTGTCCGCTCCACGAGTATTCATGTTACGATTAATGAGCTACGATAATAATATAAAGAGAACTTTCTATTGTAAACACTGATTATTGCACATACAGTACACGGGCACTATATATTCCTGACATTGGATCACGGTATATGAATATTTTGTTGCCGTTGAATTGGTTAAAAAGTAACGTGGACGTACAGTTGTTATTGTCACTGAATAATATCGTGCGTAAAATCCGTACTAAGGATTTATCAGGCAATACTATGCCTTCTATAAATCACGGCTATGATCATAACAGGAAATTTATCACATATTAATCCTCAAATCCCACTTTACTTACTCGCATATTTGTATAGAAACATTGGAAACTAGAAGACAGGGATCTGGATTCCGGAGAATTATACAAGCCAATGAGCTCGTGTCATTCTATTTATAGGTGTAAGGTGAAACTTGATATTAAAACTGATCAAATTGGTAAAACGATTGCACCAAAAATTTTTACAACACTTACGTGAAAGTTAAAAAAAAAGATTTCGGTGAATTTTAACCTTATTTATCTTGAAAATCGAAGTGCCTTTGTAAAGCTTTTATGTAAAAGTAATTATATTGTAAACTTTATTTGTCTTATATATTAGAAAAATGTATTGGTTTCATCGAAGTAAATTAGTTGTCCAACGTGCATTATTTTTTTATTATATTCAAATTAAAATTACTTATTCATATTGATTATTTTCAGACTTATTGTGTTTAAACAAAATTCTGTTACAGATATCAGTAATAATATTTATAATGCACCTTTAAACTGTTGATAACTACATTTTTTAAGTTTGTTTTAACCTTTATTTTTGTTGATCTTTTATTGATGACATGGTGACAACTGTTGATCATATATACGATAGATCAGAGATAAGCGTGCAGCACTAAAAATATAACACGTTTGGAATAGCCAAAACATAATCATATACTAATGATATCTACTGCGCATGCGTAAATTTATTTTGGAATGGATTATTTTTTTAAATATAAAATTATATCAAATTTCATCAGTCTGTTAGATGAATTTATTTATAAATCAACTTTTATATAATTTATAATTTGTGACCAATAAAAAGTTAATTTGTATATAACTACAATTTATTCTTTTTACAATATGTACTCTTTTATACAAAATGCATTCCTAATCTCTGCTAAGTAGCTTTGAGGATTTAATAATGTTGATATTTTAATTTTTTAAATTGGATTTAGGATGGCTCAAAACAATTTATATTACCAGGGATGATATATCATCATATGACAAAGAAAAACGATTGTATTTTATATAATAAAATAAGGAACATCTATATTTATTTTCGAAATCTTTGTGTTCCTATTTTGTTTGCCACGAAAATGATTTTTAAATATTTATATAATAGAACAACTATTATCACTAAAACAAAATATTTAAAAAAAACTATTATTAACAAAGTATAATCTGCTTAGTCTCATCAGTTGTTTTGAAATGTCCCCGAAGTATTTTACTTTATAAATATTGTGAATTTTAAAAACGTTATAAAATATTTTTATAAAATATAAAGCATTCGATATTTTCCAACGAAAATCGATTTAATAACTTTTTCCTTCACGAAGTTATTGATATAAACGTATAACAAAAGATTCAGAATTTTTTTTTAGGCAAAAGTTATTAGGTGTACGACGCAGAAATGCCGCCCTGGTGATCCGCGAGAAAAATAAGATTCGAAGGCTCTAGAAATGCTCTAGATAGGCGATCTTGAAAATAAAATAATGCCCTAGAACGGGAACTATCGTCTCTATAGTCTATACATATATTTTATCGCTGAAACAGCATCTCAATCCAAAGCCGCTTACGCGTTGCTCTTGGACGTTCAACGGGCTTTCGACTGCATTTGGCACGAGGGACTATGGATCATGTGGAAAATGACGAGACTTAACTTCCCAGCTACCTGTGGAGTGGAACGTCGCTTCAAATCAAATTGGCCGAATCACCGTCATCTCCAAAACGAATTACGGCAGGCTCCAAACTCTGCCCGCTTGTTTTTATTATTTTCTGTTTCGACCGACCATCAGTCGACGTTATACGAATACTATATTCAATATCACAAGCATATAATAAACCAAATCCTGTCTGGTCTCCTATAATGGTATACCAAATGGATACTTTCAATTAACGAATCCAAATCCACAGTCGTCTTTTGCCCCCACAGAATCCGAACCGCTCTTAACATCGTTTTAAATAAAATTCAACTACCTCACGTGATATTGAATAATTAAATTCTTCGCATAATTTTTTCAGTGAATTATAAAATGTACTTATGTCGACTGCTGTAGATTTAATTAATAAATATTTTTATTGGTCTTACAGTCTTTATACAATAACCTATGATATACTAATATAAAACGATAAAAAAAAAATAAAATAAATTAATCTATATACTATGTTAGTTAAGGACAAACTGATTGCCCCCACCAGTTAAATTCGCCTTTCATTTTGCCCGACGTTTTGAAACCATTCCGGTTCATTTTCAGAGGCTAAATTGTTGATTGCCCTTTCTTGGTTCAAACATGCATTGTGCTCAGACCTTTGTTCACTAATAAAACCGTAATAACAAAAAAAATAAATAAAATAAAAACAAAAACAAGTAAAATTCGGGCCTTCAAAGCGATCATTAAAAGCATCGTCTAATGTAATCCCCATTTGAGATTCGACTAGCACCAACTATCTGGATATCCTATAGCGAGCACGTTAATGAGACTTTTCAACTCGAACCTGAAGATTCTATGAATGCACCTTCGAGATGCACGGATGGAGCCTAAAGGATTACCTAAAAAAATTTTTTCTTTCTGTTCGGAATATTTTGATAGGTACATTTCGAATTAAAGAATCAAAAAATAGCTCCATTTCTAGAATTAATGGTACACGGATTGCGGACAACTATATACTTTAAGAAGACCAAAACAATATATATATATAAAATTTTTTTTTTTTTTTTTGATATTCGTATGAATATTTAGATAAATATTTTCAAAATAAATTTTTTTAGATATATTGTAGCGATGATTAAGTAATGTATTTCGTTAAGATCATATAAGAATGCCACAAAATCTAAAAAATTCTATTATCGATTTTAAAAATGCGCATACGTCATTAATATTGCGTCAAAGAATCTGGAAAAAATACAATACATACTTGTATAACTTAAATAAAAAAATTACGTTAAAAAATGTATGTTTTTCTTTATAGAGATGAAACTTTTCTCTTTTGTTTCATTCATTTCATCCCGAATTCCACCGCGTCTGCACGTAGCATTGTTCTGCAGTTATCACTTGATCAGAGATTATTGATTACATGTAAACGTATAAACACGTGTACGATGTCTTTCGTTTGGAATTTTTGGGATTCATTACGTCTCCGGCATTTCAAAGATATTTGTGACGTGTCATAAACAACATGGCGTATGACCTTACCTACCTGGCCGGAGCAGGTTTGGTGGCACCAGGTGGCACTGTGGCAGTCGCTATTCGCAAGAGTGTGGCAACTGGCAACTGGCAGCCTGGCAGGTGGCCAAGAGGCCAAGTGTCCAGCCAGGTCAGTGCATGCATGTATGCGTGTACTTGAGTAAAGTGTCAAATCGAAATGTCGAAAAAATCTGTATCGATGACATCAACAATGTTCATGTGTGTTAAAAATTAATTAACAAT
The DNA here is from genome assembly GCA_018907035.1 of Sycobia sp. Sy_11. Lineage (NCBI taxonomy): Eukaryota > Metazoa > Arthropoda > Insecta > Hymenoptera > Epichrysomallidae > Sycobia > Sycobia sp. Sy_11. The sequence goes on along the minus strand of JACCIC010000002.1, from coordinate 4,839,543 downwards.
GTTAAGATTAACATGTGCACCTTAGATAAACAATATAAATGAAGCAATTAAATTGCAATTATGGATATCATAATTTATGACAGTAACTTTCGAAATTATAGATTTCTTCGAAAAATGATTGCAAAACAAATCATTACAGTTAACCTATTATTATAAGCAAACTAAGATTACTGAAAAAAAGTTATTGATCTACGTTTCTTATAAATATATCTAAATATCGTCTTCATAATGAACAAGGCTCAAGTTAATAGTGATAAAAAAATGTCACAGCTTCCTGGCTGGCTATGGCCAAATTCCAATGTTTTATCTCCGTTATATAAAAGAATTTGGGAGGCTGTTCAAGAGGATCGATGTAAACCAGGTGCAATCCATGGGGAAGTACTTGTCGATACTAACAAAATATTTCCATTGTTACTAACAAGTCAATTACCCACAGAAGTTCTTGGTTATATTTGGAGTTTAGCAAATCAAAAGTATGCTGGACAATTAACAGAGCAAGAATTATACATAGTTCTTGCCTTAGTTGCTCTTGCTCAGGCATCGTATCCATTTAATAGTCTAGAGGTTTTGTGTTTTATTCGAAATCCCCCAACCCCAAATTTGAATTTATCATTATTAGATACAATTATCGTAAAAAATGAAACTAAAAATCACGTTTCTCCATTTGAATCTCCAACTTTAAATTCATCTATTCATAATAAAAAACATACAAGTTCTAATAAGTTTACAAGTAAGTCAAGTAATTTGCATACAAATATCGAGGGTCCATCCCTTAATCATAATCAATCTGATTTAAGAGATGTAAAGTTTTCATCCGCTCATTCCCCTACTTACAATACAAATGTAGTTTATGTTGATAATCGACCAAGTATTTATAACCAAGTAGAGACTAAGCATCAATCTTCATCTTATTCTACAGACTCTAGTGATGATTTTTCTGATTTTCAAAGTGCTCCCATTTCTAATGTGCCTAGTATTCCAAATTTATGGGATTCTAAGCAAGGTTCTGCCATTGGAAGTCGACTTGCTAATCATAATCTTGGTGTTAAAAAATTAACTGATAAAGTAAAAAAGGCTGGTGCAAATAAAAGTAACAACAACAATCAATCACGTAATGTAGTACCTTCTAATTCAATGTTACATAGTAGAGAAACACAGCCTAATGAAAGATTGTCTGAGCTATTTCCTAAATGTAGTTTAAAAAATCAATCTAAAACAGTCATACTCAAAGATACCATAATTAGAAATAATGATCCAGTTGAAACATTTAGATCTAGTTCTAAAGATTTTTTGAGCAATCCAGAAAAAACAGTCATAAATAAAATTAATCCTTTACCTAAACCAACACATCTGAAAAATATTGATCCAAATTATGTAGTACCATTAAAAGAATCCAAGGATGTATTACATCAAGATTTAATGAGTTTGCAACCTTCAGAAGATAAATATAGTGCTCTGAGAGGACTGGTTGAAGAACCATCTACTTCAAAAAGTGAATTAGTACCAGCTGATTTAAGTCCAGTTGCAGATGACTTCGGAGACTTTGTTTCAGCAGAACAACCAGAGCCAACGTTGACTGAATCTTCTAATCCAATTAGTTCTGTAGATTTATTAAGTGATTTTGATTTTAGCCCAGAAAGTATAATTGGTAACAATAGTAAGTCTAGTCCTTCTTTGATTCAAGAAATATCAGATGCTTTTAATGCACTTGCATTTGAAGAGACAGGTATTTAAAATGATTTTTTTTTATAATAATTACAATTATTAATAAATCATAATTTCTTTTTCAGATAAAGTAGTCCAAAAAGAAGATGCTGTATCGGTAAATAGCATAGAGTTAGGATGTGCACCACTTGGTGTCTTAACACGATCTGGATCTGTACCAAGTTTGGACCTAAAGTCATTTTTACCTTCTAGTCAAGAAGATGAACATCAAATTGAAAATATGCACCAAGTAAGAAACTTAGTTTTTTTTTTATTTTTTGTTAGACTTCTTTTCTGTATTTACATACATACATTACATACAAATCTCAAAATTTTAATGTTTAGATGATTTATTGGGAATGGAAACAATATATGGAAAGTTGCGTTTTATTATTACAAGTTGCAGTTAATATATTTACAAGTATTTCATCTGAAATTATTTTAAAAGAGGTTTTGTCATCTGCACAAGGATATAATTTTCTTTGCAGTAAGTTGAATACTTGTCTACTTTATATAAATTTTTTCTAAGCCAATAATTCTTTTCGGTATATTTATTAAATTTAGATTTGGCAGAAGTAGCAGCTGTCTGTAGAAGAGTGAATTACTCACATAAAGAAATGGATATTAATATAATGGGTTTCGATGATTTGTTATTGGACATTGATAGGATTTGGTCTGAAATGGAGCCATTCTATTCCAATATTCCAGTAATTATTATCTGATATAAAAATGATTTATTTATTAAATCTTTAAAAAATATACATGTAATTTTTTCTAAATTAGATTGTCACAGAGTTACCATCTTGGCCTCTTCATCAAGGAGATGGCGTTACCTGTGCACTGTGTTTAACTATAATAACTAGTGGAAGAGTTATTTACAATGATAATAATTATCATGCAACTTGTGCAAATTTATGGTTGCATACCGTAAATAGTAATTTACCTGTTCTTCGATATCCGATATCGTACATACAGTCTACTATTTCCCAAAGTGCAAATCATACCTAAATATCTTGTTTATATATAGTAAAAACATTAAATCACAAGTAAATAGACATATTGTTATATTTACTAGTGAATAAATGCAAATTTATTTTTGCGCACAAATTTATATTTTAATAAATAGGAATTTAAAGTACTGTCATTTTATTAATTAATAATTGTGTATAGAATTTATTATGTGACAGTCAGTAAGATTAATGAAAAGGATACAGGTGATTGTAAATTAAATGTTATATGTTATGAAAGTAATTCAAATAATATGAAATTATATATTACTTTTAAAATGGATTAATCTAAATCTAAATTTACATGTTTTTTATTTTAATAATTTAGTTTAATCTTTAAACATGAAATTAAAAATGTACTTAAGTAATATATATATATATAAACACTAAACATATTATCGCTGACTTGTATCTCGTGATCTATAAACTATTCCTCTACTCTTCATTTCTCTGATGACACCAGCTGGTAATCTTCCTGATACAGATATGGCATAAACACCTTTTGTAAACCGATCTAAAATAAAGACTCATTTTAAATCTTCTAAATTTTTAGTATATTAATTTTATTATTACAAGATTATTAAAATTATAAATTCAGAATAAATATTGTAAAATAATTAAATTACTTTTAGAGTACTATTTATCGATATAAATAAATAGTTAATCTTTAATAAAACTTTTATTTTTACTCACTAATTCTTTGCCATTTACAAACCCAACTATCTTCCGGACTCATAGCAGCAATCATCCTAAAAAAATAAATATAAAATAATATTTATAATAGATTTGTTTTATAAATGAGTGTAATAAAAAATATATTTGAAATAATATTTTATAATTCTTACATTTGTAATAATTTATAATTTTTTATATAAGTATCAAAGAAAATATTCATAAATACTGATGAAACAAAATATCAATACTCTTATGTATAATAAAGTATATGTTTAATAATACAATAATATAAATCAAAGTACTCAAATTATGATTGATTTATTTTTTACTTAGCTATTTATTACAGTATTGCAACACTTAATACTTAATATTATACTGAAATGGATTGAATCTAGATTACTTATAATTCTTAAATGATACTGTGATAATACCTACAAAATTTACTTATCTTATTCAAAAAAAAGAATCTTGTTATAGTAAAATTTATAAACTTTCTCCTTTGGATACCCAATATTTTTCTGTAAAAATAAATTGATAAAAATAATACGTACCCATCAAAATTGGAACTAGTACAGTCAAAAACATTATCTTTGTTATTTTTCATTCTTAAAAATTCATCACAGTTTTCACACCCATCAAATTCGAATTGTTCAAATGTCTAAAAGTGGTAAAAAAAATTAAAACAAATAATTTATTCTGAGTGAAACAAAACTGGGTATATGTCAATTTATTGTATGAATACAAATGGATTACTAATGGAGTTTACATATATAATACATTTTAAAATAACATGAAACCAAAATATATTTAACCTCAAATAATGATTTTTATATACCTTGATTAAAGAACAAACTAAACATGCTCTTAAACCTCGTAAATCTTTGGGTACAGTCTCCATTTCTTTAATTTATTTTTTGAGATTGTATTGTCGAAGATAGGTTTTTCTTATATATAGTTTATAGTAAATAGTTAGTTTTGCTTTTATTTTTCTGTTTCACCCGACATATTTACAACTGAATAAAATCTAGTGGCTGGGGTTGCTGGTCAGCTGTGCTGTGCTTTAGAGTGCTATTTGGTTCTTACTCTGGTTCTTAGAACAGGTTATGTTATTATTAGTGGCTTACAAGATCCGCTGGGTGGCGTTTGATCGCATGTACAATCAGGTAAAATTAGGTAAAATGTAATTTAAAAGATCGCGTGGCAGGAGGTAATATCAAAAAATGCTATTTATTAGGATTTAAACATTATTGTCATAAAAATATTGCAAGATTTAATAAGATCTGAAGGCGCAAGGTCTTATAATTGTAATAAAAGTTGAAGGTGCAATGAATTGTATAAACTTGTATCAACAGTAAGAATAAATAAAGTATAAATACATAAAAAAAATGTTTTTTCAGACGAATAAAGTCCGTTTGTTCCCATTCAGGCTTTTACCTGCTTTTACGGACTTCTTATTCCGTCATCAGATGCCACTTTTGTCTATAACCTGGTAATTTACTCCTATTTAAGCAGATTTAAGGGTGACAAATTTAGATTTTCAAAGGCTAAATTTTATTATATTTTATAATGTGGAAATCACTTATGAGCTTATTACTTTATTAATTTTTGTCAGTTTTTCTAATATCTTTTCTATTAATCTGAGTTATTATCTGTACCTGTACCTGCCTGTACATATGTTTCAGACAACCGTGCGTTCAGATAATACGTATTTCAGCGCCCTCTGTGCTCTCTTCTTCTGGAACACAGAAAAGAGCCAATCAAAGATCTCGAAGAGCGATCACTATGGAAATCACGAAGAAACTCTTTTCGCGCGCTTTTACTGATGTATGCTTCGCCATCTTTGTAGTGTCTAGCTTGGTTTGTTGGCATTGCGGCAAATGAAAATCAGTGAATGCCGTCAACGGTCGAACAATTAGGTTGAGCAAGTCTAGTTTAAATTTAACCGTTGAAAATTTCAGTTTTAATTCTTATTTTAGTGTAGAGTATTATGTTTTCTTTATGATATTAGTATAAAGTGCTTTAAATATTACTAAAAAAAAATTCCTCACTGTTGAAACTAATAACAGGATCATGAAACCCGGTGGAGCTACGAAAGTTGCTGCTAATCAAACAGTCAGTTCAGAGGTTAGTGGAAAATTAATTATATTTCTTTTTGTTTAAATTTAAAATTTTATAAAATATTTTTATTTAATTTAGCTGGTTTAATGTTAAAGTATGATTTTGTAATATTAAACAACGAAAGCTAACATCGTAGGACCAATTAAAAATTTTGTAAATATTTAAAATATTCAAAGTATAATCATTTTAGTATGTGTACTTTTTTATATCAAAAGTATGAGATTAAAATTGTTTTAGGATAAAGGTAGAAAATCTTTACATCCTTTACAACCAGCAGCAACAGATAAGGAAAATTTGGTTGGTGCTGGAAGATCGCTTCGTATTACAAATACTGGTAAAGATATAATTAAGAAGTAAGTTATTACTAGATTATTAGTAATAGATCGAATAAATAGATCGATCCTAGTATTTATTATTATTCTTTATTATTCACAGTGAAATGTCTGATAAGATGAAGGCGGATGTTAAAAAAACTAGTGACAAAGCAGTAATCGTTAAAAATGATATTAATAAGAAACTTAATGATAAACCAAAGACTGAATCAAAAAAGATATTAAAAGATGGAAAGAAAAATGGAAAGATTTTTAAAGACAAAGGTATTCAAACTGAGTCTGTAGTGAAAATAAATATTTCTCCAGCAGATCTTACTTCAGAAGGTATGCTATTTTGTAACTGGAAGCATCAAAATTACTTTAAGAAATTTAGAATAATGTGTTTGCCTTTAACATAGCAGGTCCCAGTGAGAATTATTGGGAGGTTCTAGCAGAGAGAAGGAGGGTTGCTTTGGATGATGCGTTGGAAGAAAACAAAATATTAAGCGAACAACTGGAAGTTTACAAGGAAATGCTAGATGAATCTAGGGCACTTGTCGAAGTCTTACAGGTATGCTATTATTCATTATTATTATTTGTAAAATTCATTTTATTTTGATTTGTTTATTTTTCATTAATTTTATTTTAGGAAATGATTGGTGAAGACAGAAATGATATAAATAATTCACTAGAAGACAGTAGACTTTAATCTTTGAATTTTTCATTTTTTGTGTGTATAAAAATATGTTGATATAATGCAGGAACTTCTACCAGTGTTATTAAAGAAGACGATTTATTATTATTATCAAGAACTGACCAACATATTTTTGTGGTTTATTTTGTGAGATCAGATAGTCTGTAATTCATTGTTATTATTATTGTGTATTGTCTTTTCAATTCTATGTTAATTTAAGCTCGTGAGAAATATTATGTGAATATTTTTGTATGTACCTTTAACCATGTAAATTATTTTTTAAATTATTAAATCAAAACATTGAAGTAGTCATAAATGTTCCTATGTAAATGCAAAACTCACAACAACCACAGTTTAATGTGCTTTAATACTAATTGTAACTGTAATTTATAACTCTTAGTTACAATATTATATCTGTATTATCATGATAGATTACAAGTTAAAATGAATAAGTATTGTCATGTAGAACGGATGTAATCATAATTGGATAAGTGTGTAATAATAGGTTTTTGTAAAAAAAAATAACAATTTATTTTCAATAAATGTCTTTTTTCAAACAGTTTAATATATTAACTTATAAAAAAAAAACAGTAAAACATAGCGAGATTCCTGTATAAACATATGAACAGAAAACTATCTTTGCAACGCAAAGACGTCGGGAGTATAAAATACACAGGACTTCTTTTGTCGCGTTATATGAAAGCAATTATGTAGTGTATCCGTATATTGCTCTGGTACAGTTATAACAAATTTAAGCCGTTTTTTTTTCTTCTTTTTCTTCCTTTTTTTTTCTCTTTTTCTTTATCAGCAAACAGTGTCAGCTATAGCAACACGCTTAGCATCAACATTACCCGTAGACGACGAAAACAACAAAAATATCATTTTATTTTTATAATTAACAACGCACATTGATTCAGTTTCCAGTGGCTAATCCTCGTCCTTGAAACGACGATAGATAGACTGAACGTATGTAAACACGCACTTCCAATCTGGACGGCGCATCATTACCATATCTTCAACGTCGAGCAGCGGTGCAATTCCTGCCACCTCGCTGTAACATATTAAATTGAAAATTGAATTTAGATTGTAGTCGCGTAATTTTGAGATTTATTTTTTTTCATATTGTTATTTTATACTTATTTTTTTTAGTATGGGTTTCTTTAAAATTACATACGGTATTTTAATTTAATTCAAAATGGATTATTTACAAATTTTTTTTTCTACAGATACATAATAATATAAATATATGTATAAATATATCTATAAAGAGATGCATATAATATAAATACAGTCAAAATAATCAAAAACAAATGTTTTCTGAATATAATTATTTAGAAGAAAGGTAATTAAATTACAAAGTAATATGATAATTATAAAGTTATAAAGTAATCTGATGTCAACTTTATTTTGGAGATTTATTACGCGTATATCGACTTTATTTAATAGTTATCTTCAGCGTATAAATAATAACAATTTTAAAATTACTATCATGGCATGAATCATTCCAATAGATCTGTGTAGATGTATAAATTATATTGTATATATTATGTACACTTAATATGTACATATATAATCGATATTATAATAATTATTTTCACAATTATTTTGGATCAGGGCCGGATCTAGATATATGGGCTGGTCGAAATTTGGAGTTCAAAACAAAATTTATTACAAAATATTACTTTGGTAGACGGATTCAATCCTATAGATTTATTAGTAATATTGATGCAAATAAACTTATTTTAAAGTAGTTTTAAGTTAAAAATATTTATTTTTAACAAAACTATTATTTCATAATTTACTTTTACAATTAATAATCGAAAATTTTAAGTTTAATTTATGGTCAATGATCAATACTTATCAACATATAAAACAAAAATTATAGATATACGAGGTTCACAGTTTAATTACTAAATATTTGAAACATTGTAGGATCCGATTTTTTAATAATTTTCAGCTACGATGAATTGTTGCGTATTAACGACGTTTCTAAAATTATTCAAACAGAAAAATCTGACTTACATATATATGTGTATGTATGTATGTATATATATATATATATATATATATATATATATATATATATATATATATATATATATAGTCGTAAATTTACTATAAATTCTGAACTAAAATAATCAAAATCTAAATTTATAACATTACAACGTAGCAACCAAAGAATAAAAAATATCTGAAAATTACAGAAACATATACTAATAATATAAGTGTATTTGAAAAATTAATACTTGATTTGCATTTTTTGATAGATCTGCTGAAAATATAATCTATTTTCAGGATAAATAGAAATTTAGAATTAAAGCGTTTCCTATCGATTAATAAATTATCGAAGTACTGCATGTAATATCGTATTTTCTTTTTGAAAGTCGAACCAAGAATTTTGGTAAAATAAAGAATTTTATATTTAAACGTATTTTAGTTATAAACAACTTAGTTTTCGGTGATTTCAAGAAAAGTTCAAATTAATTTATCATTTAAAATATTTTTAAGAATCATATGTTTAACAGTGCACCAAATTATATGTTTAAACAGTGCAACGAATATTTTATAAATAATTTTTTTAAATTGCATAAATTAAAAAAATGGGAGACATACAATTATCGATCTCCCCTGATGAACCGGGAATAGTTCACGTGATTTTGTTAGCTTTTCGAATCTTTTTTAAAATTTTTAAACTTTTTTAAAATCTTTTGTAAAATTTTTTTTCTTATCCCGAATATTGTTACAACCTGTCTTGATGTTCGTCTGAAATTTGAGTGCTATATCTCCATTAGTGTGTGTTTTTCAGCCGTGTGTTTACGACGCAAAAAGTATGCCTGGCGATATTGACTATGGAAAAAAAAATTGACCAACGAGCTTGCTTGAAATTTTGTGTTTCCAATGGAATTACGGCTACGGAATCGTTGAAAATGTTGCAGAAGTGTTTTGGGATGTCTGCTTTATCGCGAACAAAGCATTCAGCGAAGGTCGTGAAATCGTCCAAAACTTGCCTCATGCAAGTCGCCCATCCACCTCTGTTAACGACGGTAACATCGAAAAAGTTGAGGAAATGGTGCGCCAAAATCATCGTGTCGGCGTCAGAGAGGTAGCAGAGGCTCTCAGCATCTCTTATGGATCGGCTCAACATATTTTGGTTAATGTTTTGCATATGAAGCGTGTCAATGATAGATATATAAATTATTCGAGAGAAAATTTTGATCAGGTATTTTTTAAAAATCATTACTTTGATGTATCGAAAGTCGCGTCAACTATATACTTGAAACACTGAATAATTGTATTTATTATAGATTGATTAATGATGTATGATCCACAGGCACCCGCATACCATAATCCGGCCCTGACCTAATGCGCAGAATAAAAGAAAGGCAAATTTTCATATTTACTCGGCCTTTGTAAATGCTATCTCGAAGTTCTTCCTTCGATTCTCGGGTCGAAGACTGTGATAGTCGAAGGCGTCGGGACGAAAATGATGGATCAGAGCGCAAAAACCCAAACCATTGCTCCAGCTCGTTGAAAAATTGTCCAGCTGAACATTCTGCGAAATCAATGTTTCCATTATAGCTATTGGAAATTATACACGTATCCAAAAACCGACGATAGTTATATATCGATGTATTGTATTGTGCAGGATACTTTTATAAAGTGAAATATATAATAATTTTTGTAATTCTAATATAGATATACATTGCGAACGTGTTATTTCCATAATGACTCGATCGAATACTGCGTGTATAAAAATCCTCGTTATTGTATTATAGCAATTTCGCATTGAAATCTACTGCTCTTAAGCAACACAATTCCATTACGTACTATTGGTCTGAATAAAAATTAGCGATTTCAAATAAAGCAATAAATTAAACGAATATTTATTTAATTCATAAATATATCTTACTTCTTTTTATTAAGTAATTTGTTAAAATATCTTCTTTACTTCAACTCAATCATTTTATCTATTTATTATTTATTATTTGAATGTACTAATTTTCTTTCAACGTAATGCAATATTTGCATTATTCGTGAATATATAATTAAAATGATGAAATTTTATCTATCTATCTAGCTATTTATTTATCTATCTATACATGTATGTATTGGAAAATTTTATTCTCATTACCTCGTACTCTTTGGTTTTGGCGCGGCACCACGACAGCAATCGTTCCTTTATCAATGCAGCGTTGTTTTGCACTTTGGGATCAGTGAATTTAAATTGAAATTCCTTTCCCGCCGATTTTGGAGTGCTGCAAATATATCGGGACACAGGATATAATTTATGTTAATTTTCAAGCCAAGATAATCGATTATTATATAAATGCATCGTCGCGCGCACGTGCGCGCTCTCTTTGTAAATAAATAAGGGACGGGTACGATTTTTTTAATAATACGATTTTCTTCGATTTTATGTTTACAATTTTTGCGTGTCTTATGCGTCGTCAATGTTTTCGTATCAAATAAGAAGTTGATAGATGGAGCGTATATTATAAGGCTGTAGAGTACAAGAAAGTCAGTGAAAAATAATCTACTTATTTAAATGAAAACGAGATTGCGTGCGAATACAGAAATGAAAAGTTCTTTTTGGATTTTTTTTTTTTTGGAGCACAGAATTAAAAGCAACGTATAAAAGTGCTGCATATTTAAATTTGAACTAAATTTATTTAAAATAAATTTTAAATTTCAAATGTAAACAAAGTAAAAGCTAAATATAAAAGTTGGATATATATGGTTGTTTCTCATCTAAACATAAAATACATTCAGAAATAGATAGTCTTTTTTTAATTTAATTTATAAATGTTTTAATTGCAAAAAAGTATTTTATAATTTAATTTTTCTTATAAATTGTTTTCTGGATATTCTTATAAAATAATATTATCTTATAAAGTATAAGAAATGGGTTTATAGAAATATATTTATATATATATATTTAATGTAATATTAAAACGTTTGATCTTGTAATATTAAATGATGCCAGACAATCGATTTTTTTTTAAATAAACGAATTATTAAAGAAAATAGGACTGATATGTATTTATGTTTGCCAAGCAGAGTGAGAGAAAGTAAAGTAACCAAATTGACGTCACACCAACAATGAGCCAATCACAGAGCGTTTTCATACGAAACTATTTTCAGAAATAGTACGATATTATTTATTGATTATAGATATATTAATCGGTTATGAAAATGAGATATTTTTGCATTTACAATCATAACAAAAATCATAGTGTCACTTAAAATGTACATAAATGAATTTTGAACGTTTTGCGCACTTATGCTTTACTGAACTGAGAAAAAGTAAAAAAAAATGCTCCCAATATAACTAATTTTATTTGTAAATATTATTGCAGTTAGCGTTGCAAATAGACGCGGGCGTCGATGAAAATATTTATAAGACTTCAGGGAAAATAAATGTAACCGAAGATTCGCTAATGCGCTTTGTGAAAATCATATTTAAGGCAAGTGATATTTTATAAATAATGCACTCGAACAATAGTCCAGAAAATAAACTTCGGTATAGTCGAATAATAGTTTGGCAAAATGTTTTGCGAAACTATCCAAGTATTTTTTGTTTAAAAAAAAAAAAAACTTAATGAAAAACATTGACTGTTTTGAAACGACAACAGAGAACGTTCCGCTTATCCATTACGCTATATCGTGCGGCAATTATTTGAATTTATTTACGATAAACAATATATCAGGATCATAATATTTGTTTATAATTAATTTCACAATTACCTTGGCGAATTGGGCGTGCTGTTCTGCCGCTCTAGCTGACGAAATTTGGCGAACGGTGACATTGGTTTTTTAATCGGTGCTGAAAATTGATAGGGGATATTAATTCGTCGGCATCGCAGTGTCTATGAGTTAAGAGGAGGGAGGGAGCTTTATGCTAAGGAGATTTGCTTTTCTTTGTTTTTTTGTTGTTGTTGTTGTTTTTTTTTTGTTTTGAATTATTCTCATGCTATAATATTATATCTGGTTATATAGTTAAAATTATCAGTCTAACCACAGCACTATTCTAAAAGATCGATAGAAAAGAATATTATTAATTGACATGTTCGTATTTTTAACTATTTTTTACTATATTAATTGTTTATTGGAAGAAAATTGTGTTCAGGATTAAGAATTTTAAGTACTATTTGCACTTTACGCTCTTACATCTTAGCTGCTCTTTTTTTGCCTCTTTGCTTTTACATGCCATTTTCATAAGCATTCAGTTATATCCCTATTTTCACATAAGAAAATTCAGGGCTGAGATGAAAATTCAAATGTAAATAGTACCGCAAATTTCTCAGAAAGTTAATTGGTAAATTGTAAATATGGCGTGCTGCGTCGATATGAGTCGTATTATATGTTGATTAGTATATATAATTCATCGCTCTTATTTTTATTCAGGTGTTGAGATTTAGTCCCATGTCCTGTGTCTTCATATTTGTTAGCCTTGAGAAAGAATGCGTGTTTTAGTGTTGAAACAAAAAAAGGATATATCTAATGTATCACTGCTTAGTATCTACGATATCTGATGGAGGTTCATGTGCGTTGCTTCTTGCTATATATATATATATATATATATATATATATATATATATATATATAGCATATAAAAGTTAGATGTTACATTATTATAAAGCACTTTTTTGTTTGTTTGTTTGTTTGTTTGTTTTTTTTAACAAGCCTGGTATTTTTTTCTTCATTATTTCCCATTCGTTTCCGACGTGTGTTTCCTGTTATGTTCTTTTTTTTATTTTAACCGCCACGATTTAATGGCGGTTAATTATTATTTTATACAGTTTTATAGAATTGTTTATATGTAAATTTTTTATTAAAAAATTGACAAACCACACAACTGTTAAATTTTCTATAATCTACGTGATCAAATGGCAAGCTGTTCCAATTTAATGCTCCTAATCAATAGATTTGAAAGAAATTATTTTACTTTTCCTTTGTTCAACAATTATTATTAACCAACAACAATATTTAGATATTTTTAATATATTTAAAAAAATCAAGAATTATAGTTTTTATTTTTATTAGATCGGTTACTAATTAAATATTTCATTTATATTTCTGACTATTGTCCAATCAAATTCAAACAAATCTATCAATTTCTTAGGCTTTTAGGAACAGCATGAATAAATAATTGATTGTTAAAATTCTTAGTATTTATGGAATCAGCCGATGACAAGATTTGCATTAATGTCTAAAATGAACAGGGATTGCACCAGAAATTGGGAAGCTTTAGCTATAATTACTAGACACCAAAATAAAACTAATGAAATTTTTTACGAATATGGTAAAATTAATAATTACAATAATAATAATAATAATAATATTTGACGTACATCAGTTTTAATTTCAATGTTTTGCAATCTACGTCTGCGGAAAAGACTATATATAGATGTTAAAGGACTGTATGTTTTATTTAAATTATTAAGGCAAAATTATTCAATTAAATTTTAACTGGTCTTTATATAGTTACGCGTGGCTTAGTAACGGGAGTGGTGAAAGCAATAAAAATGGACTTAGCAGCGACTATCTTTAGCTTGGTCATTCTAATGGAACTAATTATGTATATAAATGTATATATATAACTACAAACTCTAAAATACAATGTAACGGTCGAAGTATCGAAAAAGATTATTTTTAATCGCGAGCCAATAACAAGGTATGTGCATGAATTTTGCATTTGGAAAATATTTTTAGACTTTTTTTTGTTAATCATTGTAAGCACGATGTCATCGGTAAAATAGTCTTACATGTATTCTAAACGATTGTCAAATGACAACGTTCATTTATTCTCATTATTTTTTTATATTTCATTTCCCGAAGAAGCTATCTTTTAATTAAGAAAATTATACAACGCGATTTAATGAAGTACGTAGCGAAAGTAATTTAATCATCAGATATATACTAATATTCGACCAACGATTATTTCATACTTCAACCATACAGTTGTAAAATAACACAAAGTCGATTGCTCTCGTTAAGAAAAAGTAAAGTCACATGAAATTTAAAAAAGACTCACTGCTTTTTGGGACTGCCTTGGGCGCAACGCAACGTCCATCTCAAAATCCAGGGCTTCGGAAACACACATCAGACACGACATTAAAAAAAGCTTGTAAATTTTCTCGCTCTCCTACAACAAGTAAACGAATTGAGCGCTCTCTCGTTTGGCGTATGCTCGACTTCATCGTGAACAAAAAACAAAAAAAAAAGACTGATTCCTTATCCCTCCTGGCTAAATAGGAAGGAGAATCAATGAACGTGTAATTAATAACTCCGACATCGTTCTTCAGAACATCTTCGACAACAACGTACTAAATAACAAATAAAAAGAGGAGGACTCCGGTATATCACATTTATTCGTTCCATTCCATTCCTCGCGATATCTCATTTAACAAGCTTCTGTTTCTGAATGTATATATAAGCGCGACATATACAAAAATTTTTTTCAGCTCCTTCTTCCACAAGCACACGGCCCCCACTCGCGAAATAATTACTCATAATCCATCCCCAAAAATTTCTTTGTCTCACACACGTAACATAGAAGAGGAGCAAGTTTCGCGCGCTGATTTTTGAAAAAAGTTCGTTTGGCTTCTTCAGTGACGATCGGAACGGGTCGCTTCCTTGAAGATACTGTCGAAGGCTTTGTCGACGTCAACGCTGTCGTCGAACAGCCTCTCGTCGTAGATGTGGGGCATTGTATGGCTCCTCGTTATGCTAATATTATTTTTTTTTGATTGCAAGTGTCGTTTGGTCTTTGCCTCTCGCTTGGTCGACTGCTTTGTTTCCTCGACTTGTATATTACTCGAAGGACTTTGAAAGTATCTCTGGATCTTTTCTTCCATTTTGCGCATATTGTTGGATGTAGTCGAGGCTTCGTATTGCTTTGATCGTCTTATGGAGGACGGAGACTTGGGCTTCGGTGGTTTTAACTCTGAACCTACTTGCGGCGGCTGGAGTCCGATGTTTCTCGCCAGCGCCAACTGATGCCAGGACTCGGACTTTGATAGGACGATGTTTCGATTGGGTTTGTTAGCACAGGACATGAGATATTCATCACTGGAATCGATCGAATTTCCATTATTTCTTATAGGCGCACGCTCGTTGCAAATTATGGGTGGTGCGCTGACTATGTTTACTTTGGGTGGCACGTTTAATGGCCGGAACACCTGTTGACTATTGAGCCTCTTCTCCTCAAATAGACTGATCTTCTCTTGAGCCTTATGTCTTTCGTTGAGAGCTTTCAAAGCGCAGACTTGTCCCGGAGCATTTAAATTATTGAAAGATGGACTTGTGGGCGAACGTCTTTCTTTCAATCCCATGTCCTGGGAAAATCGTCGGGCTGGCATGTTTTCACTGAACTGTGGATGCAATTGTTGATGCTGTTCGTTCTGCATACGACGAATCAAAGCCTGCTGCAGCATATTGTGACGTTGGATTTCATCGACATCGTTGGTTGCGATATTTTTATCAGTGGACGATATCACATTGGTTGTTTCAGCGAAATGCCGGGGTTGTGATTCTTTAATACGTGGTACGACCGGCTCGTAGGATAACGGTGACGGTGGCTCTGGAACTTCTTGTATGAGTTCTGAATTTTCTGGTTGAGGTGATATAGTAGCGATGGCACATGTATAACGGGTGACAACTCCGTCGGAACTAATGTCTTGATTTTCAATGTTCTCTTCAATTAGGTCAGGTAAGAACTTGTCTTCGTAAAAATTAGCTGGTTTAAATGAATTCGGAACATCATCGGTCAGTAAATTTTTATTATCATCTCCAGAATATACTGAATTGTTGCTTTCATTCAAATCTTCTGTTGGTAAATTTCGTTCTGGTAACTTACTAAATTCGTTATAAAACTTTTGAGAAATTCCATTATGTGGAGGTTGAATTGCGTGGTTTGATGGTGAAGCATCTTTTATTAAAGGGCATTTAATATCAGTAAATTGTTGATAAGGTAATGCTGGATGTGTGCGACTGGTAGTTTTATAATAATTTGGGTCCTGAGCATAATCTGGTTGATATTGATTCTGGGGCACTTCACTATGAGCAAGTTGACTATTTACGTGATTTGATGTGTGTGTAATCACTGGTATCGAGGGTTGGTTTCTATAATTTTCATAAGTATGTGGTACTGGCGATGTAATACTTGGGCTCGTTGAAGTTTGTATGTAATTTTGCGGTACTGGCGAAGTTGAACTTGTAGTTTGGACCGAAACACTATTACTTAATTTCTTTTGAGGGGGTACTGAATAACCCCGTGAATAGTCAGCGACAGAATTTACATTTTCTGATATAGATTTTCTTCTATACGCAGAGTCAGAGGTCGTTTGAACTGCAACGTTTTGTGTTAGTGTTTTCGATTTTTCTGTTGGTTTTTCTAATTTAACAAAATCTTTATTCTGTGGAGCTGCAGTTTGAATATGTTTATTAAATTTATTGAATTGGGATTTATTTTCTGCTTTTTCATAATTTTGTAGATTATGTTGTTTTTCAGAATCTTGATATTGATTGTTAGAACAGACATCGTATGGCTTGTGATATGAATACTGTTTTGAGAAATCATGTCGATTGCTATCAACATCTGTTTTCGGTATAAAAGTTTTATTTTCTTCTAATGGTATCCTCTGGTGATCCTTTTTAATAATTGGTTTCTCTGTCTCTTTATTTAAATTTTCCAGTAATTTAGACTTGGCAGAATTAATATTTGAGTTACCTTGTGAAGAATTAGCTCTACCACTGGCAAAAGGTGCGAATTGTTTGCAAAATGAGTAATAATTAAGATGCCCATTTTCTACTATCGGTGATGGCACTTGTTTCTCTAGCTGATGTTTATTTGTTGACTGAGACGTAGAAAATGTATTTTCTAGTGGCTTACTAAGTTTATTTTTAGTTCGGGATGGCGATTCTGCACTATTCTGTATACCAGTTTTTGATGGCTCTTGATCAAACATTTTTAGCTTTGCTTGCAACATACTGTTGTTCTTGGGTTTATAACCTACTTTTAGAAAAGGTGGCGTGGATTCAGATTTCGGAGAAATTTTTTCAATCTTTTGAAACGGCGAACTTGACGCGTGGGTGAAGCCGTTTTGATTTAATTTTGCTGGTTCGTATGGCATTTTGGCCGAACCTACTATCATTCCTTGTTTTTGAAGATTGTCCTCGTTTATGTTTTCAAATTTCTTCCGTAAATCCAGTTTCCCAGATTTTTTCTGCGATTCTGCTTCGTTTTCTTGAGATTTATCAAAGTTTGTTTTAATGTTTGAAAAACGATTGTTCCAATTTTTATCTGCAACGGACGCAGCCTGATGATAATTGAAACTTTTGAATGGATTACTTGAAATGGTTTCCGTATTTTTATTAATCAGAGCTAAAAATTTACGGTCATTATCGGTCTTTGGTTCAAAAGATGGCACGACTGTTTGGTGACCGTTAGTTGCTCTATCTCCCACACCGATAGGTCGCCTAAGAGGAAAGCAACCGTTCTGTATATGATCTGGACTTTCCCTTTTCAGTTTTAAGTAGTTCGGTATGTCGATCGTGTTTGCTCGCTTTATTTTGAACTTTTTAGCCGAAAATTTGTTGTGTCTTGATGATGCCGTAGAATTCTGTTGATAATGGGATTCTACACTTCTGTCTTGAAAACTATTTACATTACTATCGTCCAGACACAAACTTCCCAATCTCTTCGTTCTGGTTAAGTCCCTTTCTAGTTGACCGTACAACCTGTCGCCTTCCTTTTGCGACTCACGAAGACTTCGGCTCTGAAGCGATTGTTGCTGATTGAGGGCGTCCTTCATACACTTTTTATTGAAAGCACTTTTATCAAAGGTCATAGATGAGTCGATGGTGGATTTATCCAATGGCACTTGATTAACCACGCTCTCTAAGTCTAAATTTAAACTCGACGTCGTCTCCGCTATCCTTTCAATCTCGCTCTCCTTATCAAGATCGATTTTCGTTGAAGTTTGATCGGAACCGTTATTCTTCTCGTCCAACCATTGCCTTGCTCGCGCTACTTCCTCCGCGGACACACTGATCGTGTGTCTCTCGTTTTTGCGACGTCTCGGGCTACTGTGAGCTCTGGTTTCTGGCTCGCTCGGCTCAGCGATTGCGTCCTCCGGCACCTTGAGCTTCGCCAACAGATTGGAGATGAGCCGCAATAAATAGAGCTTATTGGATGGGTCCAAGCTCGCGTTGTACCGCGTGAGCGTGCCAATATCCACCCGCTTCAACGTGTCCTGAAGTCTGGCTAATGCCGTGTGAATGTCGGCGAGAAGAATGTCCTCCAGGAATTTCAGGTCGAGTTTTGGCTTGCCCGTGACCGGCCGATGCTCGGAATCGCTCAGGGTCGTTGGTGTATTGCTGAGACCTCTGGTCCACAGTCTGAAGTCCTCCTCGGAATCGACCCCGGAATCCTCGAGCGGCAACTGATCCTCGCTGCTCTGGCTCGAGCAGGAGAGCTCCAAAGCCGAACGCAGACGCTCAACTAATACTGGTAGTAAATTGCACTCACCGGGACGATTTTGTTGAATCTGCTGCTGCTGCTGCCTCGGTTGCTGTTGTTTCGTCGCCGCTAAGTTGGCTGGCTTGGATGTCGGGGAGTCTGGCACGGCTCCCCCGGAATTCTTCTCAGGTTCGTCGCACCGTGGCGTTGATGCGCATTCTGAAATAACGCAAACAAGGGACCATGACTCAGAGCGTCGATTTTCATATTGTGTATCCTCTCCCACCATCCCCGTTCATATCTTTCTTTATCTTTATACATTTGATGATCGCGCACGTGCTTATTATGACTCGAGAACCAGGAAAGAAATTTAGCCCCAAATATAAGGCCAGACGAAAGGAGATAAAGAATAAAAGTATGAAGGGGGGGGGGTAAGACAAAGAAGGGGTTCTCTTTACCAAGTGTCAAAAATGGAGCTTCGGCACGACTGATGCAGCAGCGAAGAGTGCAGCGCGTATATACATCGGTGTCTATAAGCTTTGTCAAGCTCCGCGTGTCGGTAACCCGGTTTTATTTAAACCACGGGATTCTCCGCCAATTTATTTTAGCCCGCACGGCGCGAACGCGAGCACGCGTGTACATATATGTAAGCGTCCGATGCCAATATATATATATATATATATATATATATATATATATATATATATGTATATACATGTATGTATTAGTGTGTACATACAATACAGAGACCGAGAGTACGGTGAAATCTCCCTGTGGAGCTATCGGCTTTTGCGTCGCCTATCATTCGAAGCTTGAATTTCCTTTTGTTCTCCACACACGACTATCCATATATACAGATGCATATACATTAATTTTTCAAATTAGAATGCCTTTGTTGCAGCGGGCACTAGAGGATTTTACGCTTGAATCACGCGTTATATTAAATACAGAAGGTCGTTTCTTTTGTCGCGCCGAGAGCCACGTTTGAATTAGAAGAAACGGTGTAAAAAGAACCGAGTTGAAGAAACGGTCGGTCTGTAATTAATCGTTGCGATTCCCGAGAACAAAGATTTGCTTTCATCCGTACATATTAATATTTTCTTTGTTCAAATAATATTTATTCGAGACAATAATAGTGTTGTGTGTGAATCGATCAAAATGAAATTTTTCCTCAAAATTATTTAAAGCGCATTGTAAGATAATTAATTATTAATTAACATACAAATTATCGCGTTATATTTATTTATCTGACACATGGAAATCACAGAAGAGTACATATGATTGCATATGTACACAAAAAAAAAAACATAATTTCTCCGTTTTAAACTTTCTAACGCCAACAATTACGACGAAAAATAATAAGAAGAAGATGAAGAGGAAAAAAAATGAAACAATACCTGATTTAGGAGTATCCGTCGAATCCCCCTCCTCAGAGCCCTCCCTTTCTTCTTCGTCGATTTCGCTTTTTTGTCTTGTGATCTCGGCGAGGCTATTCTTTCTGCTCTCCACCGCGGACGGGACGTCTGCAAAGGGTTTAAAATAAAATCCGTTGAGTGTATATAGGCGGCGTGTGTAACGCGGAGCCGCTATACTCCCGCGCGCGCGTATTCGCGGAAGGCGAGCGCGCGATTTATTTGGGATTCTGTTACGTTGCGCATTTGTATATCGTAAGATTTTTCTTTTTTCTTTTTTATGGGCTCACCTTGTACCTCCGACATTTTTGATTGCTGTGACAGGACGCCTGAAATTGAAAGGGAAAAACATTATTCTCGCTTTTGCACTCTTTATAAACTGTCGATTTGTGAATTGTAAGATTTCATTTTTTGTTGGTGTTGATATTGTGTATTAGTTTTTGATTTCGATAGTTCCCGCGTGAGATTGGGTATTTTAGTATTTTTCTACTTTTTTCTAACTTACGTTAGTTAGCATTGCTTATACGTTCGTTAGATAAATAATAATCATTTACTTTCTTTCTTTAGAAAACTTTAAGATACAATTTGAGAATATTGTATTAATTTTGTATTATATATTCTATTAGATTTTAAGACAATAATTGTTATTTCTTAGACAATATAATCTCTTCACTTTTAATTTTTAAATTTATTTTACCTAAATGTAATATTTAACAGTTCGTGCAATGAGAGTTTCTCTTCTAGATGATTAGTTTATTTTATAGTATTACAAAATTTAAAAAAATAATTTTAAGAATATATAATTATTTTAACAAGTCTTTTGAACCCTGCTTAATCTATAACATTCCAATACATAAGACATAAGTATTTATGCATTACTTGACTCTCTAATTTAAGGCCTCAGTACTCATCGATGCAGAACATATGACGCAACACTAGACTAAAAACATCGCATGGACTAAATAATATAGGGAACAGAGACTTGACGGTTTAAATAGATCATATGTACTTTATCCACTTGTATAATTAATCGGAATTTTTTAAAACTTTTATAAACATTTTAAAATTGCAAAAAACATAACCATAGTATAAATATTTGATAAAAAAATCTGACATCGATGATTTTATTGATGCATTTTTTCACATTCAAAGCCAAAAACAATCGCAATAAATTCTCTACCTTTTATTTAAATTTTCAATCTGCCCCAAAAATATTGTCGTACTTTTGTATACGGAATAGCAATTTGAAAAGCAGTCCATCGGCTTTATATTTGCCGGTGATTTTCAATATTTACAACGAGTATTATGAGGTTGAACAACAATAAATTGCAGTGGCCAAAAGTTATTTTAGTTTAAATTTGAAAGTGACTCAGATCCGAAGAATAACAAAAACAACGGACCGTCCATCGGCACCGTTTAAAATATCGGCGGCCGCTTTTCATTTTTGAACAAAAGTTATAACTTTTTTCGGGCAAAAAAAAATTCACGGATTCCTTTCACATTCTCAATTTTTCTCGCGCACTTTTTGCGTCGTACGAGAAAAAAAAAGAAAAGAAAGAAATTCGGAACTTTTTTTAGATATACACATACAAATGCACGAAACCACGCACACACATACACACCCACATAACACCGAATTTTATACCGTGCAAATCTCCACATCGCGGCGTCGCTTTGAAATTCCTCGGCCAGTAGTAATGCATGTCGATCAGACAGAGCGGTGCGTGCGGTTATATATATATATATATATATATATATATATATATATACGTACGAAAATTAAAAAAAAAACCACATAAGCGCGACGAATACGTAAGCGAAGAAAAGAAAAGTAACCAAAAAAGGGAAAGATAATTAAAATCGACTTAAAAAAAAAAATTAAATAAAAACAAAAAGAAGAAAAGAAGAGAGAATTGCTCCTTCTTCCTTATCTTCCTTTTCCTCCCGACGTCGATCTGCGCGACGGAGCTCACAAGACTGCGGCTGCCGCGGGCGTTGAGCCGCGGTGATCGATCGATTCGATCGATCGATCGATGGCCCCCCCCTGCCCTCACCCTCTCCGCCCACCCCCCGCGGGGGGAGGAAGAGCCCCTCCCCCCGATTTTTGGCAGCGTTCCTTCCGCGTTCTACTTCTGCCTTCGCGCGGTCACCGCGCCCGAGCGGGACGGCCTGGCAATTTTCGGATCGTGCGCCAAATTCGACGCGCGCCGCAGCCGCGGCGGCGGCGACGGCGCGCGCGCGGCCGGTGCGCCGCTCCGCGTCGGCTTTTTGACGGCCGATCGCCACGGCTATTTGTCATTACATTATCGCGAGGGTGCACGGGGTCGCTCCGGTTTTCCGTTCCTCTTCCCCCGTTCCCGCCTCCCATCCCCTCGTTCTTTCTTCTCCCCCCCTTCCCTCAGCCGCTTTTCACCGGATCTTTCGCCCGTTTTCCCAACGGATTGGAAATCGATAATTGACGGTTTCTACGGCGGACCGCCCGTAGCGGCCTACGCCGTTCCTAAATAATATACAGTCGCTATTTATAAACATTACTTTCACCGCGGGCCTATTACCGGTGCGCGCGCGGCGCGGCGTTAAAAATAATTTACTTCTAAAGTTACGAAAAAGTGTTTTACGCCCGGGTAGCGGGGCCGTGGCGCGGGCGGGCGGGGGGGGGGACTTTTCTTGAGACTTTTCGTTGCCTCGTAAGGAGCTCGCGAGAGATTTTCGAAAAGTTCGCGCACGTGTATACGTTCGGGGTCTTCGCGAGGGAGGTGAAAGGATGAAGGCGCGTACGGGAATTCGATTTTATAATTGGATTAACGAATCGGAGCTAAATGAAGGTAGAAAAAACATTACGATCCCATTTTAAAACTGAAAAAAATTTTTTACGATATCAAGTAAATATTTACTTGTTTTGTACCAAGTAAATCACTTTTTTAAATTAAGAAAATATTCACTAGATTTAACAGTACGTGGTTTGATTCAAGTGAATTCTTCCTGCATTAAGTAGATACTTTTTTGATTTAAGAAGATGCTTTCTCAATTTAAGAAAATAATTTACTTGGTACAAAATAAGAAAATATTTACTTGATAACAGATATTTTTATCTCAGTGAACGATTAAAAAAAAACAACTGTTTGTAGGTATAAGAAATGTATAAATGAAACTTGAAATGTTCTTATCTCAAATTTAGATTCTTATTGTCTTAAAAAAACTTCTTATTCTGTGTTAATCGAGAAATAGTTTATATTATAGATTTAATTGTGTCACGAGACGGATTAGAATTATTTCTGATACAAAGAATTCTACAGTTTCGAATATAATAATTATAGAAGAAAATATTAAAAATGATCACTTTATCAAAATTTTTATATCAGAAAAATATATAGAAGTTTTTAGAAGTTATATTATGTATATGATTGAGTGAAATATTATTATAATATTATATTAGAAAGTTTTCACCCAAAAAGAATAGTTGTATCTTAGAATTATATAAAAAAAATCGAAAAATAGTCTATAACGCGGGTTTGATCCCATCAGAATTGTTTCTACTATAAATTACAAATGCAAGTCATAGTTTATAAAGTCAAAAGGTTATTTAATAATAATTAAAGATTTACTTAATCACGATTTAACTTATTACGAAGATCTATCTGATGTCAAAAATTGTAGAAAAAAATTAATGAATTTTTTACTTAGGATTTTTTATTTCGTTTCACTCAACAAACAAAAAAAAAACAAAAAAAAAACAATAAAAATCGTAAATGTTGAAAAATTTTCTAATATCAATTCAAACAGTGACCAGTAATTTGATAATAAACTGTACTTCTAGGAAATGTCATAAGCTAAGATTTCGAAATTTACAATTGAAATTGTATAATTTAGGAGAAACTATGGCTATTTCTCAGGTTGTTTTATTTACAGTCAATTGATCAAATTATCTATTGTCCGCTATTATAGTGTTTTTTTCTAGCAAATTGTTCATCGTTCGGTTACATCATTAGATTCCTTTCTATTTTTCCGTACTAGAATGACACATCAGCCGCGAGATTCTCATATCGTACCGTACGTAAATCCCCTATTCTGTTATAGACATCCGGTATAGAACTTTATTCTAGAATCTGACCAGTACATTGTTAGATTTCGTTGTTAAGCGCTGGAATCGAGTAAGAAAAAATCCAGTCCGATTCTGGTACTTTTTTAGATTTTCTTTTAGGTATACATTACTTATCATCTATACAGAATCTAGTCGGCAATGTAATTAGAAATTAAGAAAAATGTCTCTTCCGTTTCAATTTTCATTTCCTGTCTCAGCGAAAGCAAATCCACGACTGCGAGCATTCAGAGTTCGCGATTGTGATGAAAAAAAAATCACGAACCTATACGATTCGCAAGCTAAAGACAAGTATACGACAATGATGATGATACATCAGTCCGTATAACGAAAAAGCTATATAGCCCAAGTATTGCCTTAATTCTCCCACTGGAAAGACTTCAACTGTTAAAAATGGCCATTTCTTTCCCGCGCATCTGTAAAAGTTAAGGGAATCCGAGCTTGCGCGAGAGTACAAGCAAAATATTATGGATGTTGTAGAATCATACGGAAATCTGACTCGGATCTGGCGTGTATTACGCGCATGAGAAAATCATCAGTAATACTGACTAGAGTCTAATCTGAATTGGGGTGGGCGTGGGGCTTCGAGTATATATTTTCTACTCTGGAAATTCTGATCGAAGGAGCCGATCGATTCCCGATGATGAGGGCAATAATAATAATAACAACAACAACAACAATAATGGCACGCCGGTGCGCGCGTACGCCGCGCGGTACGTAATAATAGGCCGGTTGCTTTACCCGCCCTCCCACCTCCCGCGCGCGGCTTTAATGCGACGACGACGAGGACGGAGGGGGGGGGGGCGAGCGGCGAGACTCCGGAAAATGGGAGGATCGGAGTCGGGGGCCGGAATGCGGCTCCGGGATCGGAGGACGGATTTCTCTATACACTTCGCGTAGGGCGAGGTAAATTTTGCGAAAGAAATTTTCAGGCTTCGTTGAAAAAAGAAAAAAAAAGCACGTATTGAGACTATTTAACCTCATTTATAAATGACGGGTTTAATACAGGCGCTGCCTGATCGTAATTTTATGGTTGGTCTAAGTCGGCGGTCAAAAATGGCACTTTATGGTGCGAAATCCAGCCAGAAAAATAGTACTTTCGAATGAGGGGGCAATACTTTTCCTCCCATTGTTTTCGCCAATTTTCCTGAATTTGTTTGATTTCTTGGGATGTTTCGGTTAAAATAATCTCCAATTTTACCTTGATAATTATTCGTTAATGGCATTGACATATCGAACAATCAATTAGAATAAGAATATAAGAAAAAATATTTTCTATTTTGGTAATTGAAGATATCGCTCTAAGGAGACATCAAGAATTTGTTCGATATCTGTGCATTGACTGCCAAGAGACGGCAAGAGCCACCAACATCGATACAATGTTGTAATACCGCCATCAGAAATTTGTATGAATCATGCTAAATATATATATATATATATATGAAAAATTGCCATTTTCAAGGATTCGACGAGAGTTGCAAAAAATTAGGTATGCAATCTTGCAAGAGAAATCGGGATCAGTGTGTGAATAAAATTTTGTGAACGACTATTTTAGTTCCGATGAACGCTCGTACTTGAGCTTGCGAGGTGATAAGTCGAGCCACGAGACCATAAAGAAATAAGTCGCGATCTATCGGTTCGTATACAGTATTGCCGATGGATACCTTTGTGTTATCAACTACTATAGCAAGTTAGACACTACCTGGGGTCGATATTTTCTTTACAATCAATGATTAATCTATAAATTATACACATATTTATATGTACGAAATACTGTAGTCTATAGAAAGTGATCGAGTTCATTGTCACAGGTAAATCTTTTTCAAGTTTTAGATAAAAGTTGTAAAGAAATTTCATTTGTACAAATTTAAAACGTTGTGACATTACACTTTAGAATATGAATCAAAGAGATAATCGACCCTTTAACGCACTTGGACTATTGATAAAAGGGGGGGGGGAAGCATCGCCTTCATCGCCCCCCTTCATAGCTCTGCCACTCGTACAGTTTTAATTTCCCATCAGCTCGGAAAATAATGAATATCAAAAGAAATTCATAAACAACAAGTATTTTTCGACAAATTTGCCTTTAGGTAAAAGACATTGATAAAAACGCACTACTGTTCCAATTGAATTTATAAAATAATACGATTTCAATAGTTGAACTTTTTAACAAATGGATTCCAATATAGTGTGGTCGAATTTAGGATGATGGTATGTATTTTTTAAAAATGTTGAGTATTTAAAAAAAAAAAAGTTTCAAACGACAATTGCAGATCTGTCTACATAGAATGCGTATTTCTTGATTGATTTGGTGCGATACATCGGTGTTCTACAGAAATTTAAACTTTCAAGAAAAACTGAAAAAGGAGAAATATGGTTTGACCCTGGAACGCAGTTTTGTGGCAGAACACTGATACTGCAGTTTTGGCCGATGTTAAGGAACGCTTAACTTTCGCTCTATCCACCGTGGCAAGTCAGACTTTTTCTGGGTATGCAAGTTCATCTTTCCGCCCCAAAAAATGTCCCAAGAAATAAATAAATTAATAATAAAAACAATAAAAAAATTAATTTCTTATGTAATCATTCAGATTTACACTTTTCTGTTTCACTAAGTTGAATATTACAAAAGTTGTACTAAAATAGCAAGCAATAATGGAAATCAGTACTCCTCAAAACTTGAACTAATCTCACTTAACCAATTGACATGAATTCTGCTAAAATGGCGAGTGTCCCAGGTTCTTTTTGAGATACGTAAAAAATCTCATTTATTTTTTTATAATCCTTCTCGGCTCAATCTTAAATAAGTCGCAATTCAATTGCATTTTTAAGCCCTCGCTTGTATTTGTTTCTCTATCATATTAATAATTTGTCCTGACTAGGCTTATTGAGCCGAACAGAACTTGTGATCTGCACTAAGTCAGACGTAATTGTGTAGGAGCTTCAACCAACCACACTTGATGGTGGTGTAAAGGAAGATTGGGGCGTTTCTTTCGAATTTCTTTCTACGCAATACAATAGTCGATGATTTGTTGGGTATGGAATCTGAATACCCTCGAGACCTAATTTGCCGCCCCAGTGCAGCAGCAACGATGTGTAGAGCATATTTTAGTAAGACGTGCCACCTTATCTTTTCTTTCATAAATATTCCGAATCCGGAAACATCCAATGGACGTATTCATTAAATTTCATCTCGAAACTCGAACGAGCGCCAAAGTTAGCCCCTATTCTATTTTTCAAATTTGCCGAAATCGCAGTACCACCCGAAGGAGCCATACCCGAGGCTACTTTTACAACTCCGCTCTAGCATCCGCGATCGTCTAAGAGCCCAACCCTCCTCCCCCCCCCCACGAAAAGCCACCCACCCACCCAAGCAGACCACGACCTCTCGCCTTATACGTATGTGCCGGCATCATTCGCGGCGCGAGCTATATAAGAGCGCGCGGGAAACTGATGATCGGGCCGCCGCGTGCGTGCGTTAGTTTGTGTGCGTGTGCGTGCGCGTGTGTGTTTGTGTGAGTGCGTTGCGTCACGTGCGTGCAATATATACACGAGACTGCGACCGGCAGGGATTATTTTTGGTAACGCGTATTCGGCGTACGGGTGTAGTATAAACGCGCGCGCGGTCTATATTATACTATATATATATATATATATATATATATATATATATATATATATATATATGTATATCGCGAGAACGCGCGGCGCACCGACGATCACTCGCGCCGCGGTTCCGCGGCGATTTTGGATTTTAAAGACCCGAGATCCGCCCCGGCGTCGGCCAGCGATTTGAGATGTTGCAGGTAACTGGGTCGTGGTCTCATATATATATATATATATATATATATATATATATATATATATATATATAATGCACGAGATTAGCAGTGGCATTAGTGCGCCTGTGAGAACTTTCTGCTCGATCTCGTTTGGAATACTTCGAAAGGTCGTGGACGAGTCCCCCCCCCCTCTATTAGGAATAATTAATGAATTATGTGAAAGAATGAAATGATTAGTAAATGATATATGAATAAAGAAAGGAGGTCGATGTTCAAAGGTACAACGAATTTAAGAATTTTAACTGTACTAACAAATATTTTTATCTGTCTCGCAGTTAGTATACAATAGTTTAATTATAATCACCCTCTTAGAATCTGAAATAAAAATTACTACTAGAAATAAATTAAAAATAAAATAAAATAAAAATAATAAAAATAAAAATACGAAGATTAAGGGTCGAAGTTAATTTGTACCGACCGTGTGCAAAGTACTTCGCTTTCAACAATATGTGACATTCTATATGCAATAATTATATTTCTGGTAATTTTAATTAATCATGCTCTTCATTCCCTTTCAAGAAAAATTATTCAATAGTATAAAAGTGAAAATTTTTTGAAAATTCCAAGGGAAAAAAAAATTATAATTAAAATGTTCGAAATCTTCTCATTACATCTGTACACGGTTCGACGACTTTATTATGTGGAACTTTTTTGTAATATAGAGTACACGTGAATAAAAGACACGTTTAAATAATGTTTTAAAAATCATTTTTTTTTAATTGCAGATATATTTTAAAAATTTACTATAAATCCGTATCTAGCATACGTCGTTCTGTTTTTCGTTTTCATTACCTAATACATGAAATATAAAATGTAATAAAAAAATTTCAGCTCTCCATTAATAAATTCATGATAACGCAATCCCGACATTTAAACGTGTCCTTGTACAATATCAAGATTAAATTCGACGACTGTGCAGGACAAACTATTGTCTGTGAAAATTTGTGATACATGTACGTGGGTTCATCCTTCTTCGAGGCACCGGGAAATTTACGACGCCTCGCCCTCCACCAGCGTGCTTTACTTTATTTCTCTTTTACGCCTCGTCCCTGTATTGAGCCAAGTTGTTACAAATATCCCAAGGCGAACGGTTATCATTTTTTTTTGTTACGGTTCAGGGAAATTTTTCGAAAGGAAGACGAAAAGAACGAAGACAGCTATTTCTTCGTACAAAAAAAAAACATCTACCGTTGTATACAGGAGTTTATACAAATTTTTTGCAACAATTTTTTGCGATCCTTTCCATTTTTTCTTCTTCTTCTTTTTTTTTTTTTTTTGAAACGTGAATAATGCGCGGTTTATCCCCGGGTAAAAGAAGGATGTCGGCGCAGAGGTGTATTTAGACGTTGTTTAAAAAAAAAAAAAGAGAATTGCCAATCATTATCCCGCGTATCCAATTTATAACTGCTTTGTCATTTATCATTTATTATACAAGCTTCCATTAAACCGCGAGATGCCTGTAATGAGCTTCTGAGAAAATGACGAATCACGCTCCGCGCTTCAACGGAACTGTCAACAAAGTGCGACCATACATCCGGTATCGGCAATTTTTCTTTATTTATCAATCGGGGAGGTAAAGACGGATTCATCGGATTTTTTTTTTCAGTTTTCCAGTCGGAGGGGCGTTAATTTTATGCTCAATGTATTACAGAGCGTTTTGATTAAAAAAGAACAAAAGAAAAATTTAATTGTCTATTATACATCAAGCATCATCATTGTGTTTCTTCCCGTTTCAATTTCTTAATGATAAAATACGATTAAGGCATTGATATGGATTCCGTTGCAAAACAAAATCAATGCTTAAATTACTATTTATACTAATTTACTTCATAGTTTAAAGTTATTTATTGTGTGACCTATTATTAATTATTATATTAGATTTATTTTATTATTATATACTGTTGTCTATAAAAAAAAGTTAGAAACCAGTATGGAAATGGTAAATTGTTACTATAGCCCGGAAAACTGTTAAATATATACAATTGCAAAATATTAATCATCATTTAATGTTTATCAGACTTTTTACATTCTACATTCTAAATTATTTCCAATTAGTTTTTTTTTGCATTTGAAATATTGAATTAAAATTTTTAATTTTAGAATTGCAATGTAATAAGAATATATGCTCTATTATATCGTAATAATTATAATATTTTTAGGTTCAAATTTTTGAACAATCAAAAGTCTTTTTGTAGTGGGATTTTAGCTTTGAATTTATATCTGCTATTCATCATTTTGATAACAGTAATTATTGTTAATTCAAATCTCTTAATTAAATTTATTTTAATGCATTCGCGTTTAAATCAATTATTGTAGATTCTTGTAAAACGAAGTGGACTATGTAAGCGTTTGTAAATAGATAAATATACCTCTGAAAAGAGATATTGAATTTTTTGACAAAAAATAAAAAAAAAAAATTGTCGGCTGCGCGTTTCAAACAGGATATGCTGGATATCGTCAAGAAATCAGGATTTTTGCCACGAGCATTATAGGATTTTATCAGCTCTGGCTTTGTTTTCAAAGGCTCGATTAATTTTACTTTATAATAGAATTTACCTACAGTGGCGCGGAACGGCAAAGAATTTAATCCCGTAAAACACTGATAATCACGCGGAAAAATTCATCGATCGCGCGTAAGAGAACCCATTTTTTTTTTTTTTTTTTTTTTTGCTTCCCACCGTGCAAAGGGCCAAAATCTTTCGTTCTTTTATTTATCGTCTACGCACAGAACGGGAGGGGGTGGGATGATGGGGGGGGGGTGATATTTCAAGAACAATAAACGAAAAGAAAACGAAGGCGACCTATTTAAAGAAGCGAATCGCGCTAAATAGCCTCTCGAGCGCTTCGGCGGCTGCTGTATACACCCTAAAAATTGAACAAACGGAATCCGCGTCTTTTCTCGGTGTGTCCATATATATATATATATATATGCACACGAACCGAAGCTCTTCGGCCAAAAAGGCTCTCTCTATCTCTCTTGAAATTCTCCATCCACGTTGCGCTCTGCGCTCTGCGCGCTTCCTCCTCGCAAGGCGATTCCCAAAATCACGCCGGCGCGCACTGTATGTACCGGGCGGCGCCATAAATAGAAGGGAGAGAGAGAGAGAGAGAGAGAGAGAGAGAGACCCGAGGAACGGCAAAATCGCGCGCCTGCGTCCAAGTGACACGACAAAGAGCAAAGAGCGAGACAAAAAAAATAATTAGAATCAAATTGTCAAAGGCTCGCTGGCGAGATCGCTTCGAGGCTCCAGTTCGCGCCGTAATGCTGTAGTGGTGTAAATAATTAATTTGCGCACGCGCGCGCCTGTGTTTATGCGCGTCTGTTTTGCTTCATTAATGCAACGCCCCTCAGTTCTGAGATCGTTCGCTCGCTCGCGACCCTAACAAAATCCTTGATATCGCTCGCAAACTGCTGCTATAGAATTATTTATCTGCTTGTTTTTCCCAGTATAACATTGGGATCTTAATTTATCTGGTTAAAAAATTCAGATCAATGTTCTTTAAAGGTTTCAAAAAGCTGGAGAATACAGATTTGCGAATCGTATTTTGAATTTCTGGGCAAAATCGATTCTATTGTCAACGATCACGCACTACCGAAGGGAAAACTTGCGGTTCCGAGAATGGAATGGTGACGGATTAAGTTTTTTCTTACTTCAATAAAATTTATATGTCATTTCTTTTACAAATATTATAGACATTTGTTTAATCTTTGAGTTATCTCTATATTAGTTTATCTTCTGAAACTTTGATTGCAATGCTTTTGAAACAAAAAAAAATGTATGTGAATAGGTTTCTACATGAATTTTGATGAAATTACCGGTGCCTATTGATTAATTTATCTATTACTACAGTAACAGACAAATGAATAACAGAATAATGAATCAGAGTATCTTAAAAATACCACCACCGCCACCATCACCACCTTAAAATGTAGACATTCGCGAGTTTTTTGAACAAAAAAAAGCAGAACAGTTTGAAAATCCGTTAATCATTGAGCTTCGGCGATAATTTACACACGAAGAAAAAAAAGTAATCGCGCCCTTGCGCTCTGACCACACCCCGCCACAATATCCTCGAATACAGGTTGAACGAGGAATCGAGAAGCGTATTGACGTTGATTCGCGTATATATATATATATATATATATATATATATATATATATATATACATATATACATAGATCGAGAGCAATACGACTACACTAAATGCGCCTGTTTAAAAGAAAACGTTGCGCTTTACTGTATTGACACATACGCTCTTCAGGTCTCTTTCCATCTCCTTATTACGTCCTTGCCGAGCGATGCGAGATGCGCTCATATAAATATTATATACCCACAAAATTTTTCCATACAAAACTAAGAGAAAATGTATGTGTGCATGTGCGCGCGCGCGAGAGAGAGAGAGAGAGAGAGCGTGAGAGAGTAATTGGAAAGCGGGTCAAGCATTTTTTTTTTCTATGCCGACAAAGATGCGTCGCATCGCGCGGCTTTTCGAGGCGCCGCGCCGTAAAAATTTAATACCGCCCCGCTCTGCCGCCATGGGGCACCGCGCGCGGGTCGCTGTTAAAGCGCGCGTGATCGGTAATGACGCCGGGCGCAAGTCGATTCGCTCATTGCCTCTTTAACCTCCTACGTATAGACCGTCAGCCACGATTGCCGGTTGGCGTCGGAGTGCGAGACAGAGAGAGAGAGAGAGAGAGAGTAGGATGAATCGATTGATGGATGTTTTTATTGATATCCATGGGGAACAATCCGAATAACCCATGCTTATCCTGACAATGCCACAATAACACATAGATAAATCACAGATCATTGACAGAATGATTTACGGCTAGAAAGCGTACGCGCCGCTATCGAGAATCGGTAATAAGTACCGAGGCGAATAGAAAAGGAGTCGGGCATTGTGCCGCTTATTTGCGCGATAAACATATCAAATCTATACTAATTTATTAATCAGAGGCATAATTTCATTATTATTTACGGTATGCGCGCACAATGCTCTTAAGAAGAAGAGGATAAATCAAGGACGTAAAAGTACATTATATAATGAGAATGAGAGGATGGGACATTAAGCCGAGGGGTCATTATATATATATATACGTTTGACACCGAACACTGCGCTATAAGTATCGAACTGACAATAATGGCAAGGATAAATTTTACACTTTATCACAGACGTCTCTATATAATGTTCCTTGATTCATTTTCTTTGAACATCGTGTTGTTTGTATTGAAAAAATGCGACTGATTTCTCTGCGGTCGATTATTGAAATAATTTTATACATTATACGGTTATATAATCGTACATCAATATTCAAGCAATCGAATATTTATAGGAACAGGAAGTCTTTCATGCCGCAGCGGCATATAGAAACAGGAAGTAGAAATAGAAATACGAAAAATAGTATTTTTGACTTATTAATTATTCGGTGGTGTAAAATTTCGTTTTATGCACGCAATTGTTTCAAAATTTTGATACGCAATATATACCGCTTAGTTCGTTAACATATCTGAAAAAATATGCTTACTTTCTTATACGACATCCTTTCCTTTATATTGAAATTTTCGAATTTTTGATCATTTACTTTGAAAATTTACAGACTTAGAATTTTTTTTACGATAAAAATAACCGACACAAATATTTACTAATTTAGTTTTTCTGATTGATTTTGTCATGATTTGTACATTATCTATATAACATTGTCTTTTGGAAAACCATTATTTTTGATCGAATAATGATTATTGCCAGAAGAGTAAAATTTTTTCAAAATATAAATATAATGCATTTGAAGAAAAACATATGATTGGATATAGGATTTTTTGTCAATTTGTAGTATTTCGAAATTTTTTTTTAAGAATTTAAATAAATTTACAATATCAGATTTTTTTTTTCAAATATGCTTATACTTGGTTACAAATTCTACATTATTCTGTACGTTGAAGTAAGCAATTCTTCTAATTTATTTGTAACGTGCGCAATGACGTATATATTTCTATAGCCTTTCAAAGATGCAATAATATATAAAAACGTTATTTTTATAAAATAATGTAGGATTATTAAACATGTTGAGCACCTTTGGAATATTCAACTCAAAATACTATATGGAATCCAAGTATTGATAAGTTTCATATAAAGTCCGTCGACTTTTTTCATTATAAATTCTGTATCAAAGCCGCTTTTAGACAGTTATGTTTTGCAATTGAATATTTTACCGAAGTTAACGTTAGTTTATTGATAATAAAATTTTTATTTATTTCTGACTGGATTCCGATATTTAGCAATATTTGCATTATTTAGACGATTGTTATTAAGTGCATATTCTACACTTATGTCGGTAACGTTCTTTGACTAAAAATTGATAGTATTGAACATTTGATGGTAACCAACCGACAAATTAGTCGACATAATTTAATAATAAAAAAACAAATATCATCCGGAGTTATTCGACATTCGAAAAATAGATATTTTTAACCTTTTTTTTTGAAAATGACTATTTTATAAAATCATAAATCAGACTTGAAATTTATATCTCTGTTGGTAATCGAAGGCACGTGGAAAACTCGTCGAAGCATTTATGAAAATTCAGCCCTAAAATTGGAATACGAAAAGCTGTCGCACTATAGAATTGCGCTTAAATCAGATAAAATTTATTCTATATATATATATGTACACGTTTAAAGAATACGTAAAGTGTGGAATATGAGAAGTGTGGTTGGATCCAAGCTGAACAAACGAATTTTCCGGCATATCATTTCAGATTTAAGGAAAAGCACTTCATTTTCTGTTATGGAACATTTATGAAGGTATGACGAGCTTAGCGTTTCGAGCTCGTATGCAACATTATTTTTTTATTATAGATTTTAGAATTTCTTTATATGCACGACAATATAACTGTGTTTCTATCATAATTGAATTGTACGGGGGGGATTACAGGGATTACAGGGATTAAAGGGGATTACAACTAATCTTCCCACGTGAACATATTCTACTATTAAGATTCAGATGTGCATCGGTGGATGTTATATACTATTTTGTACTGGTATATAAATTAAAACACCAGATTTTCTCGGACTTTTTTTAACAATTAAATTGTGTGCGCGCGTGTGTGTGTGCCTTATTGGGATAGACAAAAGAAATATTAAAATGTAATAAATTTTCTTTCTACCCACTGAGTACTATAATAATCAATGTTCCAATTTCAAGCAACGACACCGAGAACCTTTGATGTACGAGTAGATAGAGACCGAGTTTGGTCAGGCACACGGGGTATTGTTTGATGCTACATAATTTTATATTGGGACATGTTCAAAAATTTATAATTATTATTAATTATTGAATGACTGAATAATAGTTAGTAATTTATTTAATTGCCTATTATCGATTTTATTACGATCTATTAGATATATTAAATCAGCTGATATCAAATCACGGTACATAGTAATATTTTAAATCTAAGTCAGAATTATTGGCAATTTTAAATCTTTACTTTTTAATTATCTAAAAGCGTCTGGTTAATAAGGCAAAGTTTTATCTGCAGTGTATTTATAAAATTAACTATGAGCTTAAGCTTACATTAATTTTCATTCCATTTCGTCAATCTTTTTCATTACTGTTACGTCAAGCGTGATGGTGATGGTGATGGTCACTTCGCACCGAATTCTTAAAATCGTAATAATTT
Organism: Sycobia sp. Sy_11; assembly: GCA_018907035.1. Taxonomy (NCBI): domain Eukaryota; kingdom Metazoa; phylum Arthropoda; class Insecta; order Hymenoptera; family Epichrysomallidae; genus Sycobia; species Sycobia sp. Sy_11. Next base: position 4,803,542 of record JACCIC010000002.1, on the reverse strand, counting down.
TCAAAGGGAAATAATTCGCGAGACTCGAGTAAATAAACGAATATCAGACAGATGGGAAACGTTACTAACTATTACGTATTCCGCGTCCGAGCCAAAAATCCGTCAGCTTCCCACATTTTTACATAATTTTAAGGTTATAAATCCGCCGAAAACTTTGCGAACGAGCAATTATCGTAAATATTGCTTACGCCTGCTCTTTCCGTAACGCTATATATATTATACACGCGTGTTTTTATATTACGTAGGTTGGTATATATGTAACTTGCGAAGCCGCAATATTTTTTTTTCCTCGGCCAGAAACGCACGGACGCGTAGTCCATGTGTATCTTGTGCGCGCGTTACGATATTCCGTTTTTAACCGTATTTACGAAGCCGCGGTTCGATACACGGCAATGCGACGTATAATTCAAAAGCAAGAAGAGAACTAAGAAAGAGAAGAAAAAGAAGAAGAAGAAGAAGAAGACGAGAAGATAATAAACAAATGCTGCCTCGCTTGAATTTCGATGTCCGAGGCGTCGAGGATACAGCGCGGAAATTCAGGCGAAATCTTCTCCCCCAGCCACCCCCTTTTTTTTTTGTTTTCAACGCGTCTTCCCGGAAATTTTTGGCCTCCGCAGCTGTGTGCCCGAAGGAACGATTAGTTCTTTTCTTCTTTCGTCTTTCGCCGTACTAATTCTACAGTTGACAAGAAAAAGACGCTCTTGTCTTAAAAATCATTATGCGACTGAAAAAATTTACGCAATTAATAATTCAAGCGGGTCTATATGCAGAGTTTTTGATATCACGACTTTCTTATGCAGCTTTAAAAATCTTCTCATTGTCGTGCAATGAAATGGGGGTTCACAAAAAAAATTTGGCAACTAAAAATTGCCATCAAAGCCGTAAAAGCACTTTGGAGTCAATGTACTATCGCTGAAATCATAAAAATCATTACTGTATAGTTTAAAAAAAAAGAAGAAGGAAAGTCGTTTGTCGAACTATGGCTTTTTGCTCAAAATTTTTTTTCAATCGAAGGTCGTTTATTGTACAATGTTAATTATCTTTTAAAGTTATTTTATTGGAAAAAAATATCGTTCTACTCATATATATTCACATATATATATATATATATATATATATATATATATATATATATATATATATATATTTTTAAATCTAATTAGTACCATTCTTCAGATGTGGGTGACGGGACCATGGGTCAGTGTTAAATGAGAAGTATCTAATTTAATAAGCTTCACGAATATTCAATTTAATCATTCTTACAACTAAAGTCTAGAAGAATCGCTATGGAATTAAGAGTATTAATTTTACTTTATTTCAAACATTTAGCTAGAATTTAATTCTTAATGCACTTAAATTTATTTACTACAGTATATTGTTTGCGGTCTAAGTACTTTACGGACGAGTTATATATACTTTATCCTCCAAATCGACTTCTGCGCGAAGTTATCATCAATTCTTACATGTACGAATGGAGTCGGTTGAAAAAAAAACTTTCTAATGCGAGATAAAATGCAGGATATGCCTATTTTATAGATATCGATCTTTTAATTACACAAGACATTTTACCAAGTACTCTTTTCACAATGTAAAGGTACGTTGCAGAATTTCTTTGTTTTCTTTATTAAATGATCGTGATTGATTTGATTAGTGTACTTTTATTAAAGTTTTATAAATAGCTTACTATTTATTTATTTATGTACTAAATTGATAATCTAGCAGTAAAATTTTAATAAATTAATTCTTCATTTTGTGTCGAACAATACAAAAAAATATGCAAATGCAATTTGGTTCCCTTAGAATCAAGAATGTGAAAGATTTTTTTAAAGTTATATAACAATTTAAAATAATAAAAAAAAGATAGAATACGTAGAAGTGCCAAATTTGAAAAATGCAATTTGAACTAAGTAAAATAGTTAGTAGATATTGTATAATGCGTCAAATGCGTCACGTATAAGTGCATTTTTTTATGAATTTATAATTTTTAAACACTCTCAAAGTAATTGTAAATAAAGTCCAAATGCAGTCAGTGATACCCTGAACGGATTGATGTGACTACGAGCCTTCCATAAAACAAAAGAAAAAAAACCTAAATGCATAAATAAAGGAATCCCCTTGAATAACGATTCGAACGACCCTCCATGATTCACTGATATCCCCGCGAATTCTCGCGATAAAGGAAAACTCCGTCGAGCGCGTCCAAGGCCCTTCGGCGTCCCCTTGCTTACGGCGTCGCCATTGTCGTCGGCTCGCCGAAGAGCGGACGGACGGAGAAAAATATATAATTAAGCCGTTCGCGCGCGGCCCGTCCTATATTTGCATGAGGACCGAGAACGAGCGGAGATAAAAAAAAAAGAAAAAAACAGAAAAGAAGTAGAAGAAAAGTCGCCGCGGCATTGAGTCTTGAACTTTATACTTGCTGCCTCGCCGCCGTGGAGGGGGAGGGATGGCTTCCGTATTTCGTTTTGCGCGCTTTCGATCCTTTCCCCCCGCCCCCCCACCCGCCTTTCCCCTTTGCTTCGTTCTTTCTTTCCACGTTCTCGTGAGCTCCCCTCCCCCCCTCTCGCTCTGTCCCTCGCGATGGCTCGCATCCCGTTTTGCTCTCTTCTCGAGCGGTGCGACGAGAATAAGATTAATGGGTTAGATCTGTGAATGGTCGAGGCTGTCCGGGATTGGATGTGGGGCGAGTCGATAGCGAGATGTGTCGTTTCTTAGAACAGAAGAAATAAAACGATAATAACGTGTGCACTGTTAAAAATTTGTTCACGTTTTCAATTCGACAAGACGTAGGTGTACATTCGAACGGTCGATTATATTGAAGTAATAGAATTCATTTAATTAATATCGCTTATCGTCAATGCTCGAGTAATTTACGTAATTAATATTTCATTAAAGACTAGAACAAGAACAACGAATTTTGCCCTCCCCCCTATCGTTCCTTAAAGAAAAAATTTCCAAATTATCGCTTGCGTAAAAAGATAATCAAAATTCTAATTTTCAAGACTATCGACAATTGGTTCGTAATATGTAATAAAATACTACAGATAGTAGTCACGAACCTCGTTGTAAATGCAAATCGAGCGTACGACAAATTTCGCCGTCAGATAACTCTTCGAAATGTACGACGACGCCTTAGCATTCGGGTTTATTATTAGAATCTTTTTTGGACATAATCGATTGTGTTCAGCTTATTGATGAATTTAACCTTCAATTTTTTTTTCCCCGTAAACGTAATTAATTCAAGAAATCTCATTTCCGGTCGCTCACTAGTAAGTGCTTCTGTGTTAAATTTATGTTAAAAAATTTCATTGGACTAAGAGAGGCTTTGTTGGAAGCTTTATCGATTATCAGTGGTATTTATTGCATTTTCTAATCAAGATTTTACAAAGTTTTGCGACAAAATTGAATGTGTAATTTTGATAACGAGAGGTGAAAAATTAAATGAATACATTAATTTCACAATCTAATTAGAGATTTCGTTGACACAGATCGCCAAGATCGACCAAATAATCGTCTCGGAAAGATATTTTTTTGTTGAATTTTTTTTCTTCTTTTTTTTTTTTTAGAATTCAGTTTCAATAGCGAATGGACAGTTAACTGTTCATGTTCGACGAAAAAAAAACCTCTTGAATAATAAGAATAAGCATCGGTAAATCGTAAAATTTTTATTGGCCTTTACACAAGGATCGATGCATTCACAAAGTGTATATACTGTTATGTCATTTTTTCTGTCCTCCACCATCTGTTTTATGAAATTACCGTTTCGGCAGCTTTTAGCATCCTCGTGGCAGTTTTTTTTTTTTTTTTTTTTTTTTTTTTAATCTCTCATAAATTAAACCGAACACATTTAGAATTGAGTGTGTAACCGCAATTCGTGGGGTTCTTTTGGAAGACAGAATAACGTTTCGAGGAGAGGAAGCGGAAAAAACGCGAATCTATCCGGTAAAACGCAGTTTCTTCATTATTGTCAATTGACATGGCTACGGAATGTCTACGCTAACGCATGGACAGAATTATTTCGTCAAACGTGTGAAGATAGTCAAACTACGATTGACACTAGGTAGACTTTTAGACAATTATAGGGTTTTATTTATTAAAAGAAAAAGAAACAAATATTCTTACTACACGGTATATACGATTTATTTGACGAGCAGTATTGCAATTGTTTATGTAAGAAAAATACCGAATCTTTGTCAAATGTTTTGCTATCCAGACGGTTGGGACCGAAGGAGAAAACCCATACTGAAATCCACATTGAATTTTACACGACTCTCAACCCGATTGGGGGATTGGAAAAATTCTACGGCGTCTCGTTTCGCTGCGATCGACAACTTTAACCAAAACCATTTCAATTCTTACTGATAATGTTAAATGTCGGCAATGCCGAACGACTCGAGACGCATTCTATCGTGTGCGCCGACAGATTTTGTGATGTATTTGGACAGATTGAAAAGGGTTTAGGACTCAATTGGTCTCGATCCAAATTTTTGAACTTTTCACATATTTCACAGATTTCTCGAAGTAAAGACAAAGTGTAATCTAGTAATTCCTGCTTTATATCCTCTCAATGTTTAAGGTTCATTTCTTCGGTTTTTCTTTTTTGAATTGTAAATTAAATTGTTAATGCGATTTGCTACAGTCATTGTAAATTTTTCAAAAAGTATATGGTACGTGTAGTGGAAAAATAAACTTTATTATTTTTTATTGTAAGATTTTATTACTGGCTCAACATTGATGGAATTGAATTAGTGATTGGATAAAAATTTAAATCTTTCAACTGTCCGTTATTTCGGATTTGTGTGAAATTTTAGTTAGCATAATCGTGTTCTTTCCCTCTAGACACTTAACGGTTAAATGCTGCTGAGCGCTAATTTATCAAAAAAAATAACGGTGTGCCAGAATTTCGCGTCTCCGTTTATTTACATGATCGTAAGTACGTCTGAGTACGTCGATAATTAAATGAGAAGAAAAAAATAGAATTTCTAATCACGAAATATCTTCGTGTAATGTTTTTATGTAATATTGCGATACGTAATTGTAAGGGCAACAGTTGAAGATACGCACGCTTATGCTGCGACAGCAGTTCAACCCCCGTCATTGAATTACGCTACTTGATTTTTTAAGAGACCACTATCGAAATTCTCACATTAACTCGGTTAACCGTGCACGGCTCGAATGCACATTTATCCGTTACGTTATAAGAGGTGTCTTTTACGTATAATCGTCGACCTATTACCCCCCCCCCCTCCTTCTCTACGAGCATAAGACAAAGCAAACAAAGAAAGCTTCGCAACAAAAAAATCTACGCTCGCGCTGTGCGAGCGCACGCACTCGCCGCGCTCAATCCTCGCGTACGGGCACAAGATATTTACTCACGAAATACGTTAATCACGAAGGAGAAGAGATGAACCAGCCAGCTGCTGATAGTGCCGCCGTCCATGATGCGCACGGGGATTGTGCACTTGTACGTGCGCGTCCGTGCGTGAGGCGAAAACTAGAAATGAAGCGGGGGCGGGGGGGGGGAAGAAATGTGGAAGAAAGAAGGGAACGAGCGCGAGGCAGGGAGCGGCGATAAAAAAGAACACCGGCACCCGGGGAAAAGCGGGAAAAGTTCCCGAGAGAGAGAGGAGAGAGAGAGAGAGAGAGAGAGAGAGAGAGCGTCTGCCGCTGGTCACTGCACGCGGCAACGTTTAGGTGCATCGCTACCGCCGCACGAGGGTGCTGCCTTTTCTATAAATAATTTTAATGCATTACGAACGCGTGTGTATAGCGGGGTACCACGTATCGCGCGGGCCGCGAGCCAAAGGGGGAGAGAGAGAGAGAGAGAGAGAGAGAGAGAGAGAGGTGGGAGGGAGGGAGAAAGTGGAAGGTGCGTACTACGGATCCACTTTTCTCGGGTTTGTAAAGCCGATATTCCTCGTTCGAATAGATCTATCAGCCATCGGTATATATCTGTGTATGCGCGCGTATGTCTAAACAGAGGATCGTTACATGGATGAATTATAATCGCTTAAATGTGGTTACGTACAGGAGGAGCGGATAGATTAATTCATTTGAGTAGCCGTTACGTCATGGATTAAACTGAATTTCGAAGGTTTTACACTCGTTTGGGTTTGGATGAGATTTTCGTTACGGCGTAAATATAAGGCCAATTTTGATGGCTTTACAACGGCCTAACGGTCGAATATCGATAACATGTACGCACAGCACTTTTTGAAAGTCTTATTTTGGGATATTTTATTCTTATTTAATGCTGCTCTTTGTATGTCTCATTTTATCGTAACGAATTAATTAAGACCTTAGATATTATTACTCGTTCGATTTTATATGCCATTTTACGAAAAACTTTATTTCGTATATTAAACAAATGTCTCAATAAAACTTACATATAATGCAATCGCAACGTAAATTACTTTTAAAATAGTTCCTAGAATATAGATTTTTGTATACCCGCGTACGACTCGATATTTTTATTAGCATAAAACCAGAAAATACATGCAAATTTATGTGGTGAGCATAGTAATTATCTTGAATTTTCGGTAACACTAGTTGTAGCAAATGGAACAACTCATATTTTTGGCATTTTTATTTTTACTCTTGTTTTATTATGCGTGAACTAGCCGCTAGGTGGCTATAAATAGACACTATCTCGTGAATGACCGAATTTGCAAACTTGCTAATATATACCACCTGGAATACGCGCGTGACCTTGGTAAGGAAAGATTCTTTTCTCGCATTTTTTTACCAAATTTGAGAGTAATAGTATTGAAAAAGATTATAGATAATCCAAAGAAATACTTAGTTAAGAAGATCCAATAAAATAATTTTGTCGTAGTAATAAAATTGTTTTTCGAAACGTTAATGCATCTTATATTATGTCATTGTTTATACAATTCAAAGTTGTATCTTTGTTTTTTCCCCAGAAAAAATATGATATCGCACGTTTTCATAATTTTTATGAACGCTTTTCCCTATATCCTAAAAAAATTGCCTATATAATAATTGAAGTATACATTGAGAACTTCTACGTGAAAACATTTCGTTATTACTTAAGAGCTTTGATAGTTAATGAAATGTAAAAAAATTATAAATGAAGCGAATATATTAGACATAAATTATTCTTCAAATTAGAATTGCATTGTTCAATAAGGCAATGATCTCAACAGGTCTAATGTGTTCTCTGTTAAAATTATTTCTATTTTTTTATCGTACGTTGCCACATTTAACAATGCTAACCGATTGTTTTCGATAACACTATACACAATTGATATAGTAACACCATATTTGAGATATACAGAGAAAAGCTGATCAAATTAAAGTCAAAATCTGCGCAAAAATGTGTTTATGAATTAAAGTCGTAAGAACATATGGATGTTATATTTTTAGATTTTATACTTTTTCAGAAAAACGAAAGCATTATTAATGCAATCTTCATAATTAAAAGTATACAGAAATTTTATTTATAAATGAACTTACTAATTTATGATAATCATGAGGAAAATTTTATTTTAAATTGAAATCCAGTGTAGGAATGAATGCGTAAAATGAAATGTTAATCACGTTAAACAAAATATTAAGTTGCTTCTATCTGTATATGTAGGTTCTTTCTGTTTCTGTAATTGCGCATTACGCTTAGTAATGTAAAAATAGCGCACGATATATATTCTTGGTGATTTGCCTAAGTCATACGGTTTAAATTCGCCGAATCTCGACCACTATTGCATGGGTGTAAATTGGTATTTTACACTCACATTATGTAATGTAACATTATTGGCATTAGGTTTATCTTATTGAAATGAAAGTTTATCCTTATTCGAACACTTTTTCATAAATCGTAATTTGCAACACGAGTAGTGCGTAAAATCGATTTTTTAGCAATATAAATAAATTCCCCATAGCTAAAACTCGTCTGTTTTTCCCGGTGCGTCTTCCGATGCCGTAACCGCATCGTACAGCCCGATACGCGACTCTCCAACTTCCGGGAAGTCATGCGAACTTTTTTCCGCCCTTCTCAAGCTCCGTCTCTTTTTAGTTCCTTTAATAGTTCCGAGACTCGTTATCCTGAAGCAGTGGTCACATGTATTATACAAATACATATATATATATATATATATATATATATATATATATATATATACATACATCTATAGCTCGTTGCGCTTTCGGCCGCGCGGGAATCAATACCATTTTCAGTCTCGCCACGCGGGACGCGCCCGCGCTGCTAAAAATAAAAAAGAGAAAAGAGAGACGAGAGAAACAGGGGGAGAGACGGGGGGGGGGAATGCCGGCCGCGTGCGCTTCACCGATCCGTCGTCCGGCCGCCGCCTACTCACAAATTACATATGATTTGCGCGCGAGAAGAAAATCGCTAGAGTAAGGGAGAGAGAGGGAGAGAGACAGAGGACCCCCCCTCTCCCGTAGTATTTTCGGTTTGTACGCAAGCGCGAACTTTAACGATGTCGTATCGTGTACAAACACAGACGCGGCCGCGCGCGCACGCAAACACATAGCGATCACGTGCAGAGCGCGAGCATGTGTCGCTGCAGCAGCGCGGCGGGCGCGCCCCTATGCATCGTTAACGCGACCATTATTTTATATACATAATTTATATTGTGCGAAAATTTCTGAAATTCTACGCACCGTCGACCGGTCGAATATTCCCGTTTTTCATTGAACAATTGATAGTTCGAACACAGCCTACGGCAGTATACGCAGCTAGACGAGTGCGTAAAACTGTTCATTATACATTCAGATTCTGTTTTGTAATAGGTGTGCATAATCCAATCGAAAGGGAAACATTTGATGCACTAATGGAACTAGATATCCACGCGTATTGAATTTATTTCATGTACTAGTGCGATAAGCATGCGTTTTGGACACGATAGGGGGGAAAATGAAAAAAAAAACAACAAATATTACTCATGACGCGTCGAAGCAGTGAATTTCAAAACGGCTGTCAAAATCGATTTTTTATTAATTGATAAGTTACGTCACGATTTTGGGTTAGAGTAGTGTAAAACTGAAATTGATTGTAAAAAAATCTTTATTTAATTATAAACGCGAGCAAGCTGCTTAGCGAGTCTTCGATAAATTGTTTTATAATGTGTGTGCATGTGTGTGTCTGCGCGTGTGTGTGTGTATGTATTTTGAGATAGATCATTTTCTAAGAACGAAAGACAGGATATTGCAAAATGGCCCAAATTAAAGGAGCTCGAATAATATTTGCCTTAACATCTTCATTCCAGACACGCATTTACAAGCTTTGATAAATGTTGGGCTCTCAAGAGCGCATTCTATAAATGCGCGCGCGTTAACCTATTTCGCTGCATATTCTATTAGTGGTTTTTATAGAGTCCCGGTCGAACTGCTTATGTTTCGAAATTCGTACTAATTCGCCTCTTTCATTATACAGATATATTTTCAAACCTAGCCTACGTCAAAAAATTTTCCATCGTCTTTGCCGAAAGGATGGGTGAGCACAAAATTATATGTCGGTAGGGGAACACGTGGATATAACCTAAACTATTTAGAGACATTTTCTACGTCGCAATATGTAACAAAAAAAAAGTAGCAAGTTTACTCTTCTAAAACTTTTGAACTGAAACAATTACTAGATCTACTTGTTAGCTCTATTTTCGAACACGATAGATAATTACTTCGTTTTAAGAATAGAAAAATCAAAAATAACGTGCTTTGGATCTCTCTTTTGAAAAAAAAGTATTTTTAATAAATTCTGTTTAATAATATGTGATTTATATAATGTGTAACTCTAGTTAATATAATGTTATAATTTACTTTTATCATTAATGTACTATCTTGTTGATTGATATTTTTTTAATATGAAACAATTAGAATAATGAGATTATTAATATTTACCTTGCCATTAATTCAGTTTTACAATTGTACAGATTGTATTAATAAATAAGATTTTTATGAATTAAGCTTATCTGTTGTTTTATTAATTCAGTTATTTCTTAACTTATTGGAGATAAATATTAGCTTGAAAGTTGACGACGGTTTCCCCCAATTTCTTCAACTAATTATGTACTAATAGCAATTTTATTAATGTATCAGCGTATACAAACGCGTATGCTACATACATTGTTACTAATCTCCAATGGGAAATCGAAACGATCTTTTAACCATAAACTGGCCAATTTTCATTGAAATCACTACGATAGAACTCGCCAAATGATGCATAAATATTACACCAGAACATACATACATACATTTTCTCAGAACTAGTGCGAATTAAAATTAAAAAACATAACCAAAAGTCGAAAAACGAGGTCTACAAGAGAGCTGTTCAGCCTTGCCTAAATAAATAAACCATTCAATATATATATATATATATATATATATATATATATATATATGTACGCACAGTCTCATATATATAATCAAAACCACGCGTCTACGAATTTTAAGCCGATCCGTTCTGAAACTTCGCGGGGCGTCCAGATAATAATAGCGGTCGAGAGCGAGAGAGAGAGAGAGAGTGAGAGGGAGAGAGAGAGAGAGAGAGAGGGAGACAGGGAGAGCGAGGGGAGCAGAGAGTAAACGCGCGGGGCGGAGGCTAAATAAAATCATCTCCGACGAAGCCGTCAACTTGGAAATCGACGAGAGCGCGCGATCGAGGGAACGCGACGCGCGACCGACCCGCTCCGCATTAAAGCGCAACGATACAATAATTGCGCGAGACGATTTTCACGGATTAACACGACGCGCCGCGGAGAGACTCCTGAATCAATCGGTCGCTCGTGGATGGACGGCGAAGAGGGAGGGGGGGTGGAGGGCCATATTTCACTTGGACGAAAGCTTTTCGCAATTGATCCCCGGCTCTTGTCGATGATTCCGGTATTGCGATACGCGGCGCGGCGGTCGCTTAATTTCGTCGAGGGGGGGGGGGTTGGCCTGACGAGGGGGGAGCGGGAGAGCCGCGGGCACGATTGGATGAGAATAAGCGCGAGGAGGGGGTGGGGGGGGTCGGAGTTCCGTTATTTACAATAATACACGCGAACGCGCTACGCGACGGCTAAATTTGAGGAGGTTATAGCGTTAAAATAGCGCGGCTCACCTTGCCAGCGAGCGATGCTCTATTCGATCCTAGTTTGGGCGCTAAGATTCGTTTAGCTTATATATATATATATACAAAATGCACTGTCGATGCGCGGGCGCAGTTCGTTATGTAAATAAACCGCGACTACACTGGTAAATTAGTGTATAAATCAAGTGTACAAACATCGGCCCTCTTTTTCATTGCTTTGTGCATGATTGTAAATTTATTGGAAATTTGTAATTCAGCGTATTGTAAATTTCAAATTTGATTGAATATCCACTGGTTTTCCAGTTGTTTTTGCTGATTCAGCGATTGCCAGCGTATGAACCCTCTCAAGTTCACCAGTACTGTCTTTTACACTGAATTCGGGCATTTTGCACACGTTCATGGATACTTCAGAGTGTAAATACACCGTACTGAGTTCGCGCTTTATTCTGGTAGTTTTGACTTGTAATAAGCGGTAGATTACCTGTGCATGTGCAAAGTAATTTCCAGTACGGGTAGATTTTCTACTGGCCCCGGGTAGCCTTTGCTAACTGACTGACATTATTGCAAATACACCCGAATTTCTGCCAGGTATTCTGATTGCATACCGTGTTTCAATAGTTTTTCACTAATTCATCGTTTGACAGGATACATACACAGGTAGAAATCAGTGTACAAGCGTACTGTTTGTCCCATTACTTTACGATGGATCCGTAGTAATTTTCACACACTCAATGGTACTCGTGCAGTTAAATATTGGAAAATCAGTTTCTAGCACATTAACATTAGTAGTATATATACATGGGAAACATCGTCATTAGTTCATTTATCATGCATTTTTTTTTTATCAATTCATTGTTCGATATTTTATGTCCACTGGTGAATAAGTTTATATGGACGGTGCATTGAATTTACACTGGGTTCCAATTATTCCTTGTTACCAGTGTTCGCACAATGTCGAATCAGTGCATCGTACACATCCTGGATTTTCACTGAATTCCAAAAATTTCAAAGCATAAGGCATTTACAAATTGGGCTAAGAATCCCTCTATTACGTCAACCGAAAAATGAAAAAACAAACAAAAAAAAAAAAAAAACAAAAGAAGAAGAAGCATCGCCCCCTCGGTAAATAAACAACGAGCCGAAGCTCCACCCACCGTCGCGCCTACCCTCGATTTTCCGAGCCCCGTCCGCGACCACCGCGCGCCCGCCCGAGCTCGCGCTTATATCGGGGAAAAATCCGCCGACCGGACCTTTTACGGACCGACCGTCGTCACGGCCGGCCGTCGCTAACCAGCGACGACGCTTGCTTGCCTACTTGCTTGCGTGCGCCCGCGCACTCGTCCGTCGCACCCCCTCCCTTCGCCGCCGCGTGTATTATGCACGCGGGTACGTGGAGTTGCGCGGTGCACGCGCGTTTGTGTACGTGTACGTGTGTGTATTACAGACGTGCCCTGTGCAACCCCCCCCCCCACACCGCGCACTCACTCACCTGGCTCTACGAACGGAGAGCTCCTGCTGCTGCTGCTTCTGCTGCCGTTGCTGTGGCCGTTGACGTTGTTGTTGTTGTTGCTGCTGCTGCTGCTGCTGCTGCTGTTGCCGCGGGGACGCTGCTGCTGCTGCTGCTGCTGCTGCTGGCGCGGGGCTACGACGAGGGCGGCGTCGTCGGCTCTGACGTCCGTGGTGCCGCTGCCCAGGCGACTGCGCCGCGCTCGGATCGGCTCGCCCACGGCAGCTCCGCGGTAGAGGACTCCGGCGGTGGCGGTGGCGACGGCGGTGACGGCGAGGCAGCCGCTGACGCCCGAGCGCGGCATCGCGGCGCGCTGGCTCGGCTCGTTAGCTCGCTCGCTCGCGCTCGCGCTGGCTCGCCCCAGCCCCGAATTAGAATAGGCCCGAAATAGCGAGCCGGCGTTATGGGCTATTGCTGCCGCCGCGCGTAGTGGCGTCTCGCTCGCGCTCGACGCGCGCAATGCAACAGCTGGATCGCGGGGTGCCGGGGCGGGAGCGATTGCCGCCGGCGATTTTGAATTTGCCGCGAAGCGCCGCGGGGGTGTAGAGAGAGAGAGGAGATTATAGGATGTCCTGGTAGATGCTAAAGTCGATGTTTTCTTTGGATTCCTGCAATGGCATACGTGTGTGCTGAGTTACGGTTGACCGATGTACTTGAAGTCCGAGCGATTCGGACATTACCGGAATTCGAATTCTTCGAACATTCAAGTAGTTGATATATCAGAACTTTGCGGATTTTCGAACAAAAATCTCCAATTAATTTATCATCGAACAAACAAACGATCCCAATATTTGAACTGTTTGTCTATTGGATATTTCAGATAGTTTAAATATTGGAGCAAAGCAACTATTCCAATATTCAGGAACTTTGACTATTAGCATCTTGAAATTCAAATAAGAAATTAGTTCCCATATATTAAGTGTTTGAACATTTGAATTATATGTTTATGTTAAATATTACAACTTTACGGATGTTCGAACAAGCAAACAGTTGCAATAATCAAACAGTTTGAGCATTAAAATATTTCCTACAGTTTGAGTATTGGAACAAAAAATATTCCAATATTTAAATAAATATTATCATCTTATGAATATTAAAAGAATCAAATAGTTCCAATATTCAAAATCTTGGAGCATTTGCATAGTTCAGAATAGTTTAGGTATGAACCTATTATGAATATAATAAACAAACAGTTCCAATATATGAAGAGTTTGAACATTTGAATTGTTCGGATAGTTTAAGAATGAAAACTTTACATTATTCGAAGAAACAAACAAATCAAACCATGAAGATTTTAAACATTTGAATTGTTCGGATAGTTTAACTACTTAAAAAAACTACTTAAACATCCTCATGGATGTTCAAACATACAGTTTTGATATGTAAACAGTTTAAATATCTGAACAGTTCGAATAGTTTCAGAATACAAATAAACAAACTAGTTTATATGCTCAAATAGTTGGAACGATTTCAGAATATAAATGAACTAACTAGTTGTTATAGTCAAATAATTTGAATCTTTGAACTATTGGCGTAGTTTAATATTCGAATATTTTACTGATAATCGAATAAGGAAACAGTTCGCATATTAAAGTTCGAGTTCGCTAGTTGAAATATACGAACAAGGAAACTGTTGCAATATTCAAATAGTTTGAACATTTGATTTGAACATTACACATCAGACCTTGCGGCAAATTCGACAATTATTCTATGATGCAATGCGAAAAAATTCTGAATCTTTAATTAAATAATAATTGACACACATAATGTATTATGTTTAATTAATATTAATTTTATTATTTAGTCGTTAGACTGAAAGTTAAATCTTCAAGTTAAATCTTTTCATCAATATTTTAACGTCCGTAATGTTTGAATGCTTCTACTGTGCGAACTGTTCCATGAAACGGGAGATGCGAATATTCCAACTATGGAAACTTTTTGATTATTTGAAATATCCGAAGACTGGTAAATTTCGAATTCTCAGCTCGAAAGTTGCACTACTTTATGTTTTGACAAATTTTTTCGTTTGAAGACATTTTTTACACCTTACCTCGATATTAAATCCTTTATCTGGAAATCTTGGTTCTTCGTGCAAAGTCTCTTTCATTCGGAACTTCTTTGATAGAGCGAGAAAGGAGCAGCGGCTTCTAAAAAAAATAGAAATAAGGAAAAAATTAATAAAATTAATCCCAGGTTTGATGAATTCGAAAACATTTTACGGTTATTATACAAGCAGAGAAATTCCGAGACACGAGGGACACAAATTTCTATAGACTATATTAAAATGGTTTAATCATTTGAGAATAATTTCTCCTTATTTATGTTTAATTATCGTATCGATAAAGGCTTTAAATAACTAAATAATAATAATATATCAAACGTGCAAAAGGAATATTTCTTATCAAGAGAAATAATCGGATATGGGCCGTGAATTTAATCGTAATTGAATGAGGCAACTCTGACATTACCTTAAAAATAAGTTCTGTCAAGTTTCTAGGGCTTAACCTTCTCCGCTCCCATTTCCCAATATATATATATATATATATATATATATATATATATATATATCATACTTGATATGATACGATAAAAGGAAGAAAAACGTGGTGTATTTTGGGAACGGGAGAGCGTTGGATCCTAAATATGTGTAGGGTTAGTTTTGGAGAGAATCGGCATTACCTAACTCATTTTGGACTAAATCCATGACCCATATCCAACTTACCTCTATAACATTGAAATCTCATTCCTAGTTCCTTAGTAAAGGTAATATTGCTTAATTTTTTTTTTAACTTTTTTTTTTAAGTTTTAGCAATAAAATATCTTTATTAGGAATAAATAGAATAGATCTGAATATGTTTCCGCTTTAATCGGTGTCGTTCAGCTTTGTCAGTCTTTTAATTGCTTTATCTCAAGTTTTATTTGATTTACAGCGTTTTGGACAAGTCTTGAAATTTGAAGGAGATGATTTGTTGATTGATAATAAAGTCATTTGCAATTTTACAATTCATATCTGAAGTATAAGTATATTACCATAAGAAGCTTCGACATTTGTGGATATATACAATAACAGCACCAAAAACGGACCAAACACCTATAATTGATGTGTATAAAGTAAAAATGCGTATATATATATATTTGGCGTCAAGTTATCATCCATTAGAATTAACGCGTGCGAAAATAATAATTTAACAGTCTGTATGCTACGCGTCGCCTTTGGTCACTTACCCAGCGCACCGTTTTCGGATCACTTAGCTGAAGCCATCGCCGTAATTAGATTCAATCTAATTATACGTGCGTTTAAGATTGGTATTTTACGTATTCGCGAACTATAAAAGAAAGGTGTAAAACAGCCGAGAGTATTTGAACGGTTCGCTTTTCACGTAAAATAAAAAAATAATCAAATTTCCATTTCAACCGTAGATATATAGTTGTGGCTTATACGACTATTGTTGCATATCTTTTCCTTTTTTATTTTCCTGGTTTTCCAACGCTCCCAGTCCTAAAGAATATGACAATTACCATTGCATATCTTATGTATAGTAGATTCAGTAGTAATTTCCCAGTGCGGTCAGGCCTTTTTTGAATACACGTGTTTTTCCGAAAAACGCATTTAAGCATTTAAGTTTTGGCGAGTAAACGAGATGTAATTAATCATTTATACGTTTCACGATTCGTTACTTATCATTTAGAAGTAAGTTAGCCAAAAAAACTCCATTTTCGTGACCGAATTGATGACGCGGAAGACCCTCTTAATGGACGTGACATTCACTTGAAATGATTATAGACTTCAGTTTGAGAAAATAAGATTGGATTTTAAATTACTTTAAGTGAAAAAAGTAGTTTTACTTAATATTACAACTACGTCAAAATACACAATCAAATACAATAATTTCTTTCATAATAATTACCCTACTTATAATTATTATTAAACAAAAATAATATTAATATAATAGGAATACGTTTAGCCATGATAACAACAACAACAACAACAACAACAACAACAACAACAACAACAACAATAACAATAACAATAACAATAACAATAACAATAACAATAACAATAATAAGAATAAGAATAAGAATAATAACTATGGAATTCAAGTTCATGAAATTATTGCATTTAGAAGCTTTGACAGTATTGTATTATAGACGTTCTATGTAAATCACGATTGAATGAACATTGCAGTAAAAGTTCCACGACACGCTATAATAGCGACACCTTCGTAAATTTCAAAGCAATATGTCAGTGGCGTTTTATAAATCGCGAAGCTTAATTAATACATCCGATACTTTTACGCATTAAAAATAGTAAGCGCGCCCGCTCGCGTGGGGGCGCGCGCCTCATTCATATTATCAATGCGTCGTTTTTTCGTAACTGCGCTCGCTACGAACACGCCTACGCGCAAACACGCACAGACATACACGCACACATACGCACACGCGCGCGCGCGCACACACACACACACACACACACACACTCATATGTACACGGATGCGCGAAATTTATACATCAATTCGGCATGATAAAAAAAAAACCAAAAACACAGCCGTCACACGAGCGAGCGTACCATTCGCGAAATTTCAACCGAAGCCGAAAAACGTCGACGCGCCACCTACGTCGTATCTACGCCCGCCGCTGGCGGCGACCAGTGGAACAGTTCCCAGGGGCGCGCGCCCGATATAGGACGATGCGCGCGAATCGCGGCCGCGGCGTGGGCGTGCGCCATAGTCTCGGCGACAGGGGCAGGGGGCGGCGGCGGCGGGGGGGGGGAGTCGGGCGCGCTCTCGAAAGATTGACAAACGTCGTAATTTCGAGAGGCGAAGCGTTCCGTTGACGCCGGGGCGAGGGTGGAATTGCGTGCGCGGCGCTGATTAATTGGAATTGGGACGGATTACGGTCGCGTGCACGATCGCCGAATCTGACGAGATCTCGCGAGATCTGACGAATTTCTATTTATTAATCGGGCATTGGATTGAAATTATCATTGGAATTGCGACGCGATACATTGGTCGAAAGTACGCTTTCGATGCCTCATTGCCGGATTTTATTAGCTTGTAAACGTGTCTCTCTCTTGCTTTTATCATACACTCTTCTTTAGAACATTCAACTTTAGGCACCAGTTATAAAACTGTATTATCACGGTCCTGACCTTCGTTGTTTTTTTTTTTGCCTTTTTTTGTTATCAACAGCCCCAGTCGTTCGAGCGCTAAAAACGCTTACTTATAGAGAAAAAAAAACGATCCATAATAAAGTATGTGCAAAGTATCTTCTCAACCTATGCATTACTTCGACGGGAGCAAACGTTCACGTTTTAACAATCTGTCGGGTTGTCAAAGAACCCTATAAAAAAAAATAGAAGAACATATCCGCGTACGCACGACGTAGTTCAAGGTGCTCGTCGTATTATACAGACGCGATATTATTTTTTCCCGGATTTCCCCTCAATTTCGCTAATTTCCAGGATATATATATATATTAATATATATATATTAATTTTGACGAGTAACGTGTATTTTTCTTGCTGTAAAAAAAAAGCTTGAACTTTATAGCTTTATACTCTTGTTATTCATTTTTATGCATAGAACTATAATGCCTTCCTGTTCCTCCAGCTATCCTGCTCGCATTACTTAAGATCTACATGTACATATGTAAAATTGATAACGGTCTTAATCTATTTTTCTCGATGCTTTTCGTATGATTTTAACAGTGTTAATTAATCATTCGTTTACGCGATTGTCGAGCGAACGAGCTTCTCCAACGAACGGGTCAGCTCAAGAAAATCTAGTCATTTGTTTCAATTTCTATCGAAACAAAATAGCTCGTGCACGCATAAGAATTAGGATGATAAAATTGTTTCTGCAGATTTCGTATTAAATACACGGTAGAATTGCAATTTTTATACCAAACTATGTATCAATTCAGACATGGCAATATTATGCATTAACACAATTGCTATGAATTTCGGAAACATTATAATAGTTAGTTGGCATCCTTCGTTTAATGACGAGTAAAATTGAAGAGAAAATCGTTTTGAGGGCCGGATTTTTATAAGAGAAAAAAAATTTATTTAAAATTTTACCTTGCAACGTTTCGTTGGCTTCGTTTGCTATCCTCGTCAGGCTTTATTAAAATAAAATTTTAAATAGTACTTACAATCAAATCACAACGAAATAATGCCCAAAACAGAATAAACGAATGTTTTTTAAAAATCTTACCGACGATACAATTATAATAGCGCTTCAGTTGAAATTGTCACTTGGCCATGGTTGCAGATTAAGCAATGAGGTGATCTTAACTAAACCAACCAAAAAAAAAAATAATAACAATCGTTCGATGGTTGTTGCAAATGCAAAAACATGTCATCATTACCTCGATTGTAATGAAAGCTCATTAGCAATTACAGACATTGAAAAGATAGAAGCCGAAATTTAAAGGTTATTACATTTTGAAGATTCTTTTTGTTGGTGATTTGATTAGAATTCTCATTAAAAATTTTATTGCAATTACAATTTTCAGTCAATTATTTTTTCTCTACAAAAAATGAGCCATCAAAATAATAAATTTTATATGCTTATTAAATTACCTTAATTGTTCTTAAGAAAATAAATTTGTAAAATTTTACTTTCCGATTTAATCCATTTAAATAAATTAATTTTCGATAATTAATAATGTTTTTCTGAACTAAAAAATTGTCGTTTCAAATAAATCAGTGATTCTATTTAAATGTATATTTTTTATAATGAAAAATAGTTTTTGATATTAAACAATATTAATATATATGTATATATTTAAAAATATATTTGGTAATTTATAGAAATATATTTGTTCAAATGGAAATGACTAAATATTCTTTTAATATTAAAAACGGTTTTTCGTTATATAACAATTAATTAATTTGATGAGCATATCGTGAATGTTAGTTTTTCATTTGTTAAAAATAAAAAATGGTTTAATAATTTCTGGTCAGAAGGATCCATGTTTGCCTTGTCACTCGCATATGACTCGCTTCTCTTTCGGTTACTATCAATGGGATCTTTAACATTTATAAATATATGCAAAATCTGAACGGCAGAGTAATTGCATTTGAAATTACGCCTTGCGTTGAGTACAATACAAGTATAATATATAATATAGAATATTGATATAATACAATTAAAATGGTTGAAAAATATGTAAATAAAAATTATTCTTAATTGTAATACTATATATATATATACACACACATAGTGTACGCTTAGTGGCGTACATAATTTAAGATCACGAAAATGACTATCTAATAAGTTAAAATAATATTTACAGGTTCTTTTTATATTTTCTTGATGTATGCTATATTAAAACATTGTGAGTTTAAAAAATATTTATTTAAATTAAATAAATATTTTTTAAAATCAAGAAGTTGATTTTTTAAGAAAAATATTTGGTTTTTACAAAACACATATAAGTATTTTAAATACGTTAATGATTATTTTTTAATAAATGTTTAAGTACTGTCACCGATAAATCATTTATTTAATTTAAAAAACATTTATTTGAATCAACACAATTTGGTTGAGTGAATATATATAAACCGAGAATAAAAATTTTGTCGATTAATTGAAACTAAAGTTACACATGAAATTTCCTCTAAATAATCCCTCTAAATATCATAAAAATTAGGTTACCAGTTAGTGCCGGGTATATTTTATTCATATATACAAAAATTTGGATTAACAATTCAATATATCGACAAAATGGGATCGATTCCCGCGTTGCTGCTAATTTCGGATAGCAACAAGTTTATTATATTCAGTTTTTAATCTATTTTTTTTTAATCGTTAATAAAATGTACCTGGCACCGAATCTTAACCTATTGCTTAGAGAAAAATTTGTCCTACGACTTTAATTTCAATCACTCGGAGGAATTTTCTCAGTTTATAGGCAGAAACGTGCAGAGATTATGATTTATCAAATTAAAAATGATAAGAATTACGGACAGAGCTTACTTCGGATCTTGAAAGTAATGTTATGCACGTGTAGAAAGTGTGTACTTTGACCGACCGACAATTTCAGTGCAGCGATCTACAGATAGTTTCAATGGACATAATGAACTGATAATGATCTTAGGTCCTTTTTTTTGTTTTTGTTTTTTTTTTTTTAACTAAATAATCTATAATAATATCTATTAATTTTAAATTGAATGTAGAATCATACGGCTAACTCTCTCCATTTGAAAAATTCTGAATAATTACCGTAGATAGTATATAAACGACAAATCGTAGCGAATGAAGCGTAGTAAGAAGAATTAATTTTCTTGCCTTTTACTTTTACAAATAAACAATAGCCCGTGTATAGAATGACATAATACGTCGTACTAATTCAAATCATTGTTTTACATATCGCTAAATAATTGGTGTAATTGGATCTAAACGTTTGGATGAAAGATTTTGAAAAATTCTCTTATTACGTTTCTATTTTTGCTTATGTAAATTAATTTTTCTAAGGTAAAATGAGCTGCGAGTTATTACACAATTATTTACTTGACTAATTAAATATAAACAATTAGCGCAACGTCGTAAAATGTTTATGCTTAACGAAAGTTCTTGGTTAGCAGTTTTTTTTTTTTTAAATTTTTTTTTGTGACTAACTGAAATTAATTTTAATCGTTTTTTTAATATTTTTTTAAGATTTCCTTATAGCGATCGCGGCATTAACTACAAACGCAGCAAAAGTTATTTTAGAAGCTATTTATTGTTCGCATCGTGCTAACAAGTAGGTGGATATTTATTAACGAGTATAACCTTATTCATTTAACAGAATTGCGAAATTAAAAATTCGAAAGCCACTTGCAATGAAACTTATCGATTAATTTTGCGACGCACGGCCTGCAAAATTAGCAGATTAAAATTTACGTCCAATTAAATTAATTGAAACGACTGAATTATATTTAGATAGCATAATGAAATTTCGCACCGATTGACACCGAAAGCCTAAGTATCACACGGCATCGCAATATATTTATGTATGAACGATTTTCCACCACGGGAGTACACCACAGATCCTCTCAAAAACACTATATATTAAAAAAAATAACGAGAAGAAGTAAAAAAAATTTTTTTTTTTTTAAAGACACAGAAATAACAGTAAAAAGAAACAATAACTTCCGGTCTCTGTATACGATATATGATGTATGTATATATATGTGTGTGTGTGTTTGCGTGTGTCTAATAAGTATCACCTGGCCGGTCGGATCGTACGCCGTCGATCGCGGCCCGGAGAATCTCGACGAGCGACTGATGGTCAGCTTCCGCCACCGTCGAGCCACTTTTCCATTTGCTCTTGGGACGAAAAAGCGGGCGCGAGGCCATGGTGAGAGAGAGAGAGAGAGAGAGAGAGAGAGAGAGAGAGAGTCCCGGCCGACGCACAATTCGCGGCTAACTGCTCTGTTAATTGCGACGACGGCGGCGGCGGCGGCGGCGGCGTCGGTGGCCGATTATGGGCAACGCGCTCGAGAGTTGCTGCCCCGGCGTTATGCGCCGCGATGAGAGCGGAGAAAGAGAGAGAGAGAGAGAGTTAGATAGCGAGGGGGAGGGGGAGCGAGGGTCTCCGAGGTTGTACAGCGCGAGTTTATACATGACGGCTTTTTCATCTCTCCCACCCTCGCACTTTAAAGAGCTCTGCAAGTAGATGGGCGCTCGCTCGGGCCCAGTTTATCGGGCGAGAGCCTCTGTTGCGCCTACATATGTATGCATATATATATATATATATATATATATATATATATATATTTGTATGTATAAAACATGCGGAGATGATGCTCTAATTGTTATGTATCAGAAATAAAGTAGAGCATGCTGTTATTATCGAATTAATGGGGCAGAGTACATAGTACATGAATTGCACGCTATGTTCGCCCAATGGACTTTAATTTCCTTATACGTATACACAGAACGAGGAGAGAGCGAATTTTCTGGCCCCTCTCTCTCTCTTCTCCGCTATAGTAATATTTGACGACGAATGAAAAAAAGAAACGCCGCCTAAAAATTAAAAGTTTTTCGCGTACAATTATGAATTCACACGGTGGCAGAGTTTGAGAAAAGGTAACGAAGCTGCGGGATAAGATTTTTTTTCTTCTCGGATCGTTTGCAATGGAGAATGATGGGCTTGTGTGTGGGGAAAAAAAATTCGTAGATGGCTCGTCGAAGGATCGACCGATGACCTTGATTTTTATCCCCATGGTCATTATTATCACTTTGAATATAAAATCCCTTTCGTCGGTCGTGGCATAGGAAAGAGGGAAAAAAATATACTTTCAGATGTGATAAATTAAATCGGGGGTACTTTGTTTTTTTTTTAGGCCATGGAAATGACAATCTGACTGTTTTTATTCTTTTTTGTTTTAAAGTTGACCATTGAGTGAACTGGAAACTGGATTTGAGTGTCGTAGGAAATATTCTGAATATTATTCGATAATTCGCTTAGCAGAGAAAAAAACCTAAACGTAGAATTTTACGTTCTTTATAAATGAGGGATCGAAGGTAAAGTTCCCAATTGTCAGTCGAAAATTAAACTTATATAGCAAAATGATAAATTGACCTTGAGGTCAACGGAAAAATCGTCTGTTGATTCAGTAAAAAAAAGCACTGCATTTTTTGTGCATATGTTACTCAGTTACACTATTACTCAGAGTATTTTACTTTAATTCCATCCTATATATATATATGCATTGCACATACATATTCACAGACATTATAGCGACCATATAGACCTTCAAAGTTTTTTCTCTCCTGTATTATTATAAAAAAATCATTGTTTAATATATTGAACAATTATAGGTTCGTAAAATAAATGCACCTACGTTGATTATATAGTTATACAAGATTAAATTCTATTTATATGCTAACTACTAGCTTCGTTTAACCCAAGTTATATATAAATATATATATATATATATATATATATATATATATATATATATAACATAGTAAACATAAAAATTTTGTTTCCTAATCCGGAATTTCTGTTCAATTTCCAACTATATATATTATTCCTTTTTCATTAACTCTGAATTTCCATTTTCACTTCATTACTATTATTTTTTTACACCTAGATAATAAGTGAAGCGTGTATACATATACAAATGGAAAGCGGGAAACTTTTTTTATTGCTCTACGTTAATCCTACATCATTCACCGTACGAAATGATTTTTCCATTTGAAATGAAATACTATGGAGCAAAAAATATTTCATGTAATTTAATTGAAGAGATTGGAATTTAGAAATACCTATATAGACTTCGAAGATGCTGTGATGTAACTATCTATTGGTGTCTATATATATATATATATACGCAATCATGTATGAAATGAGATATTATTTATTAAATTATAAATGAATAATATAAATTACAGATTCAGAAATTCTATGATATTTATGTATTTAAATTATATTTTATATGTATATCATAATTTAAGACATTAATCGATTGCATTTAATTTTATGATTCAGGTGCTTTTTTTCCTATCTTTGATACAATTAATCGGTGTTAATTCCATAATCATATATTCTCGGTTTCGTTTGATAAAAAGTTTTTTTTTCCCAGGACAAATGGATATATGCGTATATATAGAGTCTTAAAGAGGGATTGATTTACTCTTCTACTTTTGGAATTATGACTAATTATTCTCTCTCTCTCTCTCTCTCTCTCTCTCTCTCTCTAAATTACATTTGAGAGTCGAATTGCTGAATTAAACTTTTAAATGGGTTTTTTTTAACCACATAACTTTGTGTCTTAATGAACAATAAATATTGAAAAATTCTAATTGACGAATTAAAGGATTGCCGCGTTCGTTCCATCCATCATAAACTATATAGATATGTTAATTGTAAACAGACGAAAAGAATCTAATGGTGTTATAAATATTAATGTAATAACGGCTATGCTTGGATGAGGATCGGCTGCGTCGATTATCGATCGAAATATCGATTATTATAATCAAAGGATAATAATAAATTGAGAAAACATCAATATTCCGTACGTAAATATATTCTCGATCTTCATTTGGCTTGAAAATTTTTTATACTATTTCAGAAAAATCATGATGTTGAATCATTATTGAACGACACTCTCGACCTAAAGTCGTCGAATTGAAAGAAGATATGATGGTCGCGACCTTGAACTTTGTTTTCGAAACGCCTCGAAGCTTCAGCTTCATCCTTTTATATATATTTTTTCTTCTCAACGGAGATGCTGCTCATTTTTTTTTTCTTTATTGCCAATACAAAATACCGGAAAATTGGCGATAAACCTACAAATATGGCACATACGAGTTTTCAATGCTCCCTATAAGGATCTTTCAAGATCGGTAATGATCTTTCGAGCGAGCTTTATTGGATTTTCCGGTGACGGCAGCCGTGGCAATTCCCATCCACCGCGCAAGAGAGACGCCTCTATTCCGCTGCATTGCATTAGTTCGTGTTATTTTTAAGATTCGCCTCAGTCGCATTACATCATTTTTCGGCCGTAAAGAGATCCCTCCTTCCCCCGCGGCCCGCGCGAAACGACCCAGACCATTAAAGTTGAATTAAAAATAGACCTCGTAAACTATATATTTATATGTACATCTACGCGTACATATACACGTTGAATTGATCAACATCCACCTTTATAATACAGATTTTCCCGGAAACCGTAATATAATTATTATAGAACGACGTGAAAGTCACATTGCACGCATGCACTTGCAAGTTGCTGTTGTATGTATGTTGTATCCACGGGGGATACAGACGCGCGACTCGGCTGTGCTTATTTATTTATTTTTTGTTTTTTTTTTTTTGCCGTCGTTTGTCGCCCCTTTCCACTCCACGATCGGGCTCTCGCGCGACTCGTACTTCGTGTATGTAAGATCGTCCCAGCGCGCGTGTCCCCTCTCTTGCCGCCAGAGGGGGTTCGTCCGACGTTGTCCTTTCTCGTGCGTATATTTGGCGCGCGTCGACGCTCGAGCGCGAGTCCCCGGGACCTTCGCGGAATCTCCACGGGAAAACCGAGCAGTTCTTCCCCCAAGGTCAACCCCTCCCGCCCCCGTCGTTCGCCCGTCTCGGCGTCTTTTGCCATATGATCGCGATGAACTTGATTGGCCGTTTCGGAGTACGGACCACGGACGCGACTGTTTCTTTTGTGCGTGTGTCTGTGTGTGTGCGTGCGTGTGTGTCGAGGAAGCGTTGCCGCGCGATGATTAACCATCCGCGCAAGGTCGGTTAGAATTCGCGGTGGCGCGTCAGTGCGCGGCGTTCGGGCTTTCGAGGATATATTCCAGGGTCGTTTCGATAAAGGGCGACGCGAGGGGGTTTCATTTTCACGCTCTCGTCGCAAATTCAGGTGGTTCATTCGACTTTCACTTGTAATTGCCGGGGGGTCTTTCGAAATTTTCAATCGCGTGTAATCGAAATTCAGTCGACGAAATTTTCCGAAAACAAAATATCACCCTCGTTGAGCTCGATAATTGGATTATCGTGGCGTTATATCAGAGACCCTTCGACGTTTTGAATTGATCCTATAATTTAAACCGCGCAATTTCGTCGCCCTTCTCTATTACGGCTGAGATCTGGCAACGCTGTATTAACTCTACCGTACACAAGATTTATATCGCATCTATTCAAATCTTTTAATGAAACGTACATTAAAATAAACGTATATTAATGAAACGTTCATTAATATTTATAAAGAAAAGCTAATGAAACCATAATTTTACGAACGAAGTATTCTTTAATTAATACGGAAAAATTTTATACAATTATGCTGTATGATGTATTGAATTATTTGTTAAAAGTAACTAATAGAAGAATATATAATTCACTAATAAAGACGGCATAAGTATTTTTCATACTTTCAACTAAAGAATAAGTAATCGTGGCAATTTAATTTATTCAAATTATTCGTAAAAATTTATAAATCAAAATTATGAAAATATTTTTGTAAAAACCAAGCCCCTAAGACTGAGAGTTCAGTCGTGTGGGCGCTTCAACCCTCGTAGAAATCTAACAATTTTTAATAGACTGGAAAGTAGTTACTAGGTAGTAAAAATAGAATCAATCATTGTGGCTAGAAAGAAGGTAAATCTTAGAATGCAAAATGTGAATGTTGTCAATAAAATTAAGAAAAATGTAGAAACTTTAATAATTAACTTTATAATTAATATTATAACATTATGTTGTTGATTTAACAAAAGACAAATCATAAGATACGGAAACTAATACTTAAAAAAAAATTCAAAGTAATAATAAATTCTGCCATTGGTTCGATTTTGTCATCTTAAAAATTATACGTAGTAAATTATTTTTGGAAATATTTTCCTTTTATTATTGAATATCTAAAATTTCGCATCAATCAATTAATTAAACAATGCTCTTCTTTGATATCTTACACCGGCTTCAATTATTGGCTGTTAATTAGTAATTCTATCCTTTTTATTTATAAAAATAAATAATATCATTTGAAATTTTGAAAATTTTACAAAATAAGATTAATTTTTTAAATTAAAAACCATGCTGAGTTCATAACAATAATTCGTAACTCGAATTTCTGGAGAGTGTTCATACGGTATGTCTGATGATTTGCTATTCCCGCTTGTAAAAGTTGTAAAACATTATCTTGGTCAGTATATAAGCCCGATTATGACTTCCCATAAGTATAACATATATTGTATACGAATGTGTAAGCTATTGTCAATGCGTCGTATATGTATTTAGATGTACAAGGTATTAGAACGAGCGTACTTATAAGTTACTTCAAAATTTTCGAAATGAACACGATAAACATTTATAATTAATTGATTAAAATAATCATCGAAGTCCATGAATTTATATAAGAAAGCATAATAGCGATATCGATTTTTTAGCTAGGTTGTATGTTATACCTCGCATAACCTTGCTTTAAGATAAATTCTAGTCATAGCCAAAAATACATTGATACGAAACTAACTATTTCCACTCGGCCCAATTGGTCAAATCCGCGTAATCCAAAGCGGTAGTTTTCTTTTCGCTCGTTCTTTTTTTTCTTTTCTTTTTACATTTATACTCTTCATGCTTTTTAACAACGTCGCCGATTCGGTTGGCTCGTGCAGCGATCGGAATTCGCACTGTACACCAGTCGGACGCGCGGGCGTGCGGAAATAATTACACAAGCTCGACTCTACTCGACTTATCGGCGGAGAGAGCCTTCTAGACGTCAGTCGTGGATGAAATTAAGCGACTTAATATTCCGCGTTCCGCGCACGCGACTCTTCGATACTTGATGCGATTTGGCATGAACGAGCCTTCGGGACGAAAAATTCAGAGAACAGCCGAGAATGAAAGGCAAACAGGAGCAAAGAATACGGACCGAGCGACGGTGATTCCGATTACCTCATAAACGAGCTCTGGCGCTGTAAAATTACGCTAAAGTATAATAGAGCGCGTTATCCTTTTTATAGCCTATCGTCTGGTACTTACAATCATTGCTTATTGGATTATCATCGATATAAATGTAATTGAATCTGAAATAATGAAGCCAAACACGAGGAAGAAACGCCTGTCCACGGGGGCGAGTGTCCAAAGGCAGGACCGAGAACTGGTAAAAAAAATGTGAAACGTCTTTTTTCATCTGTAAAAATCACGGGCACACCGGGAGAAACGCGGGCGTTATGCGCGTGGGAGGCGCGCGTCGACCGTGGCTAATAAAATCGTTCGCGCAGGTTCACTGCAATGTGGATGATATAAATTCTAATCTGTCGTTGACGGGCAGTTCGGGATTCTTCGGTCTCACCTGGCCCTGGCTAGATTAATTTCAACGAGACTCGAGTATTACAATAATACCATTGACATCTGATAGAATTTGATGTGCTTCTTAGACGGAGAATCTGTGTTTTTAATCAAATCCATTCTTTTGGCACTGAATTGGTAATATGTATATATATAAATGTAAATATTCTTGAGGACGGTTATTGAAAAAAATTAACGAAAACTTGTTTTTTTGTAAAAGGTGTTTAAATTTAATTTTCTAATAATTATAATATTTGCGTTGAACGCAAAAGTTTGCTTGCAAATGAGGAAACGACCGTTAAGGTATAATTCTCTGTTTTTGTAATGTCGATACTTACATAGATTATAAATTATCATTTTATTAATTCAATGGTTATTTTACATGTCACATTGCTATGTAATTATAATACATTAACAATATGCTTTATCTCTTTAGTAATTATGGATTACACATAATATTTCACACAATGAATTCAAATAATGAACGATAACATGCCATACATACATACATACGTACGTACGTATGTGCGCGCACGCGCGAACGCGCGCGCGTTGTCAATTCCTATCTAAATACAATAGCAAATAAACAATCTAACGATCAATTTGCTTAACATTTAACTATTTTAATTCTATTTCTATTTTTATTTTTGCATAATAAAATAGTCGATTATCCCGCGAGGATAATTTTAGAAGTGCCGAGTTAAAAATAAACACGTCATTCCGAAACGTTTAGAGCTAAATGGCAATCGGTCATTGGTTTGCTGCTCGTACGTGCGCGGTGCTCTTACAGGGTTTCGATTTCATTCCGTTTCAGAAACGATTTTCTGGCCTTTAAACTATCTTGGCCTATTACTATTATTATTATTATTATTATTATTATTATTAATATTATTATTATTGTTGTTGTTGTTCTTGTTGTTGTTGTTGTTGTCGTTTTTGTTGTTGTCGTTGTTGCAGTTGTTGTTGTTGTTATTGTTATTATTATACACATATATTTAACATAACAATTAAATTTATTTTAAAATAGAACGTTTATTACATGTATACTACATTTTTCTATATTAATATGTACATTCAAAATATCAACCCCTAGCACAACTTGCGCCGATCAAGCTATCGTACAATAAATAATAAACAATAAACAATTAGAATACGGTATATGATTAATTGCTATTGACAATAAGTACATTTTTCTTGTGCGCGCACCGATTTTAAAATTTATGATACATAAATGGCCCCAATAAAATAAATAATGCTTTAAAATATCACATTAAGTCGTGAAAAATCAATAATAAATGCGATTGACAGGTAAATACAAAGTTAAAAGCCCATTCGAGTGATAACTAAATCAGCCACTGATTAAACAAAATCAAATACTCTTTTCACAGTCTGCATGATCTACGTTCATATATATAATTAAGAGCAATAAAAAAGGTGTCAAAAGGGCCGAAACAACAACGAACGGACTGTTAATCAATTCAGTTGTTCTTCTTGTGTAAGAAAGAAGATAGATCGAATAATAAGCATAAGAAACCTAAAAGTATAATCTACTTTCGAACTATTTAAAAGATGCGCAAGTTCTTTTATTATTCGTCACAAAGTGCCTCGTTTCAGAAAGTAAATATCGATGAAATTGGCCTTCAAATTCAAGACTAACATATAAGAAATTGTATCCTCTTGAAATTTTTTGAATTTTGATCCCTATTTATACAAAGGAAAATGTCGTTTTTTTATAATGCAAGTTTAATAAACATAATGATATATTTGATTGAAGCAGTGAGACAGTTGGGCGCTGTCATTCTGGTACACTGCCATCCACGATTGAAAAACAATTTTCTTTCTTGTCAAAAATCCAGTTGCAAAAACCAGGTAATTTTTTAAGAAAAAAATTTTTTAAATTTGGAAATAATTTCTTATTAGTAAAATTTTAGAAAATCTGAATTTTTTTCATATGGACGAACAAACAAATCACAAAATTTTATCCACGTATGTCACGTTTTTTTAAGCTCAAAAAAAATTTTCTTATCACGTAAATATTTACTTATTTTCTACCAAGTAAATCGTTTTCTTAAATTAAGCGAATATTCGCTAGATTTAAGACGACGTGGACTTAATTTATTAAGTGGACTTTTCTTGCATCAAGCAAATACTTCCTTCATTGAAGAACATAATATCTCAATTTAAGAAAATAATTTACTTGGCACAGAACAAAAAATTATTGGCTTGATGGCACTTTTTTCCCAATGTATTATAATAAAGATTTTTAAAAAAATTACAAAAGCTTCAGGCTCGAGTACGGAAGATCGATTTCACCTCTTACACAAATAGTTCTCGGACAAATGAAAAAAAAAAACAGCAAACAAATTATTATACATTATTCCATTATCATTATCAACTTTGGTATATAATCTGCTTTAGGCGTGGGCGACGTAATTATGCCACGACTACCTTAGATCCTTTTAAGCATCAGGTATTTACGTTTTGTAAAATAATAATCCAATTTAGAGAGATACCGGCACGTGCTTAAAAGCCACAGGTGAAAATATTGCGCCGGAATCTTCACGATCAGCTTGGCTGTAAATTGTACCCGGTATACAAACATCGAGGCGATATTTAGGGTAAAAGACAAAGGAACGTATGAGATCGATTTCAACGATGTCTCGCGCGCTTATAGATGAGACGGAGGACGGAAAAGTTGAGCACATGTCCAAAATGGACGAGGATGCAACGTGCTGCCGTAAATCCCGAGGTTATAGGGTGCCGTATGCATAAAGTTAAAAGGAAAATAGAAATTCGAAAAACAGATTTTTATGTTGCTATAAAAGCACGTTCAAGCCTATTTAGAATTTTAACACTAATGATTCTAGAATCAATTAAGAAGTAAAGGAAATTTTTATGGTTGAGTAAATATTTCATAATAGTCCATGGATTAATAAACAAATAACGATAATAATTTCAAGATAACAATAATAATAACCATTTGATATAAAAATAATCATTTCGCTGATGGAAAATCGTGCTTAAGAAAAGTTAAAAATTGCAGAAGGTCTTGAGATGAATTGTTTTAGTCTTGGAAATATTGTTGATCGTATGCGACCGCGGATTTTCGTGGGAATTACTTTACACGTAAATCGGCATCCAATTAGCTATTACGCGATTGAAAATTTGTAATTAACAAAAAAAAAAACTTATTTTTTACTTTTTTTCACGCTTGTAAAAGAATTATTTTTGATACTTCTACTAATATCTTCCTAACGGAATTGTTTATTCATTACGTTTTATTTTGATAGAAAAGCAGCGTTCGAAATCCCGTGCTCCTTGTTCGATTTACATTATTTTGAACTTTTCCGAAAGAACGTTGTATTACGATGTTTTAACGATTGAAAGGAATTTCTGATGTCTATCGACTTATGCCTCCGATCTCGCGAGCATATACAGAATTACTCTCCTTTTTTTTTTATTATTAAAGGCCAAAGCGGCGTCTCGTCGTCTCGACCGCGAAGATAAAAAAGAATAAAAAACTCAAAAGGAATGCATCTATTTCACTATTGCTGAAATTCTTTTTATATCCATACAAAACATTATTTTTGAAATATGTGTGCGCGCGCGCGCGTGTGTGTTAAAAAACAGTGGTAGTCGTAAAAAGAGTCGTTGCGCTATATTATACGAATCCCAGAACAGCTCGAATTATATCCCTTTAGTTATGTTATGTGTATAAAAAGTCGAATTTGAATATTCATAATGGACAAGCGCAGCTCATGTATGTGCAATCGATCTTATGGCGATCTTCGCGTCGTTCCACAGGCACGATTAATATCATATCTTATTTATATTTACATTGAATTAATTATATATATATATATATATATATATATATATATATATATATATATGACATTCTCTTCGCATCTATCACACGGCAATTGAAAAATCAAACGTGGAATTCTTTCGTGGTAGACGAATATCGATAGAATGGTGGTATTGGTGGTGATATAAAATATTGTAAATAATATAAAAAGAAAATTCTAATTACGATGCAACGTTCATCATTATGCAAATTATTTAATGAAAAAAGGATCGCTTTTTCGGCGACAGAAGTTTATTATAAAAACTAGACTTGGGTAAACAGAAAAAATTGACGAGGTTTGGGAACTTCTTCTGATATTCTTCTTTATTTCTTTATCTCAATTAAATATATATATATACACAAAGGATGAGAATTTTGTTACTTTCTCACATATAACTAATTGCATATACATATATCAAGTCGTTTCTAGGGTTTCGTTAATTCAGGACGATAATTCAATCTTCTCTGAATAATTGTTGAAAGTGTATAATCGCGTTGTTCTTAAAAGCCAATTAATTATCGACGGATAGCTTGTAATGTGGATTAACTCATGAATTATATAGAATAACACAGATATACGACTATTAAGCCGACGCCTGTCTCGAGTGCCAACTTAAGAAGCCAAGGTATCATCTACCCTTGTATAGGTACACCTGTAATGCGATCCAATAATTATTATCATTAATTGTACTTATTTATCATCAGATCATCAATGAATGTACCTTTTATTTGTCCAACAATGATTATTTAACACACTGTGTACATTATAAGAAATAACCACCGGAATGAAAATTATACAACTATGTAATTTATGAGATATAATAATAAAATCCATCATCGTTGTAATTACTTAAACAGTTATTACACTATTTCTGATGTCGTCGTATAATAATTCGTAAAACGAATTTAAAAAATAAATAAAAAACAAATAAAGTAAATTTCTTAAAACGAGGGATATTTTATAATTTACGGGGATTCGAACTTTATTTAATACCGAGTAGAGCCAAATAATTGTATTGAGACAATGACGTGGAGGTGTGAGCGATATATGAATGAATGCGGAGGACAATGAAGCTCTAAAAATAAAGAAACAGAAAATACACTTAACGAGAGAGGGAGGGTATAATTGCAATCTCTTACAGTATTTTTTTAGCCTCATAAGTAAACGAAGAGAAGTGTTTTACGAGAATTACTATATTTTCTACTAATAAGCAGACATGCTTGAATTATTATTATTTCATTATTTCCTCTATTTAAGTTATCTCATTGCGAGGATTCTTCTCGGTCGTTATAATTTTTGCAAAATTTTTTATCAGAAATTCGTCGAGGTCGTCTCTTCCATTCCTTTCTATCCGCAATTTCATTCGTATCTTCTTCAACTGCCGATCTCGTAACTTCGGCGAAAGTCTTCCTATTTTTAAAATAATAATTAGGATGTACGCACGATTCGTCCCAAATATTTTTCGTTATCCGAATAAAATTTACGCAAGGCGCGGCTCGTGAGTTAATAATTATAAGTTATACTTGCAAAATTTTCGTTGTTCTTATGCAGACTATAAAGCGAATAAAGGATCGCAAATTAATACGAGCAATGACCAGATAATGATCAGATGACAAATTTTAATACCCTCGTAATTAAATCAAAGCACGGCGATTTAGAAGGTGTATTATTATTATTATCATTATAACGATCATTGAGAAATAAAATGCGGAACAGCTGATTTTAGATCTCAATAGAAAAAAAAGAAGAATTAATAACATCAGAATTTCCGTCCGCGCAACAGGTTTATTTGTCACGCGAGACGCGCGTATAGCCGTTCCTAAGGATTTATGTACTATAGATATTGCGAATCATCAATGTACGCCGAGTATATCGAATACATTGTGTAATTACGCGATATCAATATTCTACTGTGTATAAATATGAGCAAGACTTTATTTATAACTTTAGAAATCTTTATTTGATCTTCTAAATCTAATTCACCCCCTCAAAATAATCTCCCCCCCCCCGGATGCAATGCAACTATGCCAACGCTTTTTCCAATTTTCGAAACATTTTTTATACCCGTATTCCGGAATGACCATCAATTCCTTCTTCGATTCGGTTTGTATTTATTCAATCGAATCAAAACCGTGTTCCCGAAGTGGCCCTTGGGTTTGCCGAACAGCCAGAAGTCACACGGTGCTAAGTCAGACGAGTACAATGGTTGCGGAACGATATTGATTTTAGTTTTGGCGAAATGTTCACGTACAATCAATGCAGTGTGAGCTGGTGCATTATCGTGATGCAAAAATCAAGAGTTGCCTTTCCATAAATCTGGCCTTTTGAGACGAATAGCTTCGCGCAAACAATGCATAACACTCAAATAATATTCATTGTTAACCGTTTGGCCGACTGGGAGGAATTCATAATGCACCATACTACGATAATCGAAGAAAACAAGGGGCATAATTTTGATTTTTGAGCGATTTTGACGTGATTTTTTCGGTATCCGCTCTCCTTTGGCACGATATTCGCTTCGATTGATCGGTTCATTCTGGATCGTAAGCGTAGACCCAAACTTCATCTTCAGTTATTATCCGTCCCATCTTGTCATGATAGTCCGAAAACATAGTTTCTCAGATCTCCATGCGACGCTGTTTATCCAAAAAAATTGAGTGTTTTTGCTACCAATCGAAATTTCACTATTCTCAGGCACAAAACGTCTTTCAAAATGGTGTTGACTGGCCCATTTCAAATACCAACCATATCAGCAAGCGCTCTAGTAGTCAATCGACGATTTTGCAGAACCACTTCTTTGATTTTGTCGACTTTTCGCCCATCAGTAGATGTTCTTCGTCGTCTTCAATCTGGTTCGTCTTCAACGCGTTCTCGACCTTCTTTCAACAATTTGTGCCCATCAAAAACGCTTGCTCTTGACATTGACTTTTCACCAAAGGCCTTCTGAAACGTTCTGAAAGTTCCGGCGGCCGATATTTCATTTCGCGCACAAAATTTAATCCTACTTTTTTGTTGAATACTTTCAAATATTATAAAAACCGAAGAGTCAACTTTTCTTTGTTCATAAAACACAAGCATAACTATATGACAAATGAAGGTAATTGCTTGAAATTTGGCACAGATAATTCTGACATTACTACCAACTTAAAAATAAAATCATTTGTCCGAGTCGATAGCCGGGGAAGTTAGAACTCAAAAGTCTTACTTATATTTGTACAGAGTAGTGCATATCTGTATATTATGACTGATTTTATAAAATGGTTCGGACAAGTTTTCATTTTTAAACACACACCGCGCCCTTTTTAGACATCCGTATTTTTTCCATGGCGATGACTCTGGACATTTTTATCTAGTTCTATGGCATATATATATCAGATTTTTCAAATAACAGATACATACAATGATTATAGAAAATTATATTCCCAACAATAATTTGCAATTATTGACTAGAAGCAATGAAATTTACATCACATATAAAATCTATAGATGTATTTTTGAGAAGTATAATATAATTGCGTGTATATATATATAGTTTTGACAATCCCATATCTTATTGGATTTTATCGGATAAACTGAGAAATTTATGGCACATGCGAGCGGTGGTAATTTAATAGAGTTCGAATTAGTATAGAATAGGTCTCGATGCGATAAAACATACATGCTCATATCTATTTATCAACCATTATTAAGCGCCTATAAATATTCAATATTTTATTACACAAGTCGATTTCAAAGCCTTATATATATATATATATATATATATATATATATATATATATATATATGCGAGATTTTATCAGCTTGAGAATAACCAGGTATAACATCATTATATTCATGTTAATTCACTGATTCCTAATCTTTACGAGAGTTTGAGAACGTATGATGTGAAATTGTTGTTTAATGAAATTTTATTACTTTTGTTTCGCGGTATGTCATTATGATTATTAGATTTCAAGAAACTCGAAATGTTTAACTCACAAAGGAGGGATGGGCGTGGGTAAGAAAAATACTATAGAAACTGAGTATTGTGGATGAAAAAGTTGGCTATCATTAATTGCCAATGATAAAGTTCAATAATGAAATCGCGATGTAATCCAAGTTTCGCAATTGAAGACGAAAGTAAATTAAAATATGCGTTTGTCTTGGCGCGTTACTAGCGAAGCTTTTGTTTCTCCTTGGAGCTTGCGAAACCGAGAGGACTCTGGCGTGTCTAATCCTTGAAATGCTTTTGCCATTCGTGTGCGTTGATAATTCGGCGAAACGTCCATCATCTATGAGCAAAGGATATGAGATAGCGCAAGCTTACGGGTCATTATTGCACCTACAAGGACAATTGTTCGATCGATAAATCGAATGAAATGTCGTGTATTAGCATCAAAAATGAAAATGATAAAAGATTTTAATGTTCGCGCGAAAAACCGACAAGAAAAAGAAGGATATCGAACGCAGGCTGTCGGTGACGTCACGATCGTAAACGGTCTTTCAGGCTTCCCATATATTCATTATTCATCGCTGAATCCCTGCATATCGTCAGAAATTATGTGTTTTCTTTCGTATCCATGAATTTTTCTAATTGGCACTCGGTACTTGAGAATAATGTATTTTAAAAAAAAAATTGCCATTTGAGCGATAACGATAAAAAATTCAACACTGTGGTAAGCGATATCGCTCGATCGACATTTGTTCATATATATATATATATATATATATATATATATATATATATATATCTTTTCCTCGACCGCCAATCAAAGTAAGCCTTGGGCATAATATTGAGAAAAGACTGGGAACAATTTTCATGAACGTCTACGTAAATGTTCTATGGCGTTGTAGTGATTTAAAAAGATCGAGATTAAAAAGGGTTGCTTCAAAGCCTATTGTATATACATCGGCGTAGATACGAATGGTTGTAAAAAACAAGATTAAAACTATCGCAAATTAAAACAAGGCAAGCATAATAATCATTGGCAATAGTATGATAAACTGCTAAACATGAACTAAAGAATACAATAATAAATATTGTTATCGGCCTCCGATCATCATCGGTCATTTATCATTTAATAAATGTTGTTATCCCGAAGACTGCAAAAAACGTAATCTTTAACATAGTTCTATTCATATTCAAAGCGGAAACGTAATGTGATATTGCTTGACGATCAGATAAAGATACGTCGATGACGTTGATTGATCTCTAAGTTTTCATTCTTACTACTTAGTCTAACGCGAATAAAAACTTTGTTAGAGGAGTCCGCCTTACTATTTTTTTTGTTTCGTTTTTTTTTTGTTTTGTTTTTTTTTAATATCGGCGTAATTATTATAAAATGACACTAAATAGTTTCGACCAGTATGATGTTATTCTTTCTTGCATATGCTTGTTATTTTATTGACAACTTAGCTGCATAATGTGACATCTAGCGGTACTGTTTGTAAGCTACTCATTTAAAGTATACCTAGGGAGAAAGACCTTTTTTTCTTAAATATGCTTTTTATGAAGCTTAGAAATTATCCGCAGATTTTTTAACATCTTATTTATGATGTACACACATCGTGCAGATCGGTAATTTAAAAGGGTCTTGGAACGCGCCTTCCCTGAGGCTTTCCCGAACGTCTGCCTTAAGACGTTACGCGGTTATTGCTTAGTCTGGAAACTACGTTAAAAATATCAATCACTGAGAAAATTTCGTATATATTTTCATAAAAAAATTATATAACGAATAAAGAACTCCTAACGTAGGAGTGTTATATCATTATACGATAATTCATAAATTCATAGATTCAATCAAAAAGTTACTAGAACTTAGGGAATAAAAAGAACGAGAGGTTATGGTGCGATGTAACTAGTTACAGTAAGTTATAGGCTTAGACGATAGATACATGGAGGTTGCAACCCGTGTTAAAACATTGAGAAAACGAGAGAGAGAGAGAGAGAGAGAGAGAGAGAGAGAAAGAGAGAGAGAGAGGGAGGGAGAAGTCCGAGTTATGAGGGTTTTCTGTTTGTCTTGCACAATGACTATGATTGATTGAAAGTTTCTGGTTCAATCCGCCCACGAAAAAGCCCATGACTCGGAACACTTGCTCGCATCTTTCCTCAGGCTCTCCATTTACATGTAACCTCCATGTATACATGCTCTAAGTTTGAAGCATACGCATAATGGATTCATCAGTATCAGCCACCTACCGGTCGATCATACTTACAGAGATGCATTTATCAATCTAATTTTTGCGGCATGAAATTCGTCATCGTTTTCGGCAAATTTGGTAGAATCTGCTTTAACGTATCGTTCTTAAATCATATTTAGAAAAAACAGTATTGCAGACTAAAATGACAGTTTCCTATGTTATTTACAAGGCAGGAAAAAGATGTACGCACTACCGGGTGACGTCACAGCCGGAACTATCCGGTTATAGAGCGTTTCTCCATCTCGATGGAATTATTAAAAATACAATGTTTTATTTATGAATTTAAATCATCTGTGATTAGCCGAAAATCAAAGACACCAAGATTTTTATTCTATTTCATGTAACCAACAAATTCCTCTCATCCCCATATGAAATTTACATAGATAATCGCCAGGATATACGTAATAGCAACGATTCCTCGTTCGTCTGCGGCGAAAATGTCGATGGTGAGAAAATGGGGGAGGGGGTGAGAGGGGAGTGTTACACAATAAAGGATATCAGCATTCAGGAAGAAAGACAGCGGTATTGTTACTATTGACGCGAGAAAGCACGCCGATTATATGTGATTTATTTTTAATTATAAACATCGCACGCAAGTCAGCCGAAACTTTCTCGCTTTCTATTATATTAATGTTCGGGATCGCATTTACACACACACACACACACACACACACACACACACACACACACACACACACACACACACACACCTATTCGAAATCTTCTATGTGAGATAATTTGAGGGCCGAAATCTCCCGGTAAAATTCGAATCGCAGCGACTGACGCGCGCTGTAGTTGTGCCTGATGTTCTTTCATAAAATTCGAATTA
Source organism: Sycobia sp. Sy_11 (assembly GCA_018907035.1). Lineage (NCBI taxonomy): Eukaryota > Metazoa > Arthropoda > Insecta > Hymenoptera > Epichrysomallidae > Sycobia > Sycobia sp. Sy_11. The sequence continues at coordinate 4,764,356 of JACCIC010000002.1, read as the reverse complement.
TAAATCGATTGGCTCTATCTATACATATATTATAGAATATAGGAGGCGCGATGAAAACAGAACTAATCGCTGACGTGTATTAGAACGCGAGAGTAATATATGAATCGCTGTAATCGAATGATATATACGATCAAAAATCCTCCATACGTCGATTGCCCATTTACGAAAGCACACACATACACACACACACACAAACACACACACGCATATATCCGATGATGAAGCAGCACCCAGTGCGCGTGCGCGCTCACGTGTCCTTGAATCGGTACGATGACACGCTCTCTCGCAAGTGGCAAGTGCGCCCATTATATGCATCCTCCTTTCTAAAAGGCAGAGTTATTGGTTATTACAGATATGGTTATTATGACGCTCGTTTTTCGCGAAACGAGGTTCAGGAGAGCCTTGCTTTATATATACTTTAGTAGATATATTCCTTTGTGTGCGATGATGTTTTTTGTTGTTGTTGTTTTTTTTTTTTTTTAGGATCGGAGTCGACGCGCCATTTTCAGCTCCGAAAGAAGAAGGAGTCCGGAATTCATAGAGATTTTGGAGTTTTTCCAAATTTCGCTTGAACAAAGAAAATCTTACGACAAAGAAAAGCCAATCTCTGGACTTGACAATTTGCTTTTCACTTGTCCTACTGCTGCTATAATGAATTTTTCTTCTGCGTCGCAAAATTAAATCATCGCTTCGATCGACGTCACGTGGGACGGCACTTTCTTGGAATGGATTTGGGAGCGCTAATACGCGAAACTTTAATAGGCACCTTTCATGAATTAAACAAAAGAAAAAGCAGTCAAAAGGCTGTTGTAACAATGCCATAACCATTGTATGACAAGATCTCATGAAAAGCACTGTATAAACTACGATTTATCACAACGTTAAATAATTTTGACTCGACGGCTGTAAATTCGCTATTGTTTTACGTGTATTATTAATATATCGCACGATATTTCAGATTCAAATAACTGTTTGTCAATAAATTATTGATAAAATACCTTTTATTATTTAGTAGATAAAGGACTTGTTTTTTAATTTAGGAAAATTCAATGATTAAGCATTGAATTGTTAATAAAAGAAAATCAGCAGGATTAAGATGTTTCATCGAAACTCTTGTCGAGAATGAAACTACTAAAAGTGCAATTTAATTTAAGTTTTGATCTAAAAGTGAATAATAATAAATGAACTTAAATATTAATAAACACACACACGCCCAAACGCACGCACGCACGCACGCACGCATATGTTTTGTGAAGAATTCATTTTCAATATTATTTCGAAGGTATATTTAAACATTACTGTCTAGTAATAAACAATTATTTAGTTATTATTTTTTTATACGTTATTACCAACTGAACAATTTTTATTCTAAAAGTGTCTTTTTTCTATTTTTTCAATTTCTACTAGGGTGCAGTTCCTAGTTTTTTCTATTTCCTTATTACCCTTATTAAAGACTGATTTAACATTTTAATCAGCAAACCCTTCTTAATTGACAAATCCGATTTTAATTCGTAATAAGCGTGTATTATCAGTAGCATTGGAAATCAAATGTAATTAAATTAGAAATTTTTTACAATACACAAAAGACCCGGTGCATTAAATTGTCTAGTTATATACAACAGCAACAACGGGAACAAAAACAAAGCCGAACGCAAGACGTATGTACGCGCGTTATCTTTGTCTCCAACAGCCTGCGCTCGGATATTAAATTACTCGCGTCGGTTCAGCGTCTAAGCACGCGAAACTGTTGATGTATATATATATATATATATATATATATATATATATATATATATATATTGTATTTCGCTTTAGTTCCGACATTCTCTCGACTGGGAAAATTAGAGCGTTGAAAAAAGTGTTGACTCGCACCTTTACATCGACACCAGTCAATCAATTATATATATATATACCTCTGTCTCTCTCTCTCTCTCTCTCTCGATATATATATATATATATATATATATATATATATATATATATGGGAATCGCACCTTCCTCTTCCATGAATATAACAAGTAAAATAAGGGAAAAATATTTTCCAAAGCCAATATAGTTCAATAATGATTAGAATGTCTAACAAAATTTGAAGAATTTTTACGAAAAGCAAGAGTTGACACTTTTTTTTTGTAGATTTTGGTTTTCTGAATCTGAATCTGGTCTCACCAATCATTTTACTGTGTCTATATTATAGTTTAATCTAAGTTTATAAAAATAAAAACCGATATTTGTGGCATATTTAAAATATATATAAAATTGTAAGGTAATTATTTTTTTTCTCGATCGAACTAGTAGAAAAACTTGTAAGTATAAGTGACTCTCATTAAAATGCCGTCACAAGTTCGATTGAATTTTTTTTTTTTTCATCGAGATGTCGTACTTAAAAATATGTAGACTGAAAAAGAATTTCTGTATTAAGTAAATGATTATCTTAAATTCTAGAATATATTCACTAGATTTAAGACGTCGTGGTTTTGATTGAAGTGGACTCTTCTTGCATCAAGTAAATACTTCCTTCATTTAAGTAGTTACTTTCTCAATTTAAGAAAATAATTTACCTGTTACAAAACAAGGGAATGTTTACTTGCTAACAGACACTGTTTTTCAGTGTATGATGTATGGGAAATGCAAGGATGATTGGAGCTTAAAGTTCGAGGACTGAGGAGCCTTTTATTTTGACTTAGCTTTTTTTATATAAAAATTATCATAATAACATTCGAATTTCGGATAGTACACACTAAAAGAGTTAACTCCTTCTTTTTCTTTTTTTGCATGAGATACACACACACACACACACACACACACACACACACACACACACACACACACACACACACACACACACACACACATGTACACGGATGCGCGAAATTTATACATCAATTCGGCATATATATATATATATATATATATATATATATATATATCAATGATAAGTTATCATATATCTCGATGTCAGACGAAGCATATTCCATCGAAGATCACCCGGAATTAAAAAAGAGAAATCCAAAAAGATCCACAATTGAAATTATACTCGTTGAGGCAATCAAGTTTCGTAAAGTAAAAATTGACATATAATTCTATGAAATCTTTAATCTTCTGTAGAAAGTTTTCTTCACAGATTTAGTTTAGAATATTTTGTAAACCAGCCAGGACTTGAAAGTTTCGAGGCCATATTTGGATTCGGCGCAACGAAAGTCTGGAAAAAAAGGATATATTGTAGTTTCTGTTACCTTTAAACAAGAGTTATTGCCCCATCTCAAATTAATCTATTTTTTTTCTCTGAGTTTTTATAGTTAATATATATGAAATATGAGATTGTTAAAAAATTTATTAAAAAACCCATTGTTCGATATGTGATTAATTTATTATTTTATTATTTTTATTATTTTTAATTTTTAATTTAATTTAATTTGATTTTTGGTAGTAGTTTCAATGTCAGATTCTTCGGGGATGATTATAAACAAGGACCTTTAATTTGCGCAGCATTCGTCATTTCTCCCGGCACTTCGATTCCCTTGCGAACAGAGTCGCGGTAATGAATGATCAGTCGGATTGTTACCTGGCTGAAGTTAATGATCAATCGAACGAGGAGATATTGGTAGGAGAAAAAAAAGCGACCACTCGTGGATTATTCTGTTAGTTCGCGTTACACGCGTCGATAAAATAACTTTTAACACCTTGAGATTCGGGAATACAATGAAATCTTAAATTAGTATAAGCATTTCTATAAAACGTTCTTGGCAGCAATTTCCCTCTGTACACAAGCCTTTCGATGATTTGGAGAAAACTCCAGAATGCTTTTTTTTTACGGTATTAACTCTGCTGTAACACTGCTTATGCTTGTTTTAAAGAAATTTTGAAAGAACTCCGACATTTTACCGATCTAAGCGATGCTTTCGCGCATTTCTGGAGCGCTCACGGCTGCTTTTTTGTTTAGTTCTCCTCTCCGCCGCTAGTATCTAGACTTTAAGTTGCCGATGCAAACGTTAGCAAAAATGTTCTAAGCAGTATGAGTTTCGACACTTCGAATTAACAAAGTGCGCGGCGTCGACGAATAAGTTTCATAATTTTTCAAGGACAAAATTCGACAAAGCCGTCAAAAACGAGCTTTTCTCCCGACTACCCCGCAAAAAGTTCGCAGCCCATTGAAACGACGCCGGCTATCTGGGCGGAGCAAGAAGAGCAGGAGCATCGACAGAATCAAGTGAAAAAAAAGAACAATAACAGCAACGCATAACAATGCTTGTTACCTGAAACTCGCGCGAGGCCCAGATTGCGCCATATTATAAAGAGATATCGGATAAACCCGCCATCCCCCCCCCCCTCCGTCACACCCGTGATCCCCCCTCTCTCGCACTCACCTGACGACGCGGCGGTCCTCGATCACCGCCCGAGATAAATAAGATTCAAGAGCGCGACCGCGTATTAATAAACGCAGGCCGGGCCGAACGGAGAAAAAAAAAGAGAAGAAGAAAGAAAAAAATAACGTCGGCAAGCGCGTACATAATGTAAGAGTCCGCGGCCGGTGCGCGCGCGCGCGCCGAGACCATGACCGACCTAAAATACTGCACGTCCCCCCCCCTCTCTCTCTCTCTCCATCCCGACCGCGACCCAATTCCCATATAATATGCGACCGGATCTCTCGGAAATCTGGAATACGTCAGCGGGGAACAGCTGATTCACGCTCCCCCCCCCCGCCCATCTTCTCGACGGCTCTCGCTCATTCACCCTTCAAGCGGCGAATAATCTCGACGAGCTTAATTATCAGCGGCTGATTTTATCTATCTATATATATATATATATATATATATATATATATATATACACACACACACACACACGCTCAATGTCTCCTTGGCTGCGTTGTCCTTTTTCGATCGTTTTTATCATTTTGGCGCGATGCATCAGTCGGTCATGCGTGAGTTCGTGCGCCCGGCGCAGGGTGTCGATGAGGTGAATTTAACGAGTAATATGGTTTAAAGCAAAGTGCATGCAATGGGTCTGCGCGGTGGGCCGGCAATAAAGCGAAAAAGAAAGAGAAAAAAAATGCGAACGTGCTCTCGCGTTGGATGTATCGTATCGTTGAATACAGTAAGAAAAAAAAGACAAACATAATTAAAATTTTTCATTAACTTCGTTCATTCCTCATTTGGCTATTTTGCCGACAATTACCTTTGATATCATAAGATATCATAAGCTACGTTCAGCTTCTAATGGTCTCGCTGATCAAAAGTCACTCTTGGTGACATTTATTGTAGCATTAAAAAAAAAAAACAACGACAGATATTCTGTTAATTTCTCGTATGTAATGTACAATTTCATTTAAAATCCATATTTTATACACGTCCCAATAAATGATATATCGATATATGAAAATTAATAATTGCCTATATATATTATTTTAATGTCGTTCGAGTATGACATAATTAAATTACAATTGTAGAACCATATTTATCCTCCTTCGATTTGTACAACTATAGTTACTCGTTTACGCATATTCATATATATCTTGTTTACGACGTGCGGTGCATAAATTTGATTTTACTATAATTTTAACATTTTCCAACCAATAAAGCGGAGTCGAGAAATGATTGTAAAAATGTTTTTAAAAAAAATGTTATGCATATACATGAAAATGAAGGCACTATAGGCCGACAAAAGCATGCGATAATATAGTAATAGAAGCAATATAATTTAAAATATAAATAAAAAAATAATTGGGAATTTTTATTTTTCTATAGAATTGCACGTCGAAGCGGCCTATAAAAAGTCAGTCGAAATGTCTGTCGTTGACTTTTGTTTATCGTATAATAAATGTCAATGATCATAGATTCTAATCGAAGAACGTTAGGATATGTGCGATTCAATTTATGTTCGTATTACTCTATATATTGTGAACGTACAATTTTTTTTTATTCGGATCAATCTTATTTTTTAAACATTTTGCATTCATTCGCGCATGTCTTGAGTTCTTTTTTTTTTATTATTGTAAAAAAGTTCATATAGGACATATACGATTACGGGACTATCCAATGGTCGAACACCGAATAAAATGAAAAAAAAACCCACATATTTTACATTTTTTATTGAACTCGCTTGTATTCCAATTTAACCGTCTCATACCGGAAAAGAAGCTGGTTACCGAACTTCTGCCGGAAGCTGCCAGAATGTGTAAGACGTTACGAAAATCCCTAGCATGCGCGCGCGCACGCGCGCACACGCGTAAGAGAGGATCGCAGGAAATCAGGGTCTTGGATTTGATCCAAATTAAATACGAGGAAAAATCTGACCATCCCCAGAATGAGCCTTGCGTCTAGTTTTTCTTCTTCTAATGCCCTCCCATTATCAAGGTAAGCGATTTTTTACTTAAAAAAATTACTACAATTTCGGCTATAACTTTAGCCTCGAAATTATGTATTGTCGTCGCGGTATATTGCTGCAAATGCACTGCTGTGTGCCGTCGTTGCCGTTTGTAGGCTCGATCAATGTACAAGTCTGTAAATTTTGCCCCCCCCCTTTCTCTCTCCCTCTCTCAAGAGAGAGAGAGAGAGAGAGAGAGAGAGAGAGCTTTTACTTCAATATCCAATTCAAATATTCAAATCAGTACTGGGAGCAGCAGCACGAATATTTTGTCCGTCCGGTAAATCCGGATATACCAGAATAAAACAGCCGATTATGTTTGTGCGTGCGTGCACGCGCGTGTGTGTGTATGTGTATCTTTGTCCTGTACTATATAGATACTTAGTTTATCCTAGAATTTCCAAAATTCGTAATAATCTGTAAGAAAAAGCTTATTTGTTATATCGCTATTCACGTTTGGACAATGAATGTTTCCGAATTTAAATGTTTACATTTCCGTAAATGCTCGTGGCAATTTTTTTTTATCATAACATTTAGAAAATAAATCGGTTGTTCGTGTATTAAATAAACATTATATTTTCATGATCATGGTGCAGTCAATGGTCGCGCATTCAGTATAAATTCGTTTGAATGAAATTAAAGGTTAATCAATAATAGTACCTAATTAAATATAATTTCCATCAAGAAGTAATTATATTAAAAATCTTAACTAAAAATAATGATTTTGATATGTCTATAGTAGATATTTCACAAAAATATATCTATTCTATTTCCTATTTTAAAAATGATCAATTCCACCGTATCAACCCGTACGATCAACCGTATCAACAATACGCCCGTATTGAGCGATAAATTAATTATTTTAAGTGTACTGGATTTCGTGCTATAAATGTTAATAAAAATAATTTCAAAAAAATACTGGCAAATAATAAAAATCAGACTTTGTCCATAAAAGCGGCGTTTACCAAAAGCACTTGTTACCGTTTCGACAAGATATTAAACACTTTGAATAAACGAACATGTTAAATCAAGTCGTAATAAAATAATTTCTGAACACTGCATAGGCAAGCGAACACGATTTAGACGCGCTTAATGGTTAATTGTTACAGAATTCGAATACAAGCAAAGGATGAGATTAGCCTCGAAATTACGGTTATATAGCTTTCAAAATTTGCATGAACTTGAATACGTAGTAATGGAATCTATGCGGTGACTGTAAGCTCGCTCTTGCCACCCCACCTCCCCACCGTAAATTGATTTCTATACCCGACAATACCTGTTGATTTTCCAGTGAGCAAATTTACCGTTACATTTGTCACTTGTGCTGCTCAACTCGTTTATTTCGCTCAGTGTGTGTCTTATATCCCGAAAAATGGCCGAAACGACTGTGTCGATAATTGATTTTCGTAAAGTCATTTATATTTTTTATTTAAATTCCTTTCGGATTATCTTCATGGCCATTACAAATGATATACTACAGAACGACAGGTGGGTAGCCCATACCTAGACGCGCGAGTGAGCTATAAGTATTGAGCTATCCGTATGATTCGGAAGATAATCAATAATCTAAATTTCTTGATTGCTTAATTAATAATTAAAATTTACCATACGGTATATTCCCGGCGACTCGGTGGCTTTATAATAATATATGGTCTTTGATGGTCATTGAATTCATCTATTATTGTAGAAATTATTGTTGTAGAAATTCATTCTTGAATCTGACGAGTACCTGGTTAGTTTTCCTTATGTAATGTTAAAATCGGAGTAAGGAAATTTAGTCTGATACTATAGTCGCGATTTGTCCCACTTTTATTGGCACTTCAGTTAGGCAACGAGCTTGGATTTTGTTAGGTATACTTAGTTAGAATCTAGAGAAAATCTAGTCAGAAAATCTAGAAGTGAATAAGATTTATATATTGTTCCAATTTTCATTCCTTGTTTCAGCTAATAATTTTTTAACTCTTTTAATTTTTATTTATTTAACATAAACAATTACACTTACTCATTTATGTAGCGCATACCATTTAATTAGAATTTCTAAATTATTTTCTATATGCATTATTACGTATTACGATTGACAATTAACAATTAATAATTATTAATATATTTTTTATTCATTAATTATTGTAAATTTTAATGTTAAACACCTCTGTGAACATATAAATTATTTTATTTCGATGTTAAAAATGTCGGCCTCGAGTCTACTTTTTTAAACTCTATTCCATGTTAGAAAGATCTGCGGGTTTATATGTATGTATATATTTGTATGTATATATACTCGAATATTATATATATATATATATATATATATATATATATATATATATAATATTCGAGTAAATGAAAAAAGTTAAGAGAATCTGACCAGATTAAAGGTAGAAAGCCTAACCATTTTCTTAAATATCGTACTTGTAAGACTCCGACTAGAAAATACTTTGTTCTTTCCAATATTGAAAAAAGTTAAGGAAATCTAACTAGTATCCAAATAGAATTCCTAACCATTTCCTTAATTCTCCTACTTACAAGATTCCGACTAGAAAAAAAGCGTTCTTTCCAAGATAGGGAAAAATGTTTAAAAATGCTAATCATTTCCTTAGCATTTCTACTTGTAAAGTTTCGACTATGAAAAATACGTATCGTTTTGCTAATATGAATGAAAGTTAAGGAGATTTGATTAGAGCCGAGAAAGTAATAATTAATATAAGACGACTATTATGCACGATCGAAGGAAAATCTAACTCGGATCTGGCGAGTATTACCTACATGCGAAAATCATCAGTAACACTGACTAGGATCTAGCCCGAACTAGGGATTTGCCGAGTATATTTCTGCACGGGATTACCGATTCGAAGATATTCGAACGAGCCTCCAGATAATCCAATCAAATTTACAGTGGACCGAATATCCGTACACCGATTCTTTTATTAAAACCAGCATTAAACAAAGTTCGACGTGTTTTATTCTTCTTTTGCCCTTTAGTTTCATCATTTCTAAGAGCTGGTTCAGCATCACGTATTATGGTTACATCAGCGCATTCTCGAATTTCTGCCAACACAAAGTATAACCCATATATATATATATATATATATATATATATATATATATATATATATATATCCGCGTGTCAAGGTAATGTGTATCAAGGCTCACGTGGCTGCGACTTTTAACTTTTTCCATTCATTCTTAATCGTCATAGTTTTCTAACTTCAGTCGATTATATACTTTGCATTCCCATTGGCGACTATGTCCGAGTCACGCCGATATTGAGCCGATATTTGTTCCTCGCGGATGCCGGCGCAGCGATTCCCTCTTCGGCATGATCTTTCATCCTTTACAAAAAAAATCGAGGAAAAATTAATACGGGAGGGAGCGAATTGGTACAGGATAATCAATGTAAGTGTGTCATAATGAGGAAGTAAATTAGATTATAAGTTGAGTTGCTGAGGATGAACCGTAGCTGTTCGAAACGTCGATCGCCAAAGGAGAAAATAAGGCGGTGGGGGCAGTCGGATTATCCTTCACTCGCACAGAATATTGTTTATTATTTTTATTATTTTTATTCACTTTTATTTCATTGTTATTTTATTTTATTATTTTTAATTTTTAATATAATTTATTCTTAGTAATAAGTTTTATTTTAGATTATTCGGGGGGGGGGGGGCGATAATAACCAAGGACAGTCTAATTGTCATTATTTTATTATAATATATTATAATATAAAGACTGTAAGACCGATAAAAATATTTATTCATTTCATTCAAAACGGTGGACAGAAGTACAATTTTGAATATTAATATAGGAGAGAACTCGCTCAACTTTATATACCAATGAAGATTATTTAATAATACAACCGATATAAGTTACATTTAGCTGCTTTAAACATTTCTGTATATTTTAACTTCAGAGAAAATATACAGAAATAGTTTTCACGGATTAATGTTTTTTAATTATAATTATCTTTTCAATTTTATTTGTTATTTAACGGAATACTATATGTTTCTTGTACAAGTGTTATTAGAAAGTTCCCAAGTATTCATCAATTTAACTAAATAAATTAAGTAATTAGTAGACGAGGATGTTTCTTTTGGTATTATGTATTTAAAGTTCATAATTTACTTTTGAATTCACAGTTTAAAAAAAGAAAAAACTGGAAATTAAAATGAAACAATTTTTCAGGAGCTGATAGGTTTCGCCCCAAAAACCACCCGGCGTTCATAAATTGTACTCTACCCGCCTTGTTCGCCTTTATTTTCTCGCAATGAAAATTGTCACTTACGCGACGATAATAGTAATAATATGTGTGGCTGGAAAGTTAGACCAGGTCAAAAACTTACGCATCCCTGTTGCGATCAGTTTTGCAAAAAGTTTTGTACATTTGACAGTAATTTCGTCGGAGGCGTAATAAGTTTTACACTGCTGCAGGCGTGCCGATGAGTAAATAGTTGCTCGTACAACTACCAGTTTAGAACGAGGCGTTCGTTTATTTTTTTTCTTTTAGATTGAGATTTTAGAAGAAACACTAATAATTCAAAATAATTTGACTCCAGCTCTGCAAGGTTCAAGAATACGGCTGGTTTTTTTTTTTTTTATACGTCTAGAAGACTTCTCAATCACATTCCAATTTGATTATCATTTTCAACGGCCTATGGACCGATAGTTATCTTACCGGGATTACATTAAGATTATATATTCTATAATTAACCAGAAAATTTTTAGTATCATTTTGAAAGCGAACTCGGTATAAATGTATTTATGAAAACAATAATTGTTCAACAATGTCTTTTATTCGCTAAATTCATCGTTTATTTCCTTAAAAATTAAAAGTTTTGGTCACGTACCGGCGCACGAATTTGGAATTGTATGATTTCCGAGTGGATTTTTTTTTTTTTTTGGTTTACACTCTCGCATTCAATGAATGCAAAACCGCCGTAATAAGTCGTCATTTGAAAATTAAAACTTGTGTTTTTTTTTATATATTTAAACTTATATATGTCTATTAAACACCTGAATAATACGAGAATGCAATCCTTACCCGGTCGTTTGCATATTCGTACACCGTTTGCCTTATACCGAGCCGGGCAGCGGGGGGAAAAGTTAATTTTAAACAGGGAAAAAAAACGTATTCCGCAAGGCGACAGGACGAGAGTTTATAGTTTACCTATTCACGCAAACATAATGTATGCCCATGCGCCCAGGAATCTGGGAAGCATTCCGTGTACAGCTGAGATGATTTAATGCCAAAGGCGAAATCGTTGAAACGCACAATTTAACGCCGCGCCATATCGGCTCGTAAAAGTCAAATTTATGGGTTAATGAAAGCTCCGACGAAAGCGCGCATTTTATTAAAGATAATCGAAATCGTAAATATTGTAATTTTCATTACGGGTGTATTTATATATGTATATATATATATATATTCACGGGCGATTAAAAAATTCGTTCTAATCGTCGCATTGACAAACGATATTATCGTGGCTGCATTAAAAGTCCAAAGAAAAATAATTCTGAAAGAAAAAGAAAAAAAAAGGAAAAAAAAAATAATGCTCATACTCGTATTTAAACGACGAGTAAATTTATCGAGGCAGATTACGGACTGAATATTCGAGGAAAAGTATTTTTAAAATCTATTTATTGGCATATTTTATACCTCCACACTGTATAGACTCGTGTATGCGTGACATTTTTTCACTCTCCTTTCCGAAAGTTCGTTTTATCATTTTACAATATAATACTTTCTATGACGTATCGTAACGGTCTTAACAGAAGAATTATCATATTATTATTTTTATACTCGGTCGGAGGTTATCCGTCGTCTCAAAAATACGTCGAACGCTTCCTATTCGTAAATTCCCGAATTCCTTCACGCTCTTTATATAGAATTATCTTAGCTTATCTAACTACTGTTACTCGGAATTCAGAATTCATTTAATCGCCCCATCCTGTCGGTGAACATTTTTTGTAGTTAGTGTTTAGTTAATATACACATCTTGAAGCTGGCTAAAAAAAAATCAAACATAAATTGTACATTGTTAAAGAATGTATTATAATATATGTTACTTTTTTTAACTTAAATTTCACAATTATTAATCTGTCGTATATTGTTGGATATCTTTTGTACGAGATGCTCGCGTTAACGCAATAATGTGTTTTTTTTTTTTATAAAATATTTTAAATAACATGTTTTTTTTTTTCTATGAAATTTCACAAGTATCATTCACCTTGATTCTATTAAGCTATAAACTTTTACAAACACTTTCGATGCCGAGGCTCGTTTTACTAGTGCAACTTAAATTTTTAATTATCCATACATTCGTATAATTATCATATAATTATCTATGCCATAAAATATAAGTTCGAAAGGAATTTTTAAAAATAACTTTTAAAATTCGCATAATACTCGTTCTAAAGAAGCTCTATTCTTGAGATCGATATCGATAAGAGCAGAGAAAATTATGTAAGTTTAACCAATTTTAGAATAATTGGAAAGTAATTCTTCCTTCTATCGACGTGTTCGAAGTTTATGAAAATTTTTTTGGCTCTTTCACGCGTCAATGGGTGAATTTTCCATTCGAGTCCAAAGTGGAAATTTAACAGGAAATACAAGCTCAGTAAAAGTATCAAATTTAGCAGATTAATTTTTCAAGATTCACGTACACGCACTCAATCAGCAAAAATTTTCGGAAATGTGTTCTCGACGAATAACCACATGTCCACACCAATTAACTCACTTAAAGTATTAAATAAGAATCGTTTAAATCTATACTAAGAATATAGAACAATTCTTTTCGTTAACAAATTCCATATCTGGAAAGTATAATTTTTTGGTACATTTTAAGTAATTGAACGATACGCGGAAAAAAATTATTAATACAAGGCAGCTGGTTCATTTATCAATTTTTGCCTAGTCCAGCGACATTTAACGGAGTCTCGTCGAAAAGAACAATTAGCCCGTGCATTCTAGTAGTTTAAGTACCGCTGATCTCCTCTCATACATCATAATTCCCTAGATCCGAATAAGATTTACCCGTAATTATTTCTTGTCCATACTATTCTGTGTATCACTCGATTAAATCTAGTTAGATTTACTTACTTTTTCCCCACTGTCGGTAAGAATTTTGGGTTTTCTAGACACGATCATATTTAGGTTAACAAGATTAAGGAAAAACTAGAAATTTCAATCTTAGATCTACTTAAATATCCTTCTATTTTCCTTATATAGGGAAAAGTTTTTTTTTTTTTGAGTCTCCTCGCTATAGAATCCTAGAAAATATTCCATGGTCAGGTCGGATGTTTTTTTAAGCGAAATAAAAAATTTATTTATTTATTTATCTATTAGATAAAATAATCTAACAGTCTTAAAAACGGGAGAATAATATAAAAGACGCAAATTTTTATTTTAATTACATATTTCAAAAAGTAGAATACAATTTTTTATTAGAAACAAGGAAATTTGTATGTATCTAATTTAAATTAATATTTGCTTACTAATATATCGACTTGCATGCCCAGATCTAGTTAGATATTCATACTAGAATCCTAAATAATACGGGAGATATACACAATTGAATTTATTAAAGTTTCCTTATTAGATTCTCATTATAAATATGAAAAACTAACTGGATCCGGAAGGTTTCTATATATTAATTTTCTACACGGTTAGATATTCAAAGTAGGATAAGCGTGGGCAGAATAGGCGATTTCCTAAATCAATGCCTCGTTAGTACGGAAATTATCTCATTTCCGTACGTGCAGGCGATTTGCTGAAATGAGAAGTGTGCTGTGCCAATTCCGTCACGTCAGCGGGGCGTGCGAGATCGAGGTATTTTGCGAACACGCAGGCGTGTGCAAAATCGAACTTTGCGCACGTGTCCGGGACACGAATTTTTCTACATACGTTTAATGGATTACTTGAGCTTATTGAAAAGAACTGGATATATTTGTAAACGTTTTTATTAATAATTAGCGCGCAATTTATCAATACAAAGGTGTAAAACTTAACCGTCCTAACCTATAGATGTAACATGGCGACATTTTTATGATATAACAATTTTGTATAAAATAAATTTTTTACATTATAAATAACGACGATTTTTTTATAATATAACAATTTCTATAGTACGGCACTTGGGTAAAAATTTCATTTCGTTGAAATTGCGATTAAAATCTCTACTTTGGCGAGTGGTTTCGCCGAACGAAGCAATTGCGATTCGAAAAGATTGTCTCGAAACTTTCGAATTAATTGATTTGGTATGCGCTTTATTTGAATGTGGCTGTGAGAAATTTGAGCATACATAGATATGCCGTATAGTTGAAAATTGAAGATGCGAGTATAGTCCAGTTCAGTATAACGGCCGTCGGACGAAAAATCGTAAAATGGCCAATGTTTCAACATCGTCGTATTGCTTCTAAATGTGAATATTCCCGTCAAAAAACCTCCACTCGGAATATTTCGTTGTTTTACGAGCTGAAGTTACAAAACCGCGCAAAGTGTTTTTCTGCCTCAGAAAGACATGATTTTTCAAAAATCGCAACGCCCCGACGACAAGATAATAAGAGTGTAAATTTCAATTTATAATTCGTTTCTGTTGCGGCAAGTAAAATTTCATGTTTTAAATACAAAATAGACAAATGACTTTTTTTTAAATTGATTTTCTGTTTCTTTTTTTCGCTCTTTTTTAAAATAAAATAACCGTATAGCTGTCTCTTTTGCCTCTATCAAGTTTTTGAGCGCTACTCCTCAGTGATGAAAATGCATTCCTATAAGCGACAATTGTAATATTGAGCTATCTTGTAAATGAAAATTGTTCCTAATTACATTGTAACGAGCGCGGTGCCTCTCGCCATCTTTTTACAAACAATCGTAGGTATTTCTTTACAGCTTCGTAGCCGTTTTCTTCTTTTTTTTTTCTTTTTAATACGTTTATTTGCCAAAAAGAATAATGTTTTGTATAGGATTTGTAATTTTCTTCAGTTAAAAAAAGAAAGAACGTTTTTACATTTTTTTCGTCAAACAGTATCGTGACTTGTCGATATAGCGTATTCATACATTACAGCAGCTTAATTTAATAGAGACTGATCATTTTATAGGAGGTGTTACATTCGCAACGACTCTTATACAGAATTTTAAGTGACATTGTGTCATAAAAATTGAAGATTCGACGAGAAAAGAAAACCTCGACATTTTATGCGTCGTAGACGTCTAGAAATGGCTCAATGGCCAAACAGGCGATTTAGGCGCATGATTTTCCAAGTTAAACAATTTTTATATTTACAATTTGTGAGATGTCATATCGTGAATATGTGGATTTACATTGATTTAATTATAGATGGAGAGGCCGGTAGTTTCGTAATTTAATAGAAAGAATATTTTGTTCTCTTCTTTTTTTTAATTTTGCGAACTTGATATGTCAATAATTTTTTTTAGATAAAGCATTTATAAAAGAACAAAAGAAAGAAATAAAGGAAAAAAAGTAATCATCCCAGTAACCGCGTACGTTCTAATCGGTTCCAATCGCGAAACGGCAAATTCATTCATTTCTCCGCCGGCTGTATCCCCCCTTCCACCCTCCGTGCGTGACAGCCGGAAAATTCCTCGCCCACCTGCCTCCCATTATGTTACACACACACACACACACACACACACACACACACATACATATCTATACATACTAATCGCCCACACTCGCTCAACAGCAAGTGCGCGTATACTTATATACCTACATACATTGCACCTGAGTCCCGCGTGCGGAACCAGGTGGAAAAGACAACCACCACCACTACCGTCGTCAATTGCAGGAGTACCGCGCTTATAGAGGCCCCACCATACTCCACCGGGTGGGAGGGGGGGAGGCGTCGCGAATATATATACACATTCTCCCCTTCTCTCCCACGTACACCGATCTCTCTCACTCACTCACTCTCTCTCTCTCTCTCTCTCCCTCTCTCTCCCTCTCTCTCTCTCTTATACACAAACACACACACTGACAGACTCTAACTCACTCTAACTCACTCTCTCTCTCTCTCTAACTCTCACTCCGTCCCTCTCGCACGCCGTTCCGTGTACCCGCAGCACGCGGCTGGCGCGGCGGTGCGGAGGCCGCGCACTTTCGACTGTCGTCGTCGCCGTCCCCGTGCGCTCGCTCGCTCACTCGCTCGCTCGCTCGTTCGTTCGCTCGGCCCGCTCGATCGCACGCTCGTTGGCTCGCTCGCTCGCTCGCTCGAGCGCGGAGGCCCGGCAACCCGTTAACCTACTTGGGGCCCCGCAGTCTTCGCCGAGCCCCCGTCGCCCGGACCTCACAGCAGCCCGTCGGAGCCGCACCGCTGCCTCTCGTTCCGTCCGTCCGTCCGTGCGCGCGCGCGCGCGCGCGTGTTTGTGTGTGTGTGTGTGCGCGCGTGTTTGTGTGTGTGCGCGCGCTCGCGCGTCCCCTCCTGAATCCGGCCGAAGGAGCGGGTGAGCTCGCGAGCTCGCGCTGGGGCGGCCGCGTGTCCGTGTC